>JAWNLJ010000069.1:3657774-4877032 GCA_035042365.1 Drosophila dives | reverse complement strand
CCCGCTGTTTGTCCGGGACTGCTTATTTACGATTACCTCGTATTATTCGCAGCTAACCTCCCCGGGGGGAGGCCTTTCGCTATCCGCAACCCGCGACCGCCTGGTGGCCTCAGCTCAGCCCCATCCGAACCATCCCACAAGTTCTTCTGACCAGGATGTTGCTTGTAAATGCATGAAACTTATTAAATTAGCTAGATGTGCTGCAGAATGTCTGATTATCTTCTTCGCTCCGCAGTAGCAAAAATTACTTTATATAATATTATTGGCACTTCTCCCAATTTAAATTCCCACTTAATAAACAGTGATTTCCCCACTTTGCGAACACTCGCAATTTTTTTCTTATATTTCCCGCTTATTAATTGCAAATATCAACTAACTTCTTTGTGAGCAACTAAAGAAAAAAAACTTTTTCAAACAAGTCAAATTATGACAATTTCCAGTGCGAGGAGGAAGAAGAACGCTCTCACTAACACGCTCTCTCTTTGCTGCTGCTGTGGGCAAGAATTACATATGTGTGTGTGAATATACATGCTAAATTGCACTTTAATGCAAACAGAGGTCTGCAGAACGACAGCCGAGAGAGAAAGTGCAGTTCAAAAGTGAGAACAAAGAAACACCCACTATAAAACGTGATTCAGCTTTATCTGAGAATACTAACAATTTAGTAAGTGTGTTTATCCACAAGAATAGCAGAAAAAGGGCTCTATAAAGGAGCAGTCATGCCAGAAACACCAAAGGCAAAATTAGCGCTGAACTTTAACTAACAATCTATGCTAACATTTAAGTACATGCAGTGCTCTGCAGAACAAGCTAGAAAGAATACGGATGAAGAATGAGCAGAGCAACACTCACAGCAAAATATGCGAATTTGCGTGCATCTTTATTCAAAAAACAATGCAATCATTTTTATACGTGTGTTGCTAAAACTGGAGATGGAGGAGCTCTCTCTCTCTATTTCTTTCGCATCATCGCATGTGCTTCACAAAATATAGCGAGAAAAAAAGCAGATGGCGTAGAGCAGTTAATACACCACTGAACAAAAAAAAGACTGCAATGATGCACAAAAATATTTATGTGATATTTTTTATTTGAAAATTAATAGACTTCTGTAATATCGTATATATTTATTTTTATTAATGTATGAATAATTTTATTTATTGGGCGACGGCAACAAATTAAAGAGATGAAGAAATTTTTTGAAGTGCAAGATTGTTCACATTTTGTATTTCCTGTTTTTATTTAAATCTGTTGCGCAGGGGAAGAGAAAGTCTGCCAATGAAATTACCGACTCTAACGCATCATCGCATATGCTTTACAAAATATAGCGAGAAAAAAAAGCAGATGGCGTCGAGCAGTTAATACACCACTGAACAAAAAAAAGAGTGCACAAAAAATATTTATGGGCAATATTTTATTTGAAAATTACTAGACTTCTGCAATATCATATTCCTTTTTTTTTATTAATTTATGAATAATTCACTTGTATGAAACTTATTAAATTAGCTAAATGAGTGGCAGAATGTCTTATTTATAATAGTTAATGCGAAAAAGGGACACTTAAATTTCATGTTGCTTGTAAATGCATGAAACTTATTAAATTAGCTAGATGTGTTGCAGGTTGTCATATTTATAATAGTTAATGCCAAAAAGGGACCCTTAATTTTTTTGTTGCTTGTAAATGCATGAAACTTATTAAATTAGCTAGATGTGTTGCAGAATGTCTTATTTATAATAGTTAATGCGAAAAAAGGACCCTTAATTTTTATGTTGCTTGTAAATGCATGAAACTTATTAAATTAGCTAGATGTGCTGCAGAATGTCTGATTATCTTCTTCGCTCCGCAGTAGCAAAAATTACTTTATATAATATTATTGGCACTTCTCCCAATTTAAATTACCACTTAATAAACAGTGATTTCCCCACTTTGCGAACACTCGTTATGTGTGCTTAACACAATTTTTTTCTTATATTTCCCGCTTATTGATTGCAAATATCAACTAACTTCTTTGTGAGCAACTAAAGAAAAAAAACTTTTTCAAACAAGTCAAATTATGACAATTTCCAGTGCGAGGAGGAGTAAACTCAAGAAGAACGCTCTCACTAACACGCTCTCTCTTTGCTGCTGCTGTGGGCAAGAATTACATATGTGTGTGTGAATATACATGCTAAATTGCACTTTAATGCAAACAGAGGTCTGCAGAACGACAGCCGAGAGAGAAAGTGCAGTTCAAAAGTGAGAACAAAGAAACACCCACTATAAAACGTGATTCAGCTTTATCTGAGAATACTAACAATTTAGTAAGTGTGTTTATCCACAAGAATAGCAGAAAAAGGGCTCTATAAAGGAGCAGTCATGCCAGAAACACCAAAGGCAAAATTAGCGCTGAACTTTAACTAACAATCTATGCTAACATTTAAGTACATGCAGTGCTCTGCAGAACAAGCTAGAAAGAATACGGATGAAGAATGAGCAGAGCAACACTCACAGCAAAATATGCGAATTTGCGTGCATCTTTATTCAAAAAACAATGCAATCATTTTTATACGTGTGTTGCTAAAACTGGAGATGGAGGAGCTCTCTCTCTCTATTTCTTTCGCATCATCGCATGTGCTTCACAAAATATAGCGAGAAAAAAAAGCAGATGGCGTCGAGCAGTTAATACACCACTGATAAAAAAAAAGACTGCAATGATGCACAAAAATATTTATGTGAAATTTTTTATTTGAAAATTAATAGACTTCTGTAATATCGTATATATTTATTTTTATTAATGTATGAATAATTTAATTTATTGGGCGACGGCAACAAATTAAAGAGATGAAGAAATTTTTTGAAGTGCAACATTGTTCACATTTTGTATTTACTGTTTTTATTTAAATCTGTTGCGCAGGGGAAGAGAAAGTCTGCCAATGAAATTACCGACGCTAACGCATCATCGCATATGCTTTACAAAATATAGCGAGAAAAAAAAGCAGATGGCGTCGAGCAGTTAATACACCACTGAACAAAAAAAAGAGTGCACAAAAAATATTTATGGGCAATATTTTATTTGAAAATTACTAGACTTCTGCAATATCATATAAATTTTTTTTTTTATTAATTTATGAATAATTCACTTGTATGAAACTTATTAAATTAGCTAAATGAGTGGCAGAATGTCATATTTATAATAGTTAATGCGAAAAAGGGACACTTAAATTTCATGTTGCTTGTAAATGCATGAAACTTATTAAATTAGCTAGATGTGTTGCAGGTTGTCATATTTATAATAGTTAATGCCAAAAAGGGACCCTTAATTTTTATGTTGCTTGTAAATGCATGAAACTTATTAAATTAGCTAAATGTGTTGCAGAATTTCATATTTATAATAGTTAATGCGAAAAAAGGACCCTTCATTTTTATGTTGCTTGTAAATGCATGAAACTTATTAAATTAGCTAGATGTGTTGCAGAATGTCTTATTTATAATAGTTAATGCGAAAAAAGGACCCTTAATTTTTATGTTGCTTGTAAATGCATGAAACTTATTAAATTAGCTAGATGTGCTGCAGAATGTCTGATTATCTTCTTCGCTCCGCAGTAGCAAAAATTACTTTATATAATATTATTGGCACTTCTCCCAATTTAAATTGACCACTTAATAAACAGTGATTTCCCCACTTTCGAACACTCGTTATGTGTGCTTAACACAATTTTTTTCTTATATTTCCCGCTTATTAATTGCAAATATCAACTAACTTCTTTGTGAGCAACTAAAGAAAAAAAACTTTTTCAAACAAGTCAAATTATGACAATTTCCAGTGCGAGGAGGAGTAAACTCAAGAAGAACGCTCTCACTAACACGCTCTCTCTTTGCTGCTGCTGTGGGCAAGAATTACATATGTGTGTGTGAATATACATGCTAAATTGCACTTTAATGCAAACAGAGGTCTGCAGAACGACAGCCGAGAGAGAAAGTGCAGTTCAAAAGTGAGAACAAAGAAACACCCACTATAAAACGTGATTCAGCTTTATCTGAGAATACTAACAATTTAGTAAGTGTGTTTATCCATAAGAATAGCAGAAAAAGGGCTCTATAAAGGAGCAGTCATGCCAGAAACACCAAAGGCAAAATAAGCGCTGAACTTTAACTAACAATCTATGCTAACATTTAAGTACATGCAGTGCTCTGCAGAACAAGCTAGAAAGAATACGAATGAAGAATGAGCAGAGCAACACTCACAGCAAAATGTGCGAATTTGCGTGCATCTTTATTCAAAAAACAATGCAATCATTTTTATACGTGTGTTGCTAAAACTGGAGATGGAGGAGCTCTCTCTCTATTTCTTTCTCATTCTCTCTGGCCTGAAATAAATTAACAGTAATTGTTGTGCACAGGAATTGTAAATTGTAAATTGTACTTAATAAATTGAGTAACTTTTGCGACAGATCTTTCGACTAATTAGCATAAGTCACTGGTCACGTGTAAATCAACAGTTTACGACTTGTGTGCATACGTTATGGCTAACGTACTAGCTATATACCCTGTTCTTATGCATTACATTGAGCATATTGTTACGAACTTAATTAGCTTAACAGTGCGAATCGAAAAAAATTAAATTTGTATCAGTGTTGTTCAACTAATATTCGATTTGAGTTTGCTTATACCGTGTTTTCGAACAAATATGAAATTATTAATTGTTGCAGGGTATTTCATAATCGGAATTGCCTCTCGTGTGTCTGTTTTCGTTGTTTTCTTTTACTTTTCTATTTTTATATAATTACAGCTAAGGGGATTAACTGACAGTTACCAAGTGTAATGGTTTTGTCCACAAAAAATATACATTTATATTGCTAAAGTAGCTAATCACCCCATCTGATATCTATTTAATATACAATATATATTTATATATAGCGGATTAAAATATCAACAACGATCGATTTCTGTCAATCAATGGCGAAATTTTAGATGCTAACAGTTTAATTCCACTCTAAGAAGTAAGATTATGCTACATTTTTTATTATTAAGATTATTATTTTACTTACTACAGTCAGAAATTTACTTTCGTGATTTGTATTTACACATGGCAAATAATAAAAATTTCGACCGCAATACAAATTGAAAGGATTTCCAGCGAAATAAAACAGCGTCAAGCAGAACAACAACAAAAACAATTAATAAAAAATTAAATAAAGCACAAGCAAATGCCAGAAATTCCACACACAAACGTCGTTAAAAATACCTGCTTTCAACGGGAACTCAAATGTGAACCTATAAGTTCTACCAAATGGATGCAAGTATTGTACAAAAAAAAGGGAAGCCAGAAAAAACACAAGCGTTCTTTACGTTCTTAACAATACTGGGCAAGAGTTACGCGTTTAAAGCTACTGCAATTACTCATTGAAACAGTCAGTAGTGTTTACAAACTTATTAAAAGGCTTCCCGTAAATAGTATATTTCTGAACAGTTACTCATTACTACTCTGAGCAACTCAATAAACAGCTTTTCTTCAGTCTTCCAACTTTAGTCTTTTCAAACCCAAATGAGTTACGCATAACTGGTTATAATGAGTAGGTAGCTTTAAGGTTCTAACTCGGTTAACTTGGTAAAAAAAAGGCATAAGAACACCTATCAATATTAAAAGATTTGACCAGTTTTGTCTCATTTTCGCTATTACTGATAAGTTTAGTCAACTAGTCACTTTCAAAATAATCCACAATATGAATATCTTAAAAATATTATGATAATAAATTCAGAACGCTAACCGAATCAAAAATGTATCTTATAATTTTTTTTTTTGTGTAACCAAAAACTGTAACATAAAATATGTAAATTTTAACAGTCAGTAGGCAATGCATTCAAAACATACTGTTTCAAGTCAGTTTATATAAATACTCATTAGAGAATTTTTTCCTATATATTTTTATTGTTTTTCGTTGACAGTGTTGCAAAATGCTTGTCTTTGTTAAATGTTGTTTATAAAAATTAATGACTATAATTAAATTTAGGTATATATTTTTATTTGTTTTTTTTTTTGTATTTCTTAGAGCTGCCTGAGTATTTTTTGTTTTTGTTAGACAAAATATGTTGAATATATGTTTTTAATTTTATGAGTACTACTTCTAAATATTAATCATAGCTATGCAAGTTTACAATCGTATGTGTGCGTATGTGTGTGCGTGTATGAGTATGCGAGTATGTCTTCGTGTGCGTATAGTACTAAGTTTGTGTTTCTTAAAGAAATTTGATTAGGTTATTGTTTTGTTATTTTTTAATGACAGTTTTGTGAATATAGTCTAAAGCATCCTATATATTAATATAGTTAGGAATGTTTTCATAGTTATAAAAAAAAGTACAGTCATTAAATTTTCAGTCACTAAAGTTTGCTTAAAAAACTAAAATATAGTTTTACAAACATTTTGTTTTGCTTTTAATTGATGGAAAAATCTATTGAGAAGTTTGCGTAGTGTGTGTATGTATGTGTGTTTGGGGGTGTATTTGTGAGTGCCAAATATAGTATATATACATGTTAGATATTGGCAGATAGGCACTGTTTTTATTTCTTTAATTTATTTGTTTTGAGAATCGAGTGCGTAGCAGAGAATGTTCAAGTATTGTGCGTTATTGCTTCTAGATATATATCTTTATATATGATTATTTATATTTTGTATTGATTTTGTGATTTCACGCTTGTTTTTACAACTATTTTGTGTCCCAGCTCATTTAAACCATTCCTTTTCTACCCGCTGGTTTTTTATAACAAAATTGGGTTTCTCAAACTACAACAATCCTAATATTTCAAACTCCACATCATGTTTTTATATTGGCACTGCGCAAAAGTTGACCAACTGTGGCAAGTTTTTGCTGCAACTGCTACTGTGGTTGTGGTTGTCTTGTTGCCGCCATTGCTGCTGCTATTGCAAGCTTCAGTTGCAATTGCTCCTGCTGCTGATGATGTTTACTCGCAATTGAAGAAGTCACCGTTGGCAATAAAGCCATAGCATTTCTCAATTGCCTTCGCCCAATGTTACTGCTGCTGTCGTTGCCATTGCTATTGCAATTGCTGCTGCTGTTGTCAGATACATAGAAATCAGCATCATAGTCATCGTCTGCGCGTTACTCTTGGTGTTGTTGTGGCACAACATCGTCACGATAGCAAATCAATTCCTGCAACCAACAACCAATAACAGTTCATTGCATCAACATTTTTTCTATTTTTTTTTTGGTGAGTGTTTGTGTGTGTGTGTTTGTGTTTTGTGTGTGTATAATTATTTGGGAATAAGATGTACGGTTCTGGAAACTGTTATTTTTCTCTACAAAGCGACAAAAAGCATTTTAAATTTGCCCCACAACCAATGACTGAAAGATTTTAACTTAACTAACTCAGGGGAGACCGTGGCACAGTTTTGAAGGCACTTTGAATATGCACCTCATCCACACCAATGCGACGACAGGCCTCCAGAAATTTAATCACATTGCGACGAAAACTGGCAAAGGACAATTTGTTCTGTAAAAATGTGGGAAGGATTTAGTAAATGAATTTGGATATATATGTAAATATTATTTATAAATATATAGAGGAATGCATTGTTTAAATTAATATTCGTACAGCTGATGAGATATAGGTTATAATCTAAAGATAATGTACAGAGATACTGTTAAATAGCTGGTACTAAGTTTGTAATAAGTTTCTCAAATGTTAACGTGAAACCCAACTATGAATCTAGGCTTTATATAGAGATCAAAATTAAGAAAACATAGCACATATATAAGATAACTAAGCACATATAGAAGAACCCTACATCTTGTAAGGGTCAATATGACTCTATTTCTTAATACTTTAGTATCAATCCCTACACGCTGTATAACAATTGCTTTTGACTAACTCAAGTCATCAAACTATACCGGGCTAGGGGAAGAATACAAAAATCGTCAGCACATCTTTTACAATTAATAGCTATTTAAGAAATGGATTCGCCTATAAAAGATACTAATTTCAGATTAAAGAACTCTGTACTGTATTTTTATTTTGGGTCATATTTTACGTGCTTTTTAATTTTATGTGATTGTAAATGGTTGCCTTGTTGCCGCCACATCATCATCATTATTATTATAACATTATAAATACATTAGTTTGTTGCAACATTTTTTCTGGCTGTTGGCTGCAGGAGTTGAATTTGGACGACAGTTTTTATTGCATCATTGCAGGGGAAGAGAAAGTCTGCCAATGAAATTACCGACAATTTATGAATAATTTAATTTATTGGGCGATGGCAACAAATTAAAGAGGTGAAGAAATTTTTTGAAGTGCAACATTGTACACATTTTGTATTTACTGTTTTTATTTATATCTGTTGCGCAGGGGAAGGAAAGTCTGCCAATGAAATTACCGACGCTAACGCATCATCGCATATGCTTTACAAAATATAGCGAGAAAAAAAGCAGATGGCGTCGAGCAGTTAATACACCACTGAACAAAAAAAGACGCAGATGCACAAAAAATATTTATGGGCAATATTTTATTTGAAAATTATTAGACTTCTGCAATATCATATACATTTTTTTTTTATTAATTTATGAATAATTCACTTGTATGAAACTTATTAAATTAGCTAAATGAGTGGCAGAATGTCATATTTATAATAGTTGCGAAAAAGGGACACTTAAATTTCATGCTGCTTGTAAATGCATGAAACTTATTAAATTAGCTAGATGTGTTACAGGTTGTCATATTTATAATAGTTAATGCCAAAAAGGGACCCTTAATTTTTATGTTGCTTGTAAATGCATGAAACTTATTAAATTAGCTAAATGTGTTGCAGAATTTCATATTTATAAAAGTTAATGCGAAAAAGGGAACCTTCATTTTTACGTTGCTTGTAAATGCATGAAACTTATTAAATTAGCTTGATGTGTTGCAGAATGTCATATTTATAATAGTTAATGTGAAAAAAGGGACCCTTCTGTTTTATGTTGCTTGTAAATGCATGAAACTTATTAAATTAGGTAGATGTGTTGCAGAATGTCTTATTTATAATATTTAATGCGAAAAAAGGACCCTTAATTTTTATGTTGCTTGTAAATGCATGAAACTTATTATATTAGCTAGATGTGTTGCAGAATGTCATATCTGATTATCTTCTTCGCTCCGCAGTAGCAAAAATTACTTTATATAATATTATTGGCACTTCTCCCAATTTAAATTGCCACTTAATAAACAGTGATTTCCCCACTTTGCGAACACTCGTTATGTGTGCTTAACACAATTTTTTTCTTATATTTCCCGCTTATTAATTGCAAATATCAACTAACTTCTTTGTGAGCAACTAAAGAAAAAAAACTTTTTCAAACAAGTCAAATTATGACAATTTCCAGTGCGAGGAGGAGTAAACTCAAGAAGAACGCTCTCACTAACACGCTCTCTCTTTGCTGCTGCTGTGGTCAAGAATTACATATGTGTGTGTGAATATACATGCTAAATTGCACTTTAATGCAAACAGAGGTCTGCAGAACGACAGCCGAGAGAGAAAGTGCAGTTCAAAAGTGAGAACAAATAAACACCCACTATAAAACGTTATTCAGCTTTATCTGAGAATACTAACAATTTAGTAAGTGTGTTTATCCATAAGAATAGCAGAAAAAGGGCTCTATAAAGGAGCAGTCATGCCAGAAACACCAAAGGCAAAATAAGCGCTGAACTTTAACTAACAATCTACGCTAACATTTAAGTACATGCAGTGCTCTGCAGAACAAACTAGAAAGAATACGGATGAAGAATGAGCAGAGCAACACTCACAGCAAAATGTGCGAATTTGCGTGCATCTTTATTCAAAAAACAATGCAATCATTTTTATACGTGTGTTGCTAAAACTGGAGATGGAGGAGCTCTCTCTCTATTTCTTTCTCATTCTCTCTGGCCTGAAATAAATTAACAGTAATTGTTGTGCACAGGAATTGTAAATGTACTTAATAAATTGAGTAACTTTTGCGACAGATCTTTCGACTAATTAGCATAAGTCACTGGTCACGTGTAAATCAACAGTTTACGACTTGTGTGCATACGTTATGGCTAACGTACTAGCTATATACCCTGTTCTTATGCATTACATTGAGCATATTGTTACAAACTTAATTAGCTTAACAGTGCGAATCGAAAAAAATTAAGTTTGTATCAGTGTTGTTCAACTAATATTCGATTTGAGTTTGCTTATACCGTGTTTTCGAACAAATATAAAATTATTAATTGTTGCAGGGTATTTCATAATCGGAATTGCCCCTCGTGTGTCTGTTTTCGTTGTTCTCTTTTACTTTTCTATTTTTATATAATTACAGCTAAGGGGATTAACTGACAGTTACCAAGTGTAATGGTTTTGTCCACAAAAAATATACATTTCATCATTGCAGGGGAAGAGAAAGTCTGCCAATGAAATTACCGATAATTTATGAATAATTTAATTTATTGGGCAACGGCAACAAATTAAAGAGGTGAAGAAATTTTTTGAAGTGCAACATTGTACACATTTTGTATTTACTGTTTTTATTTAAATCTGTTGCGCAGGGGAAGGAAAGTCTGCCAATGAAATTACCGACGCTAACGCATCATCGCATGTGCTTCACAAAATATAGCGAGAAAAAAAGCAGATGGCGTCGGCAGTTAATACACCACTGAACAAAAAAAGACTGCAATGATGCACAAAAATATTTATGTGAAATTTTTTATTTGAAAATTAATAGACTTCTGTAATATCGTATATATTTATTTTTATTAATGTATGAATAATTTAATTTATTGGGCGACGGCAACAAATTAAAGAGATGAAGAAATTTTTTGAAGTGCAACATTGTTCACATTTTGTATTTACTGCTTTTATTTAAATCTGTTGCGCAGGGGAAGAGAAAGTCTGCCAATGAAATTACCGACGCTAACGCATCATCGCATATGCTTTACAAAATATAGCGAGAAAAAAAGCAGATGGCGTCGAGCAGTTAATACACCACTGAACAAAAAAAGAGTGCACAAAAAATATTTATGGGCAATATTTTATTTGAAAATTACTAGACTTCTGCAATATCATATAAATTTTTTTTTTTATTAATTTATGAATAATTTACTTGTATGAAACTTATTAAATTAGCTAAATGAGTGGTAGAATGTCATATTTATAATAGTTAATGCGAAAAAGGGACACTTAAATTTCATGTTGCTTGTAAATGCATGAAACTTATTAAATTAGCTAGATGTGCTGCAGAATGTCTGGTTATCTTCTTCGCTCCGCAGTAGCAAAAATTACTTTATATAATATTATTGGCACTTCTCCCAATTTAAATTACCACTTAATAAACAGTGATTTCCCCACTTTGCGAACACTCGTTATGTGTGCTTAACACAATTTTTTTCTTATATTTCCCGCTTATTAATTGCAAATATCAACTAACTTCTTTGTGAGCAACTAAAGAAAAAAAACTTTTTCAAACAAGTCAAATTCTGACAATTTCCAGTGCGAGGAGGAGTAAACTCAAGAAGAACGCTCTCACTAACACGCTCTCTCTTTGCTGCTGCTGTGGGCAGGAATTACATATGTGTGTGTGAATATACATGCTAAATTGGACTTTATTGCAAACATAGGTCTGCAGAACGACAGCCGAGAGAGAAAGTGCAGTTCAAAAGTGAGAACAAAGAAACACCCACTATAAAACGTGATTCAGCTTTATCTGAGTATACTAACAATTTAGTAAGTGTGTTTATCCATAAGAATAGCAGAAAATGGGCTCTATAAAGGAGCAGTCATGCCAGAAACACCAAAGGCAAAATAAGCGCTGAACTTTAACTAACAATCTATGCTAAGATTTATGTACATGCAGTGCTCTGCAGAACAAGCTAGAAAGAATACGGATGAAGAATGAGCAGAGCAACACTCACAGCAAAATGTGCGAATTTGCGTGCATCTTTATTCAAAAAACAATGCAATCATTTTTATACGTGTGTTCCTAAAACTGGAGATGGAGGAGCTCTCTCTCTATTTCTTTCTCATTCTCTCTGGCCTGAAATAAATTAACAGTAATTGTTGTGCACAGGAATTGTAAATGTACTTAATAAATTGAGTAACTTTTGCGACAGATCTTTCGACTAATTAGCATAAGTCACTGGTCACGTGTAAATCAACAGTTTACGACTTGTGTGCATACGTTATGGCTAACGTACTAGCTATATACCCTGTTCTTATGCATTACATTGAGCATATTGTTACAAACTTAATTAGCTTAACAGTGCGAATCGAAAAAAATTAAGTTTGTATCAGTGTTGTTCAACTAATATTCGATTTGAGTTTGCTTATACCGTGTTTTCGAACAAATATGAAATTATTAATTGTTGCAGGGTATTTCATAATCGGAATTGCCTCTCGTGTGTCTGTTTTCGTTGTTCTCTTTTACTTTTCTATTTTTATATAATTACAGCTAAGTTACCAAGTGTAATGGTTTTGTCCACAAAAAATATACATTTATATTGCTAAAGTAGCTAATCACCCCATCTGATATCTATTTAATATACAATATATATTTAAATATAGCGGATTAAAATATCAACAACGATCGATTTCTGTCAATCAATGGCGAAATTTTAGATGCTAACAGTTTAATTCCACTTTAAGAAGTAAGATTATGCTACATTTTTTATTATTAAGATTATTATTTTACTTACTACAGTCAGAAATTTACTTTCGTGATTTGTATTTACACATGGCAAATAATAAAAATTTCGACCGTAATACAAATTGAAAGGATTTCCAGCGAAATAAAACAGCGTCAAGCAGAACAACAACAAAAACAATTAATAAAAAATTAAATAAAGCACAAGCAAATGCCAGAAATTCCACACACAAACGTCGTTAAAAATACCTGCTTTGAACGGGAACTCAAATGTGAACCTATAAGTTCTACCAGATGGATGCAAGTATTGTACAAAAAAAAGGGAAGCCAGAAAAAACACAAGCTACTCTTTTAAAGGGTAACACTTGAGACAGTTGAGTTATTTAGAAAGTTGTGATCGGTACTCGTTTCGCGTTGTCCGCTGCAACAACTTGTGTAAGAGTTTACGTTCTTAACAATACTGGGCAAGAGTTACGCATTTAAACCTACTGCAATTACTCATTGAAACAGTCAGTAGTGTTTACAAACTTATTAAAAGGCTTCCCGTAAATAGTATATTTCTGAACAGTTACTCATTACTACTCTGAGCAACTCAATAAACAGCTTTTCTTCAGTCTTCCAACTTTAGTCTTTTCAAACCCAAATGAGTTACGCATAACTGGTTATAATGAGTAGGTAGCTTTAAGGTTCTAACTCTTTTTAACTTGGTAAAAAAAAGGCATAAGAACACCTATCAATATTAAAAGATTTGACCAGTTTTGTCTCATTTTCGCTATTACTGATAAGTTTAGTCAATTAGTCACTTTCAAAATAATCCACAATATGAATATCTTAAAAATATTATGATAATAAATTCAGAACGCTAACCGAATCAGAAATGTATCTTATAATGTTTTTTTTTTGTGTAACCAAAAACTGTAACACAAAATATGTAAATTTTAACAGTCAGTAGGCAATGCATTCAAAACATACTGTTTCAAGTCAGTTTATATAAATACTCATTAGAGAATTTTTTCCTATATATTTTTATTGTTTTTCGTTGACAGTGTTGCAAAATGCTTGTCTTTGTTAAATGTTGTTTATAAAAATTAATGACTATAATTAAATTTAGGTATATATTTTTATTTGTTTTTTTTTTTTGTATTTCTTTGAGCTGCCTGAGTATTTTTTGTTTTTGTTAGACAAAATATGTTGAATATATGTTTTTAATTTTATGAGTACTACTTCTAAATATTAATCATAGCTATGCAAGTTTACAATTGTGTGTGTGCGTGTGTGTGTGCGTGTATGAGTATGCGAGTATGTCTTCGTGTGTGTATAGTACTAAGTTTGTGTTTCTTAAAGAAATTTGATTAGGTTATTGTTTTGTTATTTTTTAATGACAGTTTTGTGAATATAGTCTAAAGCATCCTATATATTAATATAGTTAGGAATGTTTTCATAGTTATAAAAAAAAGTACAGTCATTAAATTTTCAGTCACTAAAGTTTGCTTAAAAAACTAAAATATAGTTTTACAAACATTTTGTTTTGCTTTTAATTGATGGAAAAATCTATTCAGAAGTTTGCGTAGTGTGTGTATGTATGTGTGTTTGGGGGTGTATTTGTGAGTGCCAAATATAGTATATATACATGTTAGATATTGGCAGATAGGCACTGTTTTTATTTCTTTAATTTATTTGTTTTGAGAATCGAGTGCGTAGCAGAGAATGTTCAAGTATTTTGCGTTATTGCTTCTAGATATATATCTTTATATATGATTATTTATATTTTGTATTGATTTTGTGATTTCACGCTTGTTTTTACAACTATTTTGTGTCCCAGCTCATTTAAACCATTCCATTTCTACCCGCTGGTTTTTTATAACATTTTTTCTCCCAAAATTGGGTTTCTCAAACTACAACAATTCTAATATTTCAAACTCCACATCATGTTTTTATATTGGCACTGCGCAAAAGTTGACCAACTGTGGCAAGTTTTTGCTGCAACTGCTACTGTGGTTGTGGTTGTCTTGTTGCCGCCATTGCTGCTGCTATTGCAAGCTTCAGTTGTAATTGCTCCTGCTTCTGATGATGTTTACTCGCAATTGAAGAAGTCACCGTTGGCAATAAAGCCATAGCATTTCTCAATTGCCTTCGCCCAATGTTACTGCTGCTGTCGTTGCCATTGCTATTGCAATTGCAATTGCAATTGCTCATCGTCAGCGCTCTTGGTGTTGTTGTGGCATAACATCGGCACAATAGCAAATCAATTCCTGCAACCAACAACCAATAATAGTTTTATTGCATCAACATTTTTTCTATTTTTTTTTGGTGAGTGTTTGTGTGTGTGTGTTTGTGTTTTGTGTGTGTATAATGATTTAGGAATAAGATGTACGGTTTTGGAAACTATTATTTTTCTCTACAAAGCGACAAAAAGCATTTTAAATTTGCCCAAAAACCAATGACTGAAAGATTTTGACTTAACTAACTCAGGGGAGACCGTGGCACAGTTTTGAAGGCACTTTGAATATGCACTTCATCCACACCAATGCGACGACAGGCCTCCAGAAATTTAATCACATTGCGACGACACCTGGCCATGGACAATTTGTTCTGTAAAAATGTGGGAAGGATTTAGTAAATGAATTTGGATATATATGTAAATATTATTTATAAATATATAGAGGAATGCATTGTTTAAATTAATATTCGTACAGCTGATGAGATATAAGCTATAATCTAAAGATAATGTACAGAGATACTGTTAAATAGGTGGTACTAAGTTTGTAATAAGTTTCTCAAATGTTAACGTAAAACCCAACTATGAATCTAGGCTTTATATAGAGATCAAAATTAAGAAAACATAGTACATATATAAGATAACTAAGCACATATAGAAGAACCCTACATCTTGTAAGGGTCAATATGACTCTATTTCTTAACACTTTAGTATCAATTCCTACACTCTGTATAACAATTGCTTTTAACTAACTCAAGTCATCAAACTATACCGGGCTAGGGGAAGAATACAAAAAACGTCAGCACATCTTTTACAATTAATAGCTATTTAAGAAATGGATTCGCCTATAAAAGATACTAATTTCAGATTAAAGAACTCTGTACTGTATTTTTATTTTGGGTCATATTTTACGTGCTTTTTAATTTTATGTGATTGTAAATGGTTGCCTTGTTGCCGCCACATCATCATCATTATTATTATAACATTATAAATACATTAGTTTGTTGCAACATTTTTTCTGGCTGTTGGCGGCAGGAGTTGAATTTGGACAACAGTTTTTATTGCATCAACTTTTTTTTTCATTTATTTTGGGTATAGCGTAAGTGTGTGTTTTGTGTGTGTATAATGATTTAGGAATAAGATGTAAGGTTTTGGAAACTGTTTTTCTTCTCTACAAAGCGACAGAAAGCTTTTCAAAATTGCTCCACAACCAATGACTGAAAGTTTTTAACTTAAAGGTGTTGCTTAAATTTTAAGGGAGACCGTGGCACAGGTTTAAGGGCACTTTGAATACGCACCTCATCCACACCATCGCGACGATAGGCCTCCAGAAATTTAATCACATTGCGACGACACCTGGCCATGGACAGTTTGTTCTGTAAAAATGTGGGAAGGATTTAGTAAATGAATTTGGATATATATGTAAATATTATTTATAAATATATAGAGGAATGCATTGTTTAAATTAATATTCGTACAGCTGATGAGATATAAGTTATAATCTAAAGATAATGTACAGATATACTGTTAAATAGCTGGTACTAAGTTTGTAATAAGTTTCTCAAATGTTAACGTAAAACCCAACTATGAATCTAGGCTTTATATAGAGATCAAAATTAAGAAAACATAGTACATATATAAGATAACTAAGAACATAGAGTTTAAATAAATAATATATGACTCTATTTCTAAACAGATATTTAGTATCAATCCCTAACCGCTGTACAACAATTGCTTTTGACCAACTCAAGTCATCAAACTGAGCTGAGGACTCACCAGGCTAGGCTAGGCTAGGCTAGGACGCACATAGTCGGTCAAATGACAGTGGCCGTCGGTGAGCGCCAATGTAATATCTTCGGGCTGAGTCATCTTCAAACGCGTCTCGATGATCTACAAATGTAATAAAAGTTAGATATGATATAAAATAACAAATTATATTTATAAATTTATAGAGTTGTAAAAAATTAAAAGATACAAATATTAAGAGATACAAATATTTTTCTTACGAATTAAAAGACTAATTATTAATTTTGCTTTTGGTAAAATTAAAAACTGAATAATATTATAATTCTTTACTTTATGCCTTTTTTTTAAGAATCATCTACCACTTCTAAAGTCTTATTCTTTTGTGAGTGGTGCTATTATTTTAAATCGCAATTCTATTTATTTAAACTACGACTTACAATTCTCAGTTGGGACATTAACTCGGTTTCCTCTCGCATTGTGAAACTGAGCTTCTCTGCGGGTTTATCGTGTTTCCAAGTGACTGTGCGATGTGTTTTAACATTGCCCAATTTACTTGTGGCACTCACTGGCGATGTTATCAAGCCGGAGCCACCCACTGCACCAATAACTGTATTGTATATAAATCTGTCGGACACATTTATAAGCATCCCCATTTTATTGGTTTTATTATTTTTATAAAGAAGGTGCCATAATTAAGTTTATTAATCCTAATAATAGCAACCTCATTCTAAATAAATACTTCAATGAAAAACAAAACGTATTTAAATAATACATTTCAATCTGATATCGCCAAATCTTCAATATTCCCTCAAATAATCTTAACAAATAATAATAACCGAAAAATATTCTATTCAATGTGTTTTTAGCAATGGTTAATATTCCCCCACTCACCTGATTATAGGTTGCATCCTGATCGGTGAGTGTCTGATCCAAACGACCCAATTCATCGGGCAATGAGGCCAGCCGGTTATGGGAGACAATCAACACTTGCAACGGCAAAAAACAAATCTCGCGTGGCATGGAAGTCAAGTCAAGAAAACGTGCTTTTCTCCTCCGGCAGCTCACAGAATCTATTTTGAGACAGATCTGTTAGGAAGAGAAAAATTAAAGGGGTAAGCAACTAATATATATAAACAGTAAAAAAAAATAACTCTAAGATTTTATTTCTCGGCAGTTTATGAGTTAATTTAGAATTAAAATACATATTTTTAGGACCCGTAATTGTTTATTTTTAGGGCCGACCAGGGACCTTTTTTTTAGGGCTAACCTAACCAGGGACCCTCAATCTTTTATTAGTCAACCAGGAATCTCTATTTTTTTTTTTACAGCCATCTAGGGACCCTAAATTTGTATATTTTCCACAACCAGGGACCCTATATTGTTTTTTTAAGGTTATCCAGTGACTTAATTTTTATTATTTTTATGGTCAACCAGGGAGCCTTACATTTTTTTAAAGGCCAACCATAAACTTTTATTACTATTTTTTTTGGGGCCTACCAGGGTCTCTTAATTTTTATTTTTTATAGGGGGAACCAAAGATTTTTATTATTTTTTTAAGCGCCGATCAGACACTTTTATTTTTTTATGGCCAACTAGGGCCTTTATTTTTTTTCTGGAGAGGAGAGGAGAGGTGAGGTAATATTTTGCCTGGCCAAATCTAATTGGATGTCCATCTGCAAAAGTTGCTTACAATAATTAAACTGTTTCAGGTGGAGCCTTTGGTAATTTATTTATATTATTTGTCGGACTTTTAGAGTTGGTATTAATGAGGTTGCCTCCATGTTCAGTAAGACTTACTCTTTTAAATTACTTCTATTATCAGTTAGCCTAAAGTAGCTTTAACAAAGTGAATTGCGTATATAGACTTTCTAGTTTTGAGTGCTATGTGTTTTTATATTCCCCTGCTTGGTCCAGTATGTGAACTAAAAAAAAGGATAGAAGTTGTTGAGTTTTCAGACAAAGTTTTATGGTTAGTTCCAGTTGTTAGTTGTGGGCAATTACTTAAATTGCTCATTGGAGTAAGCAAAGTTTAATGTTTTACCCATTTCCACTTCTTGCATTTTTACTGCTGCGAGAATGGCCTGCTGGAATAGGCAGGATGGTATGTAGGGCAGCACCAAGAGTTCGCCGACAGCCTGTAATACAAAACTTCTACACCATATAAGAGATTCTGGCGGATGATTATCGTATATCACTATCAAACCATCTATGAAGACATCCCAATTTAATGGATTTCCTGGAAGAGTAGAGTGCAACAACTGAGCAGAAAGAAAGTGGATAGTTTTACTCCGTAGACTAATTATATTCTTGTGACTTTTTAATAGGGGTTTTCGCATAAAATTACACAGACGCCACGCTATTCCTTAAGAAATCCAAATTTTGGTGTTAAAATGAGACAAATTAGCAAATATGTTACGAATCTTTATTAGTTTTGGTTATGAATATTCCATTGATGTCTATAGTATCCATGGAACCCAGCCGGAACTCTCAACTACTGAGGCACACCCAAAAAAAACAAATTAAAGAAATTAACACTAAAGATTAAATAAATAACGCATTGACTACTTTAGCATTGTTAACTTTTGGAATAATTATTTTACAAGTTCTGATGTGCATAACGAGGTTTTTTTTTAGTATTTGAATTATATTGCTCATTGAGTATTTAAGTACCTGTGTAGAGAAATCCTGCTTTGTATTTGTCGACATCCTTAAAGTTCCAGCCTTGAAACCTGAAATACGTGCCCACGTTAGACAAATTTTTTAAATCTGGTGTACTACTTCCACTAAGATGTCCGGCTAAAAAATGAAAATCGCAAATCAATAAAATCACATTATTCCTACAATTATATAGATATTTTATCGCCCCGAAAAACTAGACTAAGAATGGTTTGAAAATTTCTTAGCCACGCCCAGTCAGTTCTCAAACATCATTATTTATTTATTCAAAAACAAAAGAATGAAAACGCCGCCCAGCCGCACAGCTCAATTATGCCAAAAATTAGAGAGTTTTAGTGTAGGAAGGGAACTTTGAAGAGGGAACTGAGGAGGGGAATTGCCTTGCTTATGGCATAACAACTAAGAAAGTTTTTAAAATTTATGTTTGTGGCATTCAAAAAACCAGTATTTGTTTTTCATCATTTTAGATTCGATTTTTCAAAATATATATAAAAAAAAATAGTATGTCTAATTTTTCAGGTTGTTGTTTTCCATTTATGTATCATAGAAAATTTCTTAATTATTATTAAATTAAAAAAATTTTTAAATTTCATATTTAGCATTATAGAGAAACGTTGCCTAATATTTAGAAATCATTCTGATTTCGATTTTTCTGAGTGTAAACAACATGAATAACAATAGCAGCCAAAATATAACATTATGGCGGGTTATTATTTTTTTTCTTCAATTTTTTTTGTTGTGGCGATACGTGTGATATTGAAAAATGTTCGAGTAACCAAAAACCGCATAAACAAAGAGGAAGTGTGTTTGTTTTTGGCTAGCCTTGGTCTGCTTTTAGCCTGGTCCATTCTTTCCTTGGCCGGTTGTGTCATAATTGAAAGGGACAACACGTCTAGGCGAGGCTATTAGGTGCACAGCTACCATTGCTACTGGAAATCTCTCTTCGCCACTATCAACCTCCCTCCCCTTCCCTTTCCCTCTCACTGCATCTTTGTCTCCCTCTGCATTTCTCTCTCTCGCAGCTAATGGCTTTCGACCCATTCGCCTATACATACAGTGCAATCGGCGCTTATTAACTTGTACGTTTATTTATTTTTTACTCTATGCAGACAGATGACTTTAAAATGTTGCCCATTTAGTCTTTAAAAATACGCACTAAAAACCATTTCCCCCACATTCTCGTTTCCCATTCCGCTCCTCTGCTTCTCATAAACTTAACCTAGTCATGTCTATCAGAAAATATGCAATATATGTATGAAAAATATTTTGAACATATCGCACTTGAATGTTGTGTGAGTGTTATATGACTATGTGCGGGTATGAGAGTGTGTGGTGGTGTGTTTCCAGGCTCATACTTTCGAGTACAATTCAATGATGCGCACGGAATATGCTTAGAACATATTTCGTATAATATACATTTTATTCACAGCAGAGATAAGCAGAAAGAGTGGAAAAAGGAATAGCGAGAGAGAAGAAAAGTCGGAGTGAGAGTATAAAAATATTTTGTATATAATATAATGTTATATAATATATTTAAAACATAAATGTATGTATGGGTAAAGCAAAAGCATTGAAGCGGCAAACGCGTAATCATTTTGCCAGGCCGTCCGGCAGGCAAGCCCGGGAACGAAATGGGGAGAAGAAACCAACCATAATTTGATTTTACTTTGCTTTAACTTCATGAAAAAGTTACAAGATTTTTTCACACACGCAACACACGTTTCAAATACTATTATTTTATTTTTATTTTTTTGTCTGAAAAAGATTTTAATTTTGCAGCTGCAACTCATTTAGCGCACTGAAAGTTGGCCAACAATGAAATCTTAAACGTGTTTTAGAATGTCTGTTCGCGTATTACATTTAAAAAGCTACTGTCCTTGGGGCGACGGCACAAAAGAAAATTAAATAAAACGGGCAACAACCAATGCTGAAAACTTTCGGTCAAGCAAATTTTGCAAAAAAAAAAACCGCGAACTGGAAAAACACAAAATCTCCGCCAAAATTCATTCATTACAAAATGCGTTAAAGTTTTCCAAGTGCCGCCTGAAATGAAGACCGGGTCTTTGGCTTTTGCTCCAAATTATATAAAATTTTCATATTTTCGATCAATTAATATTAGGAAATGTTTCTGTTTTTTCTAAAAAGGCTTTATCCAAATATTTTGTCTATATTATTTGCCATAAAGTTGAGGATGTGATTTTTCCTGAACACTCAAAATTGTTGGAGGAATAATTCAAAATATGGAAATCATTTAACATGGTCCTCCAATGACGATAGAGTTTAAACTTATGCTTCATAATACTTTCAATAAGAAAAAAGAAAACTGGATCGTCTGATATTTCAATACACTAACCTCAGAAAGAAGAATATTAAAAAAAATACACTTTAAAAATGATGACGTGAGCGGCTTTACGGCTTCCATTTCTCTAGTGGCTACTATCAGTCGCAAACACGTCATTTAATAACTGTAACATACTTTGCATGCGAACACTATGGAGTGAAAGCGTGGGGACATAAAGCTCGTTCGACTACCGTAAAAAGGCAAATGCAAAAAGTGCAGAGAATGGCCTGCGTATACATAACAGCATTGCGTACCTGCCCTACAATGGCCTTGAAAACCTTAATGGGGTTTACGCAACTTTAACACATCATAAGGCTCCAACAGAAAGCTAAGAATGTCAGAAGAAGGAGATGGGGGAAAAACTTCCTATGCCAAGTTCCCAATTTCCCAACTTCTGTTAGATGAACTTCACTTACTGTTACTGTTATTGTTGTAAATTTAGCCTTTGTATTTATGTTGTAGACGTGTAAATTATTGTACTGAAGTTGTTTTTTGATTTTTTATTTTGTTCACCTTGCTAGTTTAAATTTAAATTTGTTGTATCCAACTTTAAACTTATTTCAGTTTTAGTAACTGCAGCTCGGATAATTTTCTGTTTTCCGGCTCTTGATCTTGTCCATCTCTCGCTACTCTCTTCAAATTTATGCCCGAGGCCTGCCACCCTGTTGACTGTTGGCATATCCAAATATCGATACTATCGACCCCGCTGTAACACAACAGAATTCGGTGAGAAATATATCGTATGATATTATCGAAGCTATTGCTAACATCTTTAATAAACGCCGGAAAAATCTGTTTTCTGTAGAGTTTTTATTGAAAATTTCGACTTAATTATCATATTGAGTTTGCTAAGCAAGCGAAAGGAACATCACGCCTTTAAAATGGGCACAAAACGTCGCAATATCGAAGATGAGCTTTCTCGATTTGAAGCGGAGATTTCCAAGCCGCCATCACGAAACCTTTTTGTGCCGAATCAAGTGCGTCCGATCATTGCGGCAAGTTCATATACCAATATGCAACAGAAATTGCATCAGCCACGGATGACAGTGCCACCACCACCGATACCACCACAGCCCACATTTATGTCCACATTTGTGCCGTCGGGCAGCAACCCATCCACGGTGAAATCCATGTCAGCGACGCCAGTGGTGCTGAGCAGTGCACCAAAACTGTATCAGTGCCGGACATCGGTTCACGTACCCACTGTTGCAACGGCGCCGGCAATCGATATCAACATCAATTCTATACAATTTGATGTAACGCAAAAGCTTAAGAAACTCAAAGCGGAAAAATCGGGACCCAATCCAATTGCCGAGGAGGCAATCAAAGCGGCCCGTGCCTCATCGGCACTGCAATCGTTTCAAACAACGGAGCGGAAGAAAAAGGACCGGAAGACAGTGCGAATTGCGGGCGGCACTGTTTGGGAGGATGCATCATTAGCGGACTGGCCCGACGATGATTTTCGCATATTCTGTGGGGATCTCGGCAACGATGTCAACGATGAGGTACTAACACGCACATTCAACAAGTTCCCCTCGTTCCAGCGGGCACGCGTCATACGCGACAAGCGCACCGGCAAAAGCAAAGGATTCGGATTTGTTAGCTTTCGCGAACCGGCCGACTTCATACGTGCCATGAAGGAAATGGATGGACGCTATGTCGGCAGTCGCCCGATCAAGCTTCGCAAGAGCACCTGGCGGCAGCGCAGCCTCGATGTAGTCAAAAAAAAGGAGCGCGAGAAGCAGGTACTGCTGCAGGCATTCAACTCGATGAGTTAAAAACTAAACTTAAAAAACAGCTCGAGAATTTTAAGCTAGTTTTGATCGCATTTTGATGTAGCAAATTTTGTATTTGGAAGTGTAAAGGATTGAACAAGCATCTAAATTAAAACGATACATTCAAATTAACATTTTAGCTAAAGAAAATATATCTGTATTTATTTAACTCTACTATAAATATTTACTTACAACCTAAATTTGTCGCTCAATAATTACCAGCTGCAATTCAACCTATTGCCCAGAGATTATAATAATGACTTTCACTTTATTAATTGAAACCTTTTGGAACTAGAATTCGTTTTTCCTTTTATTCTAAAAACTTTGTAATTGTATTGAATATTGTTTTGGTTTTATGAAAGTGGGGACATTCATAAACAAGAATCAAAATTGGAGCTGAAGCGAGGTCTGTTTTTGATTTGTTAAAGCATCTGTTTTGATATCTTACGTACACTTAGAATTAACATCTTTGTTCCTACACATAATGTTTTAATCGAATTATTGACTGTTAAGTTTTTTAGGACCGAATACTACATATATATATATATATATACATATATAAACAGAACTGCTGCACATTAAAACCCTTATTATAATTAGGAATTGGGAATACACAAATTCTTTTGTCGCAAATAGTTAAATTAATAATGAAAGCGACATGCACAATTGACAGCTTTTCTGAATGATAACTTCCACAGTTACTTTTAGTGCCATTTGTCAAACGGTTGTTTGCCCAGCAGCGGTCTACCCAAAGCATCTCCTGCCTCGTCCATAGGTTTCACCTCTAGGCGACTGCATTTAACCCAGCGAACGAACGGGTTGCCAGCATCTGGCGAGAATATTGATGGATAATATTGTCTGTAGCTGAAGTACCCGCTGAAAAGGCCAATTAGCGCACCAACAATCACATCCTCCCAATGATGATGATAGTCACAGGTGCGACTGATAGCCACTAAGGCGGCCACAATAAGCGGCATGGCCGCAATGAACAGTCGCCAAGTGTGCCCCCTTCCACGAACATCGAATGCATGCAGCTTGGCACCAACATAGAAGCTGACAAATCCAAAGCTCGCGAAGGCAACTGGGGAAGAAAATTAACTTATGAGAATAAATATAGATCAACGACCATTTGTGGTCCACATACATGAAGAGTGGCCGCTGGGGAAGCTCTTACGTCCCTCGTTGATATCACTCAATTTGCCGGTGCAGTTGAATTCGAGGAAGGCACTGGCGGTTTCATTAAGCACCATGATGCCGTCGGGAAAGCAACGATAAAAGAAATCCGGACGTGGCCGTCCAACAGTGATCTTTAACAAGCTCGTTGGTATGCTATTCATGCACACCGCCATTGTCCACGCCCAGCTGGCGGCGTGAAAATCTCGCAGATTCTTAGTTGTCACATAGAATATAGTTGTGAGAAACAAAGGCAGGCCAATAACGGACAACAAGAGCTCATCTGCCCTAACAATATCCGGTCGACGTGGATTCTTATACAGCCAAAGCTCTTCGCGGTGTATTTCCCGCTTGAATGGTGACATTGTCTCTAGTTTACTAAAAATTGAGTAGTAAACATGATTAATTTCTTATGAAATCAGTTCAACACTCACATGAATCCCAGCACAATTACAATGCGTATGCCAATATCGATTATATCACTGTACTTCCTAATGCTAATCATATGGTTCTCGCTTTGCTGCAACTCATTGTACGACGTGGCGTCGTTGAATTTATCGCTTTCATTGCCGCTGTCCAAATGTTGATGGCTCGTCGCTTTTGACTTTACTGGCGTTGACATTTCGCGCATTGAGTTTAACCTAACTAATTGTGGTATACTCTGCTGTTCAGTGTTTCGTTTCCTTGTCGTCTAAATAATTAATAGGCGATAATAGTTAGTCAAGTCATTATGCGCTTAACTGTTTTACTTTAATCTGTAAAATAAACCGTAAAATCTAACTTTGCTTTGGGGATAATCAATTTATGATACTGGGAAGTTTTAGACACGTTTAACTGTACAACAATTGCTGCGATAAGATAAATAGGCACATAAGAGACATAAGTCCCCAAATATATATATATATATATATATATATATATATATATATATGTCGAAAATACATATATTTACACAATTGTAAACCAAAGCAAATGCAATCGCAACAGCAAATTTGAATTATTTCCAGCACCTGTGCCTCATCCGACCATATTGATGAAATTCTGTCATCGTCAGCATTTTCGTTTGTTTGATTGTTTCTGTTGTTGTTGTTCCGACGTTGTCCGCACTCTTGAGTACGCAAATCAAAATCGGCAAAAGAGCTATTTATCATTATTATTAAAGTCAAATAGCACTTCAACTTTGGAACTTTTTGCTCCGTTACAACAAAATGAACATCTTCACCGAAAGTCTTATTTCTGTTATCCAATTGGATTCCACACTACAATTCTAAATGGCACTTGTGTTGTTTTTTTAAACTAACTGCTACTTGCTAACTATACAGGGTTTTTATAAGCTTTCTCTAAACCACATTTCTGGCAGCATCCAGCGCTAAAGTTCAAATACCCTATTATGTCAGTTTGACAAGTATTTATAATTAAATTTTATGATAGGCATTAAATAAATATAAATCTTATTTCTTCTAATTATTATAGATATCTCATTCTTATTGTATAAACATTAAGAAATAAGTTTTCTGCTTCAGAATACAACAGACTTACCTCTGTAAACATAGGTAAACATATGGGTTAACGAAAGTGATGCGCAGTGCAGTTCCCCAGCAAGTACTTTCGGCATCAAGTAATAGTTGCTATGAATATGCAACACATTTTTGGATATTTCATTTGGTTTATTTAATTTTATGCCATGTATACCATTTATATGACTCCATTACATCTCATATCCTACTGTCATTATATGTAATCAATAATAGTCACAAGTCAATTTACCCACTGTACATATTTAGACACTTTTTATATCGTTCGCGAAGAGTTCTTGTCAGCCCTACTTTGGAATATTTGCAACTCTGCTTAACATACTTAACACTGTCCACTGTACATTATCAGATTGTCGCGCTGCCAACCTTTTAAGAATGGAATGAGAGCAGCCTTGTTTTCGATCATATGATATTTACTGTTTTTTTTTCTAACAACTCCCAAGTTAGTTTAATAACAGCGAAAAATAAAGTGAAAAATGTCAACTGAAATAGATAGAATAGCTGTTGGTCAGTTGCTTGACTCCCTGTACTTGGACATGTTTCATCTTATTGAGGCGCACACTCAATATCGTATCGACATCGAGCGCACCAAATCCAGTGGCGCCATTCTTCTCGCCCGCACCAAATTTCAGCAAGGAGGCCAGTCAATATCCTCGGCACAAATACCCACGAAAAACTGCGCTGAATTTAACGCCCTCTGTCGGGTTGTAAATAGTGCAGAGAAGGAATCGGCAGACATCAGTGTGCAGCGACACGCGGTGGACAAGGAGAACGGCTACGTGGAACCTTTGCATTGGTTTAGCGTTTTGCCCCCGTTAAACTTACGAAATGCCATGGATAAGTTCAAGAAATGCATTGAAATTGTTGCAGAGAGTACGAACGTGCAAAGAGAGCTTAGTGCACTATTAAGTGGCATCGACAGGTTGCGACGTTCTCTTGCGCTGAAATAAGCGTTAAAATGTTTTTGACCATATTGCATGTTGATAAATAAGAATAAAGTTGAGTAATGTTTCGAGAAAATCAAATAAATGTAATTTGCTGCATTTGTAGCGGTGGGTGTTGTGCAGCTCTTAGCGATATGTCCAATCGATACGTATTTCAAATCATCGATAACCATGACATGATAATTGAAATGTGCAAGTGGATAGTCCCGCCAGCTGTTTTGTCAATTTTATTAGTAGACAGTCCTATTGCTCATTAATTCGTATCTGGTCAAAGAATCGATATATATTTAAACGCGCATTTATATGTGTATCTTTATATATTTATTTATATATATGTAGTTTAGGTCAATCAATAATTGGTGCAAAGCAAATGCTAAGAATAATAAAAAATTGCCAAATAAATGACAAATGAACATGTAAATTATGAATAACAGAGGCAGATAACAGTGTTCTTTCTGTTCACATTCACTTACAGGCAGCGAAAACAACGCTAACCTTTGTTGCATGCAAGCAAGAACAACAACATTATCGGATTGCAATATTCCGTACGTGGCTCAAGCTGATAAAAAAAATACACAGACATGAATAGCGCTCCGCCCAATGAGGCGCCTTTGCTGGAACTGGAGGATGATGTGGATTTAATTGGTGATTTAGTTAAGCAGCCAGCAGCAGCAAATACAAAAATAAGGAGCAAGAACAGCAATCAGCTGACGACATCGCTTTTAAATGGCTGCGAGGCTATCGGAATTAATCAGTTGACAACGCAAGTCGAGGTTCGTTGGTATGAAATACTACCTAAATAAACAAAGTTAAACTTTTTTTGTATTTGCACAGATAAATTTGCTTGCAGAGCAGGGCAACAAAACAGCAGCAGGCGGCAAGCGGAGGCCAAAGCGCAAAGCAAAAAGAGATCATGAACAAATCCTATTATCAGTGGACGATGACGATGATAATAATGATCATAATGATGCTGCTGCAGTTGCTGATAAATCTAGCATGGTGTCTATTGTTGCTGCTGATATGGCGCACGTCGATTGTGCTGGCCGTATTAATAGTGAACACGTTAATGGTTTTGCTGCTGGTAAGAAGCAACCGCAAAAGAAGCAATTACTCTTGCTTCACAACCACAATAGCGATGCCGATGCCGATGACGATGACGATGACGACGACGACGACGATGATGAAGTTTTGCTGCATAACAAAGTGCGCAACGGCAGCAATGCTGTTGCCAATGACAGAAACTCAGAAGCAAGCAGCAAGAGCAGATCGAGCACAACGACACCACAACCGTCGCCCGTTGTTAGACGCCTTGCAACACCAACGCGGCGTCCAGCAACTACGACGACGACAGCATCTCCGCTGAAATCAACGATAGCCACTAACATCGCAGAGGCAGACGATATTTGTCTAGTGCCCGAAATTGATTTCGAGGGCATGTCCACGGACGCGGGAAGCGACCATCGAGAGTCGCAACCGCTCCTTGGTGGCAGTCACAATAGTCGCATTGGCCTAGGACGTGGACACGATCATGTTGTTCTCATGTCAAACACATTTGGCGGTGAGTTATGCTTTTTACTTGCTTGCGAAGTCTTACAAGTCTTGTGGGCTTTCCAATAATTTTGTTTGTTGTGTATGTGTTGACTTGAGTGTTTGTTGTCTGCCTTAAATGACATTTGATCTTGCCCATCAGCGTTTCCACTTCTCCTTATCATCAGCAAATAAAACAAAATGCACCAATGCAAATGAATTGCTTGTATAAATATAGTCAGAGATAGAACCAGTCACAAAATTATTATCTTTATGTACCATCGAACTCAATCTGTATGTCACAAAAGTTTACTTCACTGGTATTATACTCACACCACGTAATTTTGTACATGGTATCTAGCTAAGTCCAAAATCTTATATAAATCTTATCACATTTTTACTTACATTTTTACTTAGTATTTAAACTAGCGTTGATAAGCTCGGCTGAATAACAATATGTAAATAGTTTTGATATTGATTACACTTTACATACATGTGTACGTTTTTGTAAAATCCTTTATTCCTTTATGGAAAACTTATTGTTACGCTTTTGCTTGCTTTTGGGGAAGCTCCTTTCAAATCGATGTATCTCAGTCATATAAAGTAATAGATATTTGCAAAATTTATTAATTCATCCTTTTGACCATCTACTGGCCTCAGTGAGTCGATTTTATTGGCGAACATCTGTCTAAATAAATTTATTTAATTTAAATGTAATTTAACTCTTGATTCGTGTTGTGTACAAATACAATTGTGTAAAATCTGACCTAAACCCTGTAAGACCTGAAAGATCTTAGTAACATCTGGCAAAAATGCTAAACTTGTTAAAAAGTAAGAAAAAATGTCAATGTGAACTTAACCTTAGGGCAAATGAGTGTGCTTACTTTACGATTAGGACTTAAATTGTTTGGTGTTCAATGTTTGTATATAACTTTGGAGATTAATTTTTTTGGTTACGAATCGCAATTTAATTCAAATCTCCAAAAACTGCCAAAAAAAAAACGGGCGTTGTCCCAACAACTGGCGCCGACTGAACATAGAGAATATTAATAGCGAAGCACACAAAACAATGCATAGCGATGACGACTCAGCAATCATCGTCAAATTCAATCGAATCTATCATAGACGAAAAGACAAAAACTCCGGTCGATGCCAATCTCGATGTCGCCCCTCCCATTAGTGACAGCAACTCAATTCACTCTGTCTACGAGACGTACGTGTGTCACTGCTGTAAAGAGAAATGCGATGCCGCCGAGAAGGACTATTTATCATCGCAGTCGGATGAGGAGAAGCTATGCGTCCGTTACTACGCTGCGTCGGTGAAGGGTGACTCCGATGAGTCCGATTTAAAAATTGCACTACCTAAATGCCAATGCGCCAATTGCCCCTTGAAGAACATGTGTAAGTTGTGAAATCTGGGTCGTTTAAGATATGCAAATTGCAACAAATGTGGCAATCAATTTAATGCGATCCAACGACTAGATATCAAAGGCATATATATTATACTCTAATGTCACGTTCATTGTGCTACAGTCGCGAATAATTCATACAGCACGGTTATTTCATTTATAATTTCGACTACATATTAATAAATGCCTTCTTTTATATTGATTCCACGGCTTCTCCCGTGTGACACGTAACTGCTAATCAATATAAGCTCCACTCTGTCACTTATCATTTTTACTATTTACATATAAAGCTTTATATTTAAATATCTATACTTCTCACCCTAAGCCAGAAACTAGTTTTCAGCATAATTTAGTAGTTTCTTTATTATTTAATGTACACAAAGTTTCTTTTAAATTGTAGCATTTAAAAACATTTCTTAGTTGTTAAAGGCATGTCTGTTTTCGTTTCGTAGACAAATTTTATTATACAAAAGTTAAATTAGAATTGTATTATCATTTTTATTACAGATGATCCGTTATTTTCGGAGATAGTTTCACAGGCCGAATATGCCATCGGACAGGGTATTCTGCCAGAGCGTATTTATCAGGGCAGCAGTGGTTCCTATTTTGTCAAAGATGCCTCAAATGTAAGTCAATTATGTTAATAAATTAATGAGAATTAGAATTTGCGCTTCGCATAGTCCAAGTTGTATAGTTTAAACCTTGTGATTAGTTTTTCATTAATTGCGCACAGATTAACGATTCTATCAAACGGGGAAGTTTTGTCATCAAGTTTGTTTTTGCAAGACTTTTGGTTTGCCTCTGATACAAATATAATACAAAAAAACAATAAATAACAAAATTTAACTTACTATCTGTTGAACATTTTAAACGCTTATACTTTGCATTTGATAGCTCCGTTGCCTGGCCGTCTTTAAGCCCAAAGATGAGGAGCCCTATGGCAGACTGAATCCCAAATGGACCAAATGGATGCACAAGCTGTGTTGCCCCTGTTGTTTCGGACGCGCCTGTTTGATACCTAATCAAGGGTAATTCCACCTACTTTTGCATAATTCGAAATTAAAACCTAACAAATTGACAGCTATCTATCGGAGGCTGGGGCCAGTTTAGTTGATCGGAAACTAAATTTAAATGTGGTGCCCAAGACACGTGTGGTTCGACTTGTGGCCGAGAGTTTTAACTATGCGCGCATCGATCGCCAGAAGGCTAAGCTCAAAAAACGCATCAAAGAGCATTATCCCTCGGCTCACTTCAATCGCATGAGTTTGCCACTTAAGGTGAGACAACGAATAAGAGCTGTTATGAGAATAATCAAGTCACGTTATGTTTGGATTTGCAGACTGGCTCTTTTCAGCTATTTGTGGACGGCTACAAGGATGCCGACTTTTGGCTGCGACGTTTCGAGAACGAGCATTTGTCGCCGGCGCTGACTAAATCATTTCAGCTGCAGTTCGAGCGTTTAGTTGTGCTGGACTACATTATCCGCAACACGGATCGTGGCAATGACAACTGGTTGATTAAGTTCGTTGCGCCAAAAGTGGCAAGCGAGGTTGGCGGCCTTGGTGGCAAGAGCATGGCTAAACTGGTGTCGGGGCAGTCAATTGTAGACCTCAACGAATCCCAACAAATGTCTCTGGCCAATGATCTGAAGCGTGGCTCTAGCAGTGGCCATAATGCGCCCACTTCGATGGGTATTGGTGATCCGAAGATCAGTGCTATTTATGACTTTGCAAGTAGCGATGATGAGCCGACAGCTGGTACTAGTCCCAGGCTGCAGCAGACAGATCCCACATGGAATCTGGTAGAGACACCACAGATTCGAATTGCCGCTATTGACAATGGTTTAGCGTTTCCGTTTAAGCATCCCGATTCGTGGCGAGCATATCCATATCACTGGGCCTGGCTGCCTCAGGCCAAGGTGCCGTTCAGCGATGACATCAAGGATCAGGTGCTCCCCCAGCTGTCCGATATGAACTTTGTGGAGGAGATCTGTACGGAACTGCTCTATCTATTCCAGCAAGATCGCGGGTTCGATAAGCGGCTCTTCGAGCGACAGATGTCCGTAATGCGTGGCCAGATACTGAACTTGACGCAAGCGCTGCGTGATGGCAAATCACCGGTGCAGTTGGTCCAAATGCCAGCCGTTGTTGTAGAGCGGTAAGCAATTGATTCATTAGCCAACATTTCGAATAATAATAATGAATGCCTCTATTTCTCTACTCTATCCATACAGCTCCAGTGGCAGTCGCTTTTTCTCCTTCACCCAACGCTTCCAGAACAAGAGTCCGTTCTTTTCCTGGTGGTAGGTCTTCAGCAGTTCCCCTTAGCATACATATACTTAAAACTATTTTTCAGTTAACTGGGTACGCCATTAAAAACTGCTGTATTACCCACCAAATGTATTGGTCTGGTCCCAAATCATTGTCTACAAATGCGCTTTGTTGTTATCAACTATATCCTCGAAACGTTCTTAGTAGTAGTTCCCTGTAATTTGAATTTTGTTAAATTTGTTAGTTTTTTGCGATAAAATGTTGTATATTCAATTGCTATTGAACTGCATATTATAAATGCATAAATACGTGCAAATGCATGTTAATAATTCTACAGATTTTATACCATATACATATATGTATATATAAATACAAAATATATTTCGCCAACTGTTTCTATTGTCAGTTGTTTAAATAGATTAAAGTTAATAAGCATAAGTCAATACAATGTTCATTCCAATAATTTGCTGATCGAGCGCCTTTATTTATTATTGATTACTTTAAACACTTATTTATACCTAAACATATCGGTGAGAATTGTTTCAAGTCTTCAATCAAAACATCATTCATATTGCCTAGGCCAGGGACGAATTTAAATAGTTTAGCCCCCTGCATTGTGAACAATTACAAATAATTATTAGTTAACACACTTTTGAAATTCATTAACACTTGAGAAATATACGTTCAGCCTAAGAAATATAAGAATGTGTTACGTCACAGGAAAATATTAAATAAAATAAAAAACAATTGGAATGCAAAAGAAAAAAAGTACATATAAATTAATGTGCAAATATAATGCCTTCTATTCCATAAAACAGCATATATGGTTTGTAAATTAAATGCGGCTTAATCGGTAGCTGGTTGTACCGCGACCAATGAATTTTAATTAACTAGGATATAAGAAGGATTTTGTTTTCAATCTTGGGAAGAGAGTGTTAGAAATATGTCTTCGAATTTTGGTAACTCAATCTATAAAATTACGCGGGTTTTTTGGGGGCCTAAAAAATGTTCTTAATAATCTTCCTACTAATCTAATTTCCATTGTTGGTAACTTAACGAAATCTAATTTTAAATACAAAGCAGTGGGACGTAATTGGCTGCAAAATGCATTGAAACCAGTGTAATATCATCTATAAGCAATGTATCTTTCAATTTTAGTGACTCTAGATTTCAAATTGTGTAAGATATATTACACGGGTTGTCATTAGAGTTATCTGATATGATGTTAATGTTATGTCTTGTCCAAATGTGAGGATCATAAGATATCTTTCTAAATAAAAAGTTTTCATAATATAACCCATCTTATTCCATTATTCCGAGGGGAGCTAAATAATATAAGCGTACCGACGGAAATAGTTACATTGACTACTAGGGATCAAGAAAATATGTATAACATTTAAACGTTGCAAATTTTAGCAATACTGAGCGTGTGAAATGACATACACTTAATAATAATATAACAATTTTATTACATATACTAGGATTTATACACATTAAAATGTGTAATATTAATGTTATCACATAATATTCTTGAGCAAACCTTTTTTTTTTAAAACAAACGCGATTTGTGGTGTATATGGAAATAGTTTTTTATAACCGCATATTATATATTAAAATGGAACTGCTTTATTTGATAAAAGCATTACTATGAATTTCTTCATTTGATGCCTCTTTAAATGACTCCAATAATTTTTCTTTTCTTTTTTTTGGAATGAGAAACCAATGTTTGCAATAAATTTATAATTTAAACAGTAATAACAAAACAAATAATCCCATTAACGTCACAAAAAACTATATGAACGCAAATTATTCTTCTGAGGCATCAGATGTAAATCCGCTGACAGATTGCCCAGCCAAAATTGCAGTGGAGGCAACTACTGGCTGCTGTGCTTCCTCTCTGCTAGGATACCACGAAATGTTGGCATCTTTTATTGGACTTAATGCCATAGTTTCGCTTGTGTCCGTTAAGGTCGGAATCTTGCGCTGCGGCTTCCCTAGAAAAGTAGAAATCGACGGCTGATAGCTCGTGCTGATCATGCCTAGGCCTTTGTATTTATACCACTTAGTCGGCACCGCGGCGGTCACACAAAGATCACGTTGTTGCACAGGCACAGTGCTGATCACATTCGTTGGTTTGAGAAAACGAACGAAGCGCTGTAGTTCCTTGTAGCTGGAATGTTCAGAGTACTCCACTCCGATCACACTGATCCGCTTGCCATACGACGGCTTTGAGTTCTTTTCCCAGCCACTAGGACGAATGCCCAGCAACATATCAAATTGGTCATCAAATTGCTTAAAGTACTGGTCAAGTTGCTTTGGGAAGATTTATTAAAATGTAAATGTGATTCATAGTATCTAAAAACTTTTCTTACCGGATAACTAATCTTTCCCATGTTAATGACATGCAGATTTGCCTCAAACGGATCATCACATAGCACGAGCTGCAGTTCCGGCCAATTGAGGCAGTCGATAGCCTTCCGGCGATGCGGTTCCGTCCAGACGCGCAGCCCAAACTCCTTAGCCAGAGCCAGCCACACCTTCTCCTTGCCAATCAAATAGGAGCCACAGACATGCAATATCCGCTTGCTGGCGTTCTTATCGTGGAATTGCTGCACCAAAGAGCAAGCGCTATAAATGCTATCGGACTGATGACAAAAATCATAATTTTTCGACAAGTATGTGGTGTCCAGGTACAGTAGATCAATATTCGGCTCGTTCCAAAAGATGGGCAACGACTCCATTTCAAAGTTTGCCCGAAAATCGCCCGTATGCAGTATGCATTTACCCGTACTGAATTTAAAGAGCAGCATTATGGCACCCGGGCAGCTGTAGTATAGTTAAATTAAGCAATTAACCATTTAGACTATTTTGTTGAATGCGTTAGTAGTACTTACTGATTGGCATCTATGGCGGTGACTTCGATGTCCTTCACTACAACGGACTTACCCACATCGATTTCGTGTACAAATTGGCTGTCGATGGGTATAAACTTCTCCACCAGCCTGGCTGTGATGGGGCTCATGTAGAGCGGATGGGCAAATTTGCGGGTTAGTCCCACATAGTGATCCGCGTGATAGTGACTGAGAAAGTAATGGGTCACATTCGGGATGGTGCCAAACTGGAAGCCATCCACAACAAATGTCGTATCCTCGACAATCTTATAAGGTGGACAACAATTGCGCGCCCTGCTTTTGGGTATATTTGCCTTGGCGAGCGATTCAGTTTTCATTTCTCTCGATGTATTTTGATGGAGTTTAGTAAACATGGGTAAAGATTCCGGTTGTCGAGACGCCAGCACACAACGTGTTCTCGGCTGAAGTTCGCAGGATTCTGGTATCTCTTGAGATACCGATTCATCATCGGTGCAGAGATCAATGATGTCACTGGGAGAGTTTGCACACTTCACATTTGCTCTACGCTGCGACAGGGTTCTCTTGCGTGTGACCGCCTTTTTATGCTCATCGGCTGAAGAAGCCGTTTTCCTCTGGATTGTTGCTTCTGTTGTGGTTGATTCCTCGACAAATAGACGCTTGCATCCCTTACGTGGTGTCCGGCGATCCTTTAGTTTTGCTGGTGAGCGAACTGGGGCTGGTTCCACATTGTAGCATTTTGAGTTGCTCTTAAAGAATGTGTCTATGCGCAATTGTCCTGGTAGTGGCTCCTTTTTTCCTGTGTGCTTTAAAGCAGTGCTACTAACAGCAACTTTTTCCTTCTTAACTTCATCATTGTTATTTTTCCTTGTGGTTGAAGCGGCGCGCACTTTTCGCGCATTTTTCTTTTTGTCTGGTTTTCTATCGTCGATATCAATAGATATGGCAATTGCTTCTATTTCAAATTTATCTTGACACTGTAAGTCGGCCAAATTTTTTAGGCGAATCATTCCAACATTTATTGACATACTTATACTTTGCTACCTGTTGTTCTTTTGATGATTCTTCAATAGCTATCTGGGCCAGAAAAATTCTTTTTTTTAAATCGTATATCGAAATGGTGGATTCTGCTATCGATAGTTGCAGTCTATAGGCACGAGCGATCCGAATAATTGAACAAATTGAATAGCTTACTTTACGTTTTAAATATTTAAGCCAATTATAGCAGTTCTGGATAAAGCGGTCCTGTCACTAAAATCACTTCACGTTTTAGCCTAAAACATAGTTTTCATATTGTACTTACCTTAAAATAAACCATCGTAATGATTTTCACTTTATGGTTACGAAACGAGTGCATTAAAAATTAGTTTTTTTTATTACAAGCAATTTGAATAAATACATATATTGCATTCATTAATTCGATTTTATAAGATAGTTTTATGTGAGAAGCAATACAAGAGATTCTTTATATTGAGGGTATGGCACTATTGCATTAGAGATAAACAAAAGGTCTAGCGATAGGATTTCCATAGTTGAAATAGCCCAAAACCAAGCAGCAGCATGGCGATAAGCCCAAATCCCAGATTGTGCAGTCAAGAACGTAAATCCGTAAGGGGCACATACATGACGCCCATGAGACGGGTCATCTGCACCTTGCCAGTGGCATCCTTATCGTACTGCAATTAAATAATAATAATATAAATATTCGTTTTTTATTGTGAGCCACCCACCTGCTGCATATACTGTGTGCCACCCTCCGGGCCAACGGGCACAATGAGGCGTCCTCCTCGGGCCAGTTGATTTAATAATTCGTTGGGCGTTTCGGGTGCAGCTGCGCCAACGTGTATGGCATCATATGGAGCGAGTGCAGCATGTCCAAGCCGACCATCGCCCTCAACAATCAAAATTTGGCCGGAGTTAAGCATTCTGCCATCATCCGTATTAAGATTGGATTTGCTCAATTGCACCAGAGAGGTCTGATGCTCAACGCCGATGATACGAGTGTTCTCATTCTCCCCTTTGGCTTTTATATACCGATAGAAGCAGGCGGTTAAATAGCCTGAGCCAGAGCCTACATCGAGAACATGAGCTCCGGGCTTGAGCTGATCGCGTAGATATTCCAGGGCGAATGCGTGCTGTGAAAGTCCGCAAGATATGAGTTAATATTAAATATAATATGAAATATTAAATTACCATATGAGGAGCGCTGATGGTGACGCTTCCGCCGATTGGTTGCGGTGCATCCATGTACGGGTTACGGGGCGAGTAGTGCTTGCGATCCGTGGCCGCCATTGCATCTGCCACCTCTTTTGTTGCAATTACGCCGTAATCTATTTAATACATACAAAAATATACTGCATGAAAATACACTGAATACTTTTATTACTTGTTGGATGAGCTTACCTCGCAGCTGACGTATAAGATCAGCATTGCTAGTGCCCACTGAACGCCAGGCCATACTATATAAACGTAGTAAGAGGCCCAGCCTAAATATATCAATTAAAATCAACTTATTCACCGTTTTAATTGATTTTCTATGTATTTTGTGGTAATCGTGTTGATTTTGTTTATGGCTGCCAATAAGCAGCTGATCGCACCGGAGAGAGTGTGACCAGTTACTCTTATTTTTTAAATTGCGTTCTAAATTTAGCAAGGCAAGATTTTAATTTACAGAACATAATGTGACATTAGAAACATAAGATGTAAAATCATATTTTAACAGAATATTGTAGAAATGTAGACTTTTTTAAGCAAAGATTTTATTGTATTGATATATCGATATTTGAGTTCGATAGCTGCCAGGCACATCTCCAGAGAGCAGATGCAACTCTGTGTCAGTAGATTGTTGAATCAAGGAAAAATGAATAGTAATAAAAGCATATCGTGGCGCAGTTTTGTACAAAAAATAAGAGGAAATTAATTGTACAAAAGCATTAACAATTATAGTATGCTAATATACATGAATAATTCTATTACTTGTGCAATGTGCGGATTATCGACCAGAAACTGAAGCCATCTAGTGTGTAGCAGCTGCAATTATTGCAGCTGCTTGTTTTTTGTGTGTGGCGTCGCAGTTGTGTGTTGTGACAAACACACACAAGCATCGTCTGGATAGTTTTGGTGAACCAAGCGCGGCAAAAAAAGAAACGTTAACGATTTTGTGTTTGTGTGCTGCGAGTATTAGTCATTTTCACCTGGTCTTCGGACTAGGCTTTGACGCTTGCTGCTTGTTACTCAGCCATATTTTTGGAGCGCATCAGCCATCAAATAAAAATTAAGAGCAAAAAAAAAAAACAAATACAACTATCAGTTAAAGGTTAGTTATCCGCGTACGTTATCAGCGGCGCTTTTAATTGCTAACAAAAAAAATATCTTCACAATAGTTAACAATTGTCATTAGCAACAAATGCAAAACAATTTCCCACTTGTTAGGCGCCATTTTCTCATCTGTTTTTTCTTTTAATTAAAATGTCATCAAGGTCAGCTGCGCTTGAATATACACACACATTTTATTGGTATGTGTAACATGAGTTAAAAAATTGTACATGGTTTTTGTAATGGTAATATTGCATAATGCGCTCTGCCTCTATTAGTTATATTACATATATATTATAGTATATATAATAATGTATATAATTTAATTTACATATGTATGATATGATAAGGGGTAAGAAGAATTGCGAAACTACGTGTTTATTTATTCAATTTTTTTTTTGTTCAATTTGGCAATGCATTTTTCTTTATTTTCCCATTTTAGTTTCATTCTGTACATTTTCAGCAGCAGTTGTTGCTCTTGTTTATCCGTCCGTGCTCGTTCTCAGTTTGCATCGAAAAATCTTTAACTTAAATACATATGCAGCACTGCCCTGCGACATAGCAGCGCAGAAAAATCTTTATAGGTGCACCCCTTGTTTCAAAGGATACGTTTTCAGTATTTAACTCTCGGTTCCCGTAATATTCCCATGTGGGGACTGCCCGGGGAAATAAAGGCTTTGCTTTCTGTCTGTAAACCCAGCGAAGGATTCCCAATATGATCGGCTGCCGTCAAGCTGCTTTAATTGTCACTGCGTGCGATCGCTATGCGCCGCATATGCACGTTCCTCAGCATCGTTGTGTGCCACATGTGCCTTTTTTAAGCATAATCTGCACCTCGGCGAGCTACGCCTCTACGGTCTGGCGAGCTTTCTGGGATAGAGTGCGTGCAGTCTCGGCTTTTTTGAGCTGATTACGTAACTGCCTGATTAGTGCCTTGCTGGGCATATCCGCCATGAGTCGCACCAGCTGCTTTTGCGCATCCTTTAGAAGTACTTTGCTTTCTTCCAAATCTCGACGCAACTTTTGGTTCAGCGCCTCTTCGGATCACTATCTACGAAGCTCCATGGACCTAAGTCTGCTGTGCTCGTTTTTCATACTCCCTTTTTAGTCAACACTCGAGCGATGCAGTAGCTCTCGACGAGCTTTCTCGAGTTCCTTGAGCATTGTCTGCTCTAATATTTGGATTTGGCCGTAACTTTCATCCAGCTCCTTAACCTTAGTTTGAGGGTGTCCTGTTCGATCGTGCTGAATTTTATGGATTGCAGTTCTTGGTCAAGGAATTTCAGCCGATCCCAATACTCTTGTAGCACATTGATGATTGATTAATTGATTGATTGTCTCGATGAACTTGGTACATACGGCAGCTCTGCAATAATTTTCCCTATTAAATTTTCACTTTCGATGAAGATATCGAAAATTTCTTCAGATTCAGCCGAAAATTGTCTATTGAAGTGGTTGTTTCTTGAATCGCACACATACTATGTATCAGCTCACATCTTCTGTTGGATTTGCCAAATTGGTCTTGGTAAGTTATATTTCCTATGGCATATGAATTATCAATCTGTTAATTTCTACCAAGTTGTCTTTCTTTAGACTAGACTCCTCTTTGGCTAGCTTCAACTTATTTCACCGTTCTTCAATGTCTTTTCTAATGAAGTCGACTCCGTTTATGTTGTTGTTTGGTTTTGATTTGCACTTGGTTCACAGTTCTGTTGTAAGACACAGAACACGCTTTGAATTTAAAAACTTTTCGAATTCGACGTTTAAATTCGAACTCTGAAATCGAAGTTGAAATTATATAGACTACAATTAGTGTGGACCTATATCCTCAGAGTCGACGATTAGTTTTGAACTCTGAATCCAGCTCGTAAAAAGTGTGAAGCACGTATAGTGTGTAGTCAACCAGATGAGACGACGTTTAGAATTGAACTCTTTGTTCTGACGAGCATTTCTTTAATTTATAGAAAAATCTTAAACCTATGCAGCCGCTTGTAAGGCGACCTCATGTTATGTTTACTTAACTTAACGTAGTCGCTTGTAATGCGACGCCATGCGATATATTCTTTATCTACTGCAGCCACTTGAAAGTCGTCTCCATGTGATATTTTGTTATTTAAAAATAGCTGAGCCTTGCAGCGTCTCATGTTTATACTTGAACAGATGCCAAATTAAAATTAAGGACATTAAAAATTTGCAGTCGGATCCAATTAGTAAAAGTGCACAGATCTACGCATAACTTTAGCATTCATTGTTTAACTTTTATCTAGATTTCGTCAATGCAATGCTAAATACAACTAAACTACTAAACGTGTATTTACAGCAGACATTGTTTTGATGCCGATTATCTCATTTAAAACCTAAACCCATAGAACTTATGTAAAAAGAGTATAATGGTTTTGTGTAAATGTATGTAACAGGCCGACCCTTAGAAATATATATATTCTTGATCAGGATCAAGAGCCGAGTCGATATAGCCATAACCATCTGTCCGTCCTTATGTCAGTGCGAACACGCGTGACTATAAGAACTAGATTAATTTGGAATATAGATTCTCGTGTATCCGGCGCACTTCAAGGTTGCTTTTTTATAAATAAAATCGTCCATTTCTCGATTATCGATAAATTTCCAATAGTAATATAAGTCACATTTTGATTTCACAATTTCTTTATAATATATAATATGCTTATACATAAAATTGATTTATTTCCATTTTCGATAGCAATAAATGCCAAAATTGTAATCTACAGAATAAACATATGTATATTATGAAGCAACTACCATTTCATCAAGATCGCATAAAAAACACCTAAGTTATGGTCAAAAATATATTCTTATATTGATATAATTTCTACCAGCATATGCATTAATATGAGAACGCATGTGTGAGAAAGAGATGGCGTGGTAATCGAGCGAGAGCAAATATGGTTTTGCTGAACCCCGTTACATACATTTTATAGGCAGCCAATTAGTGATCAGCTCGGACTTTTAAATAAATATATGCTCAGCATTCGTTTTTTTACTCTTTAGTGCCTGTGCTTGCTATAAAAAATGACTTATCCTGTTCATTTCCGGTTGCAACACTTTTAAAAGGAAAATTTGCCAATAAAATGAGAATATTTTAAAAAGTGGGTTTAGGGTATATCATAGTCGAAATCACTCGACTACAGAATTCTTACTTGTTTATTCTAAATTCTACACAAGAATTTTTAAACTTTGATACCGAAGTAGTTTATTAGTTTTGCGCAATATCCTTCATGTCTGTTGCGATACCACTAGAGAAATAGACTTAAAATTTGGAACACATACTGTTCTGTGTAAAAATTTGAGGGCTTGGAAATCGATAACTACGGTATTCGCAAGACGATAAAGTGACATATCTCACACAAGCTAAAGTCCAATATCAACATATGCACCATCCATAGCAGCCGGCCTCTACCCGATGCAGTGGAAAACGATAAGACCGTATTACTTATACAATTTGAAAGCTACAGTCACAATAATTTTAAAGGGATTTTGATATAACACTCTTCAGAAATCGGATATTTTTGAACCTAGAGTAGGTTCCCATAAAAACCATAACCAGACTTAGTAGGAAGGTTACAAGCTATATTTGCCGCAATTTAAAACAAATTTTCACAGTATTTCTTGGTTACACCCACCATGTTCTTTGCTTGTTAATATCCGCTGAAATAACTTATTGTATTAAAGTAATTCCCAGTCGGTTATGACCGACAAAAACGTTTTCTCTTGTTTTTATTCAAAACTTTAGGAAAAAAAATCAAATTTCATTAAAGTAGGAGAAACATTTTTTAATTTTTTTGGAGCAACGAATTCATTTTACACTTACAATGCACAGAAAATTGCAAATTTGAGTTTTTATAAATATTAGGTATGTAATGTAAACTAATTGTGATTAAATTTAATTAATGTTTCTGGATGTCCAAATACACAAATATAGGTATATTATGTAATATAATAATAGTAATGTAGAACTTAAATAGTTATATTTTATTGGGTTACAAAATTTTTAACAAAACTATAATATCTCATTTAAAAATATTGTATGAAAAGCTGTTCTTTTCTTATGCTTGATGTTTTGTATTTGATCTATGCTTAAAATTTATTTAATTTGCTTCGGACGCCTTCGCATAACGATCGGACAGCATACACGTGTATGTGTCATACATGTATATGCGGCTGTATTAGTGTGTGGTTCGAGATTGTGTTGGCCTCCCATGAATAGAGATTAGGAAGAAAGAGAGAAACGAGTGACGAGTTTGTAAATAAGAGTTATTAACTAGGCATAACGCTCCTAAGTGCTTAAAGCTTAGTGTTTTAGCATGCAATCTAAAATTGCAACCTCCGTTGTCTTGGAACTCGTTCTTTGAATTGGCAAAAATTTTGAAATTTCCTTGATGTTATGATATATATAGGCATTATGTTACAGATATATATAGGCATTTCTGTATGTATGAGAACTTATTAATATGTGTATGTATATTACTTTATGTTCGCAAATATAAAGCCTAAAATCTGTTATAAATACCACGAACTCCGCTGCTTAAAGAATTGCGGTTTACTTTAATAAGAATAATTATTTTAATTTTAAGAAATTTTGCCTTAAGAACAAATAAATACATTTTTTCTTTTAGCCATTTTATAAAATCTGTATAACATAGTTAAGAATAATAATAATCATTTCGTGTGTTGCTGTTGATTTGTTTTATGCAAGCATGCATGCATTCACAACTATTTAGTTCGCTTTGCCAATTATTGAATAGACGAATCGTCGAATAATGTATAGCAACAATTGCAGAATTGTTTCAAATGCAAAAAAGCAATTGAACACAATAAATAAAGTTAATCTTACAAATGCAGTCTATGAATTAGTGATTATGTTTATGAACTTAATTAGTGATTGCATGCAGCTCGATTCGCGCTCACTTTGCTATGACAAACTGTTCTATGTTTGCGTGTGTGTGTATTGTATCTGGCTATAAAAGCACTTTCTTTTGTTCAAATGCCGTTTTGCCTTCTCAGAACTTGTAAGAGCTTGCAAAGCGCGTGGTCAAGCTCATAAGTAATTGCCTACGTCAGTTGATTAATACAAGGCATATGTATATGTGTACATATATTAAGCATATCAATTTGCACATATGTATGTTTTGTGAGCGAGTGAGACGTAGAGATACTGAAAAGATACTCACTGAGACAGTAAGTACAGTAAGTTGGAAAACTATTATTATTTTGATAATAAAAGGCTGCTGGTTCCATAGGCTTAAAATTGCTCGGAAAACGACTAGACTCCAAAATACATTCTTGACATTTTCCAATAAGCAATATGCATGCTCAGATTCTCTTTGTTAAGAGTCTTCACTAATAATGCTAATAAAATGAAAACTGTTCGAGCATCATTGCAATCGTCTTCAATTTGATTGGGCTGGAACTATATCTTAAAATACAACTTTTTTGTATAGAAGATGAACAATGAGTCCAAGTAGTATTGGTGCACAGGCTTTAAAAAATGAGTTATCATTAAAGCATTGCCCGTTTTGCCAGCGCAATTCGACAACAGATTGAGAAGTATTATAATATTTTAGGTGATATTCATTTTTTGTGTTATCACAGCTTATCTAAACAAATAATAACCGGACTAACTGATTAATTGTAAACTGTTGTGTAGCCCTTCCATACTTATAAAATTAAACTTCATTGAAGAATTTGTATATAAGATAAACTTGAACTGACTAAACTTAAAGCTAATAAGGAGTATATAACTTTGACTGTTACTATATCGATTTTTGGGCCTTTCTATAAAACAAATATTAACTACAATACTGTCCTATATAGCTGAATCGATTTTCTACTTTAATAATTAATTATGAACTTGTGTTATCATGAAGTTAGTTTGCCTTTTAAAATTGTTTTTACTGAAAACCAAATAAAAAAGTGAATGATACCCAAACTGGTGTTTTTGGGTGTTTGTACTACATTAATAATAAACTTTAAATTTTGCTTAAAAATGACATGAAAAATGAAATGAGATTTTTCTATTTCCTGGTGATATTAGAAAAGAGATGTTCTAGATAAAAAATAAAGAAAGCTGTTTTTAATACACGTTAAATAAAGAAGAAATGAAATGAAGGTTGCGAAATTCGATTAAAGGCAGTTCTAATAAAAATAATACAAAATCACAAAATGTATGTAGACATCACTAAAGACTTGCAAAAATGTTATTTCCAATTTTATAAAACAAAATTCAGTGTAGATAAATCATACTATATATCTTAAATATGTATAAATAATACTCTTAGACTACAAAAATATACTTTGATAGCACTCTCTTAATTTTCTCTGTCTCTTTTTGGTCTACAATTGATTGAAGGCTTTAAATGTTGTTGGGTGGTTTGAATACATACATCTGCTATAATGCACGGCGGCGAGGGGCGGGGCAATTGTGTTGTTTAAATGTCAACACTGGCCACAATTTGAAAATTGTTCCGAAGAACACAATCACATTGATTTAATTAGCCGGAAATGACAAAAGCCCTAAAGGCACCTACATCAAGAGCAGCTTATTTGAATTTTACGCAATCACTTGCTACATACCACCCACTCACTACCCATATATATGCACATTTTGGACTCTTCAGAAGATGACCTTAAATAGATTGGTTCTGTCAGTTGTTTTGTAGCGCGAAAAGTGTTTGCGATTTGTGCCACCAAAATGTTGTTAATATCTCTTTATTTTTATGCTTTATTTAAAAAAAAAAAAAATGGTTGAAAACATATTTTTAAACATACTTACATAAGTTCATTGTGTGCTTTGATAATGGAATCGGTATTGCTTTTGTGTATGCATCTGTGCAAGTATTATATGATTTAATTAAAAGTTGAGGAAAGAAAATAACTTAGTTTATTGTATGCATATAGCTTCCATAAAGCTTATGCAAATGTAAGACGAAATTACTGAATGTATTTGGACTTTCACATACAGTTATTGCAATTTTTTTTTGTTCACCAAGCGAAAAGTTTTCAAGTGTTTTCTTCTATAACTTGTATTAAAGTAATAAAATAATTTTTGTTTTCTATAATTAATATCAATTTGAACATCCTTCAATAACAAAAAACAAAAACAAAAAAAAATATTTTTATAGCTTTGTTATTTTCGATGCCATATTACCACTTTGGGTTGTTGCAAAAGTGTCCTTTTGCAAAACACAAAACAGCTTGTAGTCAGCAGCAGCACAATCAAATACCTTGGCTATACATTCTAAATGTGTATATATATATAACAAAACATATATGTATAGCAAAATGTGCGATGGGGCGGACAATGCGCTGGGGAATTTACTGTTGTTGACGTTTTCGACGATGACGACGTTGGGAAATAAACATCATATTGAAAAAAAATAGTTGCTCTTCTTAATTTATTAATGCTTAAATAATTTACAAAATGGTTTTAGTGATATTATACATTATAAATGTATAATAAAACATAATAAAACAAATAAAAGAGTTATCAATAAATATTATCCAATTTAAAATATATATATTTATATATATTCCAATATAGTATATTTTTCGCAATTATTATTTTGAAGACACATTATTTTAAGAAAATAGTCTTATAACAACATACGTGTATTTTAGTGCTATTTTTCTCCCTCAGCTATACGGAATACCTGCGCATCAATCCAAAATGAATTAAGCAAAACAGCCAGCTAAGTTTTTCGCTGCATAAAACGTTTTTCTTTCATATACCATCCACTAATACACAAGCAGAAATGAGATAAGAGTGATTCGTATGAGTCTCGCTTATCGTAGCGCTTAAATATGAATTTCATTTTGTTGGTGTTTGTGACAATCACTTAACTATATAATAGCGGTCAAGCTTAAAAATCTTTAGTGGGCGTCTGCGAGGGTTTCCTGCACTTAATTCGCAATTCTATGACGTAAAACCCAGACAAATGGTTGAAATAATAAGAAACTTTTTCGACACCCTTCGAGATACTGGTTTGTGCTTGCGTCAGACAAAGTAAAAAAAAAGTGGAGTGCTACGTCGGTTAGATGATTGAAACATTGGCATCGCCCCTAAAATTTATAAAACGCTATATTTTCTGCAGTTCTTAAGTTTGTCGTGAATTTGGTAAGTAGCCGCCTTCAAGAGCCGCTATCAAATTTTTATGAACACGCTAAGATCAGAATCCAAATGCTAGAGCCTATATCTCCCGGAATTTAATAGCTACAGTTATTAAACTTAAAGGGAATATTAGTTGCGTGAATCGCGTGTGATGTTTTCAAAATTGTAATGCAGCCACTTGAAACTCGACTTTATGTGATATTTTGTTATTTAACTGCAGTCACTTGAAAGTCGACTCCATTGATCCTCTTGGGTATATGAAAAGCTGAGTCTTACAGCGTCTCATGTTCATACTAGAACAAACCCCAACTTGCTTCACAAAATTTCCAAATATCCCCACATATTTATTTAGAAGCTACAAATTACATACATCAAGCATTACTAGCTTATATCTACCGTAATGTGAAAGCAAACTTATTCATTGCTACTTGTTATCCGCTGGAATAACTTATGGTATTAAAATAGTTCACAGTAAGTTTCACCCAACTGCACGTTCTCTCTTGTTATTTATTTATTTTTTTTCTGCATCGCAAAAGCATCAAATTATTTATTTGTCTTTGTTTTTCTGATTTTTTGCGTTTCACATTTATTGTGTTCCACTTATTTTGGTGATTAGTGCTTTTATTGATGATATTTATTTATTTGCATCCAATTGTCTACTAAATTTATATTATAAATAAGTGTAATTTGTACATAAATATGACTAATACTTATCTTAACAGTTATAAATAAATACATTATAATTATTATAAATTGGGTGTTTCTGCACTGCGACATATTTGGTCTGTTTTGCCCCATTATGAGCTTATATCTCCGAAGTAACCTAAGCTATTTATTGCCGCTATACCTTCGAGTAGGATGGCTATTTAACTGCGAGCATCTCCCTATAGCACACACCTCAGCTTGAAATATGCTTGTATGAGTCCCCAGAGATTCAGATTTATGGTAGGATATCCGAGGACCCACCACTCCCATGCCTGTTTGGGTAACATTTCATCCCTGGTTTGTAACAGGAGGGAAAGTTCATCTGACAGAAGTTGGGCATCTCTAAACATCCTTAAACCCGTGACTTTATGTTGGAGCCTTATGGTGGGATAAAGTAGCGTGAGCTCCATCAAGGTTTCCAAGACCATTGTAGAACAGGTGCACATTGCTCCTGTCATGCCATTCCTTGTCATTTTTGCATTTGTCTTTTCTTGGTGGTCAACCGGGCTCTACCTCCCCATGCAACTACTCCATAGCTCAGCATAGGTCTTACTACCATTAGGTACAGCCATCTGATTACCTTTGGCAATGTACCTAAAGACTTCCCGGCTATGCTACAAAATGTGTGAAGCACTCTGGAGCACTTCAATATCGTATTTGGTACATGGGTGCAAAAGTTTAATCTACGCCGAGGTATTTTAGCTACTTGCTTGTCGCTTCCTAAAAGCCGTATTTGCCTCATCCTCTCTAACTTATATCGTCTAGTAAAGGGAACGTTGACCGTTTCAGTAGGATTTAGCTTGAGTCCAACCTCCGTCAGACACTACCAATATTGGAACACAGTCTCTAGTAACGAATTCTGAAAGAATAGTATAATGCATGAGGCTTTTAATGATGGATGTTCACCTGGGTCGTCTACGGGTGTTATACTCCAGTTTACACGGCGATTTGGGTCTGGAACTGCCACCGTTACTCGTTAAAGTAACCGAAACTCTTTGCAGCTCCTGCGCCAACTCCCGTAAATTGGGGTGTCCTCATCACCTAACACTGCATCTTGACAGAGTGGTGGCCTATGTCGAGTTGGTTTGTCCCTGTGAAAGTGATTGCTTTGGTAGGAGCTTCCACCATTTCACCCTCCTTTCTCGCTGGAGCAGCTGTTAGCTTTGCTCCATTCTTCTTTTTCAATCCGCTAAAAGGATGTTATCGTATTGGAAGCTGACTTGATGATCGCGTTCCACTATCGCGTTTCTAAATAGCTCATCTATTGCGTTAACTAAGAGGACATTTCCACCTTCGTTCCTTTTGAATAATATATTTCACATCTGTGTTGGTTTCTCAGTAAAACCACCAGGAATTCAGTGGTCCGATCCACTCTTCTCGGGCAGTATATTGTAATACAGTGGGGCGATGGTATGTCATCTCGCCCTTCCATGACTGTAGACTTGACGCGACGGTTCTTATCCAATCGGCTGAGTTCTCATCAGAGCATTCAACGACAAGAAATCCTGCCATCCCATCCAAGCGCAATAACTTCGTCTATGGTGGCCATCTCCAGCATAGAGAGTTCTCCGTGACTGAGCAATTTCTTTGGGTATTCTACAGGTAACACACCCACCTTTACCTTTTTCGGCATATCTGCTTAGGATAGTCGGGGTCATGTGGATGTTGGCGAGCTGGGCTTTATAGCCGCTGCTCGTGATGTGGGCCGACGTAGAGTCAGGCCTGCCGCCGAAGGACCGCAAGTCGCGCTTTTGGCACTTGACGCTGGAGGTTTCGACGGCTTCGGTCACCCAGCCCACCGGGTTGACCCCTTGGTGGTAGGAACTTCTCCCTCTTTTTTGACCTCTGCTTTGTGGTCGGGCTAGATTGTTGGGATGGTCCAACCTCACATTCTCGCGCATCGAAGTTTTAGCTTGCTGTGCCAGCGCACTCTCCTATATGGTTCTGAATTAGCACGTTGTGGAGGATGGTCTACCACACTCGGGCTCGGTAAAGTAATATATAGATTCTAAAATATTGAAATTTAAACTAAAGCTCTTACAGTGATGGCTGATGACGAATATGTATATATATACTTACTGGAATAGTTTTAGTCTTTGTATAGCTCTTTAACAGATTAATTACATTTTTATACCCATTCTGAGGCAGCTACACGGTTAAGAAGGTTGATCAAATTAGTTATCATTTTAAAATAGGTGGCAATATGCTGTTTACTTCTATAAAGAAACTCTCATATCAAAGCTATAGTCGAGAGAGTTTAATTAATTGATATTCAACTCCTCATATTAATAGATTTTCTGACAATAGTTGATAAAGATAAAGTCTTGGCTATAAAATATTTAAAAATATGCACACATACTTGTTGAATCTGTCCAATTGTAGCTTTTAGTTCCTACGGAAATCGATTTGTATCGATATTCAAGTAACTTATCTAGTTCCTATAGTCTCTGAGATCGATTTGTTCAAATGGAAATTTTTTACGCTATGCATAAAAAAAAATTCATAATATTTACAGTAAATATTTTTAAGCCTTATATACATATTTTGCTTAGTTGAAAATGAGTTTCCTTTTTTCGCCTATTTTGCAAACAGGCAGCATGACCATACCGTCAAGGCCCGCACCAGCACCTCCGGGATCACTTGCACAGAGCGCTGCGGCTGGGGCAAATGCAAGTTTGGAGCAGTTGCGTCTGCAACTGCAACAGCAACATAAGCAGCAGCAACAATCAACCAATGGTGGCTTACAGAAGTTGAGCATTACGTTGCCACCGCCACCTAGGGGGCCCATGCAGAAGCGCTTAGCCAGCATCAACAATAACAACAATGGTTTCTTGGACGTGGAAGGTAGCAGCGGCATAACCCGCAAATTTCCCCAGGCACGCTATACGCCGTCCACCAACTGGAATGATGCACCTTTCGACAGTTGCATTGTTGCTGGCAACAATAATGTCAAGAAAATGCCGCCGCCGCGCCCGCCGCCGCCAAAAATGCAAATTAATGGGCGCAAGTTGGCTAGCTTAAGCTCAGGCAATGCCGGACGTGGTGGCGGGGGCGTTGGCATTATAAGCAACATTTTTCATCGCAAAAAAACTACAACGGCAACGTCAACAGCTGCTGCTTCCAAAGCCGCAGCACAAAATCGTGTCTATGGCCTAAGTAGCGGCATCGGAATAGCTGGGACAGCAACCACTTCCAGCAGCAGCAGCAGCTGTTACCCAACAAACTCAAACACGTACGACTGGAATGCAGTATGGAATATAGCGAGTACAACGACGACGATGACAGCAACGACGACGTCGATGAAGGCATCGAGCAGCAGCTTTAACAATCAGCGTGAGATGGACGGACAGCTGATTACCTTTGACTCGCCGCCTTCGTCCCCAACATTCACCCAGAAGTCGAACAGCGATTGCGTCAGTGTCGATAGCTTCAGCTCCGATAGCAATTTCAGTTCACCCAATAATGGCAGCGTTTCGCAGCCGGAAAGCGGCTTTGAGGATGACTATCATGCACGCTCGCGTCCAGCGACACAGAGTCCCTTCGTTGCTGATCCTTGGGAGGCGGTGAATAACGGCAGCAGTAACTATAGCAACGGCGTCGTTACTAGTTTTGGTGCGGCACCGGTGCGTCAGTTGCTGCCTCATCATCTAGTGCAACATCAAGCGACGCGTAACTCGGATAACCCGCTGTGCAATGGCCGGAGTCTGTTGCCGCCCGCCCAATCGCTTGCAATGCCAACCATCATCAAACCGAAGATATCACAGAAGCCCAAAGCACCAAAACCTCCACCATACATTAGCCAGCCACCAGGATTTGATTATGCCGGCAGCACTCAACCTTCTTCTTCACCTTCGCATCCAATGCCAAGTGCTGCTCCTCCGTCACTTTCTGCAGAGGAAGCTGAAACTGGACACATCTTAATGCTGGACGTGATCTCGGGCAAGGTGGATGCCCTCGCGTTAAGCAACGGAAGCTCTGGCTACGTCGAAGAAGAGCATCTGCCATATGCCATTGCACTCTATGATTTTGATGGCGTCGAGGAGGATGATCTGAACTTCAGAGTGAGTGTAACATATATTACTCTTATAAGTTGACGCCTTAATAATTATTTTTCTTTAGGAGAACGAAAAGATCTATCTTCTGCAGCAGCTCTCTCCGGAATGGTATCGCGGACGTACGCGCTCCGGCTGTGAGGGCCTCTTTCCTATTAATTATGTGGAGACCAAGGTGCCATTGGGCGGTAGTGGAACAACTACCACTCTGACACAACAGCAACCAAAACAACAAAAACAATTGTTGAACACTGCGCGCTGCCTTTATAATTTCACCGGCGAGGTTCAGGGAGATCTGCCCTTAAGGGTAAGAAAAATTAAATGTTAATGTAGTGGAAATTAATTAAATTAATATATGTTAATATTGTTCTACAGGAAAACGAGTCGGTCAATGTCCTTTATCGCATCAATGCGGATTGGCTATTCGGTGAAGTTGACGGACGGCAAGGTCAGTTTCCAGCTAATTTTTTAGAGCATATGCCCGATGGTGTACAGTTAATGTGAGGAGGACTAAAAATACTTGAAAAAAAAATATATATATATATATATAAGAAAAAAGAATCAGAAACTATATTTTAATTATATAAACACATGGATTTTATGTCGACAATGAAAGAGAGGAAGTAGCAGCAGCAAATTTCGTTGCAACTAAAACATATTGTATTTCCTCTTGGTAAACCACATACACATAATAAAAACAAATACTTATTATATATTATATATGTTCGTTAAGTTTCGAGTTTATAACAGTTATTAAAAAAAAAGAGAAAACAGCTTACAGCGCAGAATCAAAATGCTACCCAAAATTGTTCTTTGATTAATTAATGGTTAATATAATTCTGATTCAATGTATTCAATCAGGTGTGGTGCATTGCAAATGAGTCGAGTGATGATCTTTTGATCCTTTTATAAAAGTTAAAAAAACACACACATTACACACATAAGAAACAAACACTTTTTTCCTAAGTTACTTATTTAGCTAGGCACGCTTACCATTTCCAATTGATTAAAATATATATGTGTGCTATTTAAAAATGAATTACCACTTAAGCTGTATTAGGAACTAACCAATCAGGCAACATCTATACTAAACTAAAATAAATGTCAAGCTACGATGAACTGAAATAAATGAGAATGTTTTAAAAATGCTAATGCAAACAATATACATTAAATAATGGAAGCACAGTGAAGATGATGTATTTATCACAAATTAACTGTGGCAAGGCCGAGGCAGTCTAAGCATTGACTAAGACCGACCATACTTAGCAAACATGCCACATCATTGGCCCAGTGGGCTTGGTCATCCATTTTTTCTATCGAATTACCAGAAACATACATTCAAAGTTTGGTGACTCTGAGCTTACAAATTTTTACCAGTAATTTGTCTTCCAAGTTTGGTAACTGTCCTTAAATCGGCTTGGCGATTATGGGCGCAGGTGTCGGCAGACTATATGTTTTTTATCGGTTCCTAAAAGTGACTTTCAGTAACATACCTTCCAAATTTGACAGCTCTCCAAAATTGCAAAAGATAGATTTGAAGAACATCGCCAACAACCACCAACCAAATTTGGTGACTAACCTAATAATTGTGGCTTATACGAAAACGCGGATCTCAGAGACCGTTACAGCTAGAGCAAAGTTTGAACATTGGCTCTTGTATAAGAGGTGCAGATGAAGTTTGCTTTATTTAGTCGAAAACAGCCCCCGATTCTCGATTATCGATTTATTTCCATTTCCGATAGCAATAAATGCCAAAATTGTAATCTACAGAATAAACATATGTATATTATGAAGCAACTACCATTTCATCAAGATCGCATAAAAAACACCCAAGTTATGGTCAAAAATATATTCCTATATTGATCCCATTTCTACCGGCATCCGCAAGTATTTTTACTATGCATATATATATATATATATGCATATGCGAGCGCATGAGTGAGAAAGAGATGGCATGATAATCGACGTAAGCGTAAATATGTTTTTGTGTTTATTCTATCGAATTCTATTACCTAGAATTGCGTATACGTATGTATGTATATGCACGTATTTCTAGCCAGCTAATTAGGGATCAGTTTGGACTTCAGAATAAAAATATGCTCTGCATTTGTTTATTTGTTACTCTTAAGTACCTATGGTTGCTATAAGAAATGAGTTAGCCTGCTCCCATTTCCCAGAAGATTAAGCTTGTAAAGAGCAAAGAGTAAGCCAATAAAGTCAACTTATTTTGAAATGCTTTTAAGGAGAGGAATAATAATACATAATATTATTTTCAAATATAAGGAAAAGAACATGCCTCAACGGACAGTTCAAATAGTCTAAAAAAAAAGTCTTTGAAAGACCATCACAGTACGTAAGCACATAGCCAAGGTCACCATCTGGTCCCGATAAAAATATAGGTTTAATGACATTTAAATCAATAAGAAAATAGCACTCCGTTACCAAAAGTTTAATAATGCTCATTTTTATTTTTTTCGCCACAATCACATAATGTACCACATATATATTATTGTGATATCTTTCATGTCGAATTTTAAGTTGTTCTTTAATCAGTTTACCTGAAATTGTATTTGAATCTTTAAAAATCTAGAAGTCTGTGATTTGTTATACTTGCTTTCCCCATCGTACACTAATCAAACGTCGTCTTTGAATCAAAGCAAAAATTTTTTTTGTTTGTTTTTTGGATGTGTTAAAAATATTATCACAATTATTCCGTACGCGAAATAATCAAAATTATTTCCTTAATCAACTACGAATTAATATTTTTTTTTTGGTGATTCGGACACAAATAGTTATTCAAAAGTCGCCGGCTGGTGAGTAAATGGTTAAAAAATTGTTATAAATGAAAAAATAAAGACAAATATGAGCAGCGAGTATACGAGAGTATATGAGAAGGAGCCATAATTCATTTGTGGTAATTGTTTAACCATGGGATCGTGCGATCCGTGCCAGGCAACCGTCGATTTTCCATCATGTCCACCCAATGCGTCGTGTCAGCCATGCGATCGTGGCGACTATTCCGGCTGCTGCTATCAGCAGCCGGCACGCACACTTCCCATTATTCCACAATCGCATTTTATGCCCTCCGCTGCACCGTTGGACGCGGAAACCGTTTACCGGCGTTCATACTACGGTAACTGTGGTGATAATCCGCGTGCCCAACCAGTTAAGCCATGTAATCAAATATCCGCTAATACGGCACCGATGGAGAAGTGCACCGTACAGAAGCTATCTTATATGCCGCCATGTCCGGCCTCGCGCACTATGCCCGTTTTGCCAATGGAGAGCGGCTTGCGTTTTGAGGGGCCAATTTATGCGATGAGCTCGCAGAAGCATGACTATGTGCCCAAGGGCAATGTGAAGCGGGAACTATGCTTGCCACGTGTCGCCATATGCTCCTCGACGGCGCCAATGGAGCGCTGTACCATCCAGAAATTGAGCTACATGCCGGTGGATGTCAGCCAGAATCCGCCGCCGAAGCTATTACCACAGACTTCACACTACTGCAAGCCCGTCGGTCCAATAGAACGCTGCACCATACAGAAGCTATCGTATATGCCGGTCTGTCTGCCGCCCAAGGATCCAACACCTTGGGCAGAAAAAATTCGCTGTGTGCCGCCCAACTATAAAAATATCTGCTCCACCTATAATCTTAGCTACATGCCCAATAGCTGCCCAGGTCGCACAGCCCCAATGCTGCCAATGAACACTCTCCGCTTCATGGGCAACGGTTCGGGATGCGCCAATACGGTCTACAAACTTAGCTACAGGCCCGTCGATGCATCGCGCACGAAGCCGTTACCAATCTTGCCAAGGGACACATTCAGCAGAGCCCCAGGGCCACTGGAAAGGTGCACAGTTCAAAAGGTGAGTGGAATTCCAAATATATTATTAATTTTTATTTATGTTTATGTCAAAGTACTATTGTTTATTATATTCAATAACTAAAGCTTTGCTGGACCTGAAGTTTGATGCCGGTTTAGTGGAACTGATCAATCAATTGCTTATTTGCAGGATTGTGAGGTCTACAAATGGATCGGCAACTCTCTCAAGGTACGTTAGCAAAGGAATACCCCACCCCTCTTATGAAACATAGCGGTCTATAGACTGGTGCATGGCAGGGAGGGGCGGCTGTCAGATAGTCGCGTATGCTGATGATTTTTCAGCTTTCAGACACCATGTCAAAAAAATTGCTGCCCAAGTTTCAGCCCCACAACAAAATATTTAGGAAGTATAGAATTACCACTCTTAAACTTAACACAAACCTTTTCTGTAGTAACAATTTCTTAGGGCTGACACACACAATGCAATCACAATAGCTTTGGTTTAAGAAATTAAAGTGTTATAGCATGGGAGCCTTGTCTACAAAAGCAAAACCATTCGGAAATAGCTTAGCTATGCTATGCTAATACGACGTCTTATCAATTCTAACAGATTTTCAGAAAACCGAAAAACAGCCAGAACTGCAAGATTTATAAACGCATTGGCTGGTTTTCTTCTTATTGTTGCTCACATGATTGTAATAAAAAGGAAGTGGGATCCACACTATACCACACGTGCCAAAATAGGACCATGTGTCGACCTTTATCGGCAATCGTCACACCTTAGCAAATTATTATCATTATTATATATTAATTTATAATATGTTAAATTAGAGCATTAGTTCAAAATTTTAGCTAATAAGCGTAATCTACAATGCTATTAATGTTATTATAAAAAGTTAAAACCACAACATTAATATATTAGTATAAACTTATGTTATGATGTTAATTCCTTTAAAATTATTGTAATATACAAAAGAATGAAATGCATTTATATTTATCGAAGATATTATTTTAATGAGCCAAACTGAATACAAATTTTATTCAAATAAAACTTTTTTTTTAAATATAATTTGTTCTTAAAATTTCTTAAGGCAAGACGGTTTCTGGGTAATGTAATTGAATTATTATTTTAAAATATTGGATTGTTGTGTGTAGAACTTAAACTTTATTTTTAAAATTTATATATAATCTAAAATTCTAAAATTTAAAGTTTAACAAGTCTGTTACGGGCAGCAACACAATAACTGCCGCTTACAATTATACACAAAGTCGCTGTCATTTAGCTCCTTTATTATTATTTATTCACATTGCACATATATATTCATACACAAAAAAAATGCTTAAATGATTTCCCGTAGAGTAAGTCCCTTATCTAATCGTTTCAAAATTAAGTATTTCGCTGAAAGCCATTTCCACAGAACACACCAAATTCATTTTATAAGACTAAATATATATATATATACATATATATAATATATAATTCAATGTCTGATTGCGGTATTTGATTTAAAAAATATAAATCTTTATTCATCAAAACGCGTCTGTTTAGTTTGGTGTACAAAATGTAACTCTGCTTATGCTACTGGTTTAAGCGATAATGAAAGCTCGCATTTGCGTCTTATTTATTATTTTATTGGCTTATGAAAGCTTTTTGTTTACAGTACGTTTGTTTATGCTAGAATATGCGGTTGGGTTTGATTGTTTATGCTAGAATATGAGGTTGGGTTTGTTATTGCGAAATTTGCTGATGTTGCATAAGGGATCTGCGCGTGGCGTTGGCGTTGTCGCAGTGAGTGTGGACATGAGAGATCTGCATGATCTTGATATGTCACTATATATATTTACATATATATATTCTTAATTTATCAATAGAGCTTCATTTAAAATGTATATTATTATGTCATATTAAAACAAGATAAGCCGTTGCAGTGTTTATTTGTAAACATTTTTCCAAGTTTTTTATCTCCTAAATTACGGAAAATTTGAACTTTTTGAAATTTGGGGCGGAAATAGGCGTGACCACAAAAAGATTTTTAAGTACGATTGAAGTAATTTATATTCCAAGTTCGCCAACTATAACTCTAAAATTGCGGGAGATATAGGCTTTTAAGCTCTTCTTGATCTTTGAATGGTGCTACAGTCAATATAAGAATGTAACTAATTAAATAACCATTTCCATTCTATCATTGGTGCTTGCGCCCACAGCTCTCATATCAGCCCATTTGCACTGAGCGCACACCGCCCATCCGCCCCATGGAGAATGGACTGCGGTTCGATGGACCTTTGTATGATATGACGACACAAAAGCACGACTTTGTGCCAAAGCCGCACGTGCGTCGGAACCCCATTATGCCCCTAACCGCTTTCTGCGGGAATAGCGGTGCCATGGAGCGATGCACTGTCAACAAGCTGTCTTATATGCCGGTGGATGTGACCTGCTTTCCACGGCCTGAGGCTATTAAGCCGCGCCAGGGCTTCTGTCGCAACTATAAACCGATGGAGAACTGTACCACTTACAAACTGAGCTATTTACCCAACTGTGTGCAGCCACAGAAGCCGTTGCCCTGGGCACGCTACACGTCCTATAGCCGGCCTAGTGGACCCATCGAGAAGTGTACCATACAAAAGTTGAGCTATGGGCCGCCGGGTGCCTTTCAGCGCTGTGGTGGTGTGTTGCATGCGGGAACAAATTATAATACAAATATATGTTTTTTCAACGTTTTGCTTGCAGGTCCTTTTGGTCCTGGAGTCACCGATGCTGGCTGCTATCCAAAGGCTGGCATTTGTTGAACTGGAAATATATTTTGCTAGCTTCATCCCGTACAAATGTTTTGTGTTTATATCTTATGTTCAAAACCTTGAAGTCCGTTTACACGAACCAGAACGTCCATCTTTACAGATACCCACAAACACAAACACCAACATATAAACCCAGCCCTCAAATATAAGTTTAAATTGAAAGTGCGCTTATAAATGTTGTAATGAAATATATTTTTTATTGATTTTCAAATTAAATGTGCTATAAATATTGAATTTTTAATATTAAACTATTTTTACACCATTTGAATTTGGATGCGCCGCTTGGTAGCCGCTAGACGCTTCTTCTCACTCTTGCGTCTGGCTAGCGTTGCGTCCCTGAATAGCTGGGCACCTTGGTGCTGCTCCACCTCCGTCTGGAGCAAGGACAGTGCGTGCAGATTGTAACCCATTAGATCTCGCAGCTGTTGGACATCGTGCTTGAGCAAGCCCAACAGCTTGACCAGCAACGGCTTCATAGATTTGGATGCCGCGATGGGTTTCATGTGCACCTTGAAGAGGAACACGGTTACGCGGCACAGCAACTCTACTTCGTCGTGTCTCGCGGTGATTAAGGCGGGCAGACGCTCGAGCAGGTCACACACAATCGAAAAGGGTAGCAGGAGAAGGGCCTCCTCCATGTCCGAGGTGCGTATGCGCAGAAGTGTCGTGACCAGAAAATCGTTGGGGTTCAGCACATGCAGTGTCTGCATCAGTGGATGCAGCTTCGGCTTCTCATCCGACTCCAGTTCAAATTGTTTCGAGATTTCGATGCATTCCATGATTGATTCGGCTGCCTGTTCTGAGCCAACAGTTTTGCGGGACGGCAACTTTAGACCAGGTAGCAGGGGCACACTATTATCCTCGCCGGTGGCCAACTTCTCGTTCTCCAACTGCTCGCGCTCCTCCTCTTGGACGTCCTGCAGCACAATGATCTCCTCGGTGCGCTCGTAAATGCGCAGCGTCCGATCCGAGCCGCAGCTTACCAGATACCGACCATTGGGCGAGACAGAGAGACAGTGCGCCTCGCCAATGTGCCCCGGCAGCGTGATGATCTTCTCGAAAGAGTCGCCATCCCATTGCTTGACCTTACCATCCTTACCGCAACTGAAAAACATGTGCGTCTTGGGAATAAATTCCAACGACATCACCGAATCATCATGGGCGAAGATCGAACGATGACAATCACCAAAATTGACACCCCAAATCTTAATGTTGCGATCCGCGGAGCCCGTTGCAATCAGCGTAGAGTCATAGGAGATATCCATGCAGAGCACGGGCAATTTGTGTCCGTACAGTGAAAGATAGAATTTGAACGTGTCAAGAAAGAAGATTTTCACAGTGGCATCCAGCAGACCCACAGCCAGATATTTCATGTTTGGGCTAATGGCCACACACAATACCGTCTCCTCCAGCTTGAGTGTATTCTTGTGCAACAGTGAAAGCACCTTGGTCTGGCTAGCTCCCTCGCCACTATCGATCAGCTCAAAGGTCCAAACTTTTAGCGTTGTGTCACTGCTGCCCGTGACACAACCCTTCTGATCCGGCAGCAGAGCAATGCTCCACAGTTCGCTTTCGTGCGCGGGGATTTGCTCAACAATATCCGCTGCGCTTACATCTACAATGAGCAGTTTGCCGCTCTTCATGCCCAGCAGAACATAGCGGTCACCAGGCACAAATCGAGAGCAGAGAATATAATCGGTGAGCACTGTTCTTAAACATTGCATTGCATCCCGATCCCAGAACTTGAAAGAATCTCCAGCGCCAGAGCCAATTGCCAGCGAGTCGTTGCTGAAGCACACCGACCGCAACTCCGACTGGTGACCGAGTCGCGTTAGGGTGCGCAGCAGCTTGACACTGCCATCCGTCTGTGATGAGCTGATCTTTCGTGATTTGAGCGATGCCTCCAGTGAGTAAAGAGACATGCTGTTGTTGGCAAGACTGACGAGCAGGCGTAACTCTTTATTCTCGCCGAGCAGCACATCGATGGATTTGATTTTTTGTTTGGTCTTAATGCTCTCCAGTCTCTTGATCTGATCTCTAAGCGACAGGTCCTTAGACAGCTGTTCATCAGCATCGTCGGGCGCCGCCAGCGCATCCAGTGCCCTTTTGCGCGCTTTCTTCAGGCGTTTTGCCAAACGATGTTTGGCCTCCTCGCCGGTGCATATGTAAAAGTTCTCGATCAGATCGTTGGTGCCATGACAGCTGAGTACCCTTTCGTTGGGATCGACAACTAAATTGACGGTGCGTCCTTTGCCGGCACGTTGGATGATGCCGCACTTGCTGATGCTTAGCGGACTAATTGTGTCCTCATCGTCGATGGTCAAGCCTAAAACGGCTGACTCGAGTGTTGCATGCTCTGAGACATCCTCGCGCTTTTGAAGGCGATACACATTCATGGCACTTTCACCGGTGCCCGCAATCATCAGATTGTTGACAAAGGCCAAGGCCCAGATTTCGGTACGATTGTCCACAATGGTTTTAAAACAGAATTGTGTCTCCAGATTCCAAAACTTAATTTGTGTATCCTTTGAACAACTGACCACAACCTCCTGCTCGACCAGACGTTGCAGAAAATGTGCATCCGTCACAGCGGCATTGTGCCCACTGAGACGCTGTCGCCCAGCTTGCTCTACAACATCGACAACAACCAACTCTGTGTCCAAGCCACCGCTTACCAGGCGCATGCCATGAGTATCGTATCGCAGGACGCTGACTGCATTCTTGTGGAGCGCCAGGGAGCAGATGGCATCATAATATGTTGGCGAGCTTAGATCAAATATCTGAACAACGCCGTCCGCATAGCCAACGGCAATGTGCAGATGATCGGGTGAAACACGTAATGTGGTCACCTCTTGTTTTTCGCGGCGTAGCGTCAGCTTGCGATCTCCCATGCTGTAAGTACATATTTAAAGTTGATATTTCTATAAATATTGTACAATCACATGCTTACCGCAAATCCCAAATGATAACATTCTCAGCTGCGGGAGCGGCAACAAAACGGCCCTCACTCTGCTCGAGTACTGCGAAATTCAAATTAGCACGACCCGAGGCGATTATGTTGAAGCTATCAATGGCACGATATGCCAAATATTGTTTCGTTACACCCATTATATCATTTAAGAAAAACAACAGGTTAAATCTCTTGCGTTTTGCACGTGTTTACAAATTATTAAATACGTACTTTTCGCCGAAAATAATGTCGGCTGTAATCGATAAGTATCGCATGCGGGCAAAGCAAAATGTGTTTTCCAGCACTAAAGTGCTGAGTAGATATTTTTCCGTTATGCACATGCGCCTGTTTCTGCTTTTCTAAGACACCCTTCATTAATACATAAATAAAAACATTTCCTGTCTAGCCGAATCACCACAGTAGCTTAAAACTATCAATTAGCTATGGCCACACAAGGAATAGGTATAGGAATAGTTTACACTTAAATACTTTAATTGCAAAAAATAAAGACTTATTCAGGTACTTCAGATTTGGACACCGAATCTGTGGAAGTGCTGCGAGAACGCCTAAGCACCATGAAGCGTTTAATGGCCGAGCGAACAGCACAGCAACAGAATAATCCAGCATCAACCGAAGAAATTTTCTTAACCAAACGCCATCGATCTGCAAACATCATCGATGGAAATTTTTTGAGTATTGCGTTTGGCGGGGCTTTGCTTGTGATTGTGACGGTTTCAGTCTACGCCTTCTACAATTTATATCATGCTATACTCAAGAAGTTCCCTTCTCATCACGAAGAGTTGTAATAACGCTTTTTACAAACGAAATGTGTATAATATTAGTATGAATTTGTGTTCATTTAATAAATAACTATACCGCCCGCAAAGGCGGTGGTGAAAAACTACCGTAAATGAAACTCGCTGTTGTATTATTTGCTGTTTTGCATTCGGATAATTATTTATTGAATTTTTTACTTTAATTATTACAATAATCAATATTTCTCATATATTCTAGTTAATGCTTATTATTCTGCATTATTGTAGTAAGGGAAAATCCCAGGACAACTAGAAATCTGAATGCATGGACAGCATAATAGAACAAAGGTCGTTAAGCATATAGTTGGAAAGTCACTATAATTATAACCATCTGAAATCAATAACAATTACCATGCATAATATAAGTATGTTTATATATGCATGCATTTAAATAAAGCACGAAGGAATAGTGTCTGAAATTGGCAGGGTACACAGAAAACTGAATGGTGTAAAACCTTAAAAAGAGTTTACATTTGATTTTGCTTACTCGGTACTAGCTACAAATTCAAAACGATTTTCCTAAACTTGTTTGTTGGATTTTAATTGCTTATAACCTTGTTTTTTTAAACACCTAAGAAATCAATATTTAAATGTAGCTATTTCATGATTTACTCCATTTCAATTTTAAATTGTTTAAAAACTAATTAATATCGTTTTGTTGTTTTTAATTGAAATAATAATAATTTGTTTGTGTTTCGCATTGCTGCATTTCTTTTCGTCGTGTTCTTATTTCTTTTTGTTTATTCTTTATATATATATATAAAAGTTCTACTATTTGTTTTACATAATTTCAGAATTGAACATTGCGGTTTAAAGGCGAACAATTTTAGTTTTTGGCATTCGAAATAAAAGTTAGAAATTTATTGAAACGTTCGAATTTAAAAATAAAATTTGGTTGATTGAATTACTTTATTTTTTGTTATTTCCGTTTAGCTTGCAGCTGTCACTGCGTCGCACGGGTTGTTTTTTTAATTCGTATATCGGTATTTTTGGGTGTGGGTGAGTACGTAGGCGTGTGTGGGTCAATGTTAAGTTGGGGCCTGTCGGCTTTTTACAAATTTGTTTAAATCCCTATTCTTGATCTGATTATGCGGCTGCTGTTTCGGTTGCTAATGTTGGTTTCTTTCTCTTTAATCAGATATTGTCAACGGAATCAGCGTCGTCTTCAGAACTAATCTCATCGCCAAACTCAATATCTTCATCGAAGCCATCTTCAACGAATGTGACTGTCTCGTTGATGCGGACCGATTCCGGGAATTCGCCGTATGTCTTCAGATTTCGCGCCTCATCCGGTGTGTACTTCAAGATGACATCGGCCTTTGAATCCTGATAATCACGCAAGCCGACCAATATAATGTCCCCCTGATTGATCCATACCTGCAATAATCATTAAAAACACACAAGAACGTAAGCGTAAGCAATTTATTAAATATACTTGAAACTAATTTCATATCTAAATAATACATCACAAACATAATCTAAGCATATTGTGGGTAAATAACTGACTGAAAAGCACAGAGCCAACAAAGCAATTGTATACTTTGTACAATCATTATGCGTCTGTATTTTTGTAATATATAACAGATATTAAAAAAAAAATTGGGGCTTTACTTCTGGGTATTTCACCATTTGTTGCAATGTTCGTTCTGTTTTCTGGTGAAATATAAACAAATATCCATCCTACTAGTACTCCTACTACTGTAATCATTGTTTTATTTAAAAAATAAATATAAAAAAAAACTTGATAGTCAAAAAGAATATTTAAATTTTAAAGTTTGTGAAAAAATTTGTATATTTATATATTTTATATATTTATTTAAAAAACAACTATATTATTTGTGTGATACTCATTGATAAATAAACTTCCTGGCGTAGTATTTTTACTACCAGTAGTAAGCAGCGATGGGGCTAATAACCCTAAATGCAACAAATACCAAAGTAATGCTGGAAAAACATATGCAAAAAATGATAAGAGTAATATTAAAAGCGTACAAAAGAGGTTTTATAGACAATTCTATTTAAAATTAAATTAAGCACAAAATTATTTCAGTGTTACGTTATCGCTATATAAATAAACATAAGGCAAAACTGAACTTTGAAGTATTAATCATAAGGCTCAAGTAGGGAAAGAGGGGTTATTTGAGAGTTTATGGGCGATGGCGTGTGGCATTGGCTCAAAAGCTGCCTAATAATAAAAATACATATACTCTCATTTCTATGTTCGATAATTTATCATGCAAAAAATGCCGTCGTGCAATAGACGTCAGGATCAATAGATAAAAAAAAAATGTGACTAAATTACATTAAAATCATCATATTACCAAAGGGCTTGAAACTTGTGAAGTGAGCAAAAGATAAGCATTTCGAACGAGATGCCTGAACATGCCGGCGTATGGGAAGTACCCCATGACGACCAAAATCAATTCGTTAACGAATTGCTGATTACGTTGCTGCGACGACGTGGCTCTGAAGACCAGGTGAGGGGAGGTGTCACCAGATTGGTATTTGTAGCAGCAGATATCATTCCTTCAATATGAACAATCTACTATAAATAATTTATGTGTTATATATGTGGGCCTTGCCCACATTTCGATACAACAATTTGTGGGTTTTATCAACGGCGGACTAGCTACACCAACTTTAGTATGGCTTCAGCGAATAACTTTGATACAACTTTTGGAGTTTTTTAAAAAAATAATTTAATATGGAAATGTCGTTAACTTTCTATGTTCTATAAAAAGCAGCCTCTTGCACTGATCCATACTGCTTTTGGAGAAAGAAACAATCAAAATTTGGAAAAAGTAAGGTTTAACTAGATTTCATATTTAAATCATATTAGGAGCCAGAATATAAACATATTTTACTAACCCAAATCGTTACATCTCCCTCTTTATCAGTTCGTAGTGCGACGATTTCTTATCAGGTGGCATATAAATTCCGTAACTAGTCTCTTTTTATTTTTAATATTAACGCGTAATTGTGATTCAAATTTGTAGAACCCAAAAGCAAGGCACACACTCCACGCTCTCCCACTCTCTCTCGCTAACTACGATAAGAGTTTGGCTATAAATACGGCCAGTTTACGATATGCAGCTGCAAATTAAAAAACGGTAACAAGCAGTGAAGTACAAAAGAATACGGCAAAACACAGCCGAAAGAAAAGTTAATTTCATGCCAAATACAAAGGGAATACAAGTGAAGTGTTATCGACACGCCAAAGCCAAAGCAAGAGCCAAAAGATAAAATCAAACAAAAACTTATAAGCCAAAACCAAGTTACAATCCACAATCATAAACATAAAACAAGCATAAACTTTCGAGAGCTCCCTTTTATAAACGCTTCAACATTACGATCAGTACTAATTTATTTCCGTGCGTGGCGTGCAGCAATCAGAACGAGGAAATCATTATGATATTATCCTACAGATACATTTACTCAGTTCTACTGACCACAATTGCCAGCATTATGGTTGTGCTCAGCTCGGCCCCGCACATGCAGATGCCGGTGCGCAAATGCACTGGACTCACCTCACAGAATATGGCCATGAGTCTGGCGACTTACGGTCTGCTGGAGAACCGCATTAGCACACTGGAAGCACCGCACAAGACGCACTGGACAAAGAAGTTTCTGGCCAAACGGGAGGCGACGCCCCATTCGGCTCCGTTCGTTGTCAGCGTACAGCTGATGACACCGGATCAGGGCCTTGTGCACTATTGTGCCGGCACTGTGATCAACGAGCATTGGATTGTGACTGCAGCCCATTGTCTCAGCTCACCGCAATTGGTGGAACATTCAGTGATTTTAGCCGGTAGCCACGATATTCACAATCGACGCGGCGAGGAAAATGTGCAAATGCGACATATCGATTACTATGTGCGCCACGAGCTATATTTGGGCGGCGTTAATCCCTACGATATTGCGCTGATCTACACCAAGAAACCGTTCGTCTTCAATGAATATGTGCAGCCAGCAACGCTGCCGGAGCAGGATACTCATCCGGAAGGCTATGGAAGGCTATACGGCTGGGGCAACGTTTCAATGACAGCGGTGCCCGACTATCCGCACAAGCTGCAGCTGGCCAACATGCCCATTTTGAATATGACACTGTGCGAGGAGATTTTTGCCCGTTCCGGCTTGGAACTGCACGAGACAAATTTGTGTACAGGTCCTCTGACCGGTGGCGTGAGCATCTGCACCGCCGATTCGGGCGGTCCACTTATTCAGGAGTGCTGCGAACCGTATTTGGAGCATAGCAACGTGATCATTGGCATTGTGTCCTGGGGTAGATTACCCTGCGGCCAGAAAAATGCACCCTCTGTCTTTGTGCGTGTCTCTGCGTTCACCGACTGGATCTATCAAATTATCAGCACGGCACAATTCATGTAGCGAGGGTTAGTAGCACAGAGAAAATTTCTTGAACGCAACTCGAATGTAACAAATAAAAAAAATATATAAATATATAAAATCATCACAAAATATCAAAAAAAAAAAAAATTACTCAAAACAAACCAAAGTCAACCAAAAATCTTTAAACTAATCTCAATAATTATTTAACGATATTTTTACTGCCCCCGTAAACTAAGCCAAATAAACTTAAGTCACCGAATATTTTATAATACAAAACGAATTATTCTTTAAAAAAAAACCTGGAGTCATTCAATTCTACCAAAGGAAATGTGGTAATGGCGAAATTAGAAAGAACTCTATATTTTCAGTTATCTGCAGATAAGGTTTATACAATCTTATGGGCACTGTTTATGAGTCATGCAACTGTCACAAGATTAGCAATAAAATAAAATGAAACTGGGCGACTTCGAAATACTTTGATACGTTACACAAGCTGGTAACAGGTAGCAAAAACCTTGGTTAAAAGTTACTTTAGATATGCACATTTCAGCTTTATATGGCCGAATGGCCAAATATAGTCTCTTGCAATTATGGGGGCAGGTGTAGCGAGGCTATATATTTTTTTCATCTGCTAAATTTGAAGGCTCTACTAACTCAACAGCTGCAAAAGATATATAGCCATTTAAAACATTTAGGGTCGGGTGGCTTGTGGGCGGTGGATCGTGATATATGCAAGCAATGTAAATGTAACCAAATTTATACTCTAGCCTTAAAATTGTAGGAGATATGTAGTTTTATCGGTTGGCAAATATCGATTTCCCAGCCCCCTAGTGGACGTAAAATTCAAATTTTTAAACTTGTCCGACGCGGGAACAGCGAGAATATGTTGCAATTTTCAAGTCTCTATCGCTAAAGGCGTCGAAAAAAGACAGCATGACGGACATTGCGCAAAAGCAACGTTTATCGGTGGTACAAAATGTTCCCAGAAGGCCGAGAAGATGTGAACGACGAAGAGCGTGCTGGACGCCCGAGTACTTCAACAACAGACGAAAAAATTAATGAAGTGGAGAAAATGGGATGAGCCCATCTTCTCGGCCTTCTGAGAACATTTTGTACCACCGATAAACGTTGCTTTGGTGCAAGGTAGCTTCTCCGTATGCCACAGTCAACATTCGGAATGCATCCGCGCACTTAATTACGTTTTTCACACAAAATTTGATACAGGTTCTTTGAGCCATTTTTTTGAATAGGTAAAAATCGAAGACGATCCAAAACACGTGCAAGCAAAGCAGCTGTCAACAATTAAGTGAACATTCAAAATGGCCGAGCTTGTCGGCATAAGTGAGAGACATGAGTAGCATCATAACGCCACAAAAAAAAAAACGAAATTCGAATATACGTAGCCCGCGAAATTCAAAATTCCTAATACTTTTTGAACACACCTCGTATATGGTCCAGGATTCTTACATTAACTATTATTGGTGACTACTGTAGCCGCAATAAATGTAATGCTTATTATTACATATGTAAATATTATTATTAATAAAAAATAATTATATAAAAATAATTAAGAAATTAATAATAAAAAAAAATACATTATATATTGACTAAATTTCTACAGTTCATTTTAATTGGCGGCTGTCTGAAAAGTCGTAACGAGGAAACACTAATGAAGCATTGATATGGATATTAATCACATTCTATTTTTTTTTTACTTTTACAGCCACATAAAATATTTATTTAGTACCATATTGCTTATTTCAAACAGTTGTTGACGAAGTCTGTTTTTCCAGATTGCCATGTTGTTCTAATAATATAAAATGGCGTGCAATGGAACTATAATTTACGTAAAAGTCGAAAAATGATTATATGGTAATAATTTATTAATATATCCGTTTTATTAGCCGTATCTAGAAATTCCATAACAGGAATTTAAATCACAATTAAAGGGAATTTTAAATAGTTGTTTTATAATTTGCACACATTTAAGTTTAATAAAGAGTCCACTTAATAAAAGAAAAATAAGAAAATAAATCAAAAGGTTCTTTGAATTTGAATATGAAGAAAAACATCGGACTTTTCTTCAACTATATAGCTTCTATATAAAAAGTAAAAATGTATTTCTACTAGATCTAAATCTATATCTGAGAGTGTATTTCCCGCATATTAAATATTTTGTCATTTTCGATACCCACACACAATTATATACTAACGCATACACGCAGATGTAAATTGAACGCAATTCGTCTTTGTTTGGATTTTATGGAAGGTCGTTGCAGATATTCAAAATATTTAAATATAGTCGAACATTCAATTAACGTGCACAAAGTGGCGTATGTTTATAGAAAAAGTAACGAAAATTTTTTCGAGGTCGACAATTTTTGAAATCGCGCTGCACACTGCGCGTAGCAATAGCACAACAGACACACGTAATTTGCCTGTGTGTACACATTCAGGCATGCATGCCTGCATACGTTTAGCGTACAAAACACACCTACAACAAAAAGAGGGCAGCAGCAGCACTCTCACACGACTACGCACTCATTCACTCACACATGCGCTCGTAATACTCACCTTCTTACGAAGTTTCCCCCGAATGTGACACAGACGTTTGACGCCATCAAAGCACATTGCCTCCAAGCGACCGTTGCCCAGCATTTTGGTCACCTGTGCGTACTCCTGTTGATCTTCTTTGAATATCAGTTCACGCTTCTCGAACTCATTTTCATTCTTTCCACGACGACGATTTTTGCCACCTTTTCCCTTATTCTTGGGCATTTTGCTCCGATACTGGTCTAGTGTTGCTGTGTTGCGCTATGCTTTCGACGTTACGATCGATGAATAAACTATGAATAACTCACTGCACTATGGATTAAGAGTTATTAAAACATGTTTAAGATTATTTGCACTCGAAATTAAACGGCAAAACTTACAAATTTGCAAACGAAATGTGACAAATTTTGCCTCGCTAAAGTGAAAAGGAGTGAGAGAGCCGAGCTAGAGATGTTTATATCGATATCTCGATTGCTCATGCGATACTAAAATACTAAAAGTTCTCACTTAACATGTAGCAGAAATGTTGCTTGTCAATACGGTCACACTTTTACGTTAGTAGTTGCTGCTTACAATTAAAATCATGCCACCTAAAAAGGAAGCGAAAAGTGCAAAAGATGGCGCAAAGGGTGGCAAAAAAACAGCAGCAGATGAAAAAGGTGGCAGCTACATAATGTAAACTTTTTGTAATCGAACATTTGAATCTTACACAGGTGCAGGGAAAGAGAAGAAGGGCGGCAATGCTGTCAAAGTTCGACACATTCTTTGCGAGAAGCAGGGAAAGATTATGGAGGCCATGGAAAAACTGAAGACGGGTCAAAAGTTTCCCGAGGTGGCGACCGCTTACAGCGAGGACAAGGCACGGCAGGGCGGCGATTTGGGCTGGCAAATACGTGGCGCCATGGTCGGTCCCTTTCAGGACGCCGCCTTCGCTCTGCCCATATCCAATGTGAATAATCCCGTTTACACTGATCCACCGATTAAAACGAAATTTGGCTACCACATCATCATGGTTGAGGGCAAGAAATGAATTCTGCATTTTAGAAATCCGTTTTATTTTGAGAACATTACAAATTAAAAGTAATTTTTTTATTTTTGGTGTATCTATTTTTTACCTGAATCCTCTTTAAGTCCCACAGTGCGATTGAAGACAATTCGTTTACCGATTGTGTCGGGATCTGCCGAGAAGAACCCTATGCGCTCGAACTGGAACTTATCGTAGGCCTTGACGCCGCTCAGTGACTGGTCCGCGTACGCCTGAACAATCGACATAGAGTTCTCAACGATGTCAGAAAGAAATCCACCGGGCACCTCGTTGGCATCCTCGGGATTCTTGTGCTTGAACAGCTGCTCATAGAGACGCACCTCGAGCTCAATTGGCTGTGATACCCACTGAACAAATGCCTTTGGCTTCTCAGCCTTTTCAGTTGACTCACAGCTACAGATGAGTTCGAGGATTTCATCCGTGGCTGGATCCCGTACAACATTCTGCACGCTAATGACCAGACCGGCATGACGCAGTCCAATCGATTGCTCAGTGGAAAGTCGTCGATATCCCTTCTCCGGCTGCAGCTTGAAGTCAGTGCGCTCAATGTAAATCACACGATCTAGGGTTATCTTGTGCATGCCTAGCTCTGGATTCTGTGGAAAGTTGGGTACTTCCAGTTCCACTGGCTCCGCATGTGGAAAATTGCTAATAGTTACCCGAAGCGGCTGCAGCACAATCAGTCGCCGTGGTGCGCTCACATTGAGTACATCCCGCACAGCCGCCTCCAACATGGCCGGATCAACGGATATTAGTGCACCGGTCACGCCCATCTTGGCGCAGAAATTATTGATTGCCTCCGCCGGATAGCCGCGACGACGCAGCGCCGTCAGCGTAAATAGCCGAGGATCATCCCAATCGTGAACGATGCGTTCGCTGATCAGCTTAGCAATCTTACGCTTGGAAACAACGGCGTAGTTCATGTTTAGGCGTCCATATTCCCACTGAACTGGACAATAAATGCCCAGGGCATTGCAGAGCCAGTAGTAGGAGGAGCGACGCGACTGAAACTCCTTGGTGCACAACGAGTGCGTTATGTCCTCGATGGAGTCGCACAGACAGTGCGTGTAATCGTACGTGGGATAAATGCACCACGAGGCGCCTGTTCGATGATGTGGAATGAACTTAATCCGATAGGCAACCGGATCCTGTTTTCCCTCCTCCAGTGTCAGTTTCAAGCGCATCGTTGCCAGTCCCTCATCGATCTTGCCTCGCTTCATGTCCTCGAACAGCTGCAGGGATTCTTCAATGGGTCGTTCGCGCCATGGACTCGGTGGCGGATTGAAACCCTTCAGTTCGTCGGCCTTCTGGTGGCACACATAGGCCAGATTCTTGCGTATGAGGAGCACAGCCCATTCGTATAGCTGCTGGAAGTTGTCCGAGGAGTGGGTGATCTTAAAGGGCTTATAGCCGAGCCACTCGACCATGTCAAGTATACCCACAAAGAACTTCTCCTCCTCCTTTTCGGGGTTGGTGTCGTCGTAGCGTAGATAGCATAAACCCTTTTGAGCCGCCGCATAACCAAAATTTATGTTGATCGCCTTCGCATGGCCAATGTGCAGGATGCCGTTTGGCTCGGGGGGAAAACGGGTCTGAACACGTCCGCCCGTCCGTAGCAAATGATCGCGCAGCAGGCGCTCCGTTTGCTCGGTGACCACATAGCCATCAGTCTTGAAATTTTCGCCGGGCGCATGAAGATGAACCTTTGTTTTCATCAGTTCAGCGATGGTATTTGCACCATCTTCTTCAGTGGCATTTGACTCGGACAAGTTGGATTGTTTTACTTCCGGTTTGACCTTGGGCTGTTTGTCCGCCCGCTTAAGCAGTGGCTTCGAATCAGCTTCCGTCTTGGGGCCGAGCAGATCAAAGATCTCCACATCGATGGCCGATTTCAGGAATTTGGCATCTGCCCATTTGAGTTCCGTGCGCACTTCCTGCAGGATTTTGAACGCATTAAAATGATAACGCTGCTCCAGCAGTATATGCTTGTATGTTCCTCTGATTTTCTGCTGTACAACGCTTTCGATCTCCTCAGGGCTGACCACAAAGCCAACGCCGCATTCGCGCTCCAATTCAGCCACATCAACAACTGCGCCCTTCTTCTGGCCGCACCGCAATAAATACTCCAAAGCGGCATCTACACGCTGTATGTTGTCCAGCTTGCGTTGCGCTATGCAGCGCACTAGCAGCGGCAATTGTTCCCCAATTTGTGGCTTCAGTTTGGTGGCCATGTGGTAGATCAACATACCAACTCCATCGGCTAGTGGTTGCTGGTTCAGTTCTGCTAGTGCAAGCTGCAGATTGCGCGTCAAATTGGCATTCTTAAGAGTCTCCTTGGCCTTTTGCAGGCTCATGCCGAGCTGCTGAAACTTGATCACATCATCGCCAGCCATGTCCTCAATTTATAAAAAAACCAATTTTCTCTTCTATTTCCTAACACCACAAGCAGCTGTGGGCACTCTAAAACTGTTATTAACAGGGGTCACCCGATTGAAGGTGTAAAAATGTGTCAATTGTACCGATTATTCAAAGTGCAAGTATGGTAAGCTGATTGATTAAAATATTTGCTCCATTTTAAACATGTCAAATTTAAATATTTCTATATATTAAAACTTAACTTGGTTTATTATTATATTATTATATTATTTTTTTTTTGTAAATATAAAATTTTGTATTTAACAATTTTTTTTCAAGAGCATTCACAATTATTTCATGTGTAGTGAGAATTTCACATGACCCAAGCCGTTATGCTTTACATCGATCTCAATATTTTTGGCCCAAGCCGTGCAAATGAAAGTAACATCCTGATTTTGGGGCAAGCCACGGAGCTGAATGGCAATAACACGACTAATGCCATTCAAACCGTTTGTTGTGTCAAAATATGGCCCAGGAAAATATTTGATTTCGGTCGATTTACCATTAGTGATATCGCATGTCATCCAAATCCGATTGCTGCCAGAATAATTCTCCAGTATTGTTGTCAAATCGCCTGGTGAATCGGAAGGCAACTGATCGGCGTCCTCATAAGTTTCCGGCTTGAATCCAATTACTTTATTTAGCTTGATAAAAACGCACGGTATTCGGGTCTCGTAACCCCAGACTTTGTCTCTGTTGCATTCGCCGAATCGAGTTCCAGCATCTGGATCTAATTTGAATAGGAATTTATCTATCTGATCAGCAAGGGGATAAACTTCTTTCTGGAAGTTCGCATGAAAGAAAATTATTTTCTTGACACAGCTAGGCACTACAGAAACGCCGGGTTGCATTTTCGGCCACACTGGTGATAGTCGATCGTAGGTAACGAAATAGAAAATCGATACCCAAATACACATAATTATTGTAATGAGGCAATATAAAAATAGATAAAATAAAACAACTCTAGTCCATGCCCAGAGTGTACGTCCGAAGAACTGATTGCGATCCAAGTCCAATATTTTTTTTGACCATGGCATATCCTTTGCCTTTCTTGTCTGTTCCTTACTTCGAAATTGTTTACGCACATTGTACTCCCCAGCGGCAACCACAAAATCTTGTGGCATCTTAAATTTTTTCAAATAATCTATCTTTGTTTTTCTATGTAATGCTTACACGTTTATTAAATACTAACAAATAAAAATGCCTACTAATATTTTAAATTTAAAATGCTGGAAATATAAAATAACGCTATGATTTAATATATATATTCTCTTAATAGTCATCATCTGGATCGGGATTAGGATAAACTTCAAGTCCTTTTAAATGGAATACAAGATATACCGAACCAACACTCATGGGAATATTTTTCGCCCATGCAACGCACTTTACGGTTATATCTTGATTCATGGGAAGATTTTGAAGTTGAACGCCAATGACGCGACGATATGCAGGATTTTCATACGTTTGTTTTGCAGTGATATTTTCCGATAAATAATGTAAATATACATAATCTTTTTCAAATAAGCCATCGGAATCAAAATAACGATTCGGTATATATTTTATTCTCGCAGTAGTTATATTATCCATAAAGCTACAAGCAGCCCAAATGCGTTGAGTTCGCTGCTCCATCGACAACTGTAATATAAAATCGTATAGATCGTTGGGCACCTCCTTTGGCAGTGAGAATGTATCGCTATATGTTATCGGAATAAAGTTGTGTGCAAAATTCAGTTTAAGGAGGACGCATGGCATGCCTGTATTATAACCCCAGTTATTATCAAAATTACATGCTCTCAAGTGGCGAATGCCATCGTTGCCATATTTCTCAACAAACTTGTAGATTTGTTCAACATACGGTGTAATGCTCAGCCTCTGATCTGGAGTATATCGTATAGTTTTTATGCTACCCACAAAATTACCTGGCACCGATGAGAGACTTGTGCATTTTCTTGCATGGGGTAGATTTTCGGTCACTCGAAAATTGAAAACTATTGCAAAATTACAAATCAAAACAATGGCAATGCTCACATATAGTGCCAAATAATATCCAATCAATTTAAGCAATCGCAAAAGAGTGTTCTTTGGGTTAGGATTACGCACTCGACCGAGCCAGTTGCGATTTTGGCGCTGCTCAACACGGCGACATTTTTTAGCTATTTTGTAGACGCCTTTGGGTATAATTAACTCGTTTGGCATGTTATTTTAAATCTATTTTATTTATCTATTTATTTGATATATATGTATGCTTTGATCTAAAAAACTTTACATTTATTATTAATTATGTGCTGTTCTATAAAAAAGTCCTTCAATAATAGACTGCCTCAAAATTTTAGTTTCATTTAAAGTTGATCAAAGGCAATGAATTGTACATCACAAATGTTAAAAAAATTGGCAGCACTGTTTTAATGACGATAGCGAGATTGCTTTAGAATGCGAAGTAATCCGCCATTCGACAGTCATCGATATATTGTAGAAGCGATATCGCTGAGTAGAACAATGTTAATAAATGCTGCAATGTTAAAGTATTTGTGCACAGCTGCACAGCAGTTAGTGTAGATAAGCAACGAAGCAAAGAGAACAGTCACTTGCCAATATTGTTTTCTTTGAACTAAATATTATGCAATTGAAATATAAAACGATCGACATGAACGCTCCAACTTTAAATAAAATTCCTGGCACATCACAAGCTAAGCAACAAAATAGCAAAGACCTCAAAAAATTAAATTACCATGAACTGCACGAAATTAAAGAGAGGCAAAGCCATCTTTTGGTTTGCAAGTAAGTTTCCAATCTCTGTTTATATGCGAGCTATGTACTCATTCTTAATGTTCTGTATTTACGTAGAAATCGATTACAAATGCTACCAGACAAGGGAAGACGCATACAGGAGTCATACGATATATTACTGGCCGAGATTAAAAATCGAGACAAAGTGGAGGCAGCCGCAAAGCTTCTTGGCGAGCTGAACATTGCGTCAAAGGGCAAAATAACGCTAAGCAATATGGAGTGGCGTGGCACAAGTGACCCCGACTCAAACTCACCTGATCTGGACAGCGACGATGAGCAGAAAATGGATCCGTTACGCGTCATCTCCCAGGGCTCAATACATCAGCGACGGTTTAAAATTTTACCGCCGCCAGCTACACTTATCACACTCGAAGATCTGACCGAAATTGAGTCATTTAGGCTCAATTCATTGAAATCGACGGATCAGAGCTCATCGATTAGCTGCAGTGGGCAGACGGATGGCAGCAATGCGGTCACAGCTGAAATAATCGAAATTGATGTTGGCACATTGGTTGAAAAGAGTGTGCTGGCATCGACGCTGGAGCAACATGCATTGTATCTCATTGAGAAAACCGAATTGCAAGCAACAGCCAATGAGCGAGAGAAATTCAAACCATTCCGCACAACAGTGTCCAATGTGCACGATCCTGCCAAGGAGCGTACGCGTAAAAAAGGCAGGCTTTGGGAAAACACTGCTGCAACGCCGCCACTCATACAACACAAGCAGATTCAGCTGGTGCCGCTGGCAGAATCCGCTAGCCTGCAGCTTGACTACATGCAGCGAGTGAAGGTAAGCGCTTGAATATTATCAGCTATTTACCTATATCTAAACATATACCTACTGTGATTGCAGCAATTACGCATTAAGCAGGCGGAGCAGCGCATAGCCAAACAAAAGGGAAAGGTGGGCCTGGGCCTGCCTGAGGACTTCGTACTGAAGAACAAGGCTTCATTTCAAAAGTATCGCGATCCACAGGTGGATTATTTAATTGAGGGCAAGCGAAGTGCCAGCGAAGAAAGTGAAGTGAATGATCCGTCGATAGCCGAGAAAATCACCACTGGAATTAGCTATTCAGTTTATGAATGATAATTATTCAATTTAGAAATCAATCAGCAATTGAACTACACCAATTTAGGTTAAAAACAGTTTTTTGTTTCTGATTTTAGCAGTTTCATTATTTTATTTCTGCGTAAAGATTAATATATTTAGATAATTAATTTAAAGATTAATTTATTTATAATATAACCACTATATAAATTTGACTTGAAAAGCTTATACTTCATTGTGTTTACAATAATAATTACCATACTTTATATAGATGTAATTACTAATGGACATTTTTTTTTACTAATGAATATTTAATAAATTGTGCCTAGATCGAGTAAAACTGGGTTGCCGTTGAGGCTTGTAATTCGATTTGGCCCATTTTAAATTGCAAACGTTGCAGCCATTTGAGTAACGCCTCTGATTTGTGCGTTTGTTGCTCCTTAAAATCAGGCGCGTAATCACGTACATTCTGAAGTCGCACGTGCAACGTATCCGATAGCTGTGTCTGTGAGGAGAGCACCGTGCTCCACATGGGCAGTAATTTGCCCAGCACCGTTGAGTTTGTCTCCTTGAGGGCCTCGAGCAGGCTGAGGAAATGCAAGTTAACCATCTCAGATAGCTTCGAGTTGACACTTTGCGTTTGAAATTCGGCGCTTGGCTGCGCATGCAGCTCCTTGTTGGCCGGCTTGCCATGCGACACCAGCTGGAGTATGCATGGTGTTACCTTCGTCCAAAACTCAAAGAGCACCCCAAGCGTGCTGCCTTCGGCATTGCTACTGGTGTTGTGCGCCATCTGCTCCAAGTAGACGGTCCACAGTTGGCACAGTGTAAACGCATGGAACAGCGATGACATGTGCAGCACCGAGGTCTTCGACTGCTCGGCGAAGCCCGCAAAGATCACCTGTATGTGATCGGCAATGTGACAAGATGCCTCCTGTGGCACGGGCTGTGAGTATGTTACACCCGTATGCTGATAATGCACCGTGGTTACCTGTGCTTGTCCCTGTGCAGGTGTAGTATTTGCTCCTGACGGTGGTGGCAAAGACTGCGTCTCTTGTCGTCGCTGCATTAGCGCCATGTGAGTTAGGGAGCCAAGCAACAGCCACGACAGCAGGCGCATGTGGCCCACACATTCAGTGAACTCCTTAGGTCTGTAAAATAAGTCAACGGGTTAATTTAGCACAAGGCAATTTTCGGTTAATTTTTAAATATTTTATCTAGACAGAACGCAATCTATATATTTCAACAGGAAAAAATCAGTCATGAAAATAATGTGAAATATCTAGGTGTTATTTGAGACAAAAAAAAGAATTTAATATCTCGTTAAATAACTAAACTCTAATTTATCCACCGAAAATAAACTATATCTCTTCAGTTCTAATCATGCAAGTGACCCCTGATTGCTTTATAAAAAATTGCTAATAAATTTCAAATCGCTCCAAAATACGGTAACGACATAGATTTTACGTCAAAGTTGCAATCATTCCACCAACTGCATAGAAGAAAAATAATAGTATATAGGCTGCAGAAATTAGTCCAGATATCTTATCCCAGATAATAATTAATAAGAGACATTATTAATAGCCTTCAGTTTAAAGATAAGTAATCAGATCGGTTTTGGAAATAATTTTCTGAAAATTCATATATCATATATAAAATATTCAACAACAGCCACCAAGTACAAGTCTGAACAAGAATTACACATTTACATGCAATAAATATTTAAATTTAAGTGAAGTGTTTTCAGCATAAAGAGATTTTTACTTACCCTTGCTGGAGTGATGAGGGAGCACTGTTTAACCAGGGCAGATAGCGCGAGACTGCCTTGTTATCGCGATTGTTGCCCCGCGACATCTCCAGTGCCAGATACTGGGCCACAGCACCCTTGAGAACGCCACCCAAGGTGTCCTCGCCTAGGCCAGTGCTTGGCTGACCACTCTTAAAATTCTGCAAAGTATTTTTAATCAATGATTATTTTCTAAGTGTTCTATGAACTTACCTTGATCTTACTAAGCGTATGGAAATCGGCCAGAAAATCGATGACATCGTTAATATACTGCCTCAAACAGTCGGCCGCGTTTGTGGTGAAGACAGGTGCTGCATCTGGGAGACCAGGTAATGCACCGGGGGGCAGGGTACCGCCCGCATCGAGAAGCACAAATCCAATAATCATTAGCAGGTTGTGATCGGGTATATTCGACTTAAACTTGAGAGCCTGCACAAACTCAAAGATCACCTGGCGACAAACTAAATTCTTGTCGCGTTCCTTGCTGAAAGAGCGTGTGTTGAGTGTGCACAAATCGTAGAGAGTCTGGTATTCCAGATTCGTGTGCTGCACACAGTGCGCCATAATCTTTGAGTATGGATCGAGCAGCGTTTTGGGCACACAGTTTAGGCGCAGTGTGGCAGATATCAAATCCAGCATATACTCGGCGTTACTCAAACTAGGCATAATGACAATGACCTGGCGCAGCAGGGACTCCATCGCCTGCATGGCTTGGGACCAGACGGCCAGACCTACACCAGCCTCCGTGGGCATACACTGTAGATACTCGGCCATGTTCCGGAAGATGATGGGCAGGTGATCAATGGGTAGCGCCTTCTTTGAGGTCAGCGATTCGCAGACCATATAAATTGGACTTGTTGCATTCAGATCCTGGAAATCTTGTAGGGCCCTGGCAATGCTCCGAAAATGATTGTGACGAACTTTAACTGTGAACAAAAGAGAGATATTATTTAAGAATTTCTAATTTCGTGTCGATGATTTGTGTCCAATTTACTTTTCATTTGAGTTTGAAAGACCTGCAGAAAGATGCCATTGGGCGCCAGCTGGTGCAGAACACAGCGGATGAACTGCAGGGCCACAGCCTGGGCGCTACTAGCCAAGGGCAGACCATTTTCGCCTTGCCAGGCATGCGTGCTGCTCAAACATATTCTAAAAACAGTATAAAGATAATTGGCAATGCAAAACATTTTGGATTGTATTTCACTAACCGCGATGTCATGGTGAGCACCTCGGGTAGAAAAGGTGCTGCAATGGACGGTTCGCGGTGAATAAAGGTGCCTAGGATAACGATGAAAATGCCAATCTCTTCATCAGAGTACTCCTCGATGACGGCACCACAATCAGAGCATCGTTCCACAATGGTATAGTCGCCAACACGTCGTGAACTCTTTGTTTAAGAAAAGGCATCCATATTATTTTAAATCAAAGCGTTAACATTACTTAAGACATTTATATAATTTCGACAACTTTCGAGCTAGAAACATTTATTTAGAAAACATTTATGTCTGTGCCTCCTTAAAATAAAGTTTACAAATGAGAGTATTACGTCGATAATAGCAAATTGATAAAGCCACATATCTCCAACAATTTTTAGGCTGCAGTCACTTAATTTGTTTAGTAGGTTTTTCTCGATGTCAAAGATTATATATATATATATATTATGTATAATAATGATAAATGGCTTTGGTAGATATATAACAGGCCGCCTTAAGGAACTTATATATTGTTATAGACACACCTGTCTCCATAAATAAGTCCTCATATCTCTTTAAAGATAAAGTGATCAAACTTAATCAACTGGCTGTTAAATTTCTTAAAATATAAGCATTTACATTTTTAGACCGCGGCATCCAGGAGCTTGAGCCCTAGAAATCTAATATTCGCACATTATCCTGTAAGCTAGAGTCACCAGATTTGAAAAGTATGTTACTGGTATTTCAACTAACAGATCGATAAAAGATTGGATCAATTGGTCAATCGCACTCCGCCCCAAATTTGAAAGGAAAGTAACATTCAAAAATTTTGATCATGTTTTGAGAGTTCAGATTTCGTTCTTACCCCTCGTGGCGCATGGGCGTGTGCAGTATGAGTTGTTTGGCCATTTGCGATATCGGATGAATCTTCTCCATTTTCGTGTTGCTCTTCGGCTGGCTGTAAAGGTGCCGGTGGCCAGGAACCGGCGAAACGCGATCGGATGTCTGGTATGGCATTGGAGTCAACGTTAAATGGAGCAAGCTTTTGTCTCGGGCGCTTTATGCTATTGGATGTGGTCGAGGGAGCCGCCACGTTCTGCTGGTGCTCAGTGGATAGTAGCTTTAAATCCTGGGTGACATTCTTTAAAATTGATGTGTACAGGTCTTGTGAAGGCTGCGACTGTGGTTGAGCCTGTGAAGTTGTTGTTTTTGTCGTTGTTACAGAAGCGGTTGCGGGTGCATTTGGATTGGGCGGCGATTCAAGGGCAACCTGTTTGATGAGGCGTCGAGGCGAGTAGTTTCGGCTGCTGGGCGTTTTATCGTCTTTGGTGCTCTCGGACACATCCAAGCTGTCCTGCTTCAGGTGACTTATATCCGGCAAATTGAGGCCGTCCCGTACACGCTCCACCAGTGCGGTAACTGTGTCCTGTGTGCCAATTGGAAGCAGCCGCTCCGGAGTTGGAAACTCCAGCGCTGCAATGTTTTTCGGAGGTGGCAAGAGATTGGAGTCCACGTCATCACACGGATTGGGCATAACGCTCATTTTGGACAGCGGTGAATCGGGCGAGCCATAAGACTTATCCGTGCGTCTCAGCGACCTGGTCTGCGAATTCTTCTGACGCGTCTCGTCCGCCGAAGAGCTGGACGTACCGGTACTGCATTCGACAATAGTCTTATGGCGTCCTATTGGCTTAACAACTCCAACCATTGCCGGTGCGCTGGGCGCTGAAGCGGCACTGCTGCTGTTTATGGAGCGACTACCGCTGCCACTGCTAGAGCTTCCTTTTGACACGTCCTGCAGTGCGCCCAGGGCTTTTAGATGATTGGTAGCAATAGCCGCAAACATTTTCGATGTGGACGCAGCTGCATTCTCCAACGACTTGTTGCGCACGGTCACCGCACGATGCACATCCACGGGTGGACTGATAATTGCAGTCTCCGTTGTCTCCGAGCCCACCAGCGGAGTCACAATCATGCGCACGCCTTCCTGCAGGCTGAGGCGTGTTTGGGTGGTTACTACGGTGGTACTGACAGATTCACTGTTGTTCTTAATTTTTGTGGAGTATGTGTCACCAGTTTTGGTAGTGATCATCGACTTGTGCGATTTGTTAGATTTCTGTATAAAGTTTAAATTAATAAGTAAATAGAAAAATGCTGTATTTTACTATGACATACTCTGAACATGCTTTTATTTATAGTCTCGATTTATTGCCAAATTTTCCGATTGCAAACTAAAATTTAAGCAGCAAGTGCTCGCATTTGTTATGACGGGTTAAATCCAATCTGATTGAGTAGTTAATTAACAATACGGAAAATACTTGCGACTGCTATAACCTTTTTATCTAAACTAGATGAATTTTATATATATATTTATATATATAATTATTATATATATTTATTATATATATATGTATATTTGTAATCAATTAGAACCATTTGCCTGTAAAATTGTGGAGTTTATTGCTATCGGAAATCGATATTTATTGATATTACGGAAACGGACACAGTTATCGTTTAAATGAATTAAGCTTGATCTCCTCGTGATAAATGGTATCTTTAGCCAGTCTGTTGTCATTATGTGTTATCGTCTGTGATTAAGAACTCATACACTTTATCGAGTCAGAGATGCTTCTTGCACTTTTTGTTCAGGGTATATATATATTTCAGAATATTTATAATGGCATTTACCTCTTCGGAATACTCCATGGGGCGGCGATTGCACAGTGACTCTATTTTTGTTGGCAGTACGTCTTCAAAGTTTATAGTATCATCAAAAGAGCCCTGAAAACAAAATCATAATTAATGTTTAATTAACTTAAAAATATACAAGTACTGTCTTTAAGCAATCTTTTTAAAATTTACTTAAAAATCTCTATCCCTTGAGCACTGTATTATTGTCCTTTTTATAATAAGTGAAATGCATTTTTCTTCTTTGATATTAATTATAATATTCTAATGATAAACCTACCGGTGCGCTGCTGCCGTGTAGTGTGCTGTCTGAGAGATCACTCTCGGGTATGGCCACTAGTTCAGATTCGGTTTCGTCCGCATCCAAACTGGAGTCGTTGTACTTGCGAAAGGCGTGTTGCAGCTTCGGTGTGAAGGCGACATTTTGACCTTTGGTCTTGGAGGCGGCGCTGGTGCCCTCGGATGGAAACATGGGGCTGGCCGGCGGACTGGCCTCCTTGTCATCGGGATCTGTGCCAAGCGAGGGCTGGCTAACATCGCGCGAACGGGCTACGCCGCCAAAGCCTCCATGTATATCCAGTATGGTGGTGGTGGGAATGCGTCGGCACTGGTGAAAGTGACCCCGAAGGCTGTTTATGATCATGCGAATGGCAGAGATGACATAACCACTGAGCGGTGGTTGTGTGTAGGAGTACTTATAGAGGACGACGAGCAATGTAAAGAGCCAATTGCGTCGCGGATATTGCTCCAGATTCCACAATGAGTAATTAAAGACAATATTCTGATAGGATTCGCCCGAGGTGTTTGTGGGATTGGGTGCATATAGAATAATCTGCATGACAGACGGCAATATGAGACCTCCAATTAGATGATTCTGGTCCAAGACTTGTGGTAAATTTGCCAAAAATGCATTAAAAACTGCCGAAATTCTGTCGAGAGATAAAAAAAATTTTTTTTACTCAATTTAGATTTTTTGACTATTATCAGAACAGATATCAAAGAACGAACAAATTGTAAAAATTCTTTTTAAAATATTTGATATTTGTAATTTGTAATTAACTTACCGCAATGAATCGGGTGTAGTATGGAATGTCTTGTCAATTTGATTGTGCCCCAACAGTAAAAACAAATGCTTTAAAACAATATTTTGTGTCCGGGTGACGGGCTTGTCTTCGGATGGAAAGGCCTGATCTGTGCGGGACATGAACTGCATCAGCATGAAGACAAGCAAATGAATTGTCTCCCGGTCTGATTCTTCCAGTTCCGTAATGCGGCTGAGCAGGCCGATAAGATTATCGTCGTTTAGACCACCCAGTGAGTGGATATGTCCATCTAAATGGAATTTAATAATATTTAAAATCAGATCAAACTAAATTTTCCAATTATACAGTAAGAGAATGAACATCGATTTCGTAAATTTTCTTGTTGTACAGCCACATGCCAATTTCACAAATAGATTTAAAGTTATATCTATAACGTAGTGTATATGTACGATTCAATATATACATAAGTGTTTTGTTGAAAAGGACACAGTACGAAATTTGTCTGTTAAGTTGTTGTTTTCATTTGAGTTTAGAGTATAGTACATAAAGCTTACAATAGTTCCTGAGAGCATACATACCAGTTCGGAAGGGTACACGAAGATGATTTAGTTATGTGTGGAAGTTAAAGTTACATACAAATATCCACAGATACTGATATGCTAAGAACATAGTTAACAACCATTTACACACACATTCAAAATAGAAAGTTTATTTTTAAATAAGCAAACGTAAAATGTTAACATAGCTTAACTAAGTGCTCAAAAAATGGAAATGTACACATTTTTTACTAAATATTTGATTAAGATATTACATAAAAAAAATGTTTTAAAAATTAAAAAAATAAAAATACAAATAAAACACTATTTTTTTTTTAAATGTTAAGGATGATATTTGCATAATACAATTTTCATGAATTGGTTGAGTTATTTAATATAAAATTCAAAAGAATACAGCATAAAATTTGTATGGATTAAACAAGTTCATAATACAATGGATTTTTGGTTTGTTAGGAATTTTTTTGAAAATGACTTATTCCTGTCATTTTTCCATCGCCCCTAAAATTTATTTATATTTGATTTTAATAGATACAAATAGATAAAACAAAAACAATAAAAAATATACAATACCACATAGACAACTATAAATGAATATAAAGCACCATTCCAAATATTTCTTGACTGAGATTATCTGAATAAATGCTTACATAAAAAGGTAAAAGCAATTTTTAGCCAACGTTAATTGTATGATAATTTACAAAAATATTAAGAATTTTGTATTATTTAGCAAGCGGTAACAATCTGATCGATTTCTATGTGGAAACCATAAAACCAGAAAAAAAATTCATATTGAAATAAAATACAATTTTATAATTTTTGTGAACTATACAAACTACACATAGCTCACATAGCTTGGGAAAATCGAGAGGGAGGGACAACACTGACGGCAATATTTGTTTGGTTGGTTTCTTGGTAAGTGGACACACATGCACTACAACCTACCTGGATTGGCCGTGGAGCTGCCGACGGTGCCAGCAATGTTGGCACCATAATGCGGTGCTACATCACATGTGCAATGCATGAGAAAGGCCAGTGCCGAGGGACTGGGACTGGGTGCGACCACACTGGGCTGAGACGGCAGCAAATTTGGCGCCGAGGGATGCTTTTGGAAATGGGAGTGAAACGAGGAGGCAACAGTGTGACCCGCAGTGACGCTGGTCGTAGCCGAAACTGTTGTTGTAGTTGTTATTGCTGATGCTGTTGTTGTTGTTACTGGTTCTGGGGCACGGAACTGCTCGGCGATCGTTTGGTGCGACGATATTTTCGTTGGAGGGTGCTGAAACGGCTGCTGGGCAGCCTGGAAGCGAAGCATTGTCTCCGCCTCTTGCAGCGTTGGCATTGGACTATGGTGACTAGGCGGTACACAATGCACTAAATACTGGTGACTCTGACTATGAGCCGAGGCAAACGTCGCTACTTGTACACTACTACCTGCATAATGTTGGTGTGTGTGAGGATGGTGTTGGTATTGGTGTTGGTGTGATGAGTGTGTGTTTGGGTGTGTGTGTTGCTGATTTGGTGTGGGTTGATAGGGAATTTGTTGGTGTATGGGGCAGGGTGTTGTTACTTTCGATTTTGTATGCAATGTATTACTAGTCATGGCAACACTATGGTTGGCTGAATTTTGAGTGGTGCCACTACTAGTGCCAAGAAACTGACCCAATCCAAAGCGCGATGTCTTCCGCTTGAGTATGGGTGCCGACACCTGACGATTGTAGATTTTCTCCTTCTCGGGCACTGCAAATTGCAATTTTAAGTAAATACTCTTGAGGGATTCGTTAGGGATGGATTACCAAACTTGGAATCCTGACGAGGCGCCATACTGGCTGGAGCGGACATGGTTCTCTTGTAGGGCCACTTGGTGCCAAAGGAAGCGCTGAGAGTCTTGGCCATGCTGCCGGTAGTGTCTGATTGGCTGAGTGCCTCTCTAGCTTTAAGAATTTTGGCCGAGAGGGCCTCGCTGCCATTGTCGGAGTTGCGCAGATCTCGCAGGTAGGAAATGTCTCCACTCTTTTCCAGATTTATTTGCGCCTCCACGAAGAGTGTGTCAAAGCGATTGAGAAAGAACTCCCAGCCGAGCATCTTTCGATCGGATAGGGAGTTGTGCAGCTGATAGACCGATTGAAGCACCACGGGTCGATCGACAATAAAAAGATCGAATTGTGACTCCAAGCAGAAGAGCAGTGACCGTATTGCCGTGTCATGTATGGTTCCGATATAGAGAGTCGCCCGCTGCGCCACATACACATTGATGTCATCCATGCTGGCGATCAGATGACAGAAGGCGGTGGCCATTGCCGTTTGCAGACCCACCTCGGAGCGCAGCGGTGTCGAATCCATAAAACGTGTAATCACGGTTACTCGTTCAACTGCCGTGAACCGAACACGCCAATCTACATCGTGGAACGCCTCCTGTACCACCCTCCAGAACACATCGGAGCCCAGTGGCAATGTGATGCAATGCAGCAGCAGCGGCACGCACACTTGACAGATGTGTGAGTGCTCCGCATTGCATAGCTCCCAAAGACTGTTTATATATAGAGTTGGCACTTTAATCGATTTACCTTTACAAAATTGTGCGTAATTCACCAACTTTTTTATCAACAAATTCTCCTGGCACCATATGAAGAAGCCTCGTTGTTCCCGAGCTGCTTTCGCTAAAGCATCGCCGTGCAGCGCCATTGTCTTGAGACATTGAAGCACATAATAGAGTATCTCGGGTTTTTTTATTGTGGGTATTTCCTGCAGAAATATTTGTTTATTTGTATACTGGAGTACATGGAGCATTTATTTGGTCAGAGCCTTGTATATTATTTCCAGGAGATTTAGGAGATTTAAGGGTCATTTGGGTTCTAATGAAACTTAATATGGTGTTATTTATAATTGAAATTGCTTCTTAGATTGCTGTTAGATATGCAAAACCAAATAAATTATCTATCACTCCATTCACACACATCAAATGAAACCTACATCTTGTCAGACTAGATCTATCAAACACTGATCTTCCTAAAGCTAACTGAAAGCCTGATTTTTTCGGCAAACATTGGTTTGATCTTAATTAATTAGAGGTCATTTACAGTACGAGCATAATTCGATTGTGTGTTCCTTAAAGGTGTTTTTGCACAAAACTATTTTAATTTTGATGGAGGGGTAATTTGTTGAAGATTGTTAAAAGTGGTGTACTAGGAGAATAGACGTAAATAGAATTGGCTCCAGCAAAGTAAATTAATGAGTGCAATGCTTTCAGTTTCTCAAAGTTTGCTTATAATTAAGTGAATTATGGCCGTGAGTGAAGCCAATTGGATGAAAAGCCCAGGACTGGAGTTCGGAAACAACTGTGTGTTATGGTTTATGCAACCAAATAATGTGTTTGTCATGTTTCACAAAAAGTTGTATGCATATATACTTAGCCATCTGTTAATACAGATATGCATTTAAATTGCTCATACGAACCGTGAGCAACTGGTGTATATACTGCAGCGGCTGGGGTAGCTGATCTAGAGTGAACTTAAACTTGCCCACTGAAGTGTGCCAGAAATCATCGCTATCCTCTTCTTCCTCCTCGTCGTCATATCCGCTGCCATTCTCGCCACCACCAGCTGGGCTTGCATTGGCACCATTTTCACCCATAACGGATGCCTTGGTCACGCTGACATTGGCACTGCCTACATCCGCATCTGATAGTGTTACGGAACGTGCTATTGCCCTGTCCGTAGGTAGAATAGAGGCCAGATCGAGTTGCTCTGAAACTGTTTCTACAGTGGCCGTCATGATCTGAATTTAGATAGCAAAGGATATTTTAGATTTTGTGGCTGTACGTTAGATCATATTCATCACATAAAGTATACATGTACTTGCAAATGCAATGTTTATCGCTTAAACTTACACATCCATTTAACGTTCTTTTTGGTATAGTAAAAAAAAACTATGTTATTGTTTACATAAATAATTACACAAAAAAAATGTAAAATTGCATTAAATCGGTAAAGTACAAGTATTTTTGCATTAAGCATATTTTGTACATTTGTTAACTGCTTGGTGTAGGTATTAAGAAAATGTGACAGTGCTGATACACGGAGCATGCTCTTCAATAATGGCCATTAAGAAAAGAAAAATTTTTTTAAAGTATGTACGAAAATATAAAAATTAACGTAATATTTACATTTTAAAATGTTTGGAAAGTTAAGAATTATATGAAAAAAATGTATATTTAGTTATACATTTCCGATTACAATTTTTCCGTTTGCTGTATTGCAAAATTTATTTTCACACACATACAAGATACTTTGAGACACGGGAGTGAAAAGATACTTGAAAAATATAATTAATAAATCTATGTATTTTGTTTCGTAGTCTAATATAAAAAACTAATACACATATATAAATATGCAAATAGGTATATATATGTATGTCAACAATAATTGTATTTGTGATCTTATAAAATGTTTAACGAACATTAAGTATTTCAAGTCGTTATTTTTTCAAGTGCCTTAGGCAAAAAACGATTCCTATTCTATTGTATTGAAAAAAACATTTTTTCATTAAAAAAAAGTACATTTATTTAAAATTTGGTAATAATTTGCATTTGTTATCTATGAAAAATTAACATTGTGTATTTTTAAAGCGCTGTAAATATTCAAAGAATTGAGTCGAAGCCTAGTGCATTTAAAAATAAAATACTAATACGTTTATAATAACTGCTAAGAGTTTATTAGTATATTTTTTGAATGGCATAAAGAAAATAAAATTGATGTTTATTTAAAGAAATTTTTGTAAACATCCCACTAAATGTTTTTTAAAATAACTTATGGGTAATTAAAATAACTAATAATAATGTAGAAAGAATTTTTGCAATAAAGTTACAATAAAAAAACACTCTGTACAATTTTATATACATATGGAGAGAACAATTTTCTGAACATCAAAAGAATATATTTCAAATCGATTAATATAAATATCGAATTGTATGGCGGGGTTTTATTGAGTCAAATTATACAACTAATATTTTAAATATTGCTTATTTGTTTTGATTTGGGTTTTTTTAATGGATGCACAAAGTACCTCGTCTGTGGCGTGAACTTTTCTCAATTCATTACTATCAACTGAATGCCCATTTTCGTTATTCTATAAAAAATATATGAAGAAATGAAAAGTTTTGTATAATTTTTTAACGGTTTTGGATTTCCAAATGAAAAAATTCGATTAGTAATTCGAAAATAAAAATTTGTTTGTGAATTTCAACGAAATCTTCTGTTTTAATTCGAATTGTATTGTTGCTGTAATAAATTAATTATAAATATTCATGGTATATAGGGTATAGTTATTAAATACCTACTTAAAAACATGATATTTTCTGTTTAATTGGATAATTTTCCTTTTTTCTGTGTTGTAGGTATATCAAATCTTTTAAATTAAAATGTTATTGAGGTTGGTTAACCAAGGAAAATTTTTGAAAGTTTTGATAGTACTTATGCGGTATATTTTCAAATACATACGGAGCAAACGTGGGGCATATGAACGAGCACCCCGCCCACAGAGTGCGGCTCGGGTTGGGGCACGGCAACAGGCACAGGACCTTGATAACGAGAATATATTTTTTTTTTTAGATTAGTAATGGCTTGAATCCGAAAATCGTCGTCAGTTGCACAACTTTGCTAGAAATTAATTCAAAATCATTTAAATGGACAACTCTTTGCATTCACTAATTCAGGCATGCATACGTAGAAGTATAATTCCTAAAAAATTATAGCTATTTTTCATTTATCATGGAACACACAATAAATATTTAAGTTTCACTGAAAAGAATACATGCAATTTTTGAATTTTCCAAATTATTAATTTTCAATTAGGGACAATGTCAATGTATGTCCAGTTTAATTTGGGTAATATCCAAAAATACAACAATCAATTCAGTTTTATTATCCTAACATATAATTGAAATATATGCTTTTGTTTTCAATTCGTCACTTCTTAAACTGGTCACACACAAACATACTTTCTACTAAGAAAATTCCTAAAGAATTATAGCTCATCAAAATTATTTTAAGGCAATCATGGCAACGCTGGTGTTCGATTAGTATTTGGTATCGGTGTAGACTTTGTATTTAGGAGTAGTGAAGTGAAAGTCGCATTTGTGTGAGGTGTTTGTTCCGAACCAAAAAAACTGGAACCAAATTCAGCAATGCAGTTCTTAAATGTAAACACTACTTAGAATTTTATCTATTTAAAAGATTGTATGTCAAAGTATATGTTATGAAGCTAAAAAGAGATAGTTAGGTAGAGGGGTACATTATTTTTAATGATTGATAGAGTGGCTTGTTTTGTTTACTGTCTGTTCTGAGGTGATATAGTGTTATGTTGTGGATAAAGTCTTCTATTATATTCGTGTGGGCCGTGTGTATAAAGTATTCAAATTTATTTGTAACAAAATATTTTAACTGATTAACATTGTTAATATCGTAATGCAAATATTTGATTATTTTAATTTGTGGTTTGTTTTGATATGTGTTTCGGTTTTGTTTTTTAAGGAATGAAAAATTTGCTTGTTGGTGCATCACCTGCCATTATAATAATTTTTCCATCGTCTGAAAAGAATTGATCTAGCTTAAAGATATCTGATAATAATTAATAAAATGTAAATTTTTAGTTTTTAGTATTTGATGAGTAATTGGCATTTTATTTGTTTAAGAGATCAAAGTAATAGTTCATCATATAGGCCGATTGTTACGGCAGACGACATTGTGTGACAGATAGAGACAGATAGTTGGTACGCGCGAGAAAGTGCGTGTGTGGGCGAGACAGCAAGCGAGCGTTAGTAATTATTATATAGTGGTCGCGTAGAATATGTTAGAGATAGAGAGAGAGAAAGATATAAATTTTTATGTAGAAAAAGATAGCAAGATTGACATATAAAATAAAGCCAAATGAAAATAATGGAAAATGTTTTATAGTAAGAAAAATTTTACATATTTTTTAGAATTGAGGCGATTTACATTATCAACAGCAATTTTTTTTAATTTTTTACATTTCTTAGGACAAGTGTAGCAAGTTTTGAATTAGTATTGACCTTATTTAGTTATTATTAAGTACAATACGTATGTATGTCATTTAAAACGGGTCTTTTTTTACAGATTTAAACATGTGCAGGTTACTAAAAACAAGGGTCTTAAATGCGCTTTAAACGTTGGTTTTAGACTAAGAAAGTCGCATCAACGACGTCATACCATTAATTTCTGCCTGCATACAGTCTACAGTTTAGCTACATTTTGAATAACTTTGACTGCATTACTTTAACAGTGGCTAGTTAAAAGTATTTATAAAGGATTGGTTTCTGTGTTGGTTTTACAACTTTAGAGACAAGTAAGTCTTTCCGAAAAATTCATAAATTTAATTAAAATTGTTCGGGCACGTCCTGACTTACCTGCGAAACCTCCGAGTGGACCCAGTGGAATGGGTAGTGGAGCCATAGAAAGCGAAACATCGCGTTCCCGGGATTTCTCCTTGTCAGACTCCGGAGGCGATTTGCGGGATGACTTCTCCTCTTCAATTATATCCTCAATGGGCACCTACAGTGTTAAGTGTTAAATATTAAGCTTGTAGTCATTTTTGGGGTACCTACATCGGGTGGTCTAACGGGGTTCAGCGGTGCCATAAACTCAACCAACTTGGTCGATAACTGATGCCACATAGTGGATGCCTCACAGTAAGCACACTCTGCCACCTGTAAGAGTATTTAGTGAATAAATTAAATATTAAGTGGTGAATATTCACCTACCTTTAATGCACATACGTGACTACTTAGACCCACCCGGGCTGCAGTCACCATGCATTTAATCAAACGAGTGACGTTCTCACACACACTCGTGTGTATGCCCATGTGCTGCTCCACATCCTGCAGCTCCATCTGCTTCAGCAGTATATCCAGCATGAGTATGCAACAGGTGAGGTTGTGTTCGGCATCCGTCGAGAACTCCGTGTGACGATTGGTGGGCGCCTCATCGTCCGATATGGCCGACGTGTTGCCAGAGTCATCCTCCACAACAGGTGCTAAGAGCATACAATTTTATTTAAGACCCGAAAAAAAGAATAAATTACAAAATTGCCAAAATTTTGGTACAGTGCAAAGTATTCATATCTTTAAAAAGTTAAAAAAAAAGTTTTGAAAGATGAATTGTCCAAGGGTGGGTTTTATTGCTAAGGATTACTCTATTTGTAAGTAATAGTTCTTATGTTAGCTAAGTTACATAACTTTTACCTAGATTGCTAAAGATGAGACAATGGTTTTAACAGAAAAACAGTCAGGTCTTGTGTTTTTTTTACAAGGATCTGCAAGTGATGATAGCAGTATTTATACGTACAAATAGAACTGCGTCTGGGTGGATTGGCCATTTCTGCCTTGCTCTCCTTGCACGGCGTTTTCGGCACCTTGGCCTGCTGCTGCTGGGCCTGCGGCGCCTTTTCCTTTTCGCGCATTAGCTCGTGCTGTATGCCATACTTCATGATGCGCACTCCATCGCCGAACATGGCAAAGAGCTGGACAAGAGGTATTAGTATTTCCAGCTTGGTTAGTATCTGGAGCCAGTGGAGAGCCTGCTGTTGAACCTTGGCTGTCGTTTTCTCGAATCGGATGGCCACAAAATTGTACATGATCTTTCCATCGAACCCGAGCGGAGACATTTCAGGATCGAGTATTTTGCTTAGCACAATTTTCAGTTCGTTAAGCTCCTTTTCAGCAACATCGTTGGTAATGGCCTCCATCCAATGCGGCATTACATAGTCCCAAATTTCCGAAGTGATGACCTCGTACGGCACCAGACAAATCAATCGCTGTAGACCTTCTTTCAGGTGGCTGGTGCGTGACGCCAGCGTCTCCCAGTGGCCACCGACACGGGCGTACTCTGGCGGATGGGGAAGCAGGCAGGAGATGAACACATTGTAATGTATGCGACAGATCTCTTTAAGCCAGTTGCACACGTGATCCACCTTCAGTTTCTCTATGGTGCTCTCAATCTGACCCGCAGCTGGAGAAAAGTACCACGAAAGGATCAATAATTAAGTAAAATTAGTTGGTATTAGTCGTTACCATCGTATGAATAGGCTGTGACATGGAACCAGTGAAAGAGCATGCTTAGAATGCGACCCAGAATCTCGACGGGTGTATCAGGAGTGGGTGTGCAGCGACCCACCAGCAGCCAAATCCCATAGCGACCCAGCATCTGGCGCTCCTCGAGTGAAATATTGTCGGGCGTAATGGCCAAGCCGTTCTTCTTTGCCTCCGATGAGGACGACTCCTTGCCGGGCTCAAAGTTCAAGGGCTTAGCCTCGCGCAGTAAACTAACCACCGACTCGACCATGTGCATTTGCATCTCTGGGTCCATTTGCCAAGCAGGCTGTAGGCTCCGATGAACAACATGATCACCACCACGTCGAGAATTATGACGATTGCTGTGGCATTGGGTACAGTAGCGAATGGGATGATTGCCGTTAAAGCTGGCGCATTCGGTTGAGAAGCATATAGAGAAGGCGGATTTCTCGTTGGACCGGCAGTTTTTGTTCTCGCACACCATGGATACCTGTTGCATTGGATGTAGAATGTCGCCAAACTCCAGATTTGCATGTTCCCGATGTATCTCGTTAGCGCACTCGATGCACAGATATAAAGGCGGGGGGCAGTCTTGGGCATAGGTGATACTGATGCTATGGTCATAGCACACCTTGGCCGCCTCAGCGTTTCCGGCATTGGGACAATGTTCACGCTGACAAGTGAATGGAACCAGGTCATCTGTTTGATAGAACAAACCCAAATTTATTTAGTTCCATCACTTCGAGATGCATCATTTGTATACTTACTGGTTAATTTGGAGAGTAAAACCTTTCGATCAAATAGATTGGCATCGAAGGCGGGCCAGTAGTAGAAGAGCAGCTTGGCAGCGGAAGATCGGGAGACAGCAGTGCCATAAGCAACTACACACAGTATATCCTTCACCACATTATGCTTGAGAGTCATCAGACATTCGAGTAGTTGACAGTGGTGTGCTGCAAAAGTAAATAAATTTACAGAATGGCCAGCGGTTGGAAGCCGAATTTTACACAAATGCCTCGTTCTTTACATTAAAATTTTTTAAAATTACAAGTAGGTTCGATTTTTGAATTTCAGACCCTTCTGGTAACGCCCTTATAAGTTCTATGGAATTAAGTAAAACCTCCTCTTACCAACTGTGTTTGAAAAACTACGGTCGCATAAAATTAACAAAACATTTTTAAAAGGCCTCCAGCCCGAATTCGGTTTTCCGAAGTACCTTGTTCTATAATGACATATAACTATAACGATTTCAACTTTCTTAATTGGTAAACAGTTAACACAGAAACTGCTTATATAGAAATAATGCAATCACTGCTTACCTGGATTTTTGGAATACTGCAAAACCATTATGATGACAGAGGAGACAGATTGGCAGGCTTGGCACTCTTGCTCATCTGCACTACGACGAGCTGGGATACATTTTAAAATAAGGTTAAACTAAAAGTTGTATATGACGGAAAGTTGAATTACTTATAGTAAATGGTAAAATATAATAGCACAACGCATTGACAATATCCTGATGCAAGGCTGGCGGTAGTACAGATATAGTGGAGCTAACTAGATAAGGTAGGTTATCAATAAGGTCCTTATCAAGAAACGGTAATATGCAGCTTAGACACTGTAGCAAAGCCTTGCCGAAAACTGCAAAAATACTATATGTATTTACAAATGTTAAAATTATATAACTGCAAATTACTTACCGATTTGTCCATACTGAATACAAGGGGCCACATCAATGAGCATAGTTAAAGCATTATAGAGATTGCCATATTCAAGATTTGGGTAGGCAGACATGCGTGTGGGATCTTCGAGGGGATCGCGTATAAGTTCGTGCGGAGAAGTACGAACATCTTTAAGGACAGCTTTAAATAAAATATTTATTTTAAACTATTAATAAATCTAATCAATGGGCTAAGCTAACACTTACTTAATAGAGTTTGAGAAAAGTATTTGATATTGTTAGCAATATCAACGCCAGATGGCGCTGGTAAGATATTGTGCAATAGGCGCACATGGTATTCATGGAGGGCTCTCAGTTTTGCCTGAACTGCAAAATGAAGAATAATGGTAAAAAACCAAATTTGCCACTTGAGACTTTTTGGGGCATACTTACAAGCGGCAGCGCGAGTGCCCATATTGATGAGTTGCACCCTAAAGCTACCAGTCATTATATCAGACAAGTCCTTTGCATTGCCGAAACTGCTGCCCAGCGACTTCGCATTCTGTAATTCACAATTAAGTATTTATATCTATTACGTAATCTGTGTCAGCACAAAGCTGATGCTGAAAATTATTGCAAATCACACCAAATATCATAAAAAAAATTAAAACTTTATATGCCTAGCAAAGTCAAGAACTGCAGGTATGTCTTTTTGAAAAGCTTACCTCGAAATTTGTAAGTTTTTTCAATAAATTTGCAATTTTTTACGGGTTGTACTGCGCACTTTGACCACAAAGAAAAATCTCTATATCTAAACTGAGTTTTGTATGTGTTTTCTGAATGGGGTATGTTTCTGTCGAAGTATTGTTGCTCGGGATCCAATTGAATGGCACTGTTGCCACTGTATGCTATACAATTTTTTAACGTTATTCACTTGTTTAGTATAACTATCAGTTTTAATGATTTTTTATAATGATTCCAGTAAATTGATTTATTCAAATGCGAAATAATTTACAGCCAGAATATTTCGTGCGGTATATGCTGACCCACTTTTCCTACTACTGATTACAACACACCCTGAAAGCGGGCCAAAAAACCAGCTGCAACTGGGACATGCGCATTTCGAATGATTTCTTCGTATTTTTCCATATTTCCAACTTAACAGCCGGACGAGTACAAAAAATGTTTGTTTTGGTCGTCTCGCATGTAAATATTGTTGGCATTGTTATCAGTTGGCTTCGAGGCGAGTTTACTGCGCAATGTTTGTAAATATTTTCCATCTGTTCTTAGCAAATGCAACAAGTTGGCTTTTGTAGACATTTCTAGTATTTTTCTAGATAGTTGAAAAAATACCGTTCGACTGCTGAATTTGAAAATATTTAAAAAGACATAAGTTTTTTCAAAAGTACTACTTTCCCACAGTGCCGGAAAAAAATATAGTACAGAAAATATAGTTCAAAAGTATATATTTAATTAATTAATATAATTAATTAAATATAACATGTTTTCTTTTATATATTCTGTTGAATAAGGTGTTTTCGTGTTGTCATTTTAAATTAGATTTGAGTCCAAGTATTCGTATTTATATTTTGATACCGAAATATCTGGTCTGTATGAATGCATCTTTATTGACACCCTTAGAGATAAACTATTGAAATTTGGAACATATACTGGTCTGTGCCGCGTCCACTAAGAAGTTAAGAAATTGATAAGATCGTTAATCGCAAATTGATAAGGCCACATATCTCCCACAATTTTAAGGCTAGTGTCGGCGTATGCCACGCCCACCTCCCGCAATTTAAAATCTACAGTTACCAAACTTGGAACCAAATTTTGATTTTGTCGTTCCGGTCTGTCGCTAACGTTGATCCCGTCTCAAGCGCATAGTATCCTCAAATCTAAATCTATATTTTTTCTAACTATATATAAGTTTAATTTATTTACTTCCTATTTTTTATACCTTATTCAATTATATTTTGCTTGGAAATTTTCTTTTGTGTCTCACTTTAAGGCTTCCTTGGAATGCTAAAAATATGCATGTGCAACTATCTAGGGGTTGTTCAGAACTTTTGTCTGGCTTATGCGGCACCTATTAACCTGCTCCAGAAATCAAAACCAGGAGTCACTTTAACTACACATTTAACTGAACTATATGAACTGACTGTTAGACAAGTTGGAATCGGCTTACAAGCTGAAAAAGTGGTGGGTGGTCGAAAATATAAAGAATAATACATTCATTTAAGTATTTGTAAATGCTAAATATTATTATTTTATTTTAAAGCTGAACTGCAGACGAACTATAGGTGTATACATGTGTGTGTATATGTCTGTGGGGCAACCGCTCCGTCCATTACAAATTGGATAACAATAAATTTAAGTACATTGAAGCCTAGGGTTCCTTTTTGTCCACTATCTCATCAGAAATAGCGAGCATTTGACCATCTTCTTCTAACGATTTGTCTGTCCCAATAATTTTTATGCTCTCACATGATGTGTTTGTTGTTTCGAATGTCGTTTCCTGTAATTGGTTAAGCTCAATTGCCTCCAGTTGTGTTTCTGGGAAATCTTGCTGATTCTGTACGTAGACCGCCTTCTGGCGATGGAAAATATGCTTCCAATATGTTGATATCGACGACTTCAATGTTGGTTTTACGTTTGGCGTTGGCTTACCAGAAGTCTCTTCCATGATCGGGTTAGAGCTGGTTGACGGCACGATGGATTCTGTAAAGTTGACATTAAGCAGAGTTGTTGAAGTCAATATTAGATAACATTGTTGTGACCTGATTTTGAAGTGTTCTTCAATCTTGTCAATAAACGATTCATGGTGCCCAGCTTAGCGCTGTCTTTGTTGACCTCATGTTCCTCTTCTTTTCCATCCTCAGGCAAATTTTGGGTGGTGTTGATTTTCTTGCCTAGCTTAAAGAAGCGCTTCAACGAATTGCTTTTCGTGCCGCTTGTGTCATTGTCTATTGAACTATTATCAGTGGATGGTATAGTGTTCTCCGTCTCGGTAAGAGGAACATTTTGAAGGTTTGACATTGTGAAACCAATTGAATTTTTCAAATTTTCTTATTTGTATTGAACTCGTTGACTGACGAAATAAAAATGACTGTGACGATTCAGATAAGCAACTGCTTTAACTCTCAATATAAAGCCTACTGAAAATAGTTCAATAACCATAAAATGCTGCTGTTGGTATTTAAAAATTAATTTTTCGGCCAATTTATCGTAGTTTTTATACCCGGCCAACACTTGTTACCAACGGCATTGAATCTGTTTTTAATTGATAAGATATGTAATTTAAATCTTTTTCTCGCTGCGATAGTTGGTGAACACCAATACCAATGTAACTAGCAGCCGATATATGTTCATTCAGTATGTACCTTGATCTAATTTTACCATGTCCGCTCCACATTCCTACACATACATCCAGTGTTCAGTGGCCAGTTGCCACCAACAAAGCTCTTTGGTTTCGTTCCAAGATGCCACTGTCAAAATGAATTGAAAATAAAGCAATTCCTGTTGTCGATACTTTTTCGTGCTCGTAATATTTGTTCAAACAGTATTAGGAAATGTCGCCGATAGTTAAACCCAATTTTAAAGTCGTCACTTATTTGTATTCTACGAGTATGTATCAGTACTGTATCAGAATCGTGCAATGCGAACCGAAAAATATCAGAATATTTACCGAAATTCTTGTACTTTACCAGAATCGGATCCAAAATTGGTTTCAGTTTAACATCATACATTCTGAATTAAAGTATTCATTTTTTATTATATTCATCTTACTAAGAGCACAAAATCAAATTTAGCTAATATGATCAATAAATCATTAGTATAAAAGAGAAAATAGAAATACGGGAATAAACATCGTCAGGGATCATCTGCTAGTGAGCTAACGAGTTTTTCTCCCACTCCAAGAAAAGTGTGAAAATGTCAGTGACAGTAAGTTGAAGTTCCATTTGCGAAGACATAACTGTCATGGAGGATTTCAATTCGTTGAATGAAGACGGGGGCGCAATAAGATGACAAAAGAAAATGTTGCTGGAGGCAAATTCATTGCCAACACATTCATAAATACCAAATGCTCCATAACAAGCAGAGGCAACAGCAGCAACCAGGAATACAACAATAATATCAACACCCCTTATGCATAAACAAAAGGGCAGCAGTGAACCAAGTGATAACAATGGTAACAGAAGCTCCAGCAGACCGCAAAATGTGCTGCATGACCCCTGGCGCTGGTGTGGAGATGAAGTTGGTTTCCGTAGCTGGAGTTCGAGTTGGAGCTCCCTTATCTGGCCAAGGCATAGTAGACAATCCTCACAGACAAAAGGCAGCAAGTGCATTCATTCATTGGCAATAACAATCACTCTGCTACTAACACTTGGCTGCTGTTGCCATTAAAGTATCAGGAGAAAATATATCCAACATGCACATTTCTCTAACTCTCTTTCACTTTATCTTTCTCTTTATCTCATTCTCTCTCTCTGTCTCACTCATTTCACGTATTTTTGTTGCGCTTTTGCAATGCCATTCAACTCTTTTGTGCCGCCGACACAGGCAACAACAACAACTTCTAAACATAGCCATTAATTGTTGACTTTAGTATTTTATTGGGTCCGTTTTGTCTAATTGTAATACATATAATACAATACTCGTTCTCTGTGGCTTTTCTCATGTGGGAAAAGCAAACTTCCAACCAGGCGGTTATAAAGGTTATAAATTCATATGAAAATAGATCAATTCGACACTATTAAAAATCCGTCTTAGAGAATTCCAGTATTTGATTAGAGCGACACTGTTTACATGAAACACTTGCGATAAAGAGTTCAATCGCTTTCGTTTATTGTCCCCTCAGCAGCAAGAACAAGAACATCTCTATTGAAATAAATATATTTTATGTATAACGATATCTGTATTTTTATGCTTAAGGCGAATTGATAATATTCTTTTTATTATTTCTTACTTTCACTGTAAGGCTAACGATTTGTGACTCAATATCCAAATAGAGGGTAACTTTTGAGATATGAATGACAAAAAATGCTTTGCATAATGGAAAAGATAAAGACAATTGTAAAATGTGTTTAATGCGTGTTTATGAGTTTCATTCCATTTTATAGCTGCTATTGTTTTGTAAATACATATTTTTACCACGTTCACATTTGTTCTCAAATTATTTAAGCAGTGAGAATATTTATTTTAAGACAAGTCCATTAATAAGTGGAATAGCTGCCAGGTACATAAATTTTAACACTAAAATGCATAATTAGATGGCTAGTATCTAATTTTTTTTTTACAGCTCAACATTATTAAATCAAATTGAATACATAACTGGCTACTTTAAATATACCTTGGAGCCCGAAACATAGTTCATTGCTAATGATTCGATTACGTATCCAATCCATTTTTATCTAAGTATATTAATTTGAATCTCTGTAATGCAGATTTATATGTATGTTTTTCTTGCATGTTTACATTTTACTTTACTTGTAACCCGTTCACAGTTTGTAACACTAATGCTGAAGAGCAAAACCGTTGACAACAAGTCGCGGCTTGCCATCAAGTTAATCAATTACTACAAGCCACAATAAAGTTATACGTTGCAGGCGCCAACGAAGCTGTTGATATCGATATCGGGGAAAATAATTTAAAAAAAACACAGCACAACAGTGAGCAGAATGTCAATAGTTAAATAAATAAAATCAGTCAGCACCACAACAGATTCACATCCAGTTCCATATCCAGAGCCCCCAACTCAGCAGATGGGACTGGCATCCAGTGCGCGACCGCAATTAAAAAAGCCACAAGCGCCAAGCGCGATTGCAAGTGCGCGAGATCAAACTCCGGTTCAGATTTACAGTCAGACTCAAAGTCAGAGTCACAGTCAAGGTTGGAGACAGTGCAGGCTTTTCCAAGGTTACCCGCAACATATGTGGACATATCTGAAAGAATCTGTGGCACCGCGTCGTGTGCGCCAGGAGCAGATTGCCGCTGATGATCAGAATCAGGGCTGACGCTTTATTTTTCTAATATTTTGATACTTGATAGCGAAGCGATAACGTCTCACGGCAGCAAAACAAAGTGCAAGAAGTAGCTTGGAACTTCTTTCGTGACTAACATAATATGCGCGACATTGATTTTCAAAAAGTAATGAGGCAACTCATTAATCATTTTATGTTGTGTGTGTGCAAAAATATATCGTCTGGGGGATTATGTTGTTAGCGACAAAGCAGCATCAGCACCAATAAGATGGCAAGATGTTGCGCCGGCTGCCAGCTGGGGAAGCAGAAGAGTTTTCGAGGAACCTCTCACTGCACATTTGCTCCTCGCGTACTTTTCTGTCCGCGATGTGGTCTTCACTCTGTTCAGAATGTTCGTTTCGGGCAAACTGCTTGATTTTGTTAACCTTTTGACCATTTGAAGTTATTTTTGTATGCTTTACTGCCAATTTGGTGGTCATTGGCCATTCACTTGACTTGCGCCTGTCGGATGCCGGCTTTCGAAGTCCGATGTCTGCCGCCTGTTGCTTACCAATTGCCAGTTGTATGTTGCCTGCGGTTGCTCTTTTGGCACACAAAGCTCCAAGTCTTACAATTTGGCCGATTGCCTGTCTCTACTTACATGTATTTCTTCTCTCTTTCGCTGACTGTGTTGTGCGTTGCTGTCGCGGTCGCGGTCAATTCCTGGCTTGTGACACACACATGCCGTACTCTACCCCAGGCTTGTAGAGACATCGGTGTTCTACAATAGCTTATTAAAAGTTATTCATTTATTAGGAATCCTCCCAAATGAAGTAATTTTTGTAAAAGAAAAATAATAAGCTTATCTTATTCCTAATATACAATTTAAAATTGAATTTTTAACTCGTTAATTAATAAAATATATTAATTTGTATATTTAATATATTCAATTTTAAAATACAGGTACCGAAAAAATATAGAAATATAAATTTAAAAATTGATTTAAATCTAGAAAAACAATAAGTAAATCTTAATATTTTTTTTTAACTTGTCATATATTTAAATTTTTTAAAACTAAAATGAAATTAAATTTTCAAAATAATTGATACGTATTTTTTTTATTTTGTGGCTCCAGGCCAAGTAATTATTAATTATTAATTAAGTAATAAAGTCCAGAAGCCAAATAAAAACATATGTTAATAAAAAACAAATCATCAAGCAATAAATAATAAGTATTAAACATTGATATATTAATAATCTTTTTGAAATTATATTTGGCCTTTTATTCATTTATTTATTTTAGGAATATTAATAGTTTTTTAAATATAATATAGTAAATATACATAATAATTTTTTTTTTTTAATTTATCTTTTTTTATAATAAATATAATTGAAGACTGTTTATAATCAATAAAAATTAATATCTCCCAATATACATTTATATTACTTGGAGCGTGTCAATTACCTTTGGTAAGTGGTCGTTGAATTTATATTACCGTTGTTTACTGAATTACCTGTGAGTTTTTATTTTGAAAAAATTTTTATTATTAATTGGATACATTAATCTTGCTCGATTAAAAACATATTACATATATTATTTTTTTACGCACATTTCCAACGTTAACTGCGTTTAAGGAAAACTAAAAGAACCAAAATAATCGATGCTTACAAATGCATATTTTTATTTTAATCAACAAAATAAATGTCAATTCAAAATGTGTTAAAATTATATTCTAAACAGGCTTCCGAAACAAATTTAAATATTAAAATGAGTAAGCTGCATTATAGTTGTCGGTTAATAGTAACAATGGAAAAAATTAAGCTATATTCACAAATTCAATAATTCTTAAATAATTTTGAAGCATTAAAGCATTGAATAATTATATATATTCAAGAGAGTGTATTTGTTTTACTAATCATACAAATTTCTCACGATTATCTTTGGCTAACTTTTAATCTATGCACAAATTGTCTACTTTTAAATTTTAAATGTTAAAGTTTATCACACTTTGATTGGTAATTAATTACAAGCATTGCAACAAAACAACATTGTTCCTAACGGAGCTGCAAGTAATTAAAAATAATTGCTTATCAAGACAACTTAATTTTGAAGGTTGCAGTGGTGAATCCACCGATCAACATGCAATTTTCTGTGTATTAAAGCTTAAATGCCAGCAGCTGAGGGGAAGAGTACAGTAAAAAATTTTCTTATTTATTAAAATGTTTAAAATGGGTTGGTGGCAAAAAAAAGGTAGACTGAAATATATTAAGCGAGCAAGCGCCGGTGACAGCTAACATAGATCGCCAAGCGAGCAGAGGCCATTAGAAAGCGATTAGATAGCGATACAGATACTGATATTAGATACAGATATGTAGATACACATACTAGTATCACAAATACAAGACATTGGTGCATATGTAACCCACGAGCTAAGACTGAGCTAAACAATGTCTGGACAAGCCGAACAATGGCAGCTAAACATGGCAAGTTAACAGTTTAATTTTGCAGCGCCACAGAGACCAACAAAAAATGCCGCTACAAACTATACGTGGATGATTGCTCTGTATCTGAGAGATACCTAACAAAGCATCGCTAATAAGCGCGCTTTATCTCAGGAAAAAACAAAAGCAAAGCTTACTTTGCTTGCAACAACCGAGTAGTAGCAAAAAACCAAACTGCAGATATCGTTCATTATGTATCTTGATCAATGAGCAGTGTGAGGAACGATATGGGCAATCTACAAAAACAACTGCAGACCGCGCACATTAGTCGGGCACAAAACAAAAGAACTGGCTCCCCTCGGAGGGCCAACAAGTGTTGCCGCAACATGTTGCCAAAAATGCAAGGCAACGACCGCAGCAGGCGCAGCAAAAAGCGCTTCAGTTTCCGTCTCGCATCCTTTTCAGGTTACTTAACATGGCACAAATTTTGGCAACTTAACTATAATAGACTGGGACGCACTTTCCCGAATCATAAAAAATGGTAAATAAAGAAATATGTTAGGAAAATTATACAGTATATTTGTATTGAAATTAAGACAATATTTTAAAATTATTTAAAATACAAATTTGGTATGAAGATTCAATATTATATTAATATTAAATTAATATTTATTTGTATTTCTGTGAATCTTATTTTTAGGACGCTCTAAGAATATATTAAAATTGAAATGAAGAAAAATTGTAATTTCCTTTAAACTTAAAATTTTATTAATTTTTATTTAGTTATATATACTTGTACTTCTGTAGCACATCTGTTTGTTTACATTTTATCAAACATTTACCTATTTCGTTATAATAATAAAATACCATTTATGGCAATCTTTAATACGATCTCTCTTTTTTGGTGCGTGCAACATGGCAAAGATACAAAAAACCGACACAGCTGCGGTTTAGGCCGCATTATAACGAAGACCACATGGACGAAAAAAAAAGAAATTAAACAATCTTAACCGCAAAAGTTCTTTTGCACTTTATAAATTTTTGAGTTTTCTAAAATGCTTGATTTTTAAGTCACTTTCAGTAATAGCTTTACTCTAGCTTTGATTCAACAAAAATTACACTGAAATCATAATTTACTTTTTTTTTAAGGGCTGGAAGCGATTAACTGTCGTGGCTCAGTAGGCATGCAGGTCGACCTCTTAAACGTACTTTTCATTGAAACAGAGCAAAGTAAATTAATTCATTCATTCATTCAATTTTAGTCGCAGACCGGTTTCCACTAAAGGCCAAGTGCCACATTTACAAAGTGGTTTTCTATGTCAAATGCGAAAAGATTCTTAACCGATTTGGCTGCATTATGTGCCATATCTATGCTTAAGCATATGCATACGCACAGCTTGTGAGCTGTCAAACGGAACAATAATAATTTGCAAACACAAAACAGGCAAACGAATTGGCCAAAAAGCCAACATGCCAAAGAAAAATTTTCGATTTACCGTTACTGGCGTATAACCAACCCATCAATTATATTGTAATGATGTCTGTTGCTGCTTCTCCTGCCGAGTCTTTCGAAATCATGGCTACAGCTACAACATCCAACTCCAGCAGCAGCGAGCAGACAACAAGCTCATTATCAATGTCATCATTGGGGTGGCTGTGTGCGCATTAGAATGTCAGCCGATTCAAAAAATGAATAGCAGTCCAAAAAAAAACACTATTTATAGCACTGATGTGCATCGCCCGCCGTTTAACGCAGCTACTCTCTCTTTGGCATTCGCTTTGGAGCTACAACTGCAACTGCCACTGCGACTAGTCATCCTCCAGCATTTGAATTTTCGTTCAAGTATCCACTTAATGTCAATTAAGTGGGTTTTACCACGGTTTGATTTGACAGTTGCCAAGTGCCCAGCACCCAGTTTACTGTTTACCTCCAATAACAGCACCAAGATAGTCTACCCCAGTCTCCCACTCTTACTCTTACACTATGACAAGCTTGTGACTAAATCTCATTTGATTAAACATTATCACATATTTATTAAATATTATATTTATTAATATAACATTAAAAAATTTGGTTTTAAATATTAGTAATATTTTATACCAAAAAAAAAAAAAAAAAAAACAAATGTTTGTGGCATTGATTGCATTTTATCTATAATAAATATTGAAAATTATTTTAAAAAGTTGATTTTTTGTAATGAAAACAATGGTGTCTTTAATAACTTTTGAACATTTTGAACAAACAAGAAGTTTAACGTTAATGATGAAAAATATATCTGATTCAGACCAAATGCTTAAATTTAAAAAAAAACCCTTAATCATTGATATTAATAGTATGTAAGCTTTTTAAATTCAAGGTAATATATGCTTTTTAGCTGAATGAATTTTGACTTTGTTTTGCGCTGAAACTGCGATATCAACTTTGCTCATACAAATACATAGCATATTTGCTCAAGTTTGATAAGAGCTGATTGCTGCAAATGGAATCGAATTCGAATGTTTGAGTGTTTTGTCAATATTTTCATCGTTTTTTGTGCTATAGTTCTTAATAACATTGTCATCTATATACCAATTAAAGGCCTTTTACACTGATATATTACGCAATAACTTTCTAAGCATAGTTTCAATACCCACAAAAGTTCACACATAAGTGCAAACTTACTTTCAAATAAATTACATAATAAAGAGTCGAGTCGTTGACGCCTAAGATTCGATGAAACGTTGAACTATTTGAAATCAATTAAAATGTTCAAAATTAATAGTGCCTAATGAGAGTGTTGCCGGCGATTGAGTATGCAAATCGGTACCATCAGGTAATGCCAAGGCCAATGGCTGCGATGATAAGGCTTGGTTTCAAAAGATTGAAGTCATTTTAATTGCAAAATGTATCAAAAAGTAACAACTGTGCAAGGTAAATAACTAAAAACATTACACACATAAAACAAAATCAAAATCACACTCATTTAGCGGCGTTTAATGCACTTGAATTATTACAAGTGCATTATTTTACTATCATCAGCATCAGCATCATGATTATATGATGATCATAGGAGATGAGGGAGATGCACGAGCATTATGCACAACAAGGCTAAATTGTTAATTGCTGGCAGAGGCAACTTCAATTGGTATTAATATACTAACAACAACAACAATAACATAAACTACTTGCAGCTGTTGTCGTCTATTATTATTGTAGAGAGACACAACACGTTACTGGCATCATCTAAACAGCTTGGCAGAAATTATAAATTTTAATTGCGCACTTAAAATCGAAGCTAAAAACGTAAATCTAAAATGACAGATATTTTAAAACGACAATATGGGCTTTTTTTTAAATATTATGATTATGAGACGTTGATTTTTCACATCGTGATCAATGGTGATATTACTACTACTACAACACATACTTGTACAAAGTGCAAAGTCAATGATTGCAATTTACACATAATAGAATTGACTACAAAGCTCAATTTTAATCAATTCTTCAAATATTCGAATATAGTATTCAATATATATACCAGCAATTTCCGTTGTTTTTAGTAATTAATACATTTAACTCATTTCATAAACATTTGTTTCATGTATATTTAATATATGTATATTTTGTATTAATTTTATTTTTGTGTAAAGCTGACTTTTAATCTACAATGTACATTAATGATAAAAAAAAAACTCCAAAGACTTTAAAATTATTGAGTTTTTGTTTTATATAAAAAAATTACAATGTTAACAAGATGACATGTTATATTTTATTTGATAAGTGGTTTTTTTTTCTTAAGAAATGTGAGATAAGTCTTAGTCTAAATGGATGTGCATTTGATAGTATTTAAATATTAAATATTACATTTACGCTTTGCTGAGACTCCCCATTTTAAGAAAGCAGAAGATGTTAATAATTATGTGGTGTCTTATATAAATATAATTATTATTTTACATAATTTGCACTTACTTAAGTTGTCAGCTTATTTTTTTTCAAATGTGCCACATTTTTGTCAACTCATATTCTCAGGTTATTTCATTCTTCTGCCCAGACCTCCTCAAGGGAAAAGAGTTGCTTCGAAGTACTTTGCATTTCGTTAGGTATCTAGACAGCTCAACTGTTGCTGCGAAAAAGCGACAACAACAAAAAACAGCAATAATTGTAAATACCATAAGGGGGCAAACCTCGACGCGAGGCACATGAGCGACTTCAGTGACGTGACTTTGTTGCTTTATCGTCAAGGAACGCAAGAAAATACTGGAAAAGTGAAGGTTGCTCAGCAGCCAAGATGGGAAAAGCTGAAATGCGATGACAACAATGACAACCGACAACATCGTAAACAATTAATGCTCTAATAAAGCCAAAGAAAACATGCAGCAGTTTCATGCCGAGATTGTAAAAGATGAAGCCCAAGCAGCGATTGCAGCTTGAGGCAATCTTCAGGCAGTCGCTGAGTGAAGTTCCGTTAATAATGTTGTCAGAACGCGATGTGTTGATAAGCGCTCTCGTTTTGACGCTCTACTATGTGGGCGTGGTAGCCGCCCAAGATGATCGAAGAGACTTTGTGACACTAGGCGAGAGGAAGAGTAGGCGTGGCAGTAGTGACGCCATAATGACCCCACAACGTTTGGGGGGCCTGGCAATCGATGGGGTCGGCTTTCATTATACGCTGCGCTATCAGCCGAGTATGCGATTTCAGAAATTTGCACAGCAGACAGAAGAGGGAGAACCACCAGAGCCAGAGCCTACAGAACCTTATGGACCCGAGCTGACCATTCCCATGCGTCCGACTATCATGGAACCGACGACAGATGGAATGATACCCACGCCGAGTATCACCGAAACCATGCCGATTCCAGGGCAACCGCAAAGACCTTCTATGGTGCCTCCACTAATGCCAACACCTTCCAGCACACGCACCTCCATAATGCGGCCACAGTCATTCTCTGGTAAATTGGTGCAAAAGCTGAATCAGCTTATCCATGGCTCAGCCATCGAAGCGAATCTCATACTGAAGCAGCAAAGCGCACCTAAATCCAAGGGTAAAGGTTTCCTGAGTCTCTTCGAGGTGATCAAATTCCCCAACACTAAGTGCATCGTCTCCATGGGCGACATACGCACTATGGAGGGTGTCTGCTATCATGAGTTCGAGTGCAAGAGCTTGGGTGGCATACCCACCGAAAGTTGTGCCGAGGGTGTGGGTGCCTGTTGTGTCTGTGAGTATGCACTGCCTGTGTGCTTATACGCACCGTCAATAAATAGTGTTGTTGTTGTTGCTTTCAGTCGTTAACGGCTGCGGTGATGTGACCAGCCAGCAGACAGTGTACTTTGAGAGTCCTAACTATCCTCAGCCAGTGCGTGAAATGATGATCTGCGTACTGATCGTGAATGTGAAAAAAGGTGTGCCGCAGCTGCGCCTAGACTTTCAAATGTTTGAGGTAAGTACAGAAACATATATTCATACAAATATGAATATCAGATATATTAACACTGTCTTTAATGATAACAATATGACAATACGACTATAAAATGACAATACGATTAATACTTTTACTGTTCCACAATTACAGATCAACGTAAGTTAGATAGATAGATAGATAGATAGATAGATAGAGAAGATTTATTGAAAAGATTAGTTAACAAATGTACAAGTGATAATAAACTTGAATTTTATAGTGAAGTTTAATCTGTCTGAGATCCATTTGCTCAGACAGACAGGTGAAAATTCGGACATGGCTAAGTCGGCTCGTCCGAAGATCCTGATCATTATACAATTTTTAACTATTTTATTTTCTTTAACCTGTGCGATATTGCTTCTTGTGGAGTCTTCACATAATCTGACAATAATAGAGTTTTATAAGAAAAATATGTTTAGACAATATTAAAATAACGCTCTGATAATTTACTTTCTCGTAATATTGCAAAAATTATTCCACCTAACTTAACTGCCCATTAATCCTTGTAAACTCTCTTAATTTGTTGCATACAATAGAGAACGTTGCAGTCTGACGTAACCGACCAAATACTCTAATATCAGCAGCTCAAGTTGTGTGGGATATATAGTTTTATCAATTTATATAAACGGGTGAATCAGTTACGAAGAAGTCTGTTTCTGAATGTCAGTTTCTTAGTTTGGTAATTCTAATTTTCAAATTATGTGTAGTAATTGTTGCGTAGTAAAATAAGTTTACAGTTATTCTAGAATTTCTTTGCATTGGAAATTATTCTCTGGATAAAAATTAAGTATATAAATGTAATTTTATATATGTAATCGAATTTAATTTTCAGCTTAGTCGCCCCACAAATGGCGATTGTCTTGATGATCAGTTCATCATATCTGGATACAATGCAAATTTCAAAATACCTATGCTCTGTGGAATTAACACAGGCCAGCATAGTAAGTACATCAAGCACTCATCAGCTGATTTTATATTGGTGCTTTAATTTGCAACTTTAGTTTATGTGCATGTTGGTGACTCCATTGAGAGCAAGATATACCTATCGGTATTTGTCAAAGTATCTAGTGGCCAGAGATCATTTAACATCAAGATCAGTCAACTGGAAGATGATCTAGCACCTGTGAATTGCCTGCAATATTTTAGCGATGGTGATGGCATAATCAAATCCTTCAACTACGATGTGGATGGCAGTATTGTAGAAAGTCGCGAAGCAACTTACCTGGTTAGTAGTTTCCAACAAGCACAAGTACATTGGCTATTTATGTCTCTTCCATTTGTAGAACAATATGAACTACGCAGTATGTTTGGCACGCTCCAAGAATGTGTGCAGTATTAGCTACAATATCGAGCAACGTGGCGGTGATCAGCCCGACTTTCAGCTTATTAACAAGGATGAGGGTAAACCACAATTGTTGTAGAGTTGAAACCAAGATTTTAGTAGTCGAACTGTTCACAGCTGAAAATGATCTGGTGAGTGATGGTCAGGCTGGCGCTGGCATTTTTAATTGCCCGGACGACTTCATTGCCATTAATTCCGTGCGGCTGTGCGGGGAGCGGCTGAACGATGGCTCCGAGAACGAGGACTTTACCATGCATGCCACTGTGAGGGACATTGCCGCCGGTCCCATTGTGCTGCCCTTTCGCACCGATGCCGAATATGTGGGTCGAGGCTTTCGTCTGCTCTACAAGCAGGAGTTGTGTGTCTGAAATTGATGCTACGGTTAGGCTACGGTTATGGTTACCTTTACAGTTACTGTTACTGCTCCCATATGCCGTTGTTTGCATTAAAGTTTTTGGAATATGATACGGTTTAGTCCGAACCTCGACTCGACTGCAGGGCGAATAAAGTAGGTTGCTATGGGAAAACTTAACATGCATGCGACCATTTCCGTTCCCAGTGCTGTGTTAATGTGTTTAATGTATTTCATCGTTTTGGTGGCTTAGTTTTGGAACCGCCCACCCACAGTTAGCTGGGCGGTCTTCAGTCGGCAAGTTCGTAGTTCATAGTGCTGCGCGCGTTGGTGTTTGTTGACAGGTTTATTTCCAGATTTTCATATTTCGCCTTGCCGAAACTATGACGAAATCTATAACTTGCCGCATCGTAATCGTAGAAGTTTGAGTTGGAGCTGAAGTCCAAGAGTCGCACTCGTCGTCGGAGCCGTCGTCATATTGGTTTCTTTGCTTAAATTTGTAATAAATTTGATTTTTTTCTTTTGATTGCAAATTTTCATTGTTCCTTTTTGTCGTCGTTTGATAAAGTCACAATTAACCCACGCCTTTCGTAGCGGTACTCTTACATACATTTGCATATCATTTTGATTGTTTGGATCGCTGTCTGTCCCGCTGACATAGTGATGGCTAAAAGTGTTCAGCACCACCATCACCACTGGCAAACACCACAACAACAACCAAGTACAACCAACAATAACCAACTTCAACAACTAGCAATCATAAAAAAAACACAAACAAATATTGTATGCAAACGCTTTGATGTTTGTCATCAAATGGCGTCTAAAGCCATTCGGCACAGTGGAGCAATTGAAAGTTTTATATATTATTATTATTTAAAGTCTATGACATTATACAGATTCCGCTCAAGATTATATATAAATATAAATATATATACATGTATATATATATATATATTTTTTTATTAAAATCATTTAAGTATGACTGGTTTAACTTGCTTAAACTCAAGTATAACATTAAAATATGTTGCTAGATTTCTTGCATTAGACTTTACAGTGGTCTAACATAAATAAATAAAGCGGCAAAATCGTAAAGCATAGTATAAAAATCCCTTCAGGGCGTAACGTGCACATTAGAAATTGAAAATCCACAGACACCGCCGACAACGACGACACTGAAGTCGCTTTGGACCGGGCCAAAAAGAAAAACATGAGAATCTTTTTGCAATGCAAAGCAAAGTCTCTGATTTTGGCCGCAAATTCAAAATGCGCCGTTTGCTGAAAATAAGAAATACAGAAAAAAAGGAGATGGAAAAATCAAACCTCTTTAGTCAATTTTGAGGAGAGGTATAAATCTATATATATATATTTTTTTTTGCGAGGGTTTGAGGGCAGTTTAACTGCCAGAAAGCGTGCTTGGCAACGCCTTTTGTCACAGTTGCGACCGACTCGTCCCTGTTGGCTGGCGGATTGAACAACACTGTTGGGGGTGTGCGATAGCTAGATCTGTGGCAACATTTTTGCATTTGCATAAGTTAATCAATTCGTAATAAGGCAAAAGGTGAAAACTATGCGATTGTGGGGCTTATCAGATCTTAAGCGCAAAGTCAGCAATCAAGTCAAATTAATGTTAAAAATGTCCGTCGAGCGGTAATCGCCTAATGTCTTTTAATTGTCAGCATTCCCCTCTTCTCCCATTAACAGCAACAACTACAATTGAGGCTGGCAGCGTACACAACATGGCAAATACAATCGACGTTGGCGGTCAGTTAGAGATATACGAGCCGATTACAATCTGAATTACAACAACAACAAGCAAACAAGAATCACTAAAGCATTAAAGAAAAATGCCAATAAAAATTTGACAAGACATTATACAAATGCAAACTTTATTAAATGGTATTGCGGCGATGCGAGATTTTAATTGCCTGGTAATTGATTTAACATGCCTTCAATGCTGCTTTCAAATGGACTTCTGCCTAAAAAAGTGATCAGATCGATTAAATTGATAATCGAAAATTGATAAATCGCAAAATATAAAAATAAATATATCTCTAACATAAGCATATCTGTCTCCTGAAAGATTGGTTATGATAACAAAACCAATACAGTTGATGCTGTTAGAGGATAGAGCCCTATAAGTCACAAGTTGGACTCTCCAAATTTAATAGGTATTTTGCTAATATCAGCTTTAAATAATTTTTAGACCACGTCTAGTCATTCCCTCAACTTCTATCGCATTTTAAGAGCTGTAGTTAACAACGATTACTAATAAGCATCTCTAATAATATTTTCCTTCCTTTTTTAAAAATTGCCAAATTTAAGACTTAGGCTTCCAATATTGAAATATATGGAAGAGCTTTCATATTTTCTTAGCTTAGACTTTTTTTTCGGATCTCAGAGATAGACGGTCATCCTGATCAAGAATATATTTACTTTATGGAATTTTAACCCATTTTAATTGGTTCGGGTAATAACCGTAGTTTTTACCATCAATGTCTGTATGTATACTATATTATTATTTTCACAATGTATGTACATTGCTATAAAGGTGTGTCTTGCTGATGCTATCCAATTTAAAAATCTTCACGCAGCGTTTTAAATAGGCCGTGAAATTTGAGAATAGAAAACACGACTCAAGACTTTTTCTAGATGTGTTTAATCACTGATTCTAGATTTTTTGTCGATGCTTATTTTTGGGGTTTCTATTGAAGTATTTTACATACATGCTGTATTTTATCGCTGCTTGTCTGCAATTAATTTATTTGACTGCTTGTCTCTTAATCATTAGACCACGACATCGTTTTATACTTTTAAGAGGCCTTTTAAGACTCATGGAGTCTTCGCTCTAAAATCTCTAATTTACATCTACTGTAATTTTCACGTGATTGGAGTCGTTCAATTTTCCTGAATACATCTGAATTCTCCATTCTTGAACGGTGGGGCTTTGAAATAATGGCACCACATCGTTATTAAATATAATTAGTCATTGCAATCTAGAGAAATGTCTTGCCCGGTAATAATGAGATTGGCAGTTGATTTTGGGAATAGCTGTATCCACTAAGCAGGTACTACATAGAGGCGTCAAATCGACCAAAATTCTAAACTAGTTTTTTTCTAAGCTGTTGGCCCTATTCTGCTCAGAAGGCATTACGTCAAAAATATTTCAGACATTACTGGTCGATCAGTCAACGCAAGGTATAATTTTACCTGACTTATTTTATTTATGTTATTATAAGATTTCTAAGGTATTTAATTGGTCCAACATTTGTTGGATGAATTGGGAAAATACACATTCATATAAAAAAATGATCCACTACCAGTGTATGCGCAAGAGTTATTCACGAGAAACAACGTTTGAAATTAAATCCTTAATTACAAAAATTGAAGACTATGAATTTATTACATAATATTTTTTAGCAATACAGAGTACTAGAAACAGTTCATGCAAGGAATAATAACTAGTACAACGTTCAATAGAAGTGCGTAGAAAACACGGCAGTCTAGAGGCAACTTAAAACTTATTTTGCTTTATAACGCAGCTGTCCAAACAATGTTGGTGGCTTTATTTATTTATTGGCTGTTAAAGACGGCTACAGTTACCATACCTACCGTTATTGACGACCTCAACCTCAAAACTGCGGAGCAATTTTTTAGTTTATACACCGATCCTTGGCGGATATCGCTAACAACCTATCTCCCAAATTGTGGGAGATTGTGGCCTTATCAATTATTGATTTTAGCGATTTTCTAGTCTCTTAGTGGACGGAGCACTAACAAGTACACTTTGTCTGACGCGAACAGAGCCCTAAATTTCAATTTAAATGTTAGACGAAAAGACAGAGAGAAGTATAGACAGCATGACGGACATTGTACAAAAGTAATATACTATGATGCCTTCGGTATTAAGGTATAAAATGAACAGTTTTAAAGAAATTTGAACACTCGAATCAAGTAGAGATTTCATGGCTAACGCTTGCATTAAAACCCCATCAAACTGGACTACCAAATCCCGTTTAGTTGTCCCAAAGAGGGGCAAAAGCTGTACTAGCGTTAGTCGCTACAAAACGACGGATTAAGTGCAACTTCACGCCGTAATTAAACTATCTTTAGTTGTGTGTGGTACAAGCGTATAAGCATTAAACCGTTCAACATTTAAATAGTGCCATTTAAAGTGCACTCATATAAGTGCACTCATATACCTAACACTTTCGATATGTATGCGTGTACCTATTTTTGTGTACACTTATGTATGTTTGTATGTATTAAATTTTTTTTTTTAATTTTCAAACTATTTTCTACAAATTTAACGATGATTTTTATTGCCGAACTTTTAGCACTCTTACGGAGTCAGAGATGTTGTTCTTAATGCTTACCTATTGATTGTGCACTTGCACTAAACTAATTATGTACAACGATTGAGCTTTGTCGACCACAAACTAACCTTGAGTATGAAATTATATATAAAATTACACATATATTTATATATATATACATATATATGTATATATATATATATATACAATGGGAAAGAGAACATCGAAGACTTTTTTGCTCTTACCTCAAGGGATTGGATAGTGAATTTTTTATGCTTGACTTTTTTTAAATATATATGTTGCACAGTTAGTTATATGCTAGTTATAGTTATAAATATATATACAAAATTTTTTAAAATTATCTGAGACGTATATAGAATGTCGTGCTTATCATTTTGTATTTTGTTTCAGTAGTAATGTCCTTGTAGCTGATTGATTTTTTGGAGACTATCCGTACATGTAACAAGTACGAGCTTGAATACGGTACAGCGTACTAAGCGCATAATCCCCGATACAATTGTAGCTCATACCTTATGCTAAAAGATTACTTGAAATATAGAAAATACAAATAAGCTAAGTGAGAATGTCATTTAAAATAATGACTGTTAATAAAAAAAACTTATATTTTATATCAATAGCTTTAGACTAAGTCATTCCCAAATCATTGATCATCCGACTGAGTCCACGCGTCACTGTATACTTAAACTTTAAATTGCCATGCAAGGGTTATACACTCTGGATAATTCACTGCTGTAAATGTGTTTTCTCATGATAAGAAATTATATTATGTCCAACACTTGTGGGTTAAAATTAATGTTTTTCGAATGAAATATATTATATTGCATCTAACCTATCCTATTTTAATATACGCGAAATAGTTACATATTTCATTGACTTATGTTAAATATCAGATAGATTGACTGTCCGCTTACAATATTAAATTTCATTTAGAATTAAAACCTTTCGTTTACAACTTATTGCAGATTTTCGAATAAATGAGAAATTTGAGTAAATTTTTCTGTATCTGTATACCATCATCATTGAATTATTTACTGCTTAAACTTTAATTAAGTAATCACTCAGAGGCCAACACATGACCGTAAAACTAAATGTTGTTGTACGGGTTATTGGAAATGTTACAACTTTCGCACCATCTTCTATCTCTTCTACATTGGTGCATTCAAACTTTTCAATTTAGAGAATGGATAAATTAAAATATATTCCTTATCTGTCGCAAAGCAATAACATGTTTTGAGAATTTAAATTGTATTGTATATTTGTAAATTTGGGTTCCATGCATTGTACAGCGCTCTCTGTGTGCAGAGCTCTTGATAAGGGGCGCTCGCTAATCCACCGGGAGCAGCAGCAGCTATTGAGTTGTTCCACATATCTCTAATTTATTTCGTTGTTGATAAGGTTTTAGCAGTGAATTCAAATCTTAATTTTGCGCATCGATCACTAGTTACTATAACTTTTGGAATATAATTAAACAATTATTGTGAAAAAAAATAAAAAATAAAAATAAAAATAAAAAAAGGACTAATTGCTTTTTTCTAGCATCAACATAAATGAAAATAAACATTATACCATAGTGAAAATAATCTTTGAAAAGAATACTATGAAAAATCGTATAGAGCTCTCTAAGAGTTTGGATAAAAATATCATAGACACTTAAAAATACACACACACACTTTCATGTGTATTATTCATGAACTTTATTAGTATTCATGAACACTCCCAGACAAAAAAAAAGGAGGCTTTCAAAAATTGATTTGTTAGTTGGACGCCAGAATTCATTGAATGTTAGAGATCTTATTCAAGTGCTAACCAAAACGACACCAAAAAAAAAAAAAAAATGACGAGAATGGACAGATTACAGTCGACAAGAAACAACTGGACGGAATTGGAGAGGAAAGGGGCAAAGCCATGTGTTTGTGGCAGAAAAAGGTTCATAAATCGCGTGAAAACTGTGAAAGAAAAATGCATTTTGACACTTAAGCAAAAGGTGTCTTTTAACTGGCAGTGCGTGAAAGCACTTTGATGATGATTATGAAAATGAAAAATTAATGATAGTCACAGCATGGCAACAGTTGCACGCACACAGCGGACGATGGAAATGCGCAGATTAAGTATACGCAAAGTTGCCCACTTGGACAACCTGGCCAACTATGCTTGTCAGCGTCAATTTCGCATCTCTTATCCGTTAGTTATACAAACATAAAGACACACAAACTTAAAGAGAAATGTATAAAGATAAATATATAGCGAGAGAGTGAGAGAGAGAGAGAGAGACAGAGAAATAGAGAAGAGATGTCGTTTTCCACTCATAGCATTTTGCTGAAATTCGGCATTCAGTTATAGCTGTTATTTTGCATTTTTTCTTTCGGTCGGAAAGCCTTTGGCTGCTTGGCGTCTCACTAAGTTGCTGCCTGCATTTTTTATTGGCTAAGTAGCTGGGTCACTGGCAAAACTTTCTATCTCTCTGTCTTCTGGCTCCTGTGGCTTCAACTTCTGGTAACTTGAAACTTGACTTTCAGCCTAGTCGCCGTTTGCCGTTTGCGGTTATTTGCTGAAAGATGCGCCAAGTGTCACAATCCCAGCTTCACTCTCAGTCCCAATCACAGATCCAGTCGCAGTCACAGTCCATAGACCCGCTTCCAGCCTGCGCTCAATATGCGTGTGCACATTTATCTAATTTGAATTCACTTTGCATTCAAATTTTCTTATACCACTTGATGCTTTTTTTAATAAAGTTAAATTGCCTTGCAGTTTATTCACCTCTGTAGCAGTTGAAAATATTTAACAATTTGTGCGTTTCTAGCAAGTTTTCTTACCTTAGGAGATTGCTTATTTTAAACTACTGTTTGGTAAATTGTAAAACAATTACAATTTTTGAAGGTTGAAATGAGAATGAAAATGGCAACCAGTTTCTAACGTTGAGGGTGTCGAAAAAAGTCGCCATTATAAACGGACAGACTGACATTGATGAAAATTAAACTATTTTCGCTTTGCATTTAAAAAATGAATAAATAATTTAATTACTTTTATTTAAAATGCGACAGAAAAATTGTACCAAAAATTAATAATTGTGGGTTGAAACCACACGACTGAAGTAAATAATCTTCTAATAAAAAAAACTTTCAAAACTTTCTATATTTTGTTTTAAATCTGTATATCAATCTTTTTTTCGAAACAAAATTAAAAACAGAGAAAGTGGCAGAAAGAAAATTGTCTTTGGCACTATATCACTAAGATATAAATGAAGATATTTGAATTTTACTGTTTGCTTAGTAAATTAAGTAAATAATCAATGTATTAAAAGATTTAATCCGCTTTCGGTATAATGGCTTTTTACAAAATGTTTTATTCTGAGTGACTAGCAGTTCATAGATTAATTTCAGTTGCATTCATTGCAAAGCCATTTCTCTGCCGCAGTCACTACCGATTTTTCGGATGCAAGGCTAACTGACAAAGTCGACTTGTTAGCAAGCAACTAAGCACAGACTTTTAAGAAGTTGCCAATGCTTAAAAACAGCTTCATCATCAGCAGCGGCTGCGCCCGAGGTAATTCTGCAATTTATTATATTAGCTGTCGTTGGAGTCAGCATCGTGGTTGGCGATGCTCGTAAAACATGTTTTTTCAATTAAAAATCCACAAAATGCAATAGTCCCAACACATCAAACGCACTACTAACAACAACACATACTTCTCTAACTTTGCGTATTGCTCAGGGTAAGTAAAATCAAGAGTCTGAGATACAGTCAGAGTCGGTGCTAGTATCAGCGCTGGGAGCGAAGGCTCAGTTAAGGCAGTAAGTCAACTTGATTATGTTAGTCACTGGTGTCGTAGTGCTGTGTACTTTGTCACCATCGTCACCATGAGGACGATAATCATGATCAAATACTAGTCATTATGGCGAGCGTGTGACTTTATATGTCAATTGTTAATATGACAAATTAATTTGTTAGCTTGATTTGCAAATGCACCCCGTGAATGATCTAGAAATGGATATGGAAAGGACTCAATAATATAATTAGCTGATTTTAGAAGAAAAGCGACTGGTATTGATGCACTTATTAGCTACTATTATTTTTTAAAATATTTGTGTAGTAAAAATCAAAGGTTCGTCATTTAGAAAAATATAAAATTACACGATTCTTATCCATCTTAAAATAGTTAAGATTAATGAAATTGTTATCATATTAGACTATAATAACAAATCAAATATGTTTAAAAAACAAACAGACAAGTAATTGGAGATTTTTCTAATGTCAATAAAGTGTATCCATAATTAAAATTAACTTTAATTTGAAAAAACAAAATAAAATAATTTTTTAACCAATTTAAAAAATATTTAAACATTTAGAATTTTAAATTTATTTCTCTTATATATGTATATCAACAAACTATAATTTTGTAGAGTTTTCAAGATCAAAATACCTAAGATTTCGTTCTCAGTCTCTCAATAAAACACATTTCAATGTCTCTGGCAATCTTAAAGGGAATCACTTAGATCCAAAAAGTTAATATTCAAATGTATTTTTCTCATTTTTTCAGATGTAATTACACTTATCCTTATTATGACGATTGATTATTTTAAAACGTTTACTGATTATATGGTATGGGAAATGTTGGTTGCTAATTTACAATGAGTTCGTTGTTGTAATTTGATATCTGGATATCATATGTTTTTCTTAAAATGCTATTCAAAATACCATACATTTTCGAAGAAATTTTAAGTTGTTTACATAGGAGACTAATGAACAAATAACAATTATTGCTGCACTTCTTCAAAATGCCGTTAGGCGAGCCAAGAAAAGAAAGATAAGCGTATCGCCAACGTAAAGATGCCACCCAATAAATTTTCCTTATGAGCCCAAGCCAGGTGTGTCAATAATTTTTGCACACTGAGCTATCTAAAAGGCACAAAAAAAAAAAACAACAAAAAAGAGCAGAAGAAAATGGTGTATGAAATGAGGGCTGAGGCTGGAGGATTGGGGATGAGACAGAAACGAAACCGCCGTCATCCGCGCCCATCAGAAATGCAAGACCAAGTGACGGTGCCACCAATTGCTTTCAATCAAACACAAACTCTGTCATCGATCATTCTGCCGGTTTCCCTGACTGCATGACTGGCTGACTACCGTCAACGTCGGATTGAACTCGGCTCCTTTGGGGCCAATAAAGCAGGCCGCTGGACCCTGCTGCACACAGCCAGCAAGTTGGAGGATGTCAGCGTGATGACAATTTGATTTGCATGCAATGCAAGTGCAATTATTATGGCAAAGGTGACCAGGAAACCTGGCTCGCCCTGGCTCGCAAAAAGAGCACTATCTGTCGCTCCATCCGTTCGTCCGCTCGTCCGTCTCTCAGTTCAATACTTGCTGAGTATGCGGCTGCTAGGACGGCTATTTTGCATAAATGTCATTATTGTTGCCGCTGGCTCTCCAGACCGCCGCTATCTCAAACTGATTGACAGTTGAATTGAAAAGCTTGGCGACATTTTTCCTTATTTGATTTGTTGCTGTTGCATTTGCGGTTAGAGTTTCAGTGGCCGCCGTTGCCGGTGACTTGTTGCTAGTATGCAGAAATTGGTGAAAATGTTTGTGGCACTTTGCGGGAGCATTGAATTTATATAGTTCATAACTTTTCTTCTTTCTCACTTACCCCTAAGAGCTTTAATCTGTTGCCTGTCATGCCAAAAGTAATTAATGTTGGCGCTTGTCACCAAGTGTGACAATCCGTGTTCCGCTTTGTAGTGTACATAAGCTCAGCGGGACAAGGTGAATGAAGGATATGTGGCTAGTACTCCTTTGCTAAAGCACCAAATTACATTCAGTAATCACAAAATACAAAAATTGCATTTAACTAGCAAGAGTTGAATTATGTTTTCATTAACAAATGCATTGCTTTTTTTCTTTATTATTATTCACACATAATCGCTAGCTACTTTTTGAATAAACCAGGCGAAAACAAAAATATACCAATTTTAACAGTATGGCAATTTTAACTATTTATACATAATATATGCATATGGAAATATTAGATAAACTATGATTCTTTCTAGCCTTAGCAGTTTACAAATATATATTTTGGCTTACAATCATCTTTGACACTAACAGCTGGAGTCACAGCGGGTTCTAAAGTGCAACACAACATTTTTACCAATATGACAAAAAAGAGTTGCACACATGCCGGCTATGCTTCGAGCCAGGTTAGCAAAAACAACCACCCAAAAAGGCAAACGGCAGCAATAGAAAAAGGAACCAATTGCCAGTCGGCCATTCAGCAAAGACTTTCCGACTGAAAGTTAAAAAAGTTGACATGCATTGACGGCGAGCTTAAGGCGTGTGATAAAAAGAGGTGGTGCAGGAGAGCAGGAATTTAGGTGAGGCTCAAATGGCAGTGGCTAAAAAGGAACGAGCAAAAGGTATTTTCACATAATTACCAAATGAGCTGGAACGCAAATTACCAAAGTGAAATTTGAATAGCCAATCAGACTGTGACTCCCCGTCTGCGTTTCTTTGAAAGGCTGGCTTGGTAGTCAGGCTTGTCAGGCTGCCTGTCTACCTGGCAGGAACTCAGGCTTGTCAGGCAGGCAATATGAATGGCATTTCATCGATGTGGCCGTTGTCCAAATTAATTGCCTACGCAGATGCAGCCGCTGCGACGGTGGCGGCAGCCGCAACGACCATTGCCACTGCCAGTGGCAGCAACAGAACCAACAGCAGCAACAGCTAACAGTTAACGTGTTCTGTCAGGTTCCTGGCTGTGTGCGGCATAATCATAAAATCCACGACTTTAATAAAAATTTTCACAGAATCTTTAGCATCTGTACAGGGTTGAAGTTGTTGCTTAACTCGTTTCTTTATTTCATGCCGTTTAACTCTGTGGCTTATGAGCTGCCGCCCATGCACTGGCACATATCCAACTTGGTATTAATTTCTTGGTCTATTGAATTTTGCTTTGGTATTCAGTCTGCTCAATAGCCCAATGAAATTTCAGAGCTTCGTCCACTCATTGACTCATGAACGCTACCGCTCCCACTCATATTTGTACATTTGTGGACTTTTTTTTTGGAAAAAATGTAAAAAATAAATTAAATTTAAAGTTACCTGCAAACAAAACCACTCTTACCAATAGCACCAATTACTACATTTTGTTGCTAACAAAAATGTCTTCAATCAAAATGTAAATTTTCATTCTCAAATGAACATTTAGGTTTAAGCACTTAGCAATAGAAAAAGTAGGTCAGACCTTGAACGAAAATTAGTAAGTATGGTGAGTCATAGAATGAAATGTTGGAGGCGCAGTCAAGATTATTAAATACTATTATAAGAAATATTGACATATCGCTGCCAAAGATTTGAAATCAATTTAAGTACCAGTTGATATTTCTTCTATTAAATTGAAATATAGCCAAACTTGTTAATTTTATATATTTATTTTGACAAATCCTAAGCTATTTTGAATAAAACTTTTTTCCACTAAAATTTTCATTTAACTTAAGCTATATTAGATGTTAAATTTTTTGTAATCTGTAAATTGTAGCTTTTTTAATAATTCTAAATTTTTTTAACAAAAACTTTGTGGTAGTCAAATTGCATTTGTTATTTGTTTAATCTGCTTGATTAATATTTATTGTAAATTATGGTGAATACAATATTAATAATATAGTAGAGTATATTTGAAAATAACTTGCAAATAAATACATGAATTGAAAATGAAAAATTGTTTTGCCGAAAGGACTTGTAAGCGAACTATTTGGCTTTCCAAACCAGATCAAAGCAGTACCCATAGCTCCTTGACATTTGACGTTAAACATCCCTAGCCATACAACGAAAAAATAGTGTGTATATTCTCAGCTAACAACCATTCTCCAATCAACACTTATGCAGACAATAGGCGAGTGCACAAAGCACGCAAAGTTCAGAATCATATTCAATATATACAATATCGAAGTGACTCCCGTTAGCCTTAAATGTCAACTGCGCGGCTAATGACGTCATATGCAAATATTAACTAGTATGTCAAGTTGAAAAGCTCAATTAATAATCGTATCTGCGACACAAAGTACTTGCTTACTTGTATGTATGTATTTATCTTCTTCTGTGGGACAATGCAGCATGTACTTTGAACGTAATTAAAAATAACAGCAATGCATCATCATCATCAAAGTGTTGCAAGTTCACACATAGGCAACTTAAGCATGATTACGCTTCAATCAGAAGGTCGGCCCACATCGAATGTGTACATCTCTCTGCTCTCCAAGTGAATGCCAATAATGTATTAATGTTGCTGCACTTGACATTTCGTCAAAATTTGTACATCCCCTTTCCCTTTTTCGCACGATAAAGCAGTTTTACCTTTGGCTTTCCGTTTTATTTGTTAAGACCATAAATAATGCATATCAAAGAAAAATAATAATAATAACAATCAGCTGCAGCAGTAGACAGAGGACTGAAACCACAATCAATAATTTTACTTCAGCTATACAAATGAAGCTACAAATTTGCACCAACTCGCAGCGCAAAAAACGAGATGCAAAACATTATATAGAATACTTACTTACTACTTACTTACTTACTTACTAACTACATACATAAATACATACATAAACACACAAGCCCCCACTACCGGAAGCTGTAAAACCTGACATATTATGATGACTCAAAAGTGCAATTACGCTAGCGGTGTCTGTCTTTATAATGTTGTTTACGAACTATACATTAAAATATCTAATTATAAAGAATTGTCTAAGCAAAAATACCAGCATAATAAAAATTCAATTGAACGAAACGACTTTACAACTGCTTGGGCACAGTTCAAGAAGTCATGCTGAGAAATAAATTCGATCAAGCTGCGGTAACTAACCATATCAGCAAGTCCTTGATAAAACAGAAAAGCCAAACAAATTTTTAATTTATTTTATACGAAAACGAAATAACGGCAATCAATAAACAAATAACTTTTTAGCTGCCACCATTTCCAAATGCAATCGGAACCCACCATTTAAAGGTAAGCAAGGAAACTGTCGAAAAAGACGCAGTCGTAATACTGCATCATTGTTTATTGTGGGCTGAGGGGTTGAGGGTGTTCCCTCTGTTGCCTGTCGCTTGCAACAATGACGTGACAAAACAAAGCCAACGGCAAAAGTTTTGGCGTGCTGATTTACAAGGATACAATAGCCTTGCCTGATACAGATCTGGGGGTCTGCCATTTACTATATACACCGATATTCTCTATGGTGCACTGGTGCAGGAGTGGCTGGATGTCCTCATCGAGTGCATGGGCTGGGGCCACTTTGTTTTATGCCGACACTTCCGTTTGGATTGACTTGAAAATTTGTGCCATGACACGAATTCGATGGCGCTAAGCAGCCAACTTTATTAAGACTGAAACATTATGGACTTGGAGGCTACTCATCGAGAGGATTGGGTGGCTGATTGGCTGGCTGGATGGCTGGCTGGCTGGCTGGCTGACTGGCTGGCTATTAGTGTCAAGCTGGGCATGTTGGGTTCAAGTGACTGTTGACCCAAGTAGAGCATGTTAACGATGGCCCACAACAATCAATACCTGCACAACATTTTAGCAACGCTGACTGTAGTCGAGTTAAAAACAAGTTTGTTCGCATTTATTTGAATTGAATCTGAGCAGTGCTAAAGCATTTGCTTCAGGATTGTTATGAATTAACTACTACTTATTTCGCAACATTTTTAATATTATGCTTTGGTTTTTAATTTTTAAACACATTCTATATGAAAATCATAATTTTTGATATATTAACAGCGTATATTTTATTCCATCCAAGAGTGTTGTTTTAATAGGTAGTTATTTGGTTGATGTCACTTAAAAGATTTATATAAATAATATTTAAATAAATAAAATAAACAGCATAAGCACTAGATAGATCCAAGTTATTCCACTAAAAATTTAAATGGTATCAGTTAGTATAATTGCCTACTATAAATAATAACTTACTGCAAAGTAAGAGCATTTTTGTATTCTTGCAGTTATACTAAAAGTTTTCACACTAAATGGGTTTTCAATTTAAAGTTATGTTAAGCCAATTTGGTATTTATCCAGAGGCCTAGTAGTGAACAATTGTGCGATCTTAACTTATTTGTAATTGTTTTGTAGTTTCTGTAGCTTAGAAAAGCTACAAATTGCACTAAAGAAAAAAAAAAATTACTCGCGACAATAGGACTTAAGACCAATGCAAACAAAGCACATTTTTGATGTGTATATATAACATATTTATAATTATAAAAGACATTCTATTGATGATGCGGTGATACGTAAATAGCCGTTATCTTGCACCACTAAAATATTGAAATTAAGTAAAGTTGCTAACAAAACAAATCAAACTCAATTGGGCAGCAACAACCAAAAGCTTTCAGAAAAACAATTACCAATTATTGAAATTAAAAACCCGCCTGACCCAATGGAGTAATTTTTAAGTGACAACCACAGACAAATAAATAATTGTAAAGCGGCCAAACTCTCTAAATTAGAATGTTTAATCTAGTTGGAATCTTCCATCACATTTTTGTCTAAAAAGATCAGCACTGGCGAACGTTAGTATACTTATATGATCGGCATGCATTGGGTTTGTTCTGAAACCCCACCTGTAATCATGAATTTAATTAAAATGCAATTCATTGCAGCCCAGCAGCGCGATGCGCATCAACTGGAATGCAAATCGAATATTACCCAATAGGAAGTGCATTGGAAAAATAATAAAATCATCAGCAACAATAACAACAGCAGCAGCAGATACGCGCCGCTGGCAAAACAAACCCATAGCCATGCCATGAACACCCAAACCGAAAAGACTTGGAGCCATCAAACAGCAGCAGCAGCGTCAGCAGCACAACCGCCAACACCACCAACAACCACAGCAATGGTTGCCATCTCATGCAGGCATTGATGTCGATCCAACGAAGGCGTTGAAAATTGTCAAAAGAACGCGCCGCAACAGAGGCACAGTGAAACCAGACTTAGAATATGTAAAGATATTTGTATTTTATATCCTTCCTAAGGGGTTAAATATAAAGTTTTGACTGGATAAATTATTTTTAGGCAAACAATTCAGAAGAGCATAATTTACATGAAAATCAGACCGTTCAAATTGGAAACTATATTACGAGTATTCATTTCACAAATAATGAAAAATTAATATTAAATAAGGTTTTGATTATTTGAATGATAGTTTAAAGGGGTTAGACTCAGTTCCTACAGGAAAAAATAATTATAATTATTTACGTAATTATTCAATAGTTACTGATGTTTGGTCCAAAACATATAAGTTTGTAATTAATGTAAATGACGAAAATTATTTTAATAATTTTAAAATCGACTGTTAATCACTGTGCAATAGACGCCGTTGATATTCGATTGTTGTCAGTCATGATTCAAAGCATTTGAAAACATCAATGTGGACGTTGCCCGTCTGTTGCATGCAACCTCATCTCTCACCGCACAGAAACAGTAAATGCGGCTGGATCAGCAGCAAACGAAAACGGTAAACTAACAGGCGTTGCATTTGGAAAATCAGGAGGACCAACCTCAAAAGTGCGCACCTTAAAAATAATTTTTAGACGTGTTGGCTGGCCCACTCCGCCTGTCTGTGGACTTAGCTCAAATCGCAAACAGTCGTAACACAAAAATTGCTGCCAATCGTTTTGTATACGAGTACGAGTGCAACAAAAAATAAATAAAATAGTCGGCATCAATACTATCGTCATCGAGCAACTTGCTGACATTTGCAGCATTTGGATTTTAGTCGGTGCCAGCTCAATAAACTATATGTATAAAAAGTCTAAAGCGACTACACTTTTTGGGGCATCAGCACGAGAAACATGCAACAAGTGCAGCCAATTCCAAAATACTTGCACCGCTGACAATCAGTTGTCGTCGACCCACTGGTGCCCGAGATGGCAACGCCAACGGGTTTGGCTAAGTGTGGGGCCGTCTCTGCTCCCTCAAAGTAGGTTAGTCTTTGGTTTACTCGTAAGCGCATTAAATGAGAGGGAAACGAGACTTTACTGACAAGAGTTAAATCTGTGCTGAATTTCTAGCGAACTGATGAGAAATATTTTTTAATTTAGTCATGCTTGAAAAGCTGCAAGTCCATGATTTATAGATAAATTTAGTGAAACATTTTAGCATATTTATATTATTTATATGCCACAGCTGAATTATGTTTTTATGACATGAATTCCATAAGATTAAGAGTTGAGGTACCAAAAATTGAAAGCCAAAGGATATTATAAAACATTAAACAAGGAATTCGGACTTAACAACAAACAAGTAATTCGAATATTTCAAGTAAATGCAAGTTGTCCAGACTATAACATTCAAGATATCAAAATGCTGTCATACAAACAAAACATAAACAGTTCTCATGTGCAGGTCAGGTAGCTAGGAATAGGCACATAGAGCCAGTAATAATTACAAGTTCCAACTATCAATTACATGCTTATGGATATTCAATGCTCAAAACCATAAATCCAACATGTGCAAACAAGAGGTAACAACAAGCCAGATTCATTGTCAGATGGGCGTTTTGACCAGCTCCAATATATATTGTTCGGCCCAGCTGAACAAACTGAACATAAAACAATTGGCCAATTTATTGCGTGATTAGTTTTTTTGATGAGGTTTCTAGCATCAATAGAAAGAATCTTTGCTGCCCGACATAATTGAGCCAGCAAAATAAACTGAAATTTTAGACGCTGACTCAAATGGTCATCATGATTTGTATGCTGATGATGATGGCGATGACCAAGTTGACTAGTTAGCATTCACGAAGCGATATTTGTTTTATGAAGCCGCTGTCGTGGCTAACTGCACAATGTGTTGATCTTGAGATTAACAGACGGCAGCTCGCACAGATTCCAATGAGCACACAACACCCGACGACGACGACCACGACGACCCCGATGACGACGCTGACTACGATGATGATGATGAGGACGAGTTTAATCATGGGGTATTCAAACGGTCAGTCGTCTGTCAATGGCGATGGCGACGGCGTTGGCGTTTTGTGAAAATAACGCCAAACTGCTTATTAGACGCAATTAACAAGACACACAGACGAGGGTGTCGTAATCAGAATCACTCGGAATCGGAGGCGTAAAGCAGACTGAAGATTGGCAGCGGCATTTCGGTGCCTGTTGGTCGTTTTGTTTAGCTGGGTGTTAATTTTGTTGGAACCGCAGCTCAGTAAGCCATGGGCCATATTGTTGATTAATAGGATTTTGATTTTGGAATTCAAAGAAAACTCTCTGCGCCAGCTTAGCGTCTGCTAGTCGTGTGATTATGTCCCTAAGCCTATCCCGATCTACCTTTTTTTTTTACTTTATGTTACATAACAACAGAGCTCACTTTCATTCATAATTACTGTATAATTATGGGCACCTATTGCAATAATTTTGCTGGTTTCCGGTTTTTAATTGACACACGTTTCGATCGAGCTCTAAGCTTGGGCGGTCGCCGTGGGTGTGTTATATTAAGAGGGTTAGTTTTGGGTCGTAAGTCAAGAGACGTGTGAAGCAACTGTGCTATAAACTATATTATCAATAATTGTTAATAGTTAAGACAGAGTGAAATCACTAAAGTAATTAAAAACTTAATTTTGTGTTGGAGGTGTAATAAATTAATATCAGTAAAAGAAGATATCTAAGCAATAGTTTAAATATTACGCTCCAAATAAAACCGAAAAAATTTTCATTATTGACTTTTAGTAACAACAGTATTACATATAAAAAAAGGAAAAACTTAATTCAATATGAAATATTGTAATATTAAGAAATTGAATTTTATTATTTTCTAATCGAAAATAAATTCAGTCAGAGAGAACGTTACAAATTTTTCTGTGAAATCTATCTGTTTTCTATCGTTTTCTTACGGGAGATACCAGTAACATACTTTAAAAATGTGATAACTACAAATGTTGAAAGATAAGCCTGATTTTTATGGTCGACGTTTCTGAGGGCGACGGGGATGTGCATGCTCTAAATTTGTTCATGCTGATCCTTGGAATAGGTTACCAAACAGGTCCTTCTAAGTTTTGCCACTTTTTTCACATTATTTTATTATTATAAATATGTATTTTTTTATCAGATCTTAATGGCACAGACTAGTAGATGTTGCAAGATTTAAGACCCAACCGTGTCGATAATAGTTACGTTTATAAAGACGGATGGCATTGACATTGCACAAAACCAATTAATACTTCTGCGTTCACATCCTTGATTCGATGAAAATAATATAATGCATAATTAATAAGTTTTTGCTATGAACGAAAGTAATTCTTAAGTGCTTGCAACTGAGTTATTAGCATTGGCTTTCTTTGCTATATTTTTCTTGTTTTGCCGGAGTACAGCTGTAGTGAATGCTCATTATGAGCAACGACAAGCCAAATAGAAAACCACCCGAAAAAACTCAAACACAATTGATGGCACACCTAGGCACGATAAATAGGAAAACTTAGTCGGTGCAAAAAATGTAAATCACGCCTTGCTGGCAAAAACAAACAAAGCAATGAGTGGAGCGAAGAGTCGAGACATACTCCAAAGATGACAAAAACCAAGCAACCAGGCTGAAGATGATGACGACGATTTCAATGAAAATCAAGTGCCCCGAGCAGCATAGCGAAATAGGGTAGGGCAAAAAGCGTCCATAGATGTGGTGGACTTCCAAGAGGTGACTGAGGGGAGCTGAGGGTCTGGTTGTGAAGGTTTCGCTGTGCAGCGATGCGCGCGATATGTCAGGAAGCGGTAAAGCAAATAAAATAAAAATAATAAACCAATTATGCACTTTGACGCAACATTAACTAGAAATGTTATTGTTGTTGTTGGCAACTGCAACAGCAGGGGAGCGGAAAGCTTAGGTCTTGGGTTGGTCAGCAGCATGATGGAAGTGTTGCCAACGTTTGCAACATGAAAATTAAATCAACAAAATGTGTAACTCACAGATGCTTCACCCTGATAGTCAGGGTAAGGAAGGCTAAGGTAAGTAGCTGGCCGGGCTAATTCAACCAACAGCCCAGCCAACACCGCTTGCTAACAGGGACTTAATCTCGGATCTGGGGTCTATGGGCCTGGCTAGATGAACGGTAGATTGGGGGATCTGGCTCTTATCTGACGACTACATGTTGTACTTACTTATGTTGCCTTACACACACAGTTCGAGGAGCTGGGCGGGCGTTATAATCTAAGGTCAGACCGCGGAGGTCGAATGCATTCGCAGTCGCCGTTTCACTCGACTTGAGTGACTCGGCTGGCTAATGAAGCTTCGGCTCAAGCGTCGATATTGTTATTGAGATATTGTTGATGAGACCACGTTGATAGCTCTAGCTGCCTAGCAGTCAGACAGACTGCTCGCTTGCCAGCCTCTGACGACAACATCTTTATACCTAGAAGAGCTGCAGTCTTTGTTAAACGTGCATAAAATGCTTTGCATTTAGTTAGTTGATTCTTTGTTTTTTATGCCTTACAAATTATCTAGCAACTATGTGCGCCCCAGTGCCATTTTGGTGGCTCGTCCCCGCTTCGTAAATATGTGCTTAAAAATTTGTCTTGAGTACCCCAGGTGTACCCGCGGAAATAACAGGTTGCTATGTCTTGTTGATCGCTTTAACGGCTCGTTGCTTGTACGCAAAATACGACATTTTCTGTAATTTTGTTTAATGCTCTCTCAAAAATAAATTGTATACGTATTGCCAAATGATGATTAAATATTTGCCAAAGGTGAAAGTTTGTAGGTTAATTTTGTCTTCTGTCACAAGTAGTTGTTTACGATTCGTCTACATCATACAAAACTCGTCAATCCAATGAATCAATCCAGCGAAACTGAAAGTTTGTGCAAATAGTTTCGCAGTACTAGCAATTAGCATTTGCCAAAATGCTGGGCGTGACAACAATTCACCTAATGTATCGTTGCCCCTCAGAGCTCAAGGCAATTTTCAAACAAAGCCATAGGCCAACCATGGAGAGCCTGCACAGTTAATAATGTTTAGTTGTAATTTTCTTAAGATTAAATTCATCTCAGTACACATATTAATTTGTGTTTTTTAAATTTGGTTTTTCAATATTCCGAAATTTGAGTAAAGGCACTAGATTTGTATACCAGAACGTGAGAAACTGGGGCAGTTATCGATCAAATAAAGCAAACTTAATCTGCGCCAGATATACGAGTATGAGAATTTATATTCCTATCTCTAGTCTCTAGCTCTTATAGTCTCTTGGATCCGCGTGTTCATACTCAAAGAGGGACAGACGGGCGAACGGACAGTCAAGAATATATATATGCTCTATTGGTCGGAGTTGCATCCTTCTGCCTGTTACATACATTTGCTCAAAACCATTATACCCTTTTAAGCCATTTTCAATGTGTTCAGTATATAAATTTGTTTTTCAAGGTAGCCAGTTAAGGATAAGTTCGCGCTTGTGAATAAAAATATGCGGTTCACTCGTTTTTTTTTTCGTCAGTGCAGGAAAAAACTTTGTTAATATAATTGACTTTCTTATATTTTGTACTTTTCGCACAATTATACCCACGCACCTATATAATGTTATGTGTGCTGCTAACTCAGAGCTTTGGTAATTCTTCTTCGCATATACAAAAACAATCACCAATCCGGTTCGATGTCATATTTAATCCCTGACTGAGTCATAACATAATTAGCGCAAGATTCTCATTGGCTGCGTCGCCTTTTAGAAGTCACCTAAAATAATAACATAAATAAACTGTCATATTTAATTTGACCGATTGACATGAATATGCTTACCCAATGCTTACCCAAATACTAAACCTAAATGGTTCCCAGACAAATGACTCAAGTTTCATTTGCCAGCAAAAACAAAGAAATTTACAACATTAACAAAATAAAATTCAAAAACTCTTTCTAACACAACTAATTCTCTACAACTAATTCTGTCAGTATTAGAAAACAAATACGATGAGGCATTAAAAATAAAATAAGAAAAATGTATTTCCAGACAAGAAATATATATAGATTATTCAATGTAAGAATAGATTTTTCTACAACGAAAATCCATACGAGTTCGTGCAAACCACAATCTATTAGGACCTCCAAATAAATATATGATTAATTAAAAATTAATTATTAACAAGTCCATATTAAAATAAATTAAGATCCTATATAACACATTCATCTGGTAATTAACAAAACCTTCAAATACTATGGAAATGCTCAAATTAACTTTAAGTTTATTTGACAAAGCGAAGATTATTGATGTTGTATTAAATTTTATAAATAAATCTTAACTTATGTAAACCTACCAGCATAGCAGGTATAATTAGGAAATATTAAAAATGGTTTTGAGCTAACGTTAATATAAATATTGTCAAAAAGCAAATGTGAACTAAACTTTTTTGTACCGATATTTTTAAATCATCTATTTCATTGAGGATAATATACTAATGCAACTGTTGCACACTTAAACAGAACAATAGCAGAGCCAACTTAATAGGAGTAGCAATATTAAAAATATATCAATGGTGAGTCTGTAGCTGCAACTACAATAATATATAACAGAAAGATCGAGAGTATACTGCACAGCTACAACAATCGATTTGCTCTTTTGCTCCTCATACTGACATACGCTGACACCAGAGCTACTACCTTAGTTAAAGGTAAATATTTAGTTATCGCTTCCGGATATTTAAATGTCGTTAAAGTCACCGGTATCTGATGAATATCATATAAATGTTCACTTTATCGATTTCGGTTCGTTTATATGTGCGCCGCTGCTTACAATTGTCATCGGCTGTGAGTAGAAATTTTATTTTTATTATTTGTTTTTCTGGTTTTTCTTTCTATGGATTTGATTGATATTCGTATCGATTGCGTTTGTGTTTGACAAGTTTTGAAATGCAACTGCGACAGGCACAAAACACGGCAGTAACCTGTTGCATGCTTTTTGTTGGCTCTTTTTGCTTTTGGTCAACTCGAATTAAATACATATATTTAATGCATTTACAAAATATCGATGACGTGCGCGATTGCTTTTCGTTTTGAAATTTGCTTGGCTCTTTGGTGGGAAGCGTGGTCACAGAGCACCTGACTCCAGCTCCAAGTTGCAGATTGCAATGGAGCCTGTGACTGAGCTTCGAACTGGATATCGGCTTTGCCAGTCTTTAGCGCATTTTGTACGCCTGTATGACATATCACCATATATTTACATTGAATTTCAATAACTGCAAGTTGTCGGATTGTAGTTTGGTTGTGTGTAAGATGAAGATGAAATGCAGACATTAAGTTGATTTCAAATGTTTTTGTCTCAAAGCTTTCACTTTTGAGTTTTGGCTTTAAAACGTTGTGCGCTTATGGTGCAGGAACAAATATTGAAATGCTTATATACTAGAAAGGGTTTTACTATTTTGACAAAATTTGTTTGTGTGTGCAAAACGCAAATCAACTCTTCTCTGACATTTGTATTTAAGCTGTGTTCAAGTATGAACATGAGACGCTGGAAGACTCAGCTATTTTTTGATATCTAAGAGGATGAATAACAAAACATCGCATGGAGTCGACTTTCAAGTGGCTGCATTAGAATAAGAATACATCACATGGAATCGCCTTACAATCGGCTCCATTAAAATAAGTAATCATAAAATGAGTTCACCTTACAAGCAGCTGCATTGTAATTTTCTATAAAATGAAGAAATGCTCGTCAAAGCAGACCAGTTCGATTATAAACGTCGTCTCATCGTTTTCACTACACAATATACGTGTTTCACACAAGCTGTGTCGTTCCCATATTGATTTTTAATTTAATGTTATCCAACTATTCTTTACCAAAACAATTAGTTCTTAAATTATACTCTTATTAACAGATGACTGTATTCATTTTCAGCAATGTTTGCAAACAAATATATGCTCTAATACTTACACTTCATATAAGCTTATGTTAATATTGTTTTACAGTACATAAAATATGAATTAAGAGAAAATAATCTGACGCATCTTACACATAATTGAGTTGTGTTTTTAAAAGTCCTTATAAAAATAATTCTTTTCATTTCAACGTAGCGGCAACAGAAACAAAAACAAAAATAAATCAATGTTGAAACCACAAAAAAAGGTATGCCGACGATAATTATGACAAGGCTTCTTACAGATCGAAGCGAACCGTGAAGTCGGCGGACAGCGGACAGTGGATAGCGTACTGCAGACTGTGGACTCCTTCTCCTTCTCGACTGTCGATGCGATAACTGACATTTTAGCTTCGTTCGTTGATGATAGTGAGTGATAACCATTAAGCTGTTGATTATTTTTAATTTTGCACCGGAAATGTTAAAGAAGAAAATTCGCAAAAACGTCGCTAAATAATAATGCAGATCGAGTAATGAGTATTGATGGATCGCACCAATAGAAATCACGCAACAAAAAGCGAAAGAAACCAAAATTACACACGCCATGGAATCAGTTTGCGGTTGCGTCAAGCCAGAAAATTATTGTGGGCATTCGGTTTTTATGTTTTTGTTTTTTTGCCAACAATTTGGCCAACAAAATTATGAAGTAAGCAATTTAAAGTTGCTTGTGTTTTTTGTTTTTTTTCCTAATGTATGCCAATTTTGAATACTTAGTCAAAAGGATGTTTAACAATAAAGACAAGTACTAAAGTGCCTTATGTTATTTGTCCTAAAAAGCGTATGCACGAAATTAAAGATTTTGAAATTTACAATCTTGAATGTTGCAAGTGTATCTGTACCAGTATCAGCTGGTATGGTGTAAGACTAACCATTAACGACGTTTGTCTTATTTGAGGCAGACAGGCGCTCTACCAAGCAGACTGGAGATATGCTTCAGTTTTATCTGCCGGCCAATACGTTTTTCAGCTAATTAGGCTGCAAGATGTCCAAGCTGAGTTAGGAAATGGAACAAATGGGAGGGGTGAAAGAGCAAGATATAAAGACACAGGCATTCAAAGTTCAGACGCCTTCTTGGTTTTGGGGTATTCGCATTAAGCACATTGACAAAAGGCAAACGCTGGGTCAGGCAGTGGACCAAATTGTGACTTGTGTTTTTTAACCCCGTCCCTCTAGCTTCATGACGATTGCTGTGCAAAGCTCACGAAGCTGCTTTCAAAAGCTGTCAAGTTAACAATCCAGAAAACACTGTTCCAGCCTGTTTCATTTCCAGGCGCAGTCCATGTCTCCGTTTCGGCCTCAGTCACAGTTCAAGTCCAAGTCCCAGTTCCAGTTGAAAAGTCTCTTATTTCGTGTCCCTGATGTTGTCGGTTTCTTCTTCTGTCGGTTAATGTCATTATCAAGATCGTTTGCATTTAATCTGCATAAACAAATCAAATAACTAAAGCCGAGATGAAGCCCGCAAAAGTGGCGCAGAAGTCACTCGAACACCGCCACCGTGGCCCCACCACCTTCACGACTCCCTTGTCGTCCTTCGCCTCCTACTGAGTCAGTCAGTCAACAAAGCGTCGGTAATGCGGTAATTGTTGTTGCTTTTCCACGGCAGGCTGATCGGCAGAAGAAGCGCAAAGCTGCAGGTGAGACTGGACTGAGAGGGACGAATTTCCTCTCACTGCCTCTGTCGCCCAGCTAGCGTTGGCGAAGTCTTGGCTCTGCATCATCAACCTCAACCAAATCGGCAACGCACGCAGCGGCAAATTAAGTAGAACAGCAGTTGAATATGCGGTTGGTCGCGGCTGCAGCTGCTGCTTCTGCTGCTTTTTCTGCTGCTGACGTATTTGCCAGCAACAAAAACTCTACGATATAATACATACACCACCAAAAGATGAACAGCAATATTTTTAGAGATTTGTTTACTTAATGCTCATATAAGTAAATTTATTAGTATTAATGTATATACTTAATTTAAGTTTTTATTTTATTTATGTGAAAAAAGCTAAATAATAATAAATATATATACAATAAAGTTTCAGATCATGGTGTAATTAACTTATGTTCGATTAAAAGAAATAATAATTCGATCTTACTTCAAATTTTAGTGTTGTAGATGTATTTTATGTCTTAAAATGTATAAGCCGAGTCTAGGGTAAACGTGAGGTTGCACATCGTCATCGAGGAAATGGCTGTATGATTGCAGCGGTCCATCATTCGAGCCATCTGCATCATAGTATGCAGCTCATTTAAGCCCCATATGACCTGAAGTCGTGATAATGACCACCTATAGCGCACAAGCACACACCGCATACCAAAGGAGACCAAGACAGCATAAACATAAAAACACATTCGTACACTACAATACTGTGGTTCTATGGGGCTCTATAGCCCTTAAAAATCTCCAATAAATGGACTGCCCCGGACCCGACTTTTGGCAAACGACTAGACATGCTGAGCGTTGCACTTCGGTTATGGTTGCTTTGCTGGCGTCTCTGGGATGTTCAGATGCTGGGATGCTGGCACTGACTGCATCGCAGATCGTCGCAGCCTGATTAAGAACTGGCTGCATTTGAGCTTTTGAAGATGCAAGCATACGCAACAGCGAAAGGGCACTTTTCATAATCTTAGAAGTGGGCAGGCGAATGACCTGGTTGTTTGGTTGGCTGGACAAAAATTACAGCAATGCTGCCATTTAACAGGGCCCAAGACCCATGCTGCGCTTCATGTTAGCTCATAACTTCTCATACAATTTTAAGGATTTTTTTTCAATTTACTCTGCTGCAGCAGGTTAATGAAATGCGTTTTAACAATGTCTTCAAAGTTTCTCATCGCTCTCTGCATTCTTTGTTTTTTTTTTAATGTTTCGATATAAGTTAGTAAAGTTTCCGGATGATAAATGATGGTTGGCGTAGCGAGTGGCCGCACAGTCAGGTAATAAGTTGGATGAGAGGAACAATCTTATTGTCATGCTTAGGTTCCAAATGATTGAACCTGTTGACAAGAACGGAAAATTATCTTCGTCAGAGAGTTCGATTAAGAAACCAAGGTATTAAATTAAATTTAAATTTTTCTACAAGCTCTATTATTGTATTGAAAATAGTTTTTACATACGACCCAAACGAAAAAATAACATTTTGTGCAATTTGCACCTAACTTTAATTTTTTTAATTTGACTTTTACGTATGTAGTTGACTAACCAGCAAATACTAAAATTAAGGGGAATAAACTAAGTGCTAGTGAAATCTATTCAATTACCTAACAACGGTCATATCACTGACTCATCAACACCAGTCAAGCCAAAATAGGCTTCCAAATACGCTGCGCGAAGGCGACTTTTGGCCTCCGGGCAATCTGTCAACAGGCGTCAGACGATCTAAGACAAGAGGCAGCGAAGCAGCTATCCAGCCTGCCTACAACCCACCTGGTCAAAACTAAAGACTACTGCAAACATACCTAAGGCTGAAGGTGCTCTTCTCCCCGTTACGCGTTTTGTCCGCTGGTGACGATGAACTTCGATTGGCGCACTGCCGGTGTCTGTTACTGGGACTGAGACTGTAACCGAGGCTGTAACTTTAGACAATCTGAGGAAATGGAGTTATACTGACTGGGTTGACTTCAGGTGCTGGTTGCATGGCTATGAATTTCCCAAAAGCGTTGCACAAATTGAAACGTTTGACTTTATTTGGGTCAGTTAAAGTGATCACATTAACAAGTCAATAGGAGTACAATATCCTTTTAGGGCAACGCACGTCAACAGGAGTAACAATTGGTGGTAACCGGTGAAGTTGTTTTCTACTGCTCCTAGACAGCGGCAACGAATGGCGATTGGCTGATTGTGGTTGGTAGATGTCTCCAGCCGGGGTGTTGTCACTAGCAGATTGATGTGTACTCGTTTCCACTGGTCACCAAAAGCGTGAGAAATGGTACTGGACGCAACTCTGTTGGGATGGCTGGGAGTGTTTTATGCACCAAACCCGATAAGCTACACAATCTGGCAGGTTAATCAGAGCAGGATGTGCAAAGAGTAGAGGATGTTTAATTGGGATATGTGAGTAAGCGGCATTAAAGTTAGTAAACGAAACCACTGCTGAGACTGCCAAAGAGCGGACAGACCGGGAAAGGCAGAGTTAATTAATATATAAAGTATTGAAGTGAATTATTTCATAGCAGCTTCGTCCCGCAAAATGTGATCGTGACTGATTAAAACAGCAGCCATTACAGCAGACAGCTGCTTTGGACAATCCGGGACGATACTGCTGGATGTGTAACCTTTCAACCGTTTAACCTGACAAAGGAAATAAATAAAAGAATTAACATTTATTTTTAAGTATAAGCTCAAGTATGTTCTTCACACAATCCCAGCCATATCACCACCAGCAGCCAGAAACACGGAGCGCCCAATCTAGAACCGAGTGCAAGTTGACGGCGACTATCAAAACCAAAACCAAAACTGCCTGATATGGCTGCTGCAATCCACCTAAAAACCACCAGCGCACACCGAGCAAACAGAGGGCCATGTCTAAAGCATTTTTGAAACATGCGAATTGCTTGTACGTGACACGCAACAGCAAAAGAAAAAGAAATAAAAGCTGGACGAGGATGATGATGTCGGAGAAGAAGCTGTGCACCCAAACAATCACATATAAGAAATAAGATGACCATGTCCAGCCAACCACTTAGCCATGAAAGCGGTAACTACATGCAACAGATGAAGCATGCACTGCGGCATCCAGCGCACTCAGCGTTCAAACCTTAAATGCCAAGGTAAAACTAAGCTAAACCTTAAGGTAAAAGCAAAGCTGTAGCCAAAGGCTAAGGCAACGGCAATGGCATTGGCAATGGCAAAAGCAGAGGTAACTGTTCAAGCTAAAGGTAGAAGGTAAAGTACTTGGAATGCACCCCAATATAAAGAGGTTCCAGCTACAGCTTGAACAGCGAAACGCCATGGATTCACAGAGAGTTCTGTTGCAACAACAGAAACTTTGGTCCATACACAGTGGGACAAAACCACATTAATCATTTTAATAATGAAAGTGTGTTCATATTTAAACCAATTTCTTTTTATTAAATATAATATAATATAATAATAGAATATATTTTTGCCCATAACTTGGGTGTTTCTTATCCGATGATGATGAAAATAATGTGATTGATTTGTAATGGGTTCGGAGATGATTCATTCTGTTTAATAAAATATTTTTGTGATTTTAAAAATAATGAAAGTAGTACGTCAACAACAATATGATATTGTGATATAAATTGAAGTTGTGGAAACTGTAACATAATTTTAAGAAAAATAAATTGTGTTCAATTAAAAATTTCATACAACAAATAAGTAAAATATTATAAATATGGCAAACTGGAGGTTTAAAATTATTTGAAACTTTTGCTGATTGATAACAAAAATCACAAATGGCTCAAAAAACAAAGCAATTTATTTTGAAAAAAATCGGTATCTGTTCCACTGTTCAGGGACGCTCAAGGAAAATTATTTGGTGATGCTTGAGCGAAGCGTGAAGTTGACTGCCGCAGAAGCCTCGAACTAAAGCCAAGAACCGACACAGACACAGTAGGAGTCCCAGTCCCTGACATTAAAAGCCTAAAGGAGACCAAGTCCAACCAGACCAATAAGGCAGCCTCGATCATTTTAATCGCGCAAATAATAATGCCCGGTCAGCGTTTGGGTCTGTGACTGTGACTGAGCTTGAGCTTGGTCATGGGCCTTGGTAGAAGCTGGGCTTAGTCAGAGCCTTGAGTCCTGGGTCCCAGTAACAAGTATGTACACACAATAAGTAAATATGGAATAATCGTTATGTGTACCATATGCGTAAAGGGGTCGAGCCCTCTTATCGCCATGCAAAGATCAGAAACTGTGTGACCGGGCAAAAGTCGAACAGTCGAGCAACCAACTGACTGGGAATGCTTTGCATTTTTAAGAATTGCAACCTGTGCGAGAATTCAACTCTTTTTCTTTGACACTTGTCCGCCTGGACCAGTTGTTCTTGTCTCCTGCGTCGGCGGTACTTAAAAATTACTCTAATTTTCTGTCTGCCACTTATGTACAGTAAATAGCCTGTTTGCCGATCACATCAGCTGGGATAATCGGCAGAGTTGAAACGAGCAAACTGGCCTTCTTTAATGCAATTACATGCTCCTGGGCAATAAGTCAGACAGTCGCCACACAGTGTTCCAGTTCTCTACCAATATAATTGGCTATTACACCATACTGCTGCTGCTACAATTGCTGTTGCTGCACATCCAGATCCTCAAGAGCAGCTCATGACACGTTGCGCGAATCACTCAAATGTCACCATAAATTTCCAACATGCGCACACATTGGTATGCCTATTTTTGGATTCTCGTAAATTCTCGCTGCACATGAGTCCCGCTCTTTGTCAGCTCCGAGTGCAGTTCAGCGCGTTTGTTTTAAGTTTCCTTACCCACAAACTGAACCATTCCCTACCTTTGCTGCAGCTATGGCTGACCTGCTTTGCGCTGTACCTGTTGGCGCTTACCACTTGCCTATTTTGGGAGTGGCGCTTTTTTGTCTCATTTACGCCGCCTTAAATGAGTAAAAGTGTGAATATCCAATTAGCGTTTCCACACAAAAATGGGCAATGGCGCTCTAAAGTGGGGTCTCCAATTTCAGATTGGCTCATTTCTTAAATATATTTAAACTAACTCAGTTGTGCTCGCTGTCTTCATGCCTTACGGAATGTCAAATTAAGCACTAGAGGTTACTTTAGATTTTTACTTAGATTCAAATTATTTCCGAATAGATTATGTTAAAGCAAGAAAAAATAACCCATTTTCGGATTTTAATTAAGTTTCAAATAATTCAAAATGATTTAGGTACAATTTATTTTTAAAAAATCTTTCAGATTATTTATCAAAATTTATAGAAAAGAATCAATTTTGTAATCCAATGTTACCTTCCAACTGATACAGATAATACACAACTTAATGTTATGGTTTTTTCACATTAAAATAAGAACTTTGAAATTATCTAAATTCATGATAACAATTATTCAATTGTATATGAAATTTTATTCAATTTGAATTTTCTTATAAGCGAAGATCTTGCGTAATATTACTTTTTATTTGATATTTAACTAATAAATTATAATAAATATAATAATTAATTATAATAATTCGAATCCAAAACCCAAAAAATTACGACTCTATCTTGTGTACATGAATTTGAAGAAATAAAAGTAAAAAAAACAACGTTATTGGTAGCCCAAACAACTTTACATCGCTTTGTTAAAGATTTAAAAATTGAATATGGCCCACATGTCAGTGCAATTGGCATTTATATTTGAAGGAACACTGATGGAAGCGATTATATCATACAAATTAATAACAATGCTGGAACTGGATATTAACGTCGGCTCGAAACGCACGAGCTTTTTGACGATCATGTTTTGCCATATAAATTGTAAATCTGAGTTGATGTGTGTGCAATAGTGACGGTAATTGGAAAACTGAAAGTAAACTTAACAAATTTCCACCTAACGTGAGGCAGCCTATTAATTAGATCAGCGCCATATGGACATACATATTTCTTGGCCGACTGACTGACATTTTTCTGCCTGGTTGCCTGAAAGAGTGAATGAGTGTTTCCGTGCCAAATGTTGCAACTTCTTTGAACTCCCAACTAATGATTGAGATTACAGGCATATCCAGAGCTCTGATTTGAAAATGCGGCTAGGGTTCAGCCTACCAAATGAATATAGTGAGCTGAACATGCAAATGCTACACTACACACAGTATAATAATCCTGGAAAATACGTAAAATTTTACAAATTAAGTTTTGCGAATTTAAAAAAAATAATGATATTTTAGTATTTTACAAATATTTTAAACAATTGAAAACTGTATATAATTTAATAAATACTTAGCTTATTGCTTTTTCTTCTGGGTGTGTAGTGTCCTGCCAAAGCTAGCTTTTAGACTCAAAAAGACAAGTTTTCTTATGCACTTTCACTTATGTCGAGCTTACGAAGCTGAACTGCAATATGACTTTCCAAATTTAACGCTATTTGTTCAAAAGATTGTTTAAACCTTATAACTAGTATTCAACAGTTTAATCTTTGGCTTATGTCAGTGTTACAAACTCAATAAGGTAAGGAAGATCAGCTAGCTTTGGCACACCGAAGATTACACATCCATGTAGGCCCGAATATATCAGCTAATTTGATTACAATTGTATTGAATGCACATTCTCTGTATAGCTTTTCTGTAAAATCAGTAACGAATATTGCATAAAACTAGAATTGGAATTGGTTTTTTATCTGAGACAGACCAAAGACAAATTATTTATTTTAGATTAAGACTTAACTTTCAAAAACATTTTCTTAGCAAATTGGCAATTAATGATAAAATATTACAACGTCCATATCAATCTCGTCTCGTTGAATCGAGAATGGAATTAATGCATATTACAACTCACAGAATGCCAAAAACGTGTAATTTTGAGCAACCGCCATTAAATGAAAATAAATTAATAACATTAAAATATTTTTAAGCTAATTTTAAGCGCTGCTTGAGGGTAAGGAGTGGATGAAGATCCACAGTGCATGAGGCATTATTTTAATGATGAGTATTTTATTATGTATCTTGAGTTTTAAATTTCGATTCATGTAATTTCAAATTGATATATGTCTTCGCGCCAACACAATAGAACAAACTAATACAAACTGGCTTTCAGTCAGACGCAGGCTCTCCAGGATTGATGCGAAGGGCAATTTTAGGGGCTTCAGAACTGATAGCTCTGTCTTCTGGACAGCAAAATCAGTGAGCTGTACGTATATCATTAATTAATAATATTTACACAAAGTAAACGCATTAAAAACAGTTTAAACAATAATCGGTACGCGGCGATCAATAAATGCCACATTTTTGTTATTGTTGTTTTTGCTGTTGGTGTTGCTTTTGCTGTGCACCATCATTCGTTAAAGCCAATGCATAAAGCTTCAGCAAACGAAAAACAAAAACCCAATACTAAAAGATTGACTACGGGTTGCAACTTCAGCTTCGACTGCAGCGCTGTTTAACGTCGCATTGCGGCGCGGCGGCGACTTCTCACGCAGTTGTGTGGAATTTTTAACTCAGTTGAGTTTTTTTTAATTTTTTCCGACCACGACGATGTTTGTCGATATTTACTTCTGGTTTATTTCTCCTTTTTCGAAAGTTTACGTTTACAAATCTTTCAAGAAATCAGCCTGCGCCTGGCTTAGTCGTCTTTCACCTACTTGGTCCATTCTCGACATCCACTCTATGGTCCATGCCATGTCTGCCTAGTCCCCGATCAGGCCAGGCCCGGCACGGTTCAAGTTTGCGTTTTAATTACACGCAACGTTGTTGGGGCAGTTGCCGCTCAACCGCCCGCCACCTGCTGACCAAGGGCCTACAGTTTGAGGCCCGAAGCCCATCAAATGCATCGTCTCGATGCACTTGCAACACAGCCAGTTTTTGGCCGGTTTGAGAACTCAGCTGAGGCAGTTCCAACAACTGTCGTTGTCGTCTTCACAGTGTGTACAGGTTGTACTTTTTGCTGTTATTTCTGTTTCTGTTTAGCAATTAGAGTCCAATGAAGCGTATTCCTTATTTTATGCATTATCGAATTAATTTTATCGCTCCAGAACCTTGATGACGAGTTTCCTCTTCGGTGAAGCTAGGGACAATGTGGATAAGAAAGATACTTTAGTATACTATACTATAGATAGTAAGCGTCATACTCATTTAAAGAAAGAGAGGTAACACGTAAAGAAAATAGTCGTTGCTTTCTAATTTTGTTGCTAAAAGCTGTCGCTGTGATATGGGATTAATCAAATTTCAATTTAAAATTACTTCGTCAATTCCTGTCTCAGAGGTATTCTTATGTCTTCATTTTTGTCTATGTGTATAAATCATAAGAATTAAGATGTGTCTTATAAAATTATATTCGAGCGAATATAAGGCAAGGCCTAATGGCAAAAATTGTATTTGAGTTAGGATGATCTCCAACAACTCCTAAATAATTATGGATTTTTAATTTAGTTTTTTTTTTTAAGAAATTGTACTTCAAAATCATGTCTTGAAGTTCGTATTTGTTTATTTATAGATCAAGTTCTGTAATTCACTTATATAGTTTTAGGAAATAAAAATAATTAATGAATTATGCCTATAAAATTCTGAAAATTATATGTTTTTTGATTTAAAAAAGATAAAAATTTACACAAAAATGAATTTTTTATGAGCTTGTTAACTCGAAAGTGTGTCCCTAAACAGGAGCGAGTAAACTTCAGTTGACTTTGAATTGAAAGTACTTTGAAAGTCGCATTAATATGACCTTTTGCCGTACATTGTTCGCGCTTAATTTGTGGTTGACTTTGATGCTAGGTATTTACTTTGCTGATAGCAAACATTAATCGCCTATACGCGAGCAATGCTGATTGCTGGAAACTGCAGGTTCATCATCAGCAACCAGAACAGCATCCAAGCATCCTAAAGCAACCACGTGCATCCCACGTGCAAACCCAAAAACTTTTTGACATTATTGGCGACATTCTTAACTGGCGATCGTCGCCACAAGCCACTCATCAGAGACTTGTTAGTTCTATAAGAAAAAAAAAATAAATAAATAAATAAACATAAAGAAAACAACAACAAAGTTGAAGAGGAAAGACAACGGCAATGGCAATCAGTCCTTCTGACGAAGAACCCGATTTAGTGCCCATGTCCCCCTCTCGACGATTCCAATTCTGATTCCCATCCCCATGACTTGATGGCTGTCGGCGGGTGTTGCGTTTCCCATGTCTCTTGGCATCCTTATGTGCCCGTTAATTTGAGCAAATGTTAATTTTGCCTTTTGCCAGTTTAGCGTGTCAATTTTTTAATTAGTCGCTTCGTCGTCACTGTGATTTATGGCCAGCCACTCAGACAGGCAACCAGTCAGTTAGTGAGCCTTCTAGTCGACCAGGGCTTACACGTTGAAGTACATACGTATATTGGCTTAGCTAATAGGCTCTCGGAGAAGGCACAACGATTATGAGAATAATGTCGCATTTGGAATTTTTGCAAAGTTGGCTTTGTTGATAGAGTCAGCGTGCCAGATAAATTGTTATTTATGGCCATGTTTTAAGCATGTGCATCGGCACTTGTTCGAGTTAATGAGTTGTCTGTAACTTACAAGCAGATACAGATACAGTCAACGATGAAATAAGCTACATTCCTAAGCTAAGGTCAAAAATGCGTGACTGGCTCAAGAAACATTAGATAAGCTTATCTGATAGAAAATAGACTGTTATTAATGTATGCAGTAAATATAATAATCAACGCAGTTCTTTTATTGAGACTTCTTAATAACTTAATATTATATATCTAAAAACATTGGTATTTAATATACAAATATGCTGTTTGTAAATAAAATCCAGCTTCGGTCAATGTTCTAATTACGCAACTTTGTAGAAATATTTAAACATTCCAAATGGCTGAAGCAAGTTGCCGCATAGACGACAAGATGGGCGACATGCTGCTGAGGCCGAAACTAAGCCAAACTGTCGCTTTAGCCATATTTGCCAAATTTAGCTATTGCATTAATTATTCTGCCCCTCAGTCTGATTGTCTGTCCCCCACACATTTTTTTCAGCTTAATTGCTGCGTTGCTTATGACAATGGTTCGGGGAATACATACTTAGAATGCACTTACCCGAATTGTTGTTATTTTAATGCAGTGAAAATATAGTTGGAATGCCCAGTTGTATTTAACTGCCAAATGAGGAAGACATCTACTTCGGAGTTAGCACATCGTAAAAAATCACACACTCTAAATAACTGGTCGAGACATAAATCAATGCGACCACAGCATTTGTCAGTTGATGACACTAAGAGTCACCTCCCTCGACTAATGCCCAAAGTTTTGTAAAAAGTCAGCGAACGAAAGACGGAAACAAGAAGCGGAGGCGTAAGTCATGTTCAGCATATACATGAAAATCATAAAAACGTAATTGAGCCTTAAAAACACACTCTTCGATGTGTGTTAGCGGGTCAAAATGCATGAGTACGAATGGAAACAAGTAAAAGCCATCTAAGGATGGGTGCGTGGCATCGGCGATTTTGTTAAAGAACAACTTTATTACTAAAGAAAACCAAAAGTAACACGATGAATAAAATATATTTTAAACTTTTAACTTAATTAAACGAAAGTTAACTCTGAACTCACATAAATACAAGACAACGTCTTTAAATTTCAATTTTCAAAGCGAGTATGTAAATGTTCCCTATTTGCGAAACATATATTATTTTTAATCCATTCTGTATTTTGTTAGAATTATTTTACTCTACTCAATATAAATTAAAAAGAGGAAACTGGAGCACGCCTAACACTTTATCGCTGCTTTAAGAATATAGCGAACACTCAATATTCTGAGGGTCGAGGTAGGTTGCTTTATAAAACATATATTGCAAACATAGTATGTCTTTACTTGAGTTGGTCTGACGTGATAAACGCGATACCGCAGAGTGTCACTTTCTGACGACAGAATACAAAACGGGCCGAAACGAAATAAAGCCCCCAAACTCCTTACCGAACTGTCCCATCAGCGACAACACTTTAAGCTCATTTGTCATATAAAATTCATATGCGTAATTTGCTTGACAACCAAAAGTAGTCGTCACGCATCGCCGTAGCAAACGCCTCCATATTGGTGTCGGTAACAGAGCAAAATGCTCATAAAAGCCTCTCATCTCTTATCTCTCAGCAAACAGCTATGCCGTTTTCATTGAAATTGGAGTCGGAGCTAGTAATGGTGTAGTGCTGACCAAACATTTCCTTATATTAGCCGTACTTCAACTGGTACCTTATGCTTGACGGAACGGGATGGGTTGGCACCGGACTGGACTACACTACATGGTTTGGTCTTGTGATAGACTTCAGCATTAAGTGCTGTGATTTTGATGGAGTGGTGCTGCAGGTAAGGTCAGTTGGTATGGCCTCTTCATGCTTGCATGATGATACATGAGCCTCACTTTCAGGTGGGCGCGTTTTATTCAAGCCCATAAGCAAACCTACAAGAGAAATTACTAACAACTGTTCTTTGCTTAAACCTTTTTTGTTGTTTCTCCTTAATTCTTAAAATATTTAACTTCACTTCATCTTATCATTAGAGTAATAATTAAAAGTTGAATTAAATACTAATCGATATCGAAATTATGTAACGTTATCTTCTAAATCCAAAGTTATTATACTTTCTATCTTATGGATTTTATTAATCAAAATAAAATAGAAGCTGGCCGGTCTTCACTAAATTCTCTAGCAAATAAGTTTACATACTGACAATTTGGTAATAAAATTCAAAATAGATTCCGTATTATTCGTAAATTTTAAAGTTCAACTTAGTAAATATTTTATTTTTTTACATAACTAAAAAATCAGTAAACATATTAATTAAAGCAAAGACACAAAGATCTAAAGACATTAAGTGTTATTGTTTTCTAATTTTAGTGAACTAGAAGTTTGTATGGTAAATAAGCAAAGAAATGTATTTAGAAGATGTTAGATCTAGGTATTCCACTTTAAGGCAGACACACAGAAAACTGAAGTTCATTAAGCATACTTATGTAATTTAAAGCTCAAACTATATAATAAAGGGAACTGACGCATACTTCATAAGATTCCATTAAATCCATCAACCGTTAATTGGGTAAGCGATCTCTCAAAACACTCCATGCTTCCGACGCATTCACACCTATGTTCAAACATGCATATATATGTAGCAGTCAGCCAATGGTCAAGTCTTTCACATCCGGTTCTCATCATTAAAATGGTAAATATGTTCAGTTGAAGACCGTTTAAGAAATCCATTTTAAGCCACGAAACACTTTAAAGTGTACCCCACTTGCCTCAGCGTATTCACATGCATGGAGGCTGATGCTCAAGCTGATGAAACTGCTTAGTGCTGTTTGTGTTTGCCTCTATCTGAGGGCAAAGTCCTTTACAGCTTAGGCAAACATTTGCAATTACAATTTTAGCATATAATTGCACACATGATAACAATTTTATCGCCGTTCGCTGCTCACATCCCCAGAAAATGCATCAACAGATGCATCTGCCGATGCTAGTAGCTGAGAAATGCCCTGAACGACTATTGGTTGGAGCTGAGGATGCGACTGGGGCAAAGACTGGGGCTGAGACTGAGACTTGGAGTAATACTAGAACTGGGGCTGAAACTCACGCAGCAGTCGACAGGTTTGGATGCCAAGAAGAAGCGTGTCGCCAATTGATCTTGAGGTTTACCTAGAAAAATGTCGCGACAATTGTTAGCGGATGGAGGAAAAAAACGGAACAAAACAAAACGTACAAGCCAACTGGTCGCCAGACCCAAGCAAATAGAGAAGAAGTCTAGCACAGTATACAATTGAAATTGAAGAATTACGTGAAGAATGTCAGCGAACATAGTAAATGTTGTACATAAGAGGACTACTGGCTGGCACTTCGAGGCTTGCATTATGCCAAGTTTTTTACGCGGTTGCAGTGGTGGTATTGTTACTACTCGACAGAAACTGCAACCACGACAAAGCAAGAAATTGTCTCACAGCTGATCAGTCGATGGTTGATTAGAATCGTGCAGGGCCAGAACAGCCCCCGCTATTTGTGCTCTGTGGCGGCATCTAAATGAACTGTGGATCAATTTCAGTTTAGTGGCCTGCGCCTCATTACGAATGGAAATGATGATCGACTATAACGACGCGACAACAGGAAGTTCAAGTCGACGCCGCCAGTTCGACTATTCCGGCTTTTGCCAGACTGTCACACCGTCTTTTTAGCAGTCGGATGATAGTGAATGAACAGTGATTCCGATTGATGTTGATGTTGGTCAGCCTCGAAACTGGAAAGGCTTTTGTATGCAAGTAAACTTGTCAGTTATGTTTTATCTTTTTCGATATTCTAAAAATGTCACCTATTCTTTAAGCCACTTTGCTTGACTTCGATGAGCTCTGGCTTCCGTTTATAAAGAACGACTCTCAGTTTTTGGCATTGCCAGTCATAAGATACAACTCTCCGATTATTTTCAACAACAAGAGAACTGATATCCCAACCAATACCTTAACGGCAAAATTCTATTCGGCAGAAGCTGTCGAACAAGTTGACAAACAAATTTACGGCAACTGCAAATGGCGGAACCGTTAAAGCTATTGCCAGGATTGTCATAATATCGATTAGTAACCAATAAATGACATCAGCAGCAACAACAACAACAACAACGACAACAGGACCAGTTGGCCATTGAATGAAAATGGCACAACGCCCGCGACTTTCATTTATTGCTTTGCCAAATTCATCCGCAAGCAATTTTATAGTTTTTGTGCAACGCGCAGAGCGCTGCTTGGCCGGCCTGTCCGATTGCAACAGAAATTAAAGTTAACAAATTTCCGACAATGGCTGGGTATTTTCCAAAGTGAACAGTAACAGCAACAAGAATAAAAGCAGCAAAGCATTACGAGGCGTATAGCGGTCTCATGGACTGGCAACGATCTGAGTACGAGTACCGTAATTGTCCATCGTGTTTTCAGTTCTATTGTGTGCGCAGTCAAATGTTGTCAGAGAACCGTTCGGGAGTACCTAGGAGTGAGTGAGTAAGTAAGTAAGTACATCGCTACTATTGTGGATCACTGACAAAGCAGCAAGTAGCGATCAAGCTTCTTTCCGTCAGCAGACGCCGAAAGGCTCGCAACTTGTTCAATTGTTCACATTTTCTGTGTTCGCTTTTTTCCCTTTTTTAGGCTTTGGCAATTAGAGGCACACATAGAAGAGAAGAGCAAGAGAGATGGAGAGAGCTGTTGAAAGGTACACACATTGGTAGGGTAGGGGTGTAAAGGACGCTTCTACAGATTTGCGACTCAATGTGGGTTAAGTTAAGTTGTTGCCATTGTTGTGATCTAAGCCGTTGCTGCTATATTCCTAATGTAAAGTTTTCTTTAGGCTGACCTTAAACGTCATGATACTCAATAGAGGTTAAGATTTTCTTGCGTAACTGTTGTTTTGGCTTTGTGTGGCATAATTGGCTTGAATTACAAATATGGAAAGTGCTATTTTATATGTTTGGATTCAATAATATAATCAGGTATAGTATCAAATTATTTTATTCATTCTTACTAAATTTTTCAACATCATAAATCTGAAGCCCTTATCACTTTGATTATCCAAATTCAGTCATATACCTCTAATTCCATTAGAATTATAAATTTTCTAAATCTTAAGACTAGAATCACTAGAGTGTTAGCTGGTGGCTTTTTTTAGGTCTCTTTTTTTTAGGAAGTCTCCTGGCCGAAGATTTCGGTTACTACCAAGTCTGAAGAAATTCATTACGTATGTATGTAACAGGCAGCATAAATCATCTCCGATCTCATTAATTATATATATTCCCGATCAGGATCCACAGCGGAGTCGATTTAACTAAGTCCGTCTGTCCGTCCATCTGTCTGTATGAACGTGCGGATCTCAGTGACATTTTGACCGTAGATTCTCTATACCCGGCGCAGATCAAGTTTGTATTATTTGAACGATAACTGCATCCGTTCCTTGTTTATCGATACCTTTTGATTTCCGATAGCAAATGTCACAGTTTTAAAATCATGCGCTTGTAGAGCTGCTCACATATAGGTGTAAAACTTTTTACAAAGAAATTGGCCCATTAAACTAAAATAAACTAAAAAACTGTTGTGTTCGGGGCATATTGTATAATATATAGCGAATAACCAATATCAATTCATACAGCTTAAAATTAATAAATAATATTAATATTATTTGTGGCATAATAATAATCAATTTTTGTATTAATTTTTTAGAGCTAATTTCAAAAATATTTTTTTTGTTCTTATAACATTAATTACTTTCTAAACAACATTTATGAAATTGTGTTGAATTGGAGCTAATTGGTTCTAAATATATTTGTAGACACATACATGAAAATATATTCAAAACAAATCTTAATATTTGATAACAAGCAACTCATTAACGTTTTCTAGTCGATAACAGAGAATATTTATATCTTCCATTCAAGTGTCAAACACTGTAACGCTCACACTGGGCCAGTAGGTGTTAATTGGCGACTCGTTAAGGGGTTCACGCAACAGCCTCGCCTGGGTATCAGATGATAAGTAAATAAATGATTGAGCGGGTAACGTGGTGAAGATCTCAGGATAAGACAAAGATCTCACAATTTAATTAGTATGCATTTCCATTATTTATATAGTATGGGCTCAATGACCACATCGTTAGCAACTAGCAGATAGCAGTCACTCACACTCGAGTCGGGCATTGATTTTGTACATCCCAATGGGAAGCGGATGACTCCAACTTGGTACGCATGTCAATCGTGTTGGATGCTCTTGCAGTTGCAGGTAACACAAAAAAAAACAAAAATAGCAAACAGCAACAATAACAACACAAACACACTTATAACTTATTTGGTTTGTAACTCTTAAAGTTGATGTTGGTGTCGGTTGGTTTCGGTAACGCTTTGCAGCCGGTGGACGATCCGTATACTTCCACAAACTTTTGTAATGCATCAATTTGATTATGACCGCTAGCGCTTCGAGCCATGTTTCCATTTCCCTTTGCGCATTCTTTGCCTCAAGTGGGATGTGCTTGATTTATTTGAAGTTTTCAATATGTGTTATTTTTGGTTACCTTTTCTTGGTTCTGTTTGTCCAGTGTAAGTATACCAAATTGAAAATCGGTTTTTGTTTAAGAAATATTTTCCTTTTTGGTTTTCTTTGAATAAGATACTGTGCATCGAGTGTGAGCTTACAATTTGAAATCTTCTGTTTATTCATAGAAAGTTCCATTTTTCTCTTTGTTGTTGTTAAAGTATACTGTCATATTTAAATGCAATTGCTTAACAAATTCCTTCTTCTAATGAAGTGAATCCGCAAACCTGAAAATAAATTTCAACCTGAAAGTTAGTCATTGAACAATCTTACAATCTTCGGTACAGAAACATTCTTCTGACTTAAATTACTTTACATGCTATATTGTTTTTAATTCTTGAAACTTGTTTCTAAAGAGTTGTCAAAAACGAAAAATATATCAAAGGAAACCGTATAGTTTCTTAAAAATTTAGTTACCTTGAATTTAATGAAATAAACATGTCTGCTATTATATATTATTGCAAAGTTGTAACAAGTGTTAAAAATACCATCAGAAAGAAAATGCGTAATTTCCTCTTAACAAGGCCGTAAATACAAATTTAATTATTACAAAATTATTAAATTATAATTATTATTTTTATTTTGAGTAAATGTCAAGCTTAGCAAGACGGGCATAATGCGGCATAATGAAAGTACTGATCATAATTAATGAAATCTAAATGGGAGCAATACAAGGCAACGCAGAAACAAAATATAAATCACGTGGACTCAAAAAAGCTTAGAGAACAGAAGTTCTCACATCAATAATGAAATGAACTGAAGACCAACCACAGATGATAGGCAGCAAAGGCACTAAAGTTCGAGAGACACACACGATGATCCCGCGCTGACGCTGTTCAACGAAATTAAAACGAATTAAAGCGACTCCAGCTTACAAATGTATCTACACGATAAATAATCAAAAACAAGGCGCAAACAAAAATAAAATACGGAAACAAAAAAGAACTACCAACAATATACCAAAATATTTACGGCACCGACTGGATACTACTTATTATATTTACAACTGCTAAGCTGATATAATTAAAACATAATCAGTCTTGGTCCAATTTCCGCCATCCTTTTTAATTTAAATTTATAAAATAAAATTAACATGAAGTTGCATAATATATTTACTTAACAAAACAAATGTATTAAATATATCTTCATTATTACTTTCAGTTAAAATTTGAGTTTAAGAGACCTAAATCTAATGTATGACCTGAAATCATTCCTCCAGTAAAAGTTAGTTGTTACATTTGGTAAAAATGGCTTAATGATGACTGCAAACACTTACCCATGAAATAGTTATTAATTAAATTTAGGATAAGTTAATGAATACTCTAAAAACTAATTTTGGGTGTTGTATTAATTTGTTAACATAAACATTTAATTGATGATATTGTTGTAAGTTATATATATTTTTATATTAATTAATGTTTTCTTTTATAGCATTCTATTGTTAATTGTTAATAAATATCGTTATTGAATACATAAAGGGCGACGCTGTCTTATCAAACAAGAGACAAATATATTTAAAGAAGTCAAAACAAGCTATACTTTAAGATAAGTGAGTTAGCAGAATATCAATACATTGTTTTTTATAATAATGATTATTATTAAGTTTTATGTTTCGCAACTCACTTTAAAAGTTGACAGGGACAATAAAGCAATATATTATTTTGGTGCAGGGCAGAGCGTTAATTTTCTATTCACATTGTTTACCTATTTGCATGACTGTTTGGGATCGTTGAAATTATTGAAAAATTACTAGATTTCCGAACAGAACATTTTGCTATTATTTCGGCTAATGACATCTATCCGATAATATGCCAAAACGGCAAAACTGATGCCAATAATCGAAACTATCGTATGAAATTTATCTAAAAACACATTTCAAATGGGTAGGTAAAGAGAGGTACAGATCGGAAGTCGTTGGGATTGAAACAGCCAACGCAGAAATCTTGACCAAATTGATGTCGATAAGAGCATACGTAGTGCAGAGCTAATCAATTAGATTATGGATCTGGGCAGGCTGGGATGTGGGCAGTTCTACTGCATGCACTGTGCCAAGTACTTCATCGATGACAAAGCCTTGTAGGTGCATTTCCATCAGGCGCTCTATTTGGAACCCTTCAGCATAGAGGAGTCGAAGCGGGCGACGGGTCGCGTGTTCCTCTGGCAGGTCAAGCAGCAAGTCATTGAGACACAGCCATCCATAGATGAGGTCAAGGGAGCCAAATCTTAAAGGTCTAATAGAACGTTACATAAAAGCCCACAACATCTGCAAGAGTCACTTTTAAGGGAGACAAAGAGAACAAAAAAAATTATATCTGAATAGTTGTTTAAGATATTTCATAATATTTAAATTTTAATTATAAATATTATTATTAATTGAAAAAAAATCACTTACGATAATCATTTATTACCAAACGATATTAATAGATGTGTGTACCTAGGATGTGGAAAGTTTTTGATTGATACACGATTTTATCGATTAACACTATCGTCTTGGGGATCGTCGCGGGCACAGACACTTATGTGTTCCAAATTTTAAAAGACTGTCACTCGGACAGACAGATAGCATGAAGGTCACATCACAAAACCAATGTACTCTCTAATACCTTTAGTAACAGAGTATAAAAACACAAGCAACGACAAATTATAGAGCGTCAACAAGGAAAACAAAGTTAAAGCGCAGTGACAAGCAACAGGAGGAGAGTTTCAAAGACCTGGACCTGGACAACAAGAAGGAAGCTGCAAGCTTTACTGAATTGGACTTGTATTTGGATTTGCTTAACTTTGCTTAGGTTTGGTTTTGCTGCTATATGAAATAAATTATAGCAGTAGAAATTATGCAGAACTTTTTATCTGCTGTCCGTTTAGTTGAAATTTATTGGCCTTAAGTGACTGTGGCGCTACCTAAATCAAATAAGAGCCCAATCCCACAGTGAACAATCTACAAGCTTATCTGATAATCTGTCGGGCTGAAGCCCATCGCTTTCTCGCAACCTTTTCACACTCAATTAGATCGGAGTTGGTCGCTTTGAACGCTGCATCTGTAAAATGTTTACTTTAATATTTTATCGATCTCATTTGGATGGGGCGACTAGATAACAGAATGTTTATAATCGTATAGCAGGCTACTTCATTTGCTTAGCTGCTGCCAGCTTCTAGCTTCTAGCTCCCAGCTACCAGCTGGGTAATACTCAATACAGCCGTCGCATTTGTATCCCATGGCATTGAAGGCAGTTTGAAAATGTTCTCAGCTCAAAAAATTCCACAGTGAATCATTTTTCTCAGCGCTTTTTGTTTGGCGTTCCGTGCTGTGTTTCCCTGTCTCTGTGTCTGTCTTTTTGTCTGTTTGTCTGCCTGTCTGTTCAGACATTTCATTTATTGTGTAATTCTCCACAATGTACTTTTGGCCACGGTTTTATTGTATTTGCCTGCCCGACTGCCTCAGTTTGGGATGTCTTCGTTTTCGGTTCGTCGTCGTCTTCAGTGCGCTGATCTTTAATAGAATTGGAACTGAGTGTGTCTCTACTTTGAAAAATGATTGAATGAAGCTTATTAAATTATGAATCACTTATGGGTTAGCGGTGTGTGTTTTATTAAGGCACATTTTGAAATGCAAGTGCACTGAACGAAAGGCTATTTTTCTTTAAAAAAAAAACTCGAGGAATTATTCGAAAGGACGGTATAGAATAAAACAATAATAATAAAATATTTCTTGATCTTTATTTTAATTACCTTGTTTACTATATTAAATGCGGTTGTCAACTGATGTTTTCCAAATAAAAATATGTTTGTCTTTAAATTATTTTGCTTTCTTATCAATTATGATGATTTATTGGTTTGGTTGAAGTAGCATATTCAAGTTTCTATGAGTTTGTTTTCAACCAAAACTAAATTTCACAAAAAAAAATTTAATTAAGAAATTTGAGTTGAGAGTATTTCTTAAAAATAAAAGGTGTTGTTTTTAGAAATTTTTTTAAAATTAAAATTTAAAATTTTTTTAAGAATGCAATAGTTAGTTCTATTAAGTAAACTAATCTTATGAAAAAATCAATTCGGAATTTCAAAAATGTTTTTTCAAATGAGATCTCAGCTGCTTTGCCTTAGTAAGGTGTTCTGAAATTAAAAAAGGTTATGGGTTTTAGAAAGACACAAATTTCCGCTTTGAAATACACATACATATTTATATCAAACAATCCGATTGCTCGAGTTATTTTTTTGATTTCGAACCTGGCAGCAGTTGTTGCCGCTCGATTAAAGCAAATTTTCAAGATCAAAAACGCAGTTGAGCGTCACGATGATTAAAAGCGAGATCTTCTATAGGGATTAGGCGCGAAAAATTAATGCACGATGTATTCAAAAATCAACAAAACAAAACTAGTTAGAATTCTGTAGTAGAGAGATCTCGACTGCGATATACTTTGAGCCCAGTTGTTAAAGGTACTCTAATTTTATTGGCAAATTTAAAAAGCTTTGCACCCAGCTATGAGCAGGCTGCCATCTCTGATAGCAAACACTGGCACTGAAAAGTAAAAAAAAAAAAAAATATAGTGTATTTTTTTATTCACATGCACGAAATGATCCCTAACTGGCTGGCTTGAAACAGGTGCATATACATACATACGTACACATTGATATGTACACGCAATCGAACGTAACGGGGATCTTCAGACTACACACAAATCACATTTACGTTCGCATCGATCATCATGCCATCTTCTTTTCACACATGCGCTCGCTTATTTATGCATACAGAAAATGCTTGCGGATGCTGGTAGAATTAAGATCAATATCATAATATATTTTTTAACTTTAATTTGCTTGTTTCTTATTTGATCTTGATGCAATGGGCCGTTGGTCAATATTATGCATATGTATATTATGTGTTATTTAGACAATTCTGACTCTAAAATTGTGGAATTTATTACTATCAGAAATCAAAATGTATCGAAAATAGAGAAACAAAGGCAGTTCTGCGCCTGAATCGGAGATGCTCCCTTCTGCCTGCTACATACATTTGCACAAAACCATTATACCATTCTTACAGAGCTTCAATGGGTTTAGGGTATACACATAACCACCAAAAATCGCGACTACAGAACTTTTTATTCGATGCAAACCAGAAAGACAAGAATGAGAACAAGAACTCAGAGTTCTTGTTGATTTTTATTTTAAAATTGTTTGTCTGGTTGACAGACCGTGCATTATTACTGTCAATTCTGTGCCCATTGCTGGTGTTTTTCTAAACAAAATTGAATCGGGCTGTCAATGAGTTAATTTAGAGTTTGAGTTGATACTTCATAAGGGACCAAACCGGACCGGATCGGAGTGAACCGGACGCCTACGTAAACACAATTAGATGCCAACGGCTAGAGGCCATGAATCGATCAAATGCGGAGTAAGCCAACTTGGTAAACAAAATAAATAAAGGTCATGGGCTCCACTAATGTTGAATGAGCAGTGTCACGGCTCAACTTCACTATCCCTGCCTTTGTTCGAGAGTGGCGAGTGTCTACAACCTAACAAAATATTTTCATAGTGCATTTTAATGGCTTAGCCTTTAAGTGGGCTGTTCACAGACACATCTTATTCGCTCGGCGTATGCGTAATTGTTTTGTAAATGATATGCTTGTGATGACACATACACACCTACACATACACACACACATTAGCCGTGTGGCTGGCAAGCATAAGAATACCAGCGAGTCGTAGTTTGTCTAATACTATAATGACAAGCAATACTCGTATAATTATCACTCACAGGCTAAAAGTTCTTGATCGTTGTTAACATGAGAAGGACCAAGTCGAATATTGTCCTGAGAAGTGCAAGCTCGTGACCTCAGCAGAACGCCAAGTATCTCCGAAAGTATATTCGAAACCATCACACATCTGCTTAACGGTCAATCAGTGAAAACTAAAATTAAACTGAATCAGACGCTGAATATCCGACCCCATAAGCGCGGCCGTCAATCCTCGCATAACTTCCCTGTATGCAAAAAAAAACCATGAGATTATTGCGTAAGTGAACAACTATTACTGGCACAAATTCAAAGAGTGGATCTTTTGCAGAGTTCGGCTAAGGTAATGCTGTGCAATGATGAGGTACTTAGGTTGCAACTACCTGAGTGCTTCAGCCTTTTGTGCATTGCAGATGACCTGCACTAGACGTGGTGACCAAGGGGGGCATGGATCTAGAGACGGCAGCTAACGCGGACGATGTATGCAAGATGCGAGCTTGGCACTTACAGGTTGTACATTTAAAAATATCTGAGATTATGTGAACTGGTGTGATGATATAGCCGGGACTAGTGTGGGGTGAGTGTAATACTTATACACCGACATCGTTAGTGAATGGAACATGTAGTTAGCCGGGACCTTCTGTATCTCCAAGAAATTCTCACCTCCAATGCGTATTAAAAAAAAACAAAAAAAAGGAAATGAATTGCCATTTCCTATTACCAGTTTAAAGTTGCTTAATTAGTCGGCTGGACGAGTCTCAAGTCTCAGGTCTCGAGTCACTCATCCCTATATGCATGGCTATGGCAATGGTAATAGTTATGACATTTGTGGCCTATGTTGACAGGCCGCAAAGTAATATAAAGCTGCTCCCAGCCAATAGGCAAATGCAGATGCACATGAATACGCATACCCAGGAAACTTCATTAACAGCAAAACCGGCGTCGTTTAAGAAGTAAAATTAAAGTATTATTTATGATTATTGTGAGAATTTCACAATGTCATGCGAGATTTTATAGTTAATGCTTTGTTGCTGCAAGTTACCATGGGTCACATCTGCATTTCTACGTGCACAAATTGCCAGCTAGTTTTGTTAGTTACATTTAGTGTCAAAAGTCCCCATATTTACTTATGAAATGTGTGTGCATCAATGTCTGTCCGGATATCCGTTTTTTTGTTAAACATCGAAGAACTGTATGCAACAATACTCAATAATAACAAAACTAAAACCTAATAATACATTTCTCTGGAGAACCATTCTTTTCTGTTTTAAAATAATAGATTAGATACTTTGCATGTATTTTTATTCCCCGTTATATATATTAGTATTTATTTTTTATTTTTTATTATTATTTTTGCCTTAGGAATAATATATTTATATGTTTCATGTGATTTAATTTTAAGATTCTGCTTTGAATTGTGATTTATGAAAAAATATTTAATCGAAAGTGGATGTGATTTGCACACATCCATTGCACAAATTTTTGATCCACGGTGCACGATGCATGGCAAGAAGATAGAGAGAATGCCGTTCGCAACAACAGCTTTTAGTGTTCTCTGAAATGTACATAGATATATACGAGGGTGGTCTGAAAAGTTTCCGACCTAATAAAGATACAAGACATTTTCTTAAGTGTTTTATTTTTTATTTTTCAACATAGTCTCCTTGTAATTTTACACACTTCTCCCAGCGATGCTCCCATCTCTGTAACCCGTCTAAATAGTACTCGGCGTTTTGCTCTGCAAAATAATTGTTCACAAAGGTGATTGCCTCTTCATTTGACGAAAATCTCTATCCTCCGAGCGCAATTTTCAAATGAGGGAACAAAAAGAAGTCGTTTGGGGCTAGATCTGGTAAGTAAGGCGGATGGTCCTGCAGTTCAAACCGTAATTCGCGGATTTTGACCATGGCAACCGCTGAGGTGTGAGGTTTGTTTTTGGTGTAACGTGAGCAAATTCGGCAGCCAACGAGCGGACAGCTTTCTCATGCCTAAATGTTGATTTAATATGTGATAAACACGTTCCTTATACATCTTTATAACCTCTGCTATATCTCTCACTTTAATTCGGCGGTCGTCTAGCACCATTTGGTGAACTTTGGCGACGTTTTCGTCGATCGTTGCGGTAAATGCTGGTGCAGAGTCCCCATACACAGAATCCAACTCATCTTTCATTTGCGTAGGCGTATTGCCTTTCAAAAACTAATATTTTATGACAGCTCGATACTCGATTTTGTCCATTTTCCCAAAAGCACTCGCATCAACTCACTCAAATGACTGTTACATAAGAACTTCGCGTCCAAAATGTCTGAAACTTTGGTGAGTAACTGTCAACAGATGAACAATGAAATTCACTGGCTCTTATCTACGAGTGCTGCCATCTTCAGGTTGAGGTCGGAAACTTATCAGACCACCCTCGTATATATATGCATACATTTGCCCATGCAAATATATATATATATATATATCTGGTCTGCATATTTGATGCACTATTGAGGCATGTAGTTGTAATTAAAGGTGTATTTAAATGTTAAACCAACCATTTAGCACTTGCATAGACATATGCAGATAGTTTCTCGTCTCGTTTGTTCGTCGTTTTATTGCCTGTCTGCTTCTTCCTCTTGAAACTAAAACCTTTTCGCGCTGTTGTCGTTAGTGTTAACGTTTATTAGTCAATATTTGCTGGTAGCGTGTTAAGCACTTCCTTATTGTTCCCATTGTACAAAATATAAAATGTATTTAATTTTTAATTTTCGAGGCGATCCAAGACGGATGCTGTAACGATATGCAAGTGTTGCCAACTCTTAAGTTAGCAACAGTGGGATATTCGCCATGAGCTCAGTTTGAAATCAGAATAAGGAAAAAGAATATATAATTCATTCATACAAATTTTTATTTTTTTTTTTTGGTTATATTTTTTCTTTTGCATTTTGTTTGTTTGCTTTTCGTAGCTTTTTTTCTTGCAGTTTTCAATTCATTTTTTAATTACTAAAATTTCATAAAATTGTTTAGGCTAAATCGTAAGTACAACACTAAATTACAATTGTATGTATGTAACTACTATTATTTATATATTTCTTGTTTAAATAAATGAATTTAAGGTCTTATGTACTTTATACAATCTGATGTGTGTGTGTTTTTTATATAGTTTTTTTTGCAATAAAAATATAAATTACTAAAAACGACTTTTTAAAAAATAAAATATTTATAAAAAAATATATATATATATATATGCATATATGTATATGGGCGGTCCTAGCATATTTATATATAATGTATGAGCGTAGATAACAAAATGAATTTGAGAGAGCTTTAGGTTTAATATGTACAAAGTTGAGATAAATATTGATGAGCGCTGATCTTTCTGTGTATATTTTAACGTTTCTGTTTCGATTTAAGTCACATATGCATTAAAATAAAATATGTTTACATATAGTAAGTAAATTGAACAATAATTTGCGGCATCGTTTGTTTTTTTCTTAGCACTTTTACATATATTTTTAAACTAACGAGGAACCATTTGCAATTTAACTGTAAGTTGAAGTTGAGTTTGTTTTTGTGAAGATTTAATTTTGATACTTTAGAGTTTCGGAAACAGTTGTTGCCTTATATTTTCATACTACACATTGTTGGTTTAATGGTTTTGAGATCAAAATTAAATGTAAACAATTTGTATTTTATTATTTTGTTTTAATAACAAAAAGCATTCATTAGACTATACTGTTCTGAAGACTTTCAAACGTAAATGATAGTGTTTTTTTGTTTATGTTTATTGTTTTATTTTTTTTCCCATTTTGTATATTTCATTTAATTTTGTTTGTTAATAAATTTTCGAATAAATATATGCTTAAGTTTTATAAATTCAATACACGTCTCGTTTAAAGTTAACTTTGAACTATAAATAATGTTGACTTCATTTTTCTATATAATTGATCCAATTAAAAAAAAATGTCAAAAGTTATACAAAAAGTTAAAAAAAAGATAGATTGAAATAAAATATATATAAAGTTATAGCGTGTAAATATAAAGCACTTATGATAGAATCACTAAATGTTTTTGTTTGTTTTTGCTTGTTTGTGTGTAGATAATATAATTAAGCTAAATTTAAATTTAGTTATACTTTATGCATATACCTTTGACACTAAAAGTAGGACGCAAGATAGTCAATTTAATATGTTTTTTTGTTTTTTTTTTGTTTTGCGTTGAATGTTTTTTGTATGTTTGTCGTGTATCAGAGTTGATTACCTATAATTAGTATGTACAAAATGCTTGCGCACTACTTTGCAAAGACAAAGAGTCGACATGCAGCGTCAATGAGGAATTGTATTATTTTTTTTTTATGTTTTTGTAATTGCTTAGTGGCTAAAATTAAATGCTAATTATGTTTAGAGTTATTTGCGTTAAGTAATATTTACAGTCGGTCGCAACTAAGCACAATTTTAATAATAATAATTGAAGCAGACTTTTCAGTAACATGCAAAACGTCAGTAGAAATGTGTTTCTTTAGTTTGTTTTTTTTGTCCAGTTTTTCTAATCTTGCGATAGCTTAGTCAAGTTTTTGCAGAGTTTAAGTCAAAGTCGTGAATTTTGCGAATTGCCTAATGGTTTTAATATAACTTTATAGTGTGTTTAATTTATAAATTAGGCAATGTATAGAAAATTTTAAAATTTGTTTTGCGGGCATGTGTGTGTAGGTGTGTGTTAAGCCTGTTACAATTTTGACGACTGCACTGCTTCAATCAACAACAAAGCCAAAAAATGGCTCATCATTTGGCGTCTCTCTCTCTCTGTCCCTCTTATTCGCTCTCTTGTTCCGTCTCTCTCTCTCTCTCTCTCTCTCTTCCGTCTCTCTCTATCTCTCTCTCTCTCTCTCTCTCTCTCTCTCTCTTTCTCACTCTCTGTGCAGTCTTTGTTTACATGTGAGGAGTGCCACAGACCACAGTGCGCTGCGTCGGCGCCGCACCGCTGCCCGTCGCCGCTGCCACCGCCATCAGCTGAGAAGAGCAGGCACCTGCCACACCTGCCGCTGCCAGAGATGGCCAACGCTGGCTGCAATAGGAGCCCTCGCCCAGCACCGAAATGCGCTTGCCTCCACCAGCGCTCCCCTTGCCACCTCCACCACTCTGCTCGCTGTGTGCTGAGTTTGTCGCTGCTGTTGCAGCAACGCCCGCAGCTGAGCTGTACTCTTTGGTTGCGCCACTGGCCGCTGCTGCTGCCGCCGCTACTGAAGCGACGCCTGCGCCAGATGACAGCAGCTGTGAGGCACGATGTTGCATCAACGTTGGATCCGTGTTGAGCTGCTTTTGCGATTTAGCGCGTTGCAGCGGCGCCAACTGGCCAACACCACAAAACTCCGAATTAGCATTGTTGTCCGCCGTTGCCGTTGCCACAGCGTAATTGGTTAAGGCACCGGAATACATACGGCACTCATCGGCCGCTGCAGCTGCCGCAGCCGCAGCCGCGGCAGAGGCACAAATATTATTTACCGATTTGTCCCACGTGTTCTTGATGATGTTCGGGTTACTGTTGTCAAAGGTGAGGCCACCGTTGCTGCCACGCTTGACGCCAAGCGTTGTGCCGCCCGATGGCAGCCCAATACCGACACCAACGCCAACGCCGCTGCTGTGATGCAACGTGGCAACTGCATTCTGTTCATTCTGTTTGCGTGCCTCTGCATCGTCCTTTTCCTGGGCACGTTTCCGTTTCCGCTTCATGCAGAAGACGACGCAGGCAGCGATCACTGCCACAAGGGGCATGGCCACCGAGAAGATGGCAATGAGTACCACTTGGGCACTGGTGAGGCCATCGGCACGTGCTTGTGTCGTTGCCCCATATTGATGCGCGTCGAATGTGACTGAATCGTAGGCTTCCTCGTCGCATTGCCTGCCGCGGAATCCATTGGCGCAGACGCATTCGAAGCTGTTCACACGATTCATGCAGGTACCGCCGTTGTGGCAAGGTGTGCTGCCACACTCATCGATATCGATAGAGCAATCCTTGCCGGTGAAGCCGGCGCGGCAATCGCACTGGTAATCATTGTTGAGATTGGTGCAAGTGCCACCGTTGGCGCATGGTTTGGTCAGGCAGAGATCCACTTTGTTGCTACAGCGCGGTCCATGGAAACCAGGCACGCATTGGCAGCGATAAAGATTGAGCATGTCGATGCAGGTTCCACCATTTTGGCACTTGTGCCCAACACAATCGTCAATGTTCTGTTCGCATCTGGCGCCCATATAGCCCTCTGGGCAGTTGCATTTACCATTCGGCTGGCAGGTGGCACCATTCTGGCAGGGATTCGGATTGCAGTTGTCCAAATGTAGATCGCAGGTGCGTCCACTATATCCACTAGGGCAGTCACATTGAAACCCTTGATGTTTGCTGTTGTTGTTGCCATTCGGACTTGTGTTGCGGCATCTGCCCTGGTGGCAGGGTTTGTCGGCGCAGGTGAGCAGCTTCTCCTCGCACATTCGTCCATTCCAGCCCTTGGGGCAAAGACACTTGTAACCTCGCTGAGTCGCCTCGTCGACGCACGTGCCTCCATTCTGGCACGGATTCACATCCGAGTCACAGGAGCTGATCTCCGTCTGGCAATCATTACCATTGTAGCCGGGTGCACATTTGCATGTGTAGAGTCCCTGGCCGGTGTTGAAGCAGGTGCCGCCATTTAGACACGGACGATGGTTGGTGCAGTAGTTCAGGTCCTGATTGCAGAACAGACCACCCCATCCCTCGTTGCAAATGCAGTCCCACGGCTTGTTGCAAGTTCCGTGCACGCAACTCGGATAAGGAGCGCACTCATCGCACAACGATCCGCGCCAACCCTTCTGACATCTGTAAAAACATAAGAATAAAAGCAAACAATAAATTAGTTAATTAGTTCATTTATTTTATTATTTACTTATTTGCATATATTCATTATTTAATTATGTGTTTTATTATTTTATTGTTTGCTTATAAAAACCAACTAAAGTACAATTGAATCGCCTACCGACAACAAATCAATCGAATAATCGCTTATCATTTAAAACTACATATATTTCCTTCATAGCAGTTCGAATAAGGTAAAGACAGCAATAAAATCATCAGTGAATTATGCAAATGCAAAAGGCAAATGCAAAAAGTGAATAAAAAAGAGGACGCTGATTGCTGGACATGACGGACACGGCTAATGCGCTTGGGGCGATGGTTTACTTTTGAAGTTTTTGAGCAAAACGCGAAAGCATGAAGAAAAAGCTGAAAGGAAAGAGGAAGACATACAGTGCATCACCTGTTTAGTAAATCGCTCACACAGACATAAATCAATACACACACACATGCATATGTATGTATATAATTTGCTGTGTGGGCTCAGCAACGCTTGGCTAAGCAAATATTTATATATTTACACATAGCAATGTATGTAAGAAGAAAATAATAAAAAAAAGGGCAACGACGACAACTTTTGATGCGGATCTGATTTGCACTTTTAGTCCAAACAATTTAATGTGCTCGAGGACCCCCCCCCCCCACGGCAAAGAGGGTACATCAACTTGACAGGAGAAGTAAAAGGAAAACGCATGTCAACTTAAAAGTCAAAAAAACAAAAAGAAAATAACAATCAAAGATGCAACGCATCTCTTTTTATCTTGGTTTTTGTTCAAGTGCAAATATCCGCACACAGCGACCGTGTGTGTGAGAGAGAGAGAGTGAGAGAGTGAGAGTGAGAGAGAGCAAGTGAGAGAGAAAGAGACACAATTTAGCGATTCTCACGATCGGGGAACAACTAAATTAATTTATTTTACTTGCAGCGCGTTCCAAATTGCGTTGCCAAACAAAAGCACACACACAACCCACGAAAGCTCGTCGCATTGTGGCCACATAGATGCATTATCGATAAATACATTTATGCAAAATAATACAACGAAGAAATCCTTCACCCACAAACTCACAATCGGCCATAATTCAAAGCAGACGCTCGACACATAAGGATGGGGGAGGAGGGAAAAGAGGTGGGTTGTACAAGACAAGTGGTAATTGATATGCGGTTGTGTGTACACAACACAACACAAGCAGAAATGTCAAAAACGTTGGAGACGACGACGGTCAACGCACAACACACAGCGTTGCCAAACTGTCCGATGAGTGTGTGAGTGTGTTTGTTTGCTTGTGTTTGAATTTGTTGAAATTGCGCGCGCGCATAGAATTATTAAAATGTTCCCACAACAAAAAAAAAAAAAAAAGCACTTTAATTTGAATGGTATTGGATTGGTTTACTTGACAGCTTAAAGTCGCGTTTTCTACGAACAATCCACACGTCGTCGGGCCCTATTTATAAAACAAACATTTTATTCCAAATCACATCAATATCATTGGAGGTGTGTGTGCGTTCGGGTTTTGGCACAACTATTGAACCACAAAATGTGTGATTTCCGTTTTACTCACTGGGAACTGGCACAAAGCTGGGAGTTGATGGGCGGGAGGGGGAGGGAGGCTTAGGCACATTATTGGCCAGCAATGCATAAATAATGAGCAACATCCTGTTCAAAATTAAAAAGAAGAAATCAAACAACAACTACGTCGCAATTAGCCTTCTGCACTCCAAGCAGGCAACGCTGGCCAGCCAACAACAGCTGCTTGCTTAGAGGGTGGTGCAGGGGGGTGGGAGGTGTGGCTACTGCTCTATGAGATTTGAGCTTGAAATTTCATGCATAAAATATTTGCAAGCGTCGTCAAAAGTGTTGGCTTACACCTTGCTGTGTCATTGTTGTTGTTGTTGTGTCTTTTGTCCTATGAAAAATGTGGGAAAACTTTGTAAATCAAATTTGATTTGCCAGTGTATATATTGCTTTTACTTGATTATTTTTACAGCAGGCACTTCGAATATAATTGTAATGCAAAACCTCTGCAATCAAATGACAGCCAATGCACTCCCAGCCAGACAAACGGACAAAAAGATAGACACACAGAAGAATTTCTTGTGGTCACATAAAACGTGCGCTAAACGGCTGAAAAGCAAACAGACTTTGTTAGTTGTTTCTTTTTGTTTTGTTGCTTTTGCCCTTTAAAGTTGGTAGCAGTCGACAAACAAAACCAGCCAACAACAACTAGTCAAATAACTTTGTAAAGGTGTGTCCAATGACAATTGCTGTTATTCTTGTTTTTGCTTTTGGCAAGTAATAAAAAAAGAAGAAATAAAACGAGCAGCAAATAAGAAGCGACAAGCACAAAAATCGAATCTTTTCAAAAATAAAATTAGCTAAGAGTTTTGCCTAATTAGCCATAATTTGTGTGTGTGGTCTTCGCACGCAGTTTAAACAGGTTTTACTTATTCTACGATATTTTTGGTAATACTTACATGCATTGATTAGGCTTATCGCACTGGCCATGGACACAGCCCTTGGCGCATTTGGCTGCAAGTAGAAAGAAAGCAAAGACAAATATTGTTAATTGATATGCTGACGTGAGTTTCTAAATATATAAACATAAATTAATGAACAAAAGAGCTACATTTGAAATAGTAAAAATATCGCCACTTTCTTAAGTTCAGTGGCTAGTTGATTTGAGTTAGCAAGCAACCTGCCATCTGTCACCTGCCACCTGCCTCAAAGCGTAGCAGGCACACCTACACGCAGCCACAGCCCACAGTGACGAAGACAATCAAAACAAAGAGATACGTAAAACAAACACAAGATTTTGGATATTTTAAAGTGAGGAAAACAAAACACAAACTTTCTTTTTCACGCTTTTTGGGGCTATCGAAAAACACCTTGAAAAATACAAAATTAAATATCATAAAAAAATTTAACGCTCGAGAGATAGACGAAAACGTTTAAAATATTTACTTCTTTTACTACTTCTCATTTTCTTTTTTTTAGTTTTCGCAAAAATGAATCATGGCCAAAAAAAAAAACGGCAATGACGCTCAAACTGTGCGGCAGCAGGAATAACTTGTTTCTAATACGCGCCAGGGCAAAAGGAAACACCACAAAATGAAATAATCCCATGGCCGCAAAGAGTTGCAAGCAGCAACGGCAGCAGCAACAAGAAGACAGCGGCCCGAAAACCGATTCCCAAGCTACAAAAAGTTCGACGAAAACATCGATTGTGAATTGCACAGAGACTAAGAGAGAAAAAGAAGAGATGAGACTGAGGCTGAGGCTGTCGTTGGTATATGAAGCTGGGCCAAGAATGTGGCAAACATGTTTTTTGCGGGTCTGGGCCTGGGCCTGGGCCAGGAAGTAGGGGAGTTTTGCTGCTGCCCGCCAGCCTCATCCTCTAGGGTCTCTAAGTGGACAAAAAAAAAGTAAATCGTGAACATTGCGAAGATCCTCTTCAATACTGGCCAACAGCAACAACGAACAGCAACAGTTTCTTCTTTTCATTCTAGCAGGAAAATTGCCTAGAAAATCACTAAAACGTGTTCTCTTTCTGAGGTTACAGCTCCTGCTGCGGCTGCTGTTGCTTTTAATTCCCCCGCACGCAGCTAATTTATATAAGCCGTAATATTGGCAATTGACAATGATTTTTATTACATGCCCACAGACGGAGCAGTTGAAAGTGAGTTTATTGTTGCTGGTATTTGTAGGTTGTTAGTTGCTGGCCTGGTAGCCTGTATGAGGCATCGTTTCGTGGCTAGCTTAAATTTTGTTGTATATATTCTTCTACGGTTCACACACCCGTTACCTGCGGCCTAATGCTTACTTATGTTGCCATCTTTAAGATGTGCTTATCTACTTTCACTTTAGTCTACATTGAAACTTTTTTACCTTTTACTTTAAATAAAGCTACAGCTCACAAATTTTGCGTATCCTTATATTGCAAATGCAGCTGGGCTCTAAGTCTAAATAACTCATTTCCTTGACACTAAAACCCATAGGCACACGCACACTACACACTCACGCACAACGCAGCATTCATTCAGGAAAAAAAGGGCAAGTTGCAAACCTTTTTGGACCAATTTAATAAAGGCAGAACTAACTTCCACATGAGCAACTTATTTTTTGTATGTTGCACGTTTTGGCTTTTTATTTGCTGCTGCTGGAAAATAATTTTCGCATGTGTGAGTTTGTGTGTGTCTTAATTCTCATTTAAGTTGAAAATAAAGTATAGCATCAGCAGCAACAGCAACAACAAGAGCGGAAGAGGCAGCTGCTGTTTTGCCAACTTGCTCAACAACATGCAGCAGGACACCAAAAATGATGTGCCCGAAAAAGCAAGCTGGACGAATTTAAGGTGTAATCAGCCGTGGCTGTAGTCCCAAAGGAAGTTATTCTTGCTGGTCGCGTCCTTAGCAATGTGCGGCATGCAGACGACGTCGACTCCGACTGCGACTTCAACGTCTTGGCGGACACAAAAGATACTCAAAAACGACATCAACCTCGAGAAGGTACATCATGATGATCAAGAAGCTTGCAGTAGTCTGTGTAGCCTTATGTGTGTGTGCGTGTGGTGTGTATCCACGCCACACCTCATATATATATGTATATATAAAACCTGGAGCCGTTTGCACTTGGCGTGGGAAGATTTTTGTGCTCTTCGTCAGTTTTAGTGCTCTGATTCACAGTCCCTACAATAGGTCTGTGTGTATGTGGTGTATGAGTGGTGTGTGCGTGATGTGTGTGTGTTAGCCCCCGAAAAATGTTGCATAGGTAGCTGCTTGCTGGACTACCTATACAAAAGGGCCTGTTTGAGTATTGTTGTTTTTGTTTTGCTTCTTCTGCTACTTCTTGTGCTCTTGCCACATGTGGCAGCGGCTTCCTAAATGATTTCTTTGAGTTTTCAGTTCGTTAAGCGTTTTGTTGCGCCTGTTTGTTCTGCCTCATGCAAAATGACAAATGATTTTTCCCCCATTATAACAACAACAAAACGGGTACAAAAATATAAATTCATTGATTTTCAATTTATATGTTTGACTCTTTCCACTTTTTGGTTTTTTTAACTTTTTGTTTGTTCAATTCAATATTTGAATTTTGGTATTCAAATATTTTATTTTTTTTTTTGGCATATTCGTCAAATCATTGCCAGCTACGCATTGAAAATAATTACACTTTCAATTCGTTAGCAGCTCCTTGTCTCGCTCCCCTTCCAATTCCCAGTCGCCGCACCTCTTCTTCTACTCACATATTATTTTATATATTTTTCTTTTTTTTTGTATTGTGTACAATCATCTCATTTGATTTGACAAGCAAGTGATTTTCAATAATAATAAGAGTTGCTCGCGTGAAGTGCGGCACAAGAAACGCGGCACGTTGTGTCCACTTGACAAAGCAGCGGCAGCAACAACAATAATAATAATAATAACAACAACAGGAAACAATTACAATAACAACAAACATGAGCCCAGAGCTTCATATTAAACAATGCTACAGTCGTTATGCGGCACAAACGAATAATGGAACTGGAACTGTTTAAGTTGTTGTTATTGCTAGTGGTCCTCAAACCAAAGTAAAAATCCCAATCGCAATTCTGATATCTTTAGATGTACTTACGTTTCTCGCAGTAGGTGCCATGCCAGCCGGTGAGGCAGATGATTTCACCCGTTTCGGAGCATGTGTAATGGCCAAATTGATCGTCACGGGGTCGACAAAGATTCGCACAGCCGGATCCGTAATAATGCGGATCGCAGGTGACACGAAAATCGTATTCGAGCGATGTCTGCTGTGATTCTGATTTGTTTGTCTTCCACTCGGAAGAGACTTCGAGAACTTGCTGCACCGAGAGTCGTTGGATAAGCAGATCTAAAACAGAAAGATGAAAAGAAAAAACAAAAACATTATAGATAAGTAAATTGTTTGTGAGAAAATTACAAGAAAAAAAAGAAGTGTGTGTAGATAGCCCTAATGAAGATTAATTGGATTCAAGTTACAGTTGAACTCCTCCCTATAGGAATTTTCAGATATTACAAATACTAAATAAAAATACTAACGAAAAAACTCGAAACTGGCAAGCTCAAAAACTTGCAACTTATCACAAGTGAAACGTTGTAGTAAGGTATGCGGGGCAAGTACTTGCAATTATTTGCGGGCGGCAACAGGCAGGCAGCCAGTCAGTCAGCCAGCCAGCCAGCCAGCCAGCCAGCCAGCCATGCAACTGAGCGTCAGTTGCATTTTCAGCTGTTACCATGAGTCAAGCGGGACCGGTATTTAATTTTTTTTTTATTTTTTGAGAAACCATTGTATGGCAACTTGTTTATGTGTGTATGTCTGTATGTGTGCTGTTTTATATAGCCACATTATGACATGGTCTATAAAGTAAATTGCAGGTGCATGACTATTTGAATTGCAGGCAGCCAAGTCGAAACTAAGCCTGAGAAGTTGAAGCGGGCCAAAAGAGAGAAGATAACAAGTAACAGAAAAAAGCAAACATAAAAAACCGATGCAAAAAATCTCTAGCAATGCCAAAAGGGCAATATTTTTGATGCTAAATACTCAGCTTGCCCATAAACCAAAAAATGCAAAGTACTCAGTAAAAATATACAATCAAGATTTTGTGAATAAAAATAAAAGCGATCAGCATCAAAAAAAAAGAGTGGTACGGAATAAATAGTAAAGAAGTGAAAATGAATCGGCAGCATGTGGCAGATTATAATGACAGAATTTATAAGTTATTTTTTTATTTAATGTGTACTATAAAATCAAATAAGCGAATACTTAAATTAATATTAATAAATTAAAAAATAAAATGAAATAAAACCAAGGATATAAAAAAACTATTTATTTTAAAATTTAAGATATTCCTAACTTGTTTTAAGGTCTATTGAAGAGAGAAACCCAAAGACACCAAAATTAAAGATAGCTACGAATATGGTCAGAAATGTTGTTGGGTCAATAAATTGCAAGCTGCAATTGACAAGTGCTCCAACTGGTTGCCGAAAATGTTGAGCAAAATATCCATACTCCAATATCAACTAATTAATTATCAAGCGACCAAAAATATGCACATATAAGTCAGATATATATATGAATGTGTGTGCGTCTGTTTGTGTGCGTTTCATAAGCAAAAATTCTAAGCGAGCTGCCAGTTGCAATTTTCTTTTTATATTTTTTTATTGGCCAAGTCGTGTGCTTCACCTGACGTCGCAACATTTTAAAAAGCTCAATGCAAATCTCGCGCCAAGCAACAACATTCCCCAAAAAAGCGCAGCTTGAGGCAGACAGCTAACTAAAATTAACAAACAAACAAGTGAAAAAAGGAATTGAATATTTTGTATTTTTTTGTGTTTTTATGGTTTTATTTACCTTTGCAACACATACATAAACGTGCAAGGGGTTTTGTGGCATGACAGGTTATTAAGCGACGTTTCAAGCGAGACGCACAATTTGACTGCAAGTTTTTGGAGTCCAGTTTTGCCAGTTGGCCAATGTGGCAGCAAATAAATATACAAAAATTGTTTGCAAATGCATACGCATAAAACGGCATTTTTTAACTATCTATAAAAGTGATGTATAAAAAAAAAACACAGAAGACATTGCTCAGTAAAAAGTTGCGTGCGACAACTTTCGAAACAATTGTCGCTAATCACATGATTGATGATTTTAATTTGCTCAGTGGCTCAAATAAATCTAAGTAGGAATCTTTTCAGGAACAAAATATACACAAGGAGAAATTTTGAGCAAATTGTTGGTTGTTTTTTAACAAATGAGTTGCAATTTGTGTGTGAAACAAATTTAGCAAAACGGGCAACAGCATTTTCAACTTGACGCCAACAAGGGGCAACGCTTTTTCAACATACAACATACAACACACAACAGCAAACTGCAAATATTTAGTCACAGTCGCAGCAACAACGCGCTGACTTCTGCCAAAGGAATTTATAAAATACCATTTTATCAAGACACACTCGTCGTTGTGTGTCTTTGTCGACGACAAAGAAGAAGATCATGATGAAGAAGAAGACGAGGACGGCAAAGACAACGAGATTTGTATGGCAAGAGGGTTCTTCTCTGTGTGCCACTGTGACTGCGACTGTTGCTGGGCTGCTGTTGCTGCTTGATCCAATGAGTTAAAATTAAAAGATAAGCATTTTAACAACATCGGCAAGAGCAACAACAACAGCAACAGCCACTTGCAACTAACAACTTTGGCATTGGCAGAGATTAATTGGTAGGTAGGGACAGGTGAAGAAAAAAACAGCAACAACACAAAACGAAAAGAAGAAGACGAAGGAGAATAGTAGAAGAAGAAAATCAGCGAAAATTTTAAGAGAATAAGTTGAAAGATTTCGACGCATCAAGCCAAGAATCACCTTGCAGCACGATGCTGCGAAGCCGGTCAAGCAAAGTGTGTGTGTGTGTCCGTGTGTGGCTGGCAGGCATACAACAGTTGGCCTGCAGGCAAGCACTGGCGAAAAGGTCGAGGACTACCCCACCCCACCCAAACCATGCCACACTGTCGTTGCGGCAGGTTTCTTTTTCTGTTTTTTTGCCTTTTTTGTATGTAATTTATGTTAAATGAATATAACAAAAAAATAAAGAGCTGCTAAACTTGTTGGCTATCGAGACAGGCGTAAACTTGCTACGCAGCCGTGCCACAAGTATGCGGGAGATCGTTTAACAACAACAACAACGTTTAAATAATGAAATTAATCTTTGACAAGCGCTTACAGCGACTTGCAAAATCTCCGCAAAATTGAAATAGTCAAGAAGGGGGGCAGCATGGGACAAGGGCATGGGAACAGGAGGCCAGCCACCAAGTCGATAAAGATCTATTGGGTCTGGGCCAAATACGCCTAGTACTTAAAAATGTAGTAGTAAAAATGTAGTAGATATCAGCATGATGCCAGCTTATAAAGAGACCTAAACAATTAAAATTCCTTTAACGAACCGAGTTCCTATGAATTGTTCATAAATCATGAAGTGAAAGAAATGTCTACAAAAATTGTTCAGGTATCAGCAGCTATAGTTAAGAATAGTTAAGAATAGGTAGCCAAACATTGTGGTCTCATAGACCAAAATAAAATACATAAAATCGAAAGAAAATGTGTTGAAAGCGACCTTGAATGTTGCATGGACCACACAGATTTTAATTCAATTGCCAGCAATCTGTTTTTGTTTGTGTGGTCCTTTTTATCAAGCGGCTGAATCAGCGATCATGTCACATTGTTCCAAGATGAATTACACGCCGTACACGATCGCTAAATTCCTTAAAAAATCCTTCAACTAGAACTAAGAGTTCGTGATTAAAAACAAAAAAATAAGCAGACACAAGCCAAACTATAAAAGCTAAATTGCCCTTAGTAAGTAAACGACAAACGACAGTCGACAAAGGGACTGACAGAGAGACAGACCGACCTCAGCACACTTCCGTTCCGAAGGCGAGCACAGACAACAAAAGCGACAACAAAGTCTGCGGTGGTTTATCCCTGACTAAAAAAGGGAACCATACCTGACGAACACAGACCTGAGTTGTGTCGCCTGTTGTTATTTAAAACCACTCAATGTGCCGGAAATCTAATACATACACACTCTGGCACACACACATATCACAAGTGTTGAACTTTAGTTAGTTGCGCAGTAAGTGCGCAACTAGATATTTGAGTTTGAGTATCAGGGGTCTTTTTCCTTCTCGATATTTTTCCCTATCTCTCTCTGTCTCTGTCTCTCTCTCTCTCTCTCTCTCTCTAACTCTCTTTCACTCACTCACTACATCTCTCTCTTTCAAAGATCCTCGCTAAAGAATATTTTTGAAACCAGCTTTTGAGCGCACAGGAAGCAGGATGCAAGTTATGAATTAAAATTTAATCAATAATGTTAGAAAGCGAAAACAAATTCTAAAATAAATTTTGTATTAATTAATTTAAAACTTTATTTTTTGGTTGTACATCAGTATCGTCTCCATCTCTCTCTGTCTCATTCGCTTTCTCTTTGCTTTTTTTTGTGACCCTCACCAAAAAAACATACTTGGGACAGCTTTTCAACGCACAGGAAGCAGGATATTTACCTGGATATTCCAAGGAAAAGGATAGTCATTTAAAACTCGTTTTTTCTGTTTACTTACTGTTTAAGCGTGCATTAGCGCTGTTATTCGTATCGTGCCAGGCCTCAACGATCAGCGTGAAGGTACCCTGCAAAATAGAAAAAAAAAAGTTAAACAATTGTAACAAAACAGCGAAGAAGAGATATATATGATTTATATGATTTATATATGACATATGATTTAAATTGTCGACTAAAAATGTATATTGTACATAAAAATGGTGGAAATATAACAAGATATTTTAAAAATATATGTTTTTTTTTTTTACTTAGTGGAAACTTACAAATAAAAACAAAACAACAAGAATTGTTAGAAAAGCAGCAGCAGCATAAGGTCTACTAAAACTGTATTAAGTGAAGTTAATAGCTCATGCTCGCACTTAACCAAGTTAAGGCTAATAGTTTGAAAGCTCTCACAAATGCCACCGCAGCCCACATCCCACAATGTGCCTCATTATGGACAGATTATGACAACAGCGCAGCACCAACAAAAAAAAAAAATGTGCTTCTAAGACGCCCACATGCCACTGACATACAGACAAAAAACCAGTGAGGCAAACGCTATTGCAATGAGAGATGCTATAGCTAACACACACACAAGGGGTAGACAAAAACCGACAGAGATGACACAAAATCTTGCATATATGCGTGTGTATATTATTGGCAATAGACGAGAGTCGCTGTTTGCAGAGGTGGCTTAAAACTCTAACGCTAACTTAACTACTTGAGCTGGGCGTGTTTTTTGATTGCATATTTGAGTTTGAATTTGAATTTGAGTTCGGATTGCATTGCATGTAAATGACTAATTTTTGACTAACTTTCGATTGTTGTTGTTGTTTGATATGTGTGTGGGAGGCAGATGTAGAATTAATTTAGCTGATAAGCCGCAGAGTGCCGATTGATTGCATAAGCAGCTTGCTGAAGCGAATTGTTTTTGTGGTATAACCAGAGATTGAAAAGTGCATTTGCCAATAAGCAAGCTGATGGGCACGACAGGAAACAAGTCAGATATCTGTACTTAATACATATAAATATATATATACAAATATGACTATGTGTGTATATATATATATATATATATATATATATATATATATATACACACATTCGCGTGTACATCCGTGTATAAATATATCTAAATCATTTAATTTGGGAGCTCATATAAAAGTTTTTATATATATATTTATAGTTAATGTGCGACCTGTATTAACTAATAAATATTTTTCTGTACAACTTTGTATTTTATTTATTTTATTTCGATTAATATCAGTCAAATATATAAATATATATATATATATATATATATATATATTTATATATATATATATATATATATATATATATATATATTTGACTAAATAAATACTTTTATATGAGTCCAAAAATAAATAATATACACGGATGTACACGCGAACGTGTATCGCGTGCAACGGCGCTGTATATCAACGTCAATATCTGCTGCTGCACAGGGTGAAGCGCATGCCAAATGCATAGGGCGGAACAGAATAGGAGTGGCAGACAATGCAAGACAAGTCAAGACAAAACAGGGGAGGCACAAAGACAGACATAAAAAGCCAAAAGTAACAAAATTCAATACACAACAAGAAGCGACAGCAGAAGCAGCAGCCACAGACAACGTTCAGCCTCAAACTTGTCGTTGACTATTTTTAGCAGGAACCCAACAGCTGTGAATGGGCGCGTGGAAGGGAGATGAGGGCGACCGATCTCCGGTAACCCCCAAGAATATCGAGGCGAGGCATATGCATTGCTCTCTCCCACTTCGCTCTATCTCCTGCCCGTGTCACACGCTTTTAATTAAGTGCAAAATTCAATTAGTTGATGACGCGACTCTGACACATCTGGCTTACTATAACTTAATATTTAGTTTTTAGTTTGACCTAAAAATATTTCATGTTTTCTAAAATAGAGACAATAATATTGCATTAAATTACTCGATTATTTGTACAAATTAGCAATGTGCAAAATAGAAGGCAATTATTATATGTTTTTTATTTTTTATTTTATAAATATATATATTTTCATTTTTTTAAATTTTACTTTAAGCAGCTTTTAACTGTAGCAAGACCGCACCCAGCTTTTCTCAATGAATGAAGGCTATAGTTTCATAAGGGCGCTTATGTATTAAAATGCTTTCATAAATTTTAATTATTGCTACTTTGCTTCTATACTTAAAAATACAATTATTGTTTCAGATAACTTTAACAATTGCAATTTCTTCGCTTTTATTTTTTAATTTCCTTCTATTCGCTTGTAAGTTTCCCGCTTCTTGGCATATTTTACTTTACAAATTAAATTTCGTTCTTTTTGACTTTTATTCCGTATTTTGCTCTAGCTGTGTTTTATTTTTATTTTTTTATTTTTATTTGACTTAAATAATTTTTAATCGTATCTTTTTCCTTTTTTGACTAACTCTGTCTTAATACTCACAGCACGTGTTGCATATTTTTGCATTTGTTATATAAGCGCTAATTGCACGTGTTGCGAATGCGCATTTGGCACAATTTTTCATTTGGCTACGCAGCTGCTCACACATTTTACGTACCCATAAGTCTGTGTGTGTGTGTACATCTTACCCTCAGCCTGCCCGGCTTAGCATGACTTTGCAACTTTAGTCAAGGCATACGATATTAGTAGTGGCGCTGCACATGCTCATTTAGGAAATAAAGTTTACACCGAGTGAGAGAGAGGGGGAAATTGATAAAGAGAATAAGAGGGACAATTACCCCCCTGAAATTATACGCGCACACGCTGCGGGCAGAAGAAGAAAAAAAATACGTTACAGAAGAGAAGCGGGTTCCTCAACGTGGGGTGAACAGCCCAACCAACCAGTCCATCAGTCCGTCAGTCAGCCAGTCAGTAGCCGTTAGCTGTAAAAAAAGACCGGGTGCCATCTATTTGATAAATAGCGAATGTGCTCGTAAAACTGGCTAAAATAATAAAGAAATGGTTGGCATGCCGCGTGTCTTGGCCACTGGACCATAAAAGAAGCAGCACGCAGCCAAAGCGAGCAGCAGTGCTAACAAGGAATTCGACTAGAGTGCAAGAGTATTTCAAATTGTTGGCAAGTTATTGGGCAAAAACGTGCGCAAACGACTTGTTTCCTACACTCAGAAAAGTTTAGAAAAACCACCTAAAATCAAAATCTCCTGAAAATTATAAAAATAACCTCCTTAGAAAAACTTACGAATATAACAGAACTGGTTAAATGTTTTGTATGTTGAAATTGAAATCTAAATAAACGAAAAACTTCATAAAATATATATTTTTTTTATATATATATTTCTAAATTTGTAGTTTACCCAGTACATAGAGAAAAAAAACAAAAATAGATATTTATTTACGGAAAAAACAAATAAATTTCAGGCTGCCTGCTTTTCAGAGTGTGGGAAGTAAAGCTGTCGAATACATTTGCACAAATCTGCAGAAGGTTATCAAGAGTCAATAAACGAGATTTATTAAAAACAGAATAATACACAAACGAACGTTACTTTTTTTAGGGGTTGATACTACACTTCGAGGTGGAAGTAGAGGTAGAAGAAGAAAAGGCTGAAACTAAAAACCAGTAGTCTTCGAGCTGGAAATTTCCGCGGTGGTGCTGCATGCTCGGCGTGGCACGCGTTTTTCAGTGTATATATAATCGACAGATGTTTTGCGACAACAACCCTTGACAAGGACACAGAGAGTTGTGAGCATATCGAAGAGAGCGTAGCAATTACGGGCGGAAGTAAGTACGACGCACAGTCGCCGTCACAATGTAACTGCGACGGCAACATTAGCTATAAAAAGACCAAAACACGCAAATTGGCAACAAAAATAAAAAATGCGTAAAAATCACTTAAAAGAGATTTTTAAATTTGTTTTATTGAATGAATGACTGACTGAACAAAACAGACTCACCCACTTCGCTGGGGGAAAAAGCTAAATATAGTATATATATATATATATTTATGATGATGATGTTTCAAGTATATTTGACTCACCGGCCAGGCAAAATTAAAGGCAAACTGTATGGGATTGGTGAACCCCTTGGCTTGAAGACTTTGCGCATCGGAGAGATTGAAGGAGTTCTCGCCAAGAATTGGCGTCACCACATCCCCATATGTGCATTGCGACGTTGTGTCTATCGTCGCCTGATAGTGCTTGAGGCACACACGAAATCTCGTCTTACATGTACCGATGCACTTGCCCGTCGTCGCATCAGTTGCATCGCTGCAACAGCGGCCCTCATTGTCCACGCCATGCTCGTTGCTAAAGTATTTCAATCGCAATTCAAAATTGCCGGAACTGTGAACCTGCAGAGGGAAGAAGAAAGAACGAGTGTTACTATAATCAAATTAAAAAGAAATTAATTTGAGTAGTCGCAGCATATCAAGAATGCAGCATCGGCCACAGCAGCATCTCCAGCAACATAGCAAATCTTTCAAAATCGTATTTAACTAAAAAGGAACTGGGTAAAACACAAGAATGAACTGTGGAATTTGGCCACAAAAACCAACCAAAATACCAAATCGAGTAGCAGTTGTTTTAAAAAAAAGAGACCCATGCGAAGGGCGAAAACAGGCTAATACAATATTAAGAGTCAAAAGAACAGCAACCAGTCGATTTTTGCGAGAGTTGGTTAACCCTTATTATTCAGTTTCGGTTTACTTACAGTTTATGAAGCTCACACTTTGACTTGAAAGTAATTGCGTGTGCATTTGCATTTGGATTTTTACATTTGTTTATCTTTTTATAGTCGATAAATTTGTAAATTTATTCACTAGCGTGCTTAACGAATTAAGGTGTGAATTAAAAAAAAAAAACATTCAAAGCAAAATAAAAAAATAGGTTGACGTGTGTTCACAACTTAATTAAAATACATAAAGAAAATATCCCTAATAGGGATTGTTTTACGGATATTGTTGTGCTTTTTGCGCTTATACAGGTTTTAGATGCTGTTGCACCTTAGATTTAATTTTGAAGCCATAAATGGGCGCCTGAACCACCCTCACAAGAAGCTGAGCACAAACAAAAAGGCATTGCCCAAAAATAGTTCCTTAAATGTAATTGCTCTGATTGTTGTCCGTTTTCAATACATATTAAGTAATTAACATTTTAACAAGAACAAGAAAAAGTGAAGCTTGTTAAAATGACAATTTAATTGTTTACATGACAAGAGCTCAAAGTGCTGACAGAGATAGAGACTGATCCACATGTCTTGTCTTGAGAAGATTTTAACAGTTATTTTTTTGTTTTTGCTGTTTGGTTATATGAACATAAGTGTTTAATTGCTCAATTCAGCTGAAGTGCGTCTGATGTTGCTTCTTCACCTGTCTTCTACTTTTTTCAGATGATGTGTAAGTAAAGCAATAGTGTAGTAATCCGTTGTGGGTCCCAAACAAAAAAAAAAGGAGAATAAAGTGAGGCACAATACGGGAAGCAATGATAAAAGGGCGTTGGTGATGCAGTTGAGCCGCTCTTCATCTGGCGCTAACATTTTCCGCTCGCCGTTGTAATTTTAAGCAAGCATTTGAAAGAGAAAGAAAGAAGTTACTGATTTTTCTAGCAATTACAAATTCAACTAGCACAAATCAAAGTAGTACTTAATACTAGCAGAAATCAAACACACTAAAAAAAATGTAGGTAAACGCAAAACGAAAGACTCAAGCAACGAACCAGCAGCAGAGCAATGCAAGAAGCAGCGTCAATAGCGACGGCATCGCTGCTGCGCTACGTATAACAAAGCGTGTATTAATAAGCAGCAGCAACAACAGCAAACAAAAAAAAAAACAAGAAAATAAAAAATAAAACAAAATAACACACGACGGCAAAACGGACGCAAAAGAGCAGCACAAAAAGAAGCAGCAACAGCGACAACGACGTCGGCAACAGGCAAGCAAAAAAAAAAAGTTAAAAAAAAATGTACAAGTAAAACCGAATTGTTTCCCACGGCATACGATTTTGCCGGTCAACATTGATGGTTAAAACGAACAAACGGGCGAACGAAGGAACGATCGAGCGACGAAGTGGCTGCCCGACATCGCGACTTTCAGTCAAAAGGTGTAAGCAGCAACGAGCACCAGGTGAAGAAGCAGCAGTGCATGCATTGCCAATGCATAGCCAGCCATTTTTAAAAGAGCGAGAGAGCGGAAGAGCGTGCGAGCTTCAGAGAGAGGAGAGAGAGAGGGACCAGCAGTAGAATCGCTCTCTCAGAGAGAGCTCAGCAAAAGCCCCCCTAGCTATAACAGTGTTTAGTATTTGTTGTTGTCAGCTGGTGTTTTTGGGGAGCTGCTTCTGCAGTCAGAGCTAAAGAAAGAGCACCGCCAAAGCGCAAAAAGAGCAAAACGTGACTAAAAAGTGAATTGGATGGTGAATCGTTGTTGTTGAGTTTATAAAGTGCAGCTGGCAGCTGCCGCTGCTGTGTGAGAGAGAGATAGAGAGAGAGAGGGAGAGCGACTAAGAGAAAAAACTTGTTTTCAACGGCGCTTTGAAAAAGAGTAGTGCAAAAAAAAAAAATATTGTAGAAAAAAGAATTAATAGATGATCAGCAATGACGCGTTGCTGATGCGATAGAGACGAAACCAAAGGACAGACGGAATCTGAACCTGAATTAATAATAAAGAAAAATCTCGCACAAAAGAAAGAAGAATGCATATACAGCAAATGTTGAAGACGAAAGCGGAGGAGAAGAGCTAACAAAGGTGCTGCCGCAGTTGTCAAAATATGTACAAAAAGCAAATCAATTTGCATAACAGCGAAACATTTAAACACAAACATTGTTGGTGAGAAGTAAAACAAAGCGTTGCAAAGCGATTTAAGCTGAAAACACAACATAGTTTTTTACAAAAACTTGACACCATTTTAATGCACAGATAGAAAATACAAAATTCTCACAAATTTTTTTTCTACTTCTTCGGATAGTTATATTCTGCTCATGCAAATAGTAAAAATGCATAGCTCAAAATTCTCCCCCTGTAGTAAAAAATAATAAATATATAATTTTATACACTTGTTAAAGTTCTTTTGTATTTTTTCTTTGTTTCCTTTCTTGTTTTGCCCTCAAATATGAACTTTATTACGCTTGAAGACCTTTTGGGAACACACACATAAATAATAGAAAAACAAAACAACAACAAAAAAACAAATCTTGAAAGCTAAAATGCCAGGTTATCCCTTATCCAGGTGAGGGAGGTGGTGATATGGGGGACAGGCACTTGAGAAAAGTGTTGGAAAATAGTGCGTTGCATTGTTTACCTTTTGCTTGACTCAGTTTGCCTTTTTAAGAGCCACTTTAAATGGATACAGTATAAATGAATATTTTTCTTGTTTTTCTGCGGAGTCTTCTTATTTTCTTTACCTATACCGTGATCGCTGAGGCTTGGCGCGACTAGTTAGATCAAGCCCCTCTCCACTTCCATCACCAAAAAGCATGTTTTTTTTTTGCCATTCTTCCACGTCAACTTACGTTGACTGCCTGACTGAGTGGCAGTTTTAATGTTGTGTGTTACAACACACACACACACGCATTTTCTTAAAATATATATATTTTGGTTTTTGTCTTAGAGGTGTTTGCTCAAGTTTTGCAGTTATTAAATGTGCGTGTGCGTATGAGCAAAGAGAATGGTAGAGAGATTAACAGTTTGCCCTTTGGCTTTGCTATGTTGTTTATTAATCATTTAAATTCATCAACATCATCGTTATCACAATCAACCGTTAAAAGCAACGGTCTTAAGAAACAGTTATAAGCGCAAGTGAAACAGCTTCTTTGTGTGGGAGCAGTTTCTCTGCTGCTTCCCCTTCCACCTCTCTTTAGGTTTCTAATTGTAATTAATTATGTTATAAAGTGCAAAAGTGCAAAAGAGAGAAGATAATGGAATCATCATTCATCCAATCTTTTGCTCTGTCATTTATTCATTAATACGCTGCGCTGTCGTCTAATGTTAATATGAAAATTGCATAAAATGCAAAACAGTAGAGGAGAGTTGCAGAGTAGGAACAAACGCAAGCGAAACTACAACTGCATTTACAGATTGTCGAGTGTAAATGATAAACAGAGTACGGTAATCCGTATGTGCTCAAGCCACACAAAATGGTCATTTTTAACACGCCCTAAGAAAGGAAGAAGGTAATTTTTAGAGCTGCCAGATTGGTTGAACTTGCAATGCAAATTAAAGGCGAGGAACTACAACAGCTGCATATCATAATTTTTCGGCTGGTCGGCAAAACTGAAGACCGCAGGAGGTTTTTCAAGCTAAATTTTCAAGTGCTGTTAAAATTAGCAACTAAATAAAAGAACGAAAAAAGCGACAGCGCAAAAGTAAAGCACGTAACAGAGGAGTGTGGCAAGCAGAAGAAGATGTGAAGCAGAGCCACATGCAATGCTCAAGAAGCAAGGGATGCTGGATGCGTTGAAGATCAATGAAAGAAGCAGACGCAAAAAAAAAAAACGTGGGGAAGGGCTGCGCATGTGTCGACGACATTGACGTCAACGTTGACCTACGCAAAGTGTAGCCAAAAACGCACATGTAAAAAAAGAAATGAAAAAAGTAAACAGGCAGATGTTGCCGATTTGCGCATGATTTTTTTTGTTGTATTCAAGTTTCACATATTGAAATCGAGCAGCTTCTCGATTATATTTTTGAAGCATGCGCCGTTGGTGGTAATTTCAGTTGAGTCTCTCTGAATACGGCTGAATTTTTAATATAGACCTGTTTTATTGCCTTTGAAAACGCAAAAACTAGTTTATATCTATATATGAGTTCGAAGGACGTGAAAAAAATCAATCATTTTGGAAATATATAATAAATGAAAGAACAAAAATATTTGTATTTAAGTATGCTTTTATAAAAACCAAAATTTTAGTTAAATTTTTATTTGTACTTTGTTGCACTATTTTATGCAATTTCTATTATGCTGCTTTCTATAATCTATATGTATCTAAATACAAACTATTAATTTATTTTACTTAATTTAAATTATTTTCAAAATCTAATTTTAAATTTAATTTATAGTTTGCTTGATTTTTATAACCGGATTTTAAAGCGGTTTTGTAAACTAAATTCAAATATATCAAAATTAATTAATTATGTTCATATTTTACAAATTTCTTAAAAACTTAAGTCTATAATTAATTAATTAGTTATAATAAAGATTAGTTCCATTCTAATTCATATTTCCTTAAAAGTGAAATTGTATAGATATTTCAAGTATTGTGCCAAAATTTGAAGGAAATTTTTTTATTTTTTGTCAATTAATATTTTTTAAAATTACTAAGGCACTTTACGGAAAACCCTCCAATTGGATATAAGACAACTTCTAACAAATTCACGATTGATCAGCTCCTGACTGTCAACAGGCTGGTAACGATTTAAGCTCGCTTATCTTCGCCTTTGCACGCACACACACATGCAAAGGCGACAGCTGCAAAAGACGCACGAATTATGCGCATGTGTGCAGCAAGAATACCAAAAAAATAAAAAACGGACGAAAAAAAAACAAGCAGCACACAACAAGTTGCTGGCTGGCCAGGAGAAGAGTAGAGATGGGAACAGGGGAAAGCTTACCTGCACAATGATTGTGAAGCAAATGATTGCGGTTAATAAACATTTAATCCAATGCATGTTTATTGTTGTTGCTTTTGTTGTATTGAACAATAAGTTTGGTGTTGTGTGTTTTTAAGTGTAATAATCCTGGTTGCTGATGTAGTTGTTAGTGATGCAGCTTTTTAAAATACACACATACTCAATTTACAACGTAGAATAATAAGTCGTTTATTGTATTTTTTTTTGGCAATTTTCTGCTTCTTTCTTTTTTTGCAGCTAACTGCGGCAAATGCTTTGGCAATTGGTAGTTGTTTTGTGCATTTTGTTGTTGTTTTTCCCCTTTCCTTTTTTTACACGTGCACGTGCCACATTTTTTTATATTGCTTATTTTCAGCTTTTTGAATGCACTAAGAAAGGGAGGCGTAGGCGTGACCGCGGGGCGGGTACGAGGTGTTAGCAGCGAAATGCCGCTCGTTGATTTTCAATAAATAAAAATCGCACTCAACATTTACACACACAAAAACACACTTGCAAAAATTGTATTTGCCTTGGCTTGTTGCTTAAAAAACATTTGAAAAACACATTTGGTTCATGCACTTCTTTTATTTTCTTTTTTTTTTTGGCTACCAAAAATATTTATTTTAATTAATTTGATTTTGAGAATTTTAATATTGGCAGCTCTTCATCTTCATCACACACTGAACAACATGCTTTAATTCATTTGAACATTAAAATTTAAACAAATTTTAATGTTATACTTTGTATGTTGTTTTTAAGAACGACGCGTGACACGACGCAAGCCGCAATTCGACAATTGGCGAGAAGATAACGACGAAGCAGCCGCAACGAACCGCACTGCGCAAGAATCCAAAACAGAATGAACGCAGCAAAATGTTTTATTTTTCAAATTTGTTTTTAGATAGCCAACAACGGTGAGAGAAAGAGCGAGAGACAGACGGAGGGAAAGAGAGAGCACTCGCGCGTGAGAGGGCACAGCTGCATTTCGTGGTCATCCCTGTTATTACACTGCCGTACGCTGAGCGGTAAGCTGGGTACGCTTGCGCGTTAGAACGAGACAACTGCTGTGTCTGCTGCTGAGCGAAACGCGTTTTGTGTGCATATTTAGCGTGTTTCTCGTGAATGTTGCAAGCTGAGCGAAATGTTGCTTCAACATTGTTGCCAAAGCGACTGGTATTTTTAGAGCAAATATAAAAATAATAGGTATCAAAAAATAAATTAAAAAATTTAGGCAATTTTCACATTGCATTTATACATTTTTTTTTGCTGATTTTCCATATTTGCTTACAGATTTTTACCCGCGCAATTGGCCAACGTAAGAGTTTTTTAATCCTTTTGTCTGTAAAAGGGTTGTTTTGTAAGCAGAATAGATAAACCACAGGACCTTCGCAGTAGACTTTTGGTTCGATGTGCAAGTGATATTTATTAAGAATAGTTTATAATGTATAAATAAATAGGCTACCATTTTGTAAAAGGACAATAAATAATAATTCAAATAATTTAAAAGATAAATTTTATACAAAAATTATTCCCATAATATTTCTGTATGATTATTATTTTGAAATTAACTTAAAAATTCTTTGCTTTTGCATTTTAAGAATAAGAATATTTTTTTTTTTTGTAAAAATTTGTATTGTATAAAGATATTTCTTTAATTTTGATTTTTTAGTAAGTATTTACAAATACTTACCCTAAATATTCTTAGCTTCAGCGATTACAGAAATTAAAATCAAATAATAATAATAAATGAAATTAGTGTTTAAAAGCCAGCTAAGAATTGATATAAAAATTATAACTGCTCTGAGAACAAATCAGAATCAACCAAATTAATCTTGCATTCCCAGATATTATTATTAAATATTGTATATCATTTTGGCGATAAATAAGAAATTAGGGCATATGAGCAATGTTTAAAAATCTGTGCACAGCAAGCTGAGTTCAAATAATTGAGCAGTTGAAATTTGTAAATAAAACTTGCACTTCATTAATTTAATATTTGTATTTAGCTCAAAAAAGAAGACACTTAAAACGAGACACAAGGATAGAGGAGAAAAAAATACAACACCAAATTCTACAATTGCTAACAAAAATAATTTCACCTCACTTTTTAGTGGAAAAACGGGACGGCCAAAACCTGCGGTCTGTACAGCAAAAGGACCATTTGTAGGGACCTCGGAGCCAGAGAGACCGAGACAGAGAGCCAAGTTAGCACATGTAAGCAGGTTTTGAGTTTATGTTTTTTTGTCCAGGCCAATAAGCGCAGGTAGGCAAGTTAGCCGTTGGCTAAAAACAGATGTCCTGCTGCTCCAAATTGAAAGCACAACATACATCATCCTTTCCAATGGGCTTACCCCACAACCACTCCCTGCCTCAACTCCATCTCTTTCCCAAACTCTCCTGCCTTCTTCTTCGCAAAGTGCGCATTGTTGTTTTGAATAATAGGCAGCAGACAACAACAAGAATACAAAAAAATACTCAATACTGAAGAAATTAGGGTCATCCACTCCACGCAGTGGCGATCTGGCAGCAGACTCCAGTTTCCCCTTCCCCTCCCTTTTCCCACACAAGTCATGCAACATCTTTCACTTTGTAAGTGTACTTAATGTTGATTTTTTGTTTTGTTTTGCGCTCTTGCTTGCAAATCAGGAAGCTTGAAAAGCGCATGGCTCTGACAATGACTGAAAGGGGGAGGTGGCATGCAACATATAGCGGCTGGTTACAGTTGGGACTCATTATAAGTTGATAGTGTATAGTTATTAAAGTGTTTGTTTTTGTGTTTTTCTTTAAACGAGAGTGATTCATTTTAAGTTGCATCTTTAAAAATGTAGACGATCATCTTATATACGATTAATATAATATTGAAGAGAATCTGCGCTGCGAGTGAAACATTTACGGATGCGGCACATTTATAAACATTTATTTATTTTATATTCAGATTATTCAATGATTTTTAAATTAATTTAAATATTATCCAAATACAAATTTAAACCCTATTAAGTTTATGAACTGCGTCAAATTAAATAAAAATGATAAACATTTTTTCTAATGTTTTTGATGTCGACCATTTAAATATTTTGACTTGAGCTTAATCTTGGGATTTCTAGTATTAATTTTAGTATATTAATTTTTTTTTTTTTTTGGAATATCAAGTTCTATGTTATCTTAACAGAATATGGATATGAATTTAGCACACTCAGAAAATGTTGTTAATAATAATATAGTTCGTGTTTTTTAGTTTTTCTTACTCTTACTCATTATTACATTTTGTGAAACTAAAAATTGTATATTAAATATACTGGTGTTATAAATTAATCAAGTTTTAAAATCTTGAAATAAAATAAGGTAAATTTGTAAATATATAAATATATAAATATATAAATATATAAATATATAAATATATAAATATATAAATATATAAATATATAAATATATAAATATATAAATATATAAATATATAAACATATAAATATATAAACATATAAATATATAAATATATAAATATATAAATATATAAATATATAAATATATAAATATATAAATATATAAATATATAAATATATAAATATATAAATATATAAATATATAAATATATAAATATATAAATATATAAATATATAAATATATAAATATATAAATATATAAATATATAAATATATAAATATATAAATATATAAATATATAAATATATAAATATATAAATATATAAATATATAAATATATAAATATATAAATATATAAATATATAAATATATAAATATATAAATATATAAATATATAAATATATAAATATATAAATATATAAATATATAAATATATAAATATATAAATATATAAATATATAAATATATAAATATATAAATATATAAATATATAAATATATAAATATATAAATATATAAATATATAAATATATAAATATATAAATATATAAATATATAAATATATAAATATATAAATATATAAATATATAAATATATAAATATATAAATATATAAATATATAAATATATAAATATATAAATATATAAATATATAAATATATAAATATATAAATATATAAATATATAAATATATAAATATATAAATATATAAATATATAAATATATAAATATATAAATATATAAATATATAAATATATAAATATATAAATATATAAATATATATGAAAACGCATAACTCGTTTGGAGTTTCATTCATCAAAAAATGCTCGCAAGTCGAATGCGTAAAAATTCGCGTAAACAACAACTAAACTCGACTCGTAACCCGGAAGCGATATGTAGAACCATTGAGAGAAAGAGACATTGACAGAGACAGAGAGCAAAGAAAGAGAGTGAGAAAGAGAGAGTGAAAGAGCTTCTTTCCCAGTTCGTGAGAATTTCGTCTTCCACTTCCTTTCGTTCCTGGACAGAAGCAGAAAGCGCGGGTGAAATCAACAGATCCTTATTGTTTTTATTTTTTTAATTGTGGGGATTTGTATGTCTATGAGCGCGAATCAAATTACGCGTGAGTCGTCCAGGAATCCTTGAGTTATTCGTCCCTGGCACAGGCTCGTTCTGTGTGCGTCCATCATCCACATGCTGCTTGTTCGTTTGTACCTTGGGCCTTGACTACTTCCGGTTTAGCGTGAAGCAAAACAACAACAACATTAAATACAACGATGACAACGACAGCAGTAGCAGGTAGTTCTTGCGATTTTGTTGTTGAGACGAGTTTTTTCCAGTTCGTGGACATTTCCCGCACATTACCCTTGCCATGTAAATATGGATGTCGGATGTCGCCCTCGGGACCTGTAGGACCAAAGGAAAACAACAAGTACCCATCCGAGTCATACCCGGATGTTTTTCAAAAATCAATTGAAAATTCAATTTGGATTAGAGTCAAGTGTTTTAAGTGCTTTAAAGTAACGCAGGAGTGTCTGAATAGTTGTGGATTTTAAGAATAATCTTGCAATCTTCAAATTATATATTCTTCGTTAATTTGAAATTTAAGTAAATATGGCAACTGAATTAAAAAATTAATAATTTATAGACCTAGGGTGGTCTTTATCCCCAATGCAGGGAATAAAGATATCACCAACCCAACGTCCTTCAGAACCATAAGCTTAACATCGTTTTTACTGAAAACGTTGGAGAGGCTGGTGGACTATGAATCTAGTTAAATCAAATAATATTAGCCTTTCTAGACATATAAGGCGTCTTTGATAACACATCGCATGATGCAATTAACGCCACCCTCTCAAGGAGGGGCCTAGACCCAACTACCAGCAAGTGGGTACTTGCACTGTTGTGGTCCAGATAGGCCACAGCATCAATGCATGATAGCATAGTAAATGTCTTAACCAGGGTGGAGTATTGTCTTCGCTGCCCTGGAGTCTTTTAGTAGATAAACTTCTTAATCGAATTTCCTACAGGGGTATTTAATGTCAAAGCTACGCCGTCGACATTGTAATAATAGCAAGTGACATATATGAAGAAACTCTGTGACATAGTCCAGTAAGGGTTAAAGATAACGAGTGACTGGTGTCCGGAGTTTGAACTCAACCTAAACCCTACAAAAAACCGTTCCCTTTACTCAACGATATAAGTTACAGAGGATGAAGAAAATATAGCTTTTCGGAAGCTCATTAAAGACGAACAAGGAGATAAAATTCATTGGGGTCACATTTGACAGTAGGTTAAACTTTGGCACCCATGTACAAAATACGATATAAAGTGTTCCAGGCTTCATTACACTTTGTGAGGAGACAACTGCAATAAAGAATGAGGGCAGAGATACCTCTAACAGGACCAGAACCATTTTGTCGCATAGAAAGGCACACAATACTGCTGCAACTCAGGATCGAAGAAAGAAAAGGAAGAAAATGAGCAGACACACCAGGACTCCAAGGTGCCAAATGTTGTTTGGGCGGATATAAGGCAAGTAGGATACTTACCGATTTACTGACAGGACACTGTAGACTAAAAAGCAACATAGCCAAATTGGGTATTGATAGTAGCAATCACTGTAGGTTTTGTGAAGGTTTGGAATCCTCAACATCCTAACAGAATGTATAGCCTTATCTAGGAAAAGATGCCGCAACCTAGGTATGCATGTATAGCCTTGTCTAGGAAAAGATGCAGCAACCTAGGTATGCATGTTATGAATTTTAATAATTTAGAAGCCCTCAACCCAACAAAGATCCTAGAACTCGTTCAGGAGCTGGGATTAATGGATAAGCTATAAGCTCAGAAGGGCCACAAAAGATCTTGTAGGTCAAAGTGCAGAAATCCCCAATACAACTTGAATACATATACATTAATAAAATTTGAAATGAATCAAAGTCTTTTATAAATTAGGGTTAAGAAATTCAATTTTGTAGGATAATTAATATATTGACAGCAAGCCCAAATTTGTTTTTTCTCCTAGAAAGATTTTATATTTATCTTAAATAAAATTATAATATTGTTCAGTGGGCTCTTTAATAACTCGAATTCGTTTAAAAAAAAATTTGAATAATTCCTAGAATTGGAATTGATTTTATTTCCTGAATATAGTTTTCAATGACTAATACTTCTTTTAACAAAAATCTAGTACTAACATTAAAATTTATACATCCAAATCAAAATTATCTTATGTTTTCAATATATATATATTCCATACCTTTGCTAGATTTTTCTAGCCTTAGATAAATTCCATTTGCTTGTAGCAGGTGGACACCAGCAAATATTCTCAGGATCAACCACGATTCCCACAGGATGCAAATGTAACAAAACGTATAAAACGAAAAATACAAAATCACAAAACATAACTCGAAATCAATGGAAGGCTGTAGCTAAGAACATGTGCGCTTCCCACACACACATCGAATACAGCAGGTACTTTTGACTAGGATATGCGTGTCTTTAGATACACCAGCACTTCCCAGGCAGCTCTTGTCGAAATGGAGTCTGCAGCAGCTGCTGTTCTTCTCGAGGATGTGGGACTGTGAGATTTGTTTTTACTGATGATTGTTGTTTCGCGTTTACTTCCGTGTGAATTTTTCATTTTTTTCGCATTGGCAACAACTGGCTTAATTCAATTTTCTAGTCCCTAATCATTTTGCAGATATTTGTTAAAAACTGCAGTATTTTGAGAGTTTTTTAACTGGCAGCAGTCGAAACGAATTTCATCATCTATCTTCCTTCGGCTTGAGAACGGAAGCGACGCATCCTTTATCGTTAAAACATTAAGGGACACCCTCCGATCTGAGGACTTGCCAAAAACCAAACACCGACGACTGGGGTGTATAAGGTGTATTGCATAATCCTTGCTGGCTTTGATTGAGTACGATTGTGTCTGTGTGGGAATCTTTTCGATTTTTTTTGGTGCTGGCTCCGATTGTAGATCTTGGTGAGAAGGAAGTGGTTTTGGCGTGGGAAAAAAGGAAGGAATCGAAATTAGGTAACGTTAGTTCTGTGACTTCGATGAGATTTCAGCATTATGAAAAAAATAATCACTTTATAAAATGGTTCTTCTCCTGATATCTTAAATGAAGAGGGTGCACTTATTTTGCCCTCCATTTTATGCTCAGCTTATCGACATTGCCGTTCTTATGAGATATATTATTTATTTATTGATTTATTTATTAATACACATATATACCACGCTCCTTTATTTAAATGTTGAATTCTATATGCTGCATAATAAAATAAAATTTAAAAGTCGTTAAAAATAAAATGTTTAATTGAAAGTATTTTTCAAATTTTTGATTTTGAAACGTTAAGAGAAAAATTTATAACATATATAATTAAAATTCAACTATTATATTATATATATATATGTATATTATTTATTAACTTATTAAAATAAGAAATGCCTTTTAAAATGTAAGAGACAATATTAAATATTTCACTGCTTCTAGAGATAAGAGAATTCCTTGGTGTATCAAAGCTTGTGTTCAAATTTTAGTGTTTTCATTTTCATTAAGTCATCAATTTAAATTTGCTTGTTGGTTCGCGTACTATTATAGCAAATCTTGATCTTAATATTTTCTTAAATCTTTTCTGAAATTTCCTTTACATTTTTCAAGCCCAAATGAAATTTGTATTCATACATATATTTATCAGTATTTTTTTAAATACTGATGTATGTGTATATATTTTCTTTGACCATATCCGCTTGTACGTTTTTGCATTTGTAGTAACCTTTATAATCCAAATTCGATTTTAAATTTGTTTGATTAATATCGAATATCTTTATTAATCTAGTCGCTAATAAAGTAAAGGGTGAGTATTTATAAATCTTGTACAGTTACTTTACCCGATTTCTCTAAAACAAAAATTTATATTTTCTCTACCTGTAAGACCAAAATTCATTTTACAGCATATTTTCGTTTGAAATGCCAAAAGTCAGTTGCTTTAAGGATCTGTTCATAAGAGCCATACGCTATTACAGTATTTCAAGTGCATATATCTTATCCTGTCATGGATATGGCTATTTGCATACATGTAAAACACATGTCGCAGGCAGTACTCAGTGATCTATTCGGACTACTAACTGTACTTTCGAGCATAATGAATTTCCCAAAACACATTGCGGGTATATCCCAAATACCTAACTATAAACGTCACTGAAAAACTTATACAGCTCGAAAAAGAACAGGATGCCTCGCGTTGTCCTTGCTAGCCGAAAAATACTTAGGTACAGTCTATTCAATTTGCCTACGTATTAAGGGATCAGATCCTACAAAACCTGCTGAGTTTAAACATACAGTTGCCACTCCAACAAAGTGAATACTACTCGGCAGATTTGCTCTAGCAAACACTCTGCACAATCATATATGGTTGCAACACACAATTCCTGGCTGCAATTTTTGATTGATTGTGGGCGTTGACGGTGAACTCCACTCGCATAGCCTAAAATTAATTTTTGGGCGCTGCAGGTGCAATCGCTTAAAATAATATGAAAAAAATGTTAAAATTCATTGTGTTTATTCTGACCCTGACTCTACCTGACATGTCTAGACACCGTCGGCATATCAGCCAATTGGCCTTTGCTAATGTTGTTTGCATAAGTTTGGCTTGTAGCGATTAGCCTTTTGGAAATTAACTGAACAAATAAGGGGATTGTCTCATTTCTAATTGCTTTGTAAATAAAGTTTGTCCTTGGGGGAAAGTTCATTTCTAAAGATAATAAGTTTTGCTTAATAATTTTGTTCAGCAACCAACCAAAAATAATTAATTTTAATGTAAAGACTGCCAATAAAAATATCATGAAATATTTGAATAAAAGTTGTTGCAATATCTGTCTATCAGAATGCATTACTATTGACAGCAGTGCAATCAGTGACTTAAATTTGTTTATTAAGTGCATTTCTTTGTCTTCTTATAAAAATCTACATCAGCCGATCTCTCCCTCTTAATGAAAAGTAACTGAATATACAACTAACCATTCACAGTAGCTGACTGTGCTTTTTGTAATTTTTAATGAATATTAAAAGCGACAATGAAAATCAGATACAGATACATATTGTAATATGTATCAAACAGATTACGCACAAATTAACCGAAAGTGCAGGTTGATACCAAGCTGATGAATTAAAATGGCAGCTGCCTGTGAGCAGATTAAGCGTAATAAAAACATTTTTGGGGTTGATAAATGGAGATAAGCATACGGGTTTCCAGGGCTAATCATTTTGCAAAGCTATCCCACTTCTTGACTCTGGGGCCCAGCAACCTGTTGCTAAAAAAAAGAAACACAAAAATTAAATATTTGTTGTTGTGTTGTCCTGGCAAACGTGGACGGCAAAAGGTAAGCTGCATCCGGTGTTTGTGTTGATGCCGACAAACTTCCGTTTTTCTGGCACCAGCAACTTTTGCGCATGCGCAGCCACAAGTCTGGCATATCCACATTTACGTCTGCATCTACATCCACATCCACAGAGCAGAAAAACAACTACAATAATACAGTATACATCAACTACTGCCAACAGGTGTATTTACAGTTTTTTCTTTCTTTTATTATTTATCAAAGACAACAACAACATCGACAACAACACGAAAAAGTGCTTCCCAGTTGGGTTTTCATTTCTGCTTATACCCTGTTTACAAAAAAACTTCTTTAAATTGGGTATATTCATGTGATTACCCTTCATGACCAACATATAAATATAGGATATTTATTTGACATTTTAATGTTGCACAATATAAACATGAACAGTAATTATGTTATTCAAAATGTATTTTAAACATTAATGTTTAAATTAGTTTTCAATACATTAAGATAAAATACAAATGATTTACAAATTTCAAAATTATATTTCGCAAGATTTAATAAATTAAAGTATAAATTAAAATTGCACACAAATTGATTTAAAATTGAATAGGTAATACTTGAATTAAGATTTAAAATAAACAAATATTAAAATATAAATTAAAATAAGGTAAAACTGTTCAATTTGTGAAGATAATTTAGTTGAGTTAATAAATAGATAACAACATAAATATATCTTTTTAACTACATTTGATAATCTTTCTTATACCATTTTATAACTGAAACGTATTTGTATTATATGTATATAATCTATTAATATTACAAATATATTTAATATATAATTGCTAATGACATATGACATAATGACAATAATGACAGCATTATTAATTATATATGCATACCAAGAAATACATACATTTTACATATACTTCCTTTATACAAGTTTTACTTAATACATTTAAATGGGGAGGATTGCCAAATTATTACTGGGTATCTGTCAGTTTAAAAGTCCCAGTTGTTTTTCATTTTGTGTATCTTATTTTACTGGTTGTATGCCAGGGCAACTTTTTCATTACCATAATTACCATGATTAGCAATGAATGCTGGGCCCGGCAGACGTTTTAGCTTTGTCTTGGTTTGAGTTGAGTTGAGTTGGCTTTAACTTGGCTTGCCATCTTTCTGGTTAGGAGTCTTCTACTACTCCAACTACTAGCTATGAGTGGAACTTCATCAGTTGCTGTTTTTGGTTACTTTGTCAGCAGCAGGCGGCAAACACGCGACAAATTTAATTTTTATGGTATTTCTTTTTTATATTTTATTTTTATTGTTGTTTCTTTTTCTTCTGTTATTCTTGTTGTTGTTATTGTTGTGGTTGCATATAATAACCGTAAGTAGCCTGCACTTTAATTTGTATTTATATGGGCTGATGATGTGTCCTACTGCTCACCTTTCCCTATTCCACAGCCCAAAAATGTTGACACTTTTATTTTCATTTGCTGTAATGCCTCCTGTCGTTTTGGTTGCCGTTCTTGCGGGTAATCAATGTACCGGAATCTGTATAACGTATAACGGAACTGTTACATTATTATCTCTTTCTTCTTTCTTCTTTGTTCTACATTATCTCTTTAAGGGCCGAAATTAAAATGAATTCTATTAGTTAAACTTATTTGTGGTAATTCATAACTCAATGCAAAAATATATGTCAACGATCTGTTGTTTATTTTTATAAATTTGGATCACCATTTCAAATTTTAATTGATTTGAATTTTTTATTTTATATGAATTTAAAAAAAAAATAGATAATAAAAATAAAATAGTTCCACCAATTTTGGTACCAAAATTAAAATTTTGTTACTTCAATACCGATCCCTTCTTTTGTTTATCTTATATTTTTTATGGTATATTAAAAAAAGATAAATTCATTTTATTACATTTGCATTTTTTTGTAAATTGACATTAAAATGTAAAAAATTTAAGAAATTCGTAATTTTTTCTATTGAAGTTTGAGGAACGAAATTCACAAAATATTTTAAGTAGGTATTTTAAATAAGTCATACTTAGATACTCGACTTAATTTTTGTATTATTTTATGTGTTTTATGTTTAAATTCTTTGAAAAGTTGCAATTAAATAAAAAGTCACCCCAATTGAGAGACTCCAAATAATATTGCTTAATCAAAGAAAGTGTTATGCTTTTTTGGCGCGTGCTAAGCTTACTGCAAATTCGCAGATAAATAATAATTCCACGAAATAATGGGGTTAAGTTCATTTTGAAGTCAGTCAGTTACCAATAAGTTGACAACGACGTCTTCAAGACGCCTCTTCAAAACCTGAAACCCCGGCCAAACAGCGGAACTGACTACAAAATGATAAACTGATAAACCATCAAGCAAGGAAGATAAGACAGTCGCTGAGCCGAAATCTAAGCAAATAAGTGCCAAGCCAAAGATATCCAAATGTTAAAAGGTAAAAAGTGAACATTAAAAAGTCGACGAAATGTGCTCTTATCAGCAGCTGTTCCAAAGATAAACCAGACTGGGCACGCGCGGTTCTCAAAATGGAATGCATTATATCATAAAAGTACACCTATATATACATCAATAAAGTTTTATGTATAAATACTGTTTATCGACGCGCTCCGAATATTAGAACTGTTTGCTCAAAACGGCAATAAAAGTGTTACGTATCCTTTCGATGTTGCATCTGTCCAGGTCCAGGGGCAGAGGCGGAAAGGAGCGTTCAGCATTTGAGTTTTATGCCATGGTTTTATGACTATGATTATCCATTTCGACACATTGTTGTGTCTCATTAAGTGAGTTTTATTAGTTGGCTGCGCAGTTGCTTGATATAATAATTCAATTTAAAATATGCCTATGAAAATTTAATAGGACTGCTGTCGGCAATTGTAACTCATACTAATCATAATTATCAGGCTATAAATCTTCCTTAAATACACCACAAGGCAATAGACAAGCTGTACTCGCAAGTATCTTAGATATGCGAAAGTATCGTCTCAACAATGGCCAAAAGTCGGACGGTTCCACCCGTCGTAGAAAATCCAAAAAATGAGATCCATGCCCTGCCCCTCTGCCATTTTTGCCAGAATGCGTCAATATGAAAAGAATAGATGAACAGCTCCTGCTCCTCTGATCCGCTGTTTCTGCTCTATATGCAAGATTATTCATTTCAAATTTGGACCTTTGTGTGCCTGAAAATGAAGTTGAAGCTGTCTGTCAAATTCTCGGCTACGTGTAGCCTTCTGCTTATTGCATTTTGTGGTCGATCAGCGATAAGACGAGACACATTGAGCTCGAATCGCGGTAGCTGGCTGTAAGTAGTCCATCATAATTATAAGGATAATCGTTTGATTGGTTATTCATCATATTATATTTCAATTGGGTTCTTTAGTTAAAACTGACCTTTTCTACTGTTTGAGTGGTTACTTGAGTGTTTCTTTTTTGTTAGTTTGCATCTTGCGGGAAATTATCCATATAAATTTCCCGCAAATTTATATTCAGATATTATCTGCCTGGGGAATAATGTGCGATCAGCTGCATGAAATGCAGATCATACTTGAATTGTATTTAGGTCAAGTATAAGAGTTTAAAGTACAGTTCTCCATCTAAGGCAAATGAAATTTGTTAGAAATCATGTTAAATCAAAATACTAGGGAATCGAAGTGGTATTTAGAACTAATATTACGTTGCTTTTTACATTTACATGTAAAATTGTTCCACATTTTTAAATTATGTGTGTATTTGCATTTCAGATACAGTATTTAGATTTTAGCAAATTTAATTAGTTTACTTCTTAGTCTTCTAAGACTTCTGAGTTGTTTCTTCCCCATGTTTAAAAGTTTCTGTTTATAGCTATTTAAATAAGTTTGACCTGTCTTATACCAGTTCGATTGGTGCAGTCAGTTTGTCAGTTGTTCCGGTATAATATGTTTATTTTCCTTTACCTAAATTAGGTAACTGGGTACTGATTTTAGCAAGTTAATTTATCTGCAATGATGATCTGTATATGGCTGCTTTCTTCGCTACATACAATTTTAGCTTAATGTTGTTTTACATCTATAAATGACTTCATTAAAAGTAATCTTAATTAATTCCTATATAACTTTTAAAACTGTCTTATCTATTCTACAATAATACTTCATTCAATTTAAAATAACATTATTTTATTCTTATGTAACTTTAAAATCATTTTTTATTTCCTGTTATTATATAGAATACATGTCGCATACATAAAATTGGGTACATATCTGTTATCAAACCATTTACTATAAGTATAACATAAATTAGGTGGTCGTCCACATATATATATATATATATATATATATATATATATATATATATATATATATATATATATCCAGTGCTATTTATAAATATATATATATATATATGGGTAAATATATAAATGATTTTAATTGTCAGTTTGTTAAGAGTTTGAAATGTGTGGTTGCGTGGAAGGAAAATGATTAAAGTTAAGTTGTGTGTGGTCAGTCAGGGGTCGGGCAGCAGCTCATCATTGCACTTAACGCCGTCTAAATGATGAGCTAACTCTTTAAACTGGGTTATCCTTTACAGCTCGACTCTCGGCGGCTTCATCAAAGATGAGGTGACAAATAAAAATTAAGACATACCCATGTCCGAATATACCCAAGCTCAAATCGTAAATGCAGTAAGTAGCTATTAAATGGCTTAAAGACTTTGCTGGATTCCGTGGCCAAACAAAATGTTTATCATTTATGTACGTGACAAAAATGTTTGAGTTCCTCATAATGATAAACGAGAGAAAAATGCTTTGGCTGTTAGGCCAGCAATGAGTTCAGAATGATTGCCTAAACCTATATATATAATTCTGTAGTTAACAACATTTTAATCACATGACCACATGGAACACAATTTCAGCTCAACGATCAGCGAAATTGTTATAAATTTGTTCCGTTTCGCTGGCGCACCACCTGAGCCAAATTAGTTGGTCAACTTAAAATATATATATATAATATATTTATACTTTTGGCCGATGAAGTAAAGCAATTTCGCCCTGGTACTGCCAATCTCGCCACCAGGAGCTGAACTACAACAGCTGGGGGCACTTAACTCGCTAAAGGAAATAGTTGAGAGCTGATCTTTCTCCCACTCGCTCTATCTCTCTCTCTCTCTCTCTCTCTCTCTGTCTCTCTTTCTTGCGTTCCCTCGCAATATCTAAAACCTTTTTGTTGTCTTGTCGTTTTTTTTTATAATTCGTGTTTAACTAATTTTAGCCTATTATCGCCATCATTATTATCATTAAATGTGAAATTGTTGCCCTGGCGCGCATGCGCATTGGTAATTTTACAGCAACACACACACACAGACACAAACAGGTTGCTCCAACTACGAAATACGAATTAAACTCCAACTCCAACTCATCGTCATCACCATCGTCAAGTTGCTGTCAGACACCAACTGTTGTCTCTGTGCCCAGTTCCCAGTTTCACTGCCTGTCCCAGACCCAGTCATCTGACCGCTGGGGTTGGCTGGCGGGGTCAGGCCAACAACATTATGCGCCTGCTATGAGCTTTTCAGCAATATGTTCTATTTTTCGCATTGCTCTGACCAATTACCTCTGGTAATTTAAAGGTATGCTAAGAGGGAGAAACAAAGATGTTGACTCTTAAATCGACCTGTTCGCTAAATTGGGTATTATTTATGGATTTATATATTGCCCTAGTTCTAAGACAGAAAGTTTCTGCTGACATAATCTAAACTAAAATTTATGTCTTAGAAATGGAATTAGATATTGTTAAGACCAAATCAAAACGATCAACATCAACAAGCTCGCCTAATCGTCATCGAACCTAAGCATAAAAAAAGATATAACGAAATAAGTATTGCCAGCACTTTTTGAATTTTATAAAAATTACCAGATAAAATTTCATTGCAGTAATTGAGAAGCTGCCGCAATCAATACATTGGACCACAAATGAGCAGCTTTTGCTAAATTCGAAACACTAATGTTAGGAAGAACTCAATTACATTCCTAAATAGCTAAAATCTGGTCAAACTATTGAAAGATATTGTTGAATATAATACGAAAACCATTTATACGGCCTTGGCAAAAGTCGACAAAAGATGTAATGAGCTGAAAGAAAGGCAGCCGAGTACAAACCGCAAGAATGACAAATATAAACGGCACCGCAGGTTCGTTAGGCAGGCGGGGAAGGGGAAGGGGACGGGGTCAGGGACGACAACAGGACATTAAGGCAACACACCAGACTAGACACATCGCTTGTGTGGGTTGTGCCTAGCAACACCTACAAAATGGCTACAGTGATTCGTTTGCTTAGTGTCCCTCTGTTTGTCTGTGTCTGTCTGTCTGCCTTGATGACCATTTTATTTTTGTCGAGCTAAGGATAACCGATACGAAGACCCATGCGGCGTTGCAGAAGGCACTGTCCAAGCGGGGTCTAGACGGAGACCGGGCAACTTAAAGTGCATAACGTCAACGCATCGGCGACTGATGCCACTGATGCTTCACCAATGACTGCCGGGGATTGAGTTGCATATATATCTATAGAAAGTCATTGCCGTGGCCATATGGCAGTTGCCAGTAGACATTTGTTTGCTTTGTCTGCCTGTCACTTAAAGATATCCTGGCTGCCGACTGACTACTAAGGCTCACCTAATCATTGTTAGTTTTTACTTCTCTCGTATTGTATTCACTTTGCATTGTCGGCCGCTGACATCTCTTGCAAATTGTGCTTGTTTTACGTACTGATTTATTTTTCTTTTTCTCTGTTTTTACAAAGGATTTGTGCGAAATTTTACTATTTGCACAGTTGCTTGCTATTCGCAATTTCTTGTAAAAGTCAAAAGTATCTTAGCCAAACATTCGAATGCATGCAAAGCATCTATTTCAATTTAAAAATATAAATCGGATAAAAAGTACACCTTAATATAATTATTCCTTTCGTTTATTCGCTTAATAAAAATATTTTGAAATTGTTCTTTTTCTTTTATTTTGTGTTCTTGGCTTACATGCGTATATATAAATATAGGCGAATAAGACCTATTCTATTTGTGTTACTGTTAACACATTTCTGAAGTCTTTATAAGCTATTATTGCTAATACAATTTGTTGAAATTTTTTTAAATATATAAATGTTATTCGGAAGGATGTGTCTTTATAAAAAACAGAGGTTTTCTTATTTAGTTCATTAATTTAAAAAAAAAATGCCTTTTATATATTTATATATATATATATCGTTTATAATTAAATTTGAAAAAACTTGCCTACTTAAATTAGACACTGAGATACGCGGTTTTTAACGCAGACAACAGCTTAAATGTTATTAAAAATAATGTATATAATTAAGAAATGTACTTCTTCAGTTTAGTCAAAAGCTTTAAATGTATGTAAATTTCAAAGTTTGAGCAACAAGCCACTTTTATGGCAGCCTTTTAGATGACGAGCGTTTTAGATGGTGAATTTTTTAATACAGATTTTTAAGTAATTTAATATATAATTGGATACCACTATATTCTCGAAATTTTATTACAATCGCATATTAGCTTAATTAGAGTATATGAACTTATGAGGACAGTTTACCCTTTATTTACATTTGGCTTATTTATTATCTGCTTCTTATATTGCAGCTTGAAGTTGCAACCAAAGAACGGCTGCAGGTTGAATTATTTTGTTTTTAATTTGAATGGATGCTTATCTACACAAATTCATCAAGCAACAAAAACCGGCAGGACTAAATTCAAACCCATCTAACTGCAGTCGGTCAGCAGGAGCAGAAAGACCAGTAGAATTAATTCAATTTGACTGCCAGTTTCAGCTTAAAATCAAAGGTGTTGTTTATAGGCGACAGCCAACGGCATCCATCGGACAGTTGACCCTTCTGCGAATGGATAAAAAAAGAAGCCAGAGCATCTGCCAGTGCCTGCGTAATGACCAACTGCCAAAAATAGTGAGGGCCAGAAGCCCGAAAAAGGACCGGCTAATGAACGTCATTGTTGAAAATCTACGTGGCTAAAAACGCAGAAAGACAACAGACTTAAATAAAAACAGAAAAAACTCTTGGTTACAGATGCCATCAAATTATAGCAGCAGACGCCAAGTAAAGAGTCGAAATTGAAACAGTTGCCAAAGGGTTCGGGATCGTTTTGTGTTTGGGTATTGGGTTTTGAGTTTTCAGTTCAAGTCAAAGCCAGTCAAACGGCGGCTGCGTATGGCGTAATTATTGTAGCCGGGTTAAGGATTTACCACCTGGACGCGGACTGACCAACAGCAACAGCAGCAGCAGACGGCTAGAGACTGCAGCGGCGAACGATGGCCCAAAGGGTTGCCGGGACTGCAATTTGTTACCAAAATTTAATTTGACGCTCATAATTGAGCCGTTCCCATTTTTAATTTGGGATGTGGCGGCTGCAACTGGCTGAGTTATAGTTTTCAACAGCCAGCCGTACACTCAAATAAAATAATTTAAATTATCAGTTATTCTTTATACAAGGCTTTAAATGTACATTCCAAGAATTCCTGAAATAACATATATATTTTTTAATATATAATTTACTAAAATTTAAAATTAATATTTAATGTGAGTGAGAAGGAATGCGATTTTCGATATTTTAGAGAAATTGGAATTTTCTAGTGTACACTATACGTATATCCATCAAGTGGCTGATCATTAGAATTAGTTACGGGCGCAGTTAAGATGGCGAGCGTTTTTGCTAGACTGTACCGGCTCGTCTTGTCTCCGCGTCAGCATATTCGTGCCTGCGTCTGCTGATCGTGCTATAAACAACAAACACCAGGTGATGCATGCAACCGTTCCTTATTCTTAGAGAGTCAGGCAGGCTTATTGTCCACTGGAGTACTTGGACCATTGTCTTGACTGTCGTCGGTTTTGAGCCATGCCGCGTGCGCAATTGTTTCGCATTCAGCGCGTGTCCTTGCATTTGGCCACTAGTCTTGTCGCCCATTGTTTTTGATCCTTTTTGTCAAATTGATATAAAATTTATTGTAACGCACGCATCCAAGTTTCGGCCTATGCTTGCCTTGATCTCTAATGGCGGCCAATCGCATCCCATAAGCGTGTATTTAATAGTGTCAAAACAGGACATGGAATGTGCTGGGAAGAACCAGGTGGGGGACAGGGATTTGCTTTTATATTACATGGCCACTATAAGATATATTGCATCTTGCTCAAGCGAAGGTTGACACTATTTTATAGACAAAGTTCAATATGAAATTCCAAAACATGCTTCAGTGCTCAGTGACAATAAATTTTTGTGGCAGAAGGAGATCCTTGTGTAAGGAAACGGTTGAGCTGGTGTTTCATAAAAATTTACTAAAACCTATCATATTGACTTCATTGTCCTTTCTAATTTTTAAATATTCAGTTGCTAGTTTTAGCTTTTAAATATATAAAATGCTTCAAAATGGTTGTAACAGATATTTTAAATTTCTTGTCTGCTTATCTATTCAGATTAATTCTTTAAAAATAAATAAATCAAAACATTTGAACTATATTTAGCAGTTCACTGATTAATTCTTTATAAATAAATAAATGAACACATTTAAACAATATTTAGTAGTTCACTGATTAATTATGTATTAAACAATAACTCTCTTGTTGAATCATAATTTTGTGTTTTTTTTTTAATAATATTGGTGCTATTGAAGGACTTCTATTTTTGCATCCATTTATTTTTATTTCAAGACTAAAACACATTTTATTTTCTCTTAATTATTTTCTCTTCTTAATTTGTATTTGTGGACAACATTTATTCATTATAATTGAGAACTTAAAAAATATTAATTTTTTATCAATTCATTTATTATTACTTAAATATACATTACAAAAAAACTGAAGAAAATTTTTAATTGTACTGCGAACCTTGTGCCTTTATTTTAAAATTCTGATTCTTATCAGTTTTCAACTGATACTCTTCAGCTGCTGGTTAGTTGTAAAATCCGTAATTTAAGATCGAAGTGATCAGCCATATACAAATTTTTAAAATCTATTGCTTACATTTCATTAGATAAAGAACAATAAAACAGTTTCAAAAGAAATAGCACCCACGACGTTGACTTAAGCATAAAACTTCTCTTAATCTGGCTCACATATCAGTAAAATCAGTTACGAGTGCAGGTCATTTGGGTTAACAAAGCACGTGGCATTGCCTGGATCAGATCCCTAGACAGGTGATGCGTAAGAAGTAATGAATTAGACTGCATTGTTTGGCTAGACAAGCGGAAACGGACAGAAAACACACCTCGACTAAGAAACACCCACAGAGCATGCGCATATGCAAATATCTCCAAGTGCGAGGCAGCTGCAAATGTGGGAGCAAAAGCCGCAGAGCAGGCAGCAGGCTGCGGGCAGTAGACGGCAGGCCACAGGATCAAACAGCGTCAGTCGAGGCCAGTGCAAACCTGCAATGTAAACAGAAAATCTTGGCAGAACGCACTGAACCTGCTTGGTAAGAATGGGTTTTCTTTGGGTCGATTCACAGCTCTTAAGATATTTGGTTTTTTGGTGAAGTTACCAGAACAGATGTGTTTCGACTCGGAACAATGCCAGAGCATAGACCATTGCATAACAATCAGGTAAGGTATCTAAGAAAATCACGAATGAGTGTGATTTGCTGCTAGACGATTTATGGCCCTTTTATAGCAGGCAATGGCTATATAATATAGAACGAGAGATCTCAACAGATTCTTAGAAGCTGAGCCATATGCTAAGGCTAAATGATTCAACCGAGGCACCTAAAACAATTTAAATTCAAAGAATATATTGAACAATAGGTAGCAATGTAGATTCACAATTCTGGGATCAACATCAACTGAAATCTACCAATTTGAATGAACAAACAAATCGCGGCCTCTATTGAGGCCAAACACAAAACGTGAATACCCAAAATTTCAACAATAACTGCAAACAACTTTCAATATTTGGCAACGCAAGCGCTGCTAATCATTAGACAAATTTAAAATCAAAAAAGGATTCCCCACACAAAGGACCCAGTCGACAATGGTCCAAAGACATATCTGGATCATGTTTGTGCAAATACTCTAATATTCAGGCAGAAACTTCGATCAAATTTGTTACAACTATTGTCACAATGGGCAAAAGGGTTACAACTCAATGAATACTCGAATATGACACTGCAAGCTGCAAAAACGTTGTCAAAATTTTGTCAAATTGTAAAGAGTTGCATGCAATTACCAAAGGGTATTTCATGATCTTCCCTAGCTAATGTACTACGGTTTGGATAGATCAATTCATTTATTGAGAGCCCACATTTGCTTTGTGCAATCATTTTATGACTAGGTGGCAAATACAGCTGTTAGGGGAAGAATTACTTGATAGCCGCAAAATATGAACAATATGCGCCCAACATCTGTTCTTGTATAGAGCACCTTTAATTAATTTAAAAATCTAAAAATCATTTAACCTGAGCAAATTTTAAACGTAATATAGTAGAATTCGATTCAATTTCTTTCAAAAAAAAACTTAAAACGTCAATTCCTTGACATGTCGTTTATTTCATCCCAATTAAATGTTATACATGATCCCCATACAGTCTTCAATTTTAACAATAACCTACTGTGGAGTACTCTTATTCTTGCATAATCGATCTCTGAACAATCATTAATGTATATTTATTTTATGTAACTAACTCTAAAGCTACGAGAAGTAGAAGAAATCACATATAATCATATCATAAAAAACATATTATCAATCCGGAACACTACTTTCGAATTGCTTGCATTTCTCACGATAAATTATCAAGAAGACAAAATATATGGTTGTAGTAATATATACTACAAAACTTATTTTTTTTACAAAAATGAGAAGCATAGAGATGACCAGCATGCGATCAGCATTCAATTCTGAGCTACATAATATATAAAAACCTTGCCTTAGTTCTTAAAAAACTATTGAATCATCGAAGCGAAGTCAGATATGGTAAGACATATACAGTGACCAGGAAGGCAAATGCATGCAAGGCAGACACCCGCACTATACTATGCTCTAAACATGGTGATGATAAATATGATCATTCCTGTGAGGCGTAAACAATAGTCAGAAGATTTAAAGAAAAATTTGACGATGTGCGTTTTTGTGTATGGAGGACAATGCTCTACAATTTCTGTGCGTCGCACTAAAAAAAAAACACAAATAAGAATAAAAAGCAGCAGGATCTGAAGTAGGAGAAGGAGATGGACACAGTGAGGGAGAAGACAGGACCAAGTGAACTGATCATGCGTGGTGTTATTCGTGCATGCAGCCTGCTGAGGAAACATCTGCCCCGCTCAATTTTTTGTTCGCTTCTTCTTTATTTTTTGCTGTTGTCTTTTCTTGGCATTATTGCTGTTGTTTTTGCTGTCACTGTTGTTGTACGCATGCACACGCAGAACATTTGGAACAGGATACTTACAAGCAAAAAACAAGTAAAGCGAAGAGCTACGTAAAAAATAAGTATAAACAGCATGCGAAGACGCTGTTAGGTAGGCTGGCTGTACATGTGTCCCTGACCGTCTCTGAGTCCCTACAGCGTAGACTTGAATCCTCCACTAGCTGCCGGCTGCAATGACTACACATGTATAATTCATGTGCAGTACAGTCATGCCCGGAGTGTGCCTAGAAACAATGTCAAGGTCAAGCGTGTGCCGCCTGCACACGATTTTTTAATAGAGAAAATCTCGAGTTTTAAACGCAGGATGTTCGTATCCTGCTTTAGTTGAAGGCAGGCATGTGCTGTCACCAGCAGCTGTCACTAGCACTGATCCTGTCATTTAATTTTTGGAGCGTGCGTGTCCGCATTATGGCACTTTTCTACTTACCCAAAGTTGAATCCAAAAAAAATTAAAACACATTTTTTTAATAGAAATGCACAAGCAGCAATTTTTTTAACCTGACGAGTGGCGAGACCATCAGCTGCTGCTGCTGTTCCTGCTTTCCAATTAGCATATCGACTTCAAAGCTTTTAGGTGCCATCGAATTATAATTTTTTAATGTATATAATATACGTGGAATTTATCACGTCATACAACCCTTAAGTTCATTTAAACGTTTTGAACGCTATTTTCCTTAAATTATTTTTTGTAAAATGTAAAATTGTATACAGGCATTTTCCAATGAAAGCGTTTGTTTAACAGCAAGACATTCAGTTTTAATGGAATACATGCTTATAGTATAGGGCCGACTGGCGATTTGCCTGGCGAGCTAACTGGCTGGCTGAATGGCTGAATCTCGCGTCACGCTGGCAAGGCAGAGTCCTCGCCATGACGGAACGCTGGTACCAAAATCGTTTAAAACGATTAAGCCGGGGATAACCATCGGTAGGTTGAAGCTGACCAGCAGGTAGTTGTAGTTGGACACCCTGCACGATTTGAGTCCTGGGCAGATGCCAGCCGGTGCCCGTACCTTGAAATGTTGCAATGTGCTTTGTAGAATTTATATCACAATTTCAAATCATTGTACCTGTTGTTGCTGTTGCTTCTTGTTAATGCTTGTCCTTGCCACACTGCAGCTTTATCCTGTTGCGCGGCTTATCTTGATTTCAGCTGCAGCACCTGTCGATTTTGTTGTGTGTTCTGTTCATATCGAATGGAGTGGTGGCTTAGAAGGGAACGGAACTTGTTTTGAGATAACTGTATTATTTGCATAATTATTATGATTATCATTTATATTATAAATTCTATAGAGCATAAATAGATTTCCTTCATCAACTTGAGCCCCAACGTTTGTGCCCTTACAATTCGCAGCACTTGTTGTTTTATTAATGTATATGAGTAGATTTCGTTCAAAGACCTTTGTGATAATTGATGTAAGTCCTTTGGTTCATTCTTTCACAATACCCTTTATAAATATCTTAAAAATTATTTTTATATATACAATTTTTCCTCAAGTCATGCAATTATAGACCGAATTGCTTAAGAACATCTCAAACATTTCAGCCGCATCACCCTAGAACAAACGCAAAGAGACACAACTTCCGGTCTTGCTAATTTGCCGAAACAGGGAACCTGTTCAACCTTTTGGATATTTCTCATTAACCCACCTTGCTGTAATTTGCCGAAATCTCTGATCCTTGGCGATTAGTTACAAAAGATAGAAAAACTTTCGGGCTGCGAAAAATACGCGCAGAGGAAGAAACTGAGATGGCGCGTAGCTGTCGCTCAAAACTTGTATAATCCTGTGCCTTTGTCTGTACCTGTCTGAACGACAGATGCGCAATAACTCTGGAAGACCCACAAAAACAACAGCAAGGATGCGGAAACAGCAGTCGCCGCTGAAGAATCAAAACAAAACTGGTAAAAAAAAGAGAGAATGAAACGGTAAAAAATAACAATAGACTTTCGAGTCCCAGTTCAATTTTCAATTTTCTCTGATCCACGATCTCTGAACCCATTTGCAATTTACCGGCTGTGCAACAGTTGTCCCCGAAGACGAGCAGAGTCAGAGACAGCGGAAATAAATTGAGTATAATTTTTGAAAGTAATAAAAAAAAATATGCTTAATTTACTAAATTGACCTTTAAAATGAATAGTGCTTAAAAATGGGGTAGTGATCGAATCTTTCACATAAAAGGTGTTTCAAGTGCGGTCTTAAAACTCATGTTTTCCATTTAATTAAAATTTATTAACAGTCTTGGAAGGTTCAAAGAATATTTCATTAATAATGACCTTGATTTTCTGTGGCATTAACAAAATATATTATAAATATTTATGGCTTATCATAACATTTATATTATTTTGATTTCTCTTTAATTAAGTCAGTCAATGATTGCTTTATTTCACAAATAAATAGTGTAGTTTTGACAATCTCATTATTTTTCAAATGTAATCTGATAAATATAATAATAGTGGTTTCTAGTTTGAAAAGACTATAACATGCCAACCAGGTATATCACAATTATATTTAATTCAAAGTCAACTCACAACTGTATCATTTGGAATGGTTGAATCCACAATAATAGAACAGTTCAACGTTTGTAGATATTAAAATGCAGACTGAATGCTGAATAATCAAAATTAAGAGAGGGTAAAAATGTATGTGTAACAGGCTGCTTGTGAATAAAATGATTATGTTGACACAGACAAAGCTCTTCAATCGAGTTTAGGTGATATGGGAACTGCGAACTGGGAACTAAGAATGTCCGACGGGATTTGAGGGAAGTGATGGTTGCATTTTAATGGACTAATTAAAAATTAATGCCTTCTTAGTTGCACGTACTGTGTACTTAAATTAACCGATCGAAATTGTATATTCTAAAGAACCCACAAAAATAGAAAAAACATTCAACTGTCGATCGAACACCGATCGTGAGAATGGAAATGGCGACAGTATTGACGGGCGGTTGCCTAAACCCCATAAATCTTCATAAGCATGTCACGTTTCGAGTGCAACAGCTACTCGTAAATATCTGAATCTGACGTCGTAGTTGGCTTGAGGTTTGAAGCTATGCCGATGACGATGACGAAGCTCCCAAAAAAGTTACTGCCTCCTGCGGATTAACAATTATTTTGACATAAAATAGCTGGAGACGCAGACGGACGTAGACATGGCCGAGCGGGCGGTAGTCCGCCCCTTGTCTTCTGCCTTCAGTTCCATGCATCGCCTCTGACGTCCGCACAAGACATTTCGTGAGTGTGCCACTGCGGTGACACATACGTGCCGGCATTGTTGATATCTTCTGGACTACTGTTGTCCACCAAAGCAATTGGGCATCATTTGTAGGCGCGACACGTGCCACCAAGAAGCGGTGGAGTTGCATTGATTTTAGTGGTCTTCTCAAATTGTCTTCGCATTTGGTAAGCGTTCAATGAAATTTGGTCGTTAAACTTGTTGCTTATCTTAAATTCGTTTTTCGCAAATTTGCCTTTCTGCAAATTTTCTGGAGGTCAACAACTTGCATGGGATTTTGGATTAAGTGACACGATTTTTAAACCGGACATACATATTTCATATGCAATGATATCGAAAGGCTCCTTAAATTATTATAGTACACATATTTAAAGCTATTACTATAATTTATTTATTTAATCCAGATTTAGGACCGTCTTAAATTAAAAAGGGCTCAAAACAAATATAATAATTTAAAGTATATTAGATTAAAAAGCGGTAATTAAATAAAAATTTCATTAAAAATAAAGTAACATAAAACAAAATAAAATGAATATGACTATAATAAAAATATATATTCAAATATATGGTACGAATTTAATAGATGAGAATGCTCTGAAATTGATATAAAACGAAATATCAGCATTATTCGATACCTTATCCAAATGTGTGCTTAACTTTTTTGTGGAGCTAACTTTTCCCAGGCCGTCCGGCGAAATGGAAAACTGTGACACTGACACTGACAGCCACCACAGAGTGGCTAACGATGGCCAGCCAGCCAATGGCCAACAAAGTAGACCAGGCATGCAATTGGAAAACCAAACAGAGACCGACTGGGGCAATAGACCGCAAGATTGACATCTTCATCATAAATAAAAGTGAAAAACTTGTTGGATACTCAAAGAGAGCTGGACAAATGAAAACGAATCCAAGTCAAAGCAAGCCAAATGTAACGAAAAATGATGCCACAGTTTTCTACAATTTGTATCTGTATTTTTAACTATCTATCTGGATATCAGCATTGCTGTATGGCAATGTGGCAAGTGAATGTCAATCGAAATGGCAAACAAATAAACTAACTAACAGCAAGGCAAATAATCATAACAATAACAATGACATTACCCATAATTTGTTGACCAGTTACAAACGGGCTAATGAAGACATGTTACCATGTGCTACAGCATACCGACTGCGGTAGGAAGACCCCATTTGGTCGTTGTCATAATTACACTTAAATATCGCATACAAGTGCTAATAGAGCGACTAAACACTGAGAGTGAGATGGGCGGTGGCGATGGCAGGATTTCATATGCTGTGGCAGTTGCAGTTGCAGTTGAATTTGTCTCCGTAACGCCAAAATGACGCATGCTGAATTTATCGGTCCATGTTGGATACGCCCTTTCGTCGTTAGGTGTAAACAAATTCACTTATAACTGGTTTGCCCATCACGTAGCAGTGGCTCCAGCTCCAACTTGGATACGCCAGGTATCACAGTTACATGACTCTTTAATCTTCTTGCAGAGGCGGCAACATAATTTGCATACTGATTAGCCATCAACGCAGACAGGTTGCTACACAATTTTCAGCTCACTTCCCGTCTCCCAGGCATAGTCAATCTCCATAGCCTCGCTCTCTCTATCTCAGTCCAACTTCAGTTTGTCTATTAGCAGCTGCCTTGCACTTGTCCGTCTCGACACTAGTCCAATTTTCAACACTTTTGACGCGCTGTTAATTGATTTAGAGTGCAGTTTGCGTCCGCGTTTGGCCATTCAGTCTCAGTGCCTCTATCTGTTGCAGACGTCTACATGTGGCCGTTTCTGACATCGTCTATGGTTATATAGCGCCACTCGCTTGTTATGGCCAACATTGGAAGCCACTGTAATGATTGCTGTTGGTAATTGCTGCCTCCTCGTTGCCGGCTTGCTTGGCGTTGTACTTGCCGCCAGTGGAAAAATGTTTGGCTAACTGCTTAATCGTGATAAAATGACAACTCTATTAGCTTTCGAATAAGGCACACCCCCTAATGTACTAACTCTTCAATACAGGTATATATTTATTGTGTGAATGTGTCTATTTGACAAGTGATTTGTGAACAACTGTACTAAACAGGTCTTTAAATTTCTATAGGTCACAGCTGTTCTGCACAAAGCAAAGATCATTCGAAATGCATATGGACCAAATGTTGTTTACAAAGTTTTTTTCCGCACAAATCAGGGTCAGTGGAACACCTTGCGAGGGCATCAAATGCTCGCTGCTCTGAATCAAAACACCAACAATCAGAGACATGTGCAGAGCGAGCAACAGATTGCCAAACTGAGAGGGTCCTTAGAGGGTATATATATGTATGTGAGTACTTATGTGTGCAGCGAAGCCAATGGGAGTGCAACAAATGAAACGAATGCTCGAAATACTTGGCAGTTGGTGGTCACAGCAGGTACTTTTCAAGGATAATACAGATGCAGTCACAGTCACAAAGAGAGAGCAGTTTGTATCCTGTGTGCAACAGGCTGCAGCCGCTAGTAAAAATGGATTTATTTTTTTTACCATGTCAAACAGATTTATTTTTGTTTTTTTTTTTGTGTTGCTGTGCCAGAGCAGCTGCTGCTTCGATGTTGATCAGTAAAATGGCACCAATCACAGCAGACGCTACTTAGTTAGAAACAATGCCACAGGCAAAACTGTTGCTTCGCTTTGAAAATTTATATTTCCAGGCACATCTTGACGAAACTCTTCAAGTTGGGTGTGTTTGCGTTTAATATGTCGGTCGTCCAGACAATGTTATAAGTATGCCGGACTGCCACCGCCCTAATGCATGCCAATATTCTTCTTTTAATGCCCATTTGCTGTTTATTTATATCTGCCATTAATATATTTAAAATGCGCGAGTGTTGCCTGCTGGGCGTTTTAAAAGCGTTCAGATAATTCCACTGAATTTACGGCCATCTACATTCGTGATTTGATTGCCTACATGTCTGATATGTGCCATAGACTTGACTTGAAGATTTGAGTCAAACAGTTAACGTTACCCACATGGAATGTCAAACAACTTGATAGTAAATATAAATTTATAAGAACTATAGTTACTCGGGCAAGTATTATTTGGGTAAATCAATATATTATTAAATGTTTTAAGTGTGAAGATATCAGTTAAATCGCACACTACATTAAGAAATTTCAAGAGGAAAAAACTTAACCAAAAATGTTCAATAGTTGTCAAACTTAAATTGCATACCGAGTTAATTGAAATAACATAAAATAAATTTATTACCATTAATTTTCAAAGTTTTTAATTATTTTTCATTTTTTTAGAGGCGATTTTAATAACATCATTAAATATTCAATTAAGGAAGACGTTTGCGACTCTATTAAATTTATATATCTTGACCAGTATCACTAGCCGTGTCCATATGTTTATATCTTTCTCTCCGTTTGAGCGAAGATTAAACCCTTACAAATTGACATCCTAAGCTTTCTACTGGAGTCACAAGAAAAATATTTATGTAATGCTGTACTTATCTTTCACCGAATCAGACAGTATGTTCAAATTTGAGTGCTATCGATAAAATCAATAATCGCCAATCGATAACCCAGATATCTCCAACCATTTTAGTTTGTGGTGCATATTGACATGTCGACTAAAAACTTATACCAATATAAAGTGCACCTTATGTTTACTGAAAACAATTTTGATTGTTGAAAATTGAACGAGTCGAAGGCATGTCGCCACTGCTGGTGCCACACACAAGCCGGGCTCTAAAAAACGATAAATACAAATCTGGAAAAGAAAGCGAAACATAAAGTAAACCTGATGCCAGTGCGACAGTTGTTGCAGTTGATGACCTCCGCCGGCTGCCAGGATTTTTTTTATTTTTTCTTCATTTTGAAATGCGACATTTAATGCGATGGCGCGAAGCCAATCAAAAACCGGCGCAAGGGCATCGGCTTGGATACCGCAAGGCTACAAATTGGACCCCAAATTTGGTGGATGCTCTTTAGTAAATAAATGTTAAGCGTGTGGTTTTTAATTACATGCAGTCTGGCTGGCAGGCGGAATATTGTACTTAAGTTTTGGTGTTTTTTTTTTCTAGTTGAGTTTGACATATGGCACGCGTTGTGGCTGTCGAAGCTTGGTGCAAAGCTTGTTGTCTTTGCGTCAGCTGCTAGGCGTCTGTGCAACATAAAGTTTGCACAGCGTTGTTAACATTACGTCAACTTGCCACAAAGGAAATCAAACAGTTTTTCTCTAAATCTGCAACATGACTTATGTGTTTGATTGTTACAGACCGAGAAATCGAATTGAAAAGATTTTTTAATGTCAGCAGGGATAACCACCCCACCACTGCGACTACTGTGTCCTCTTTGTCCTTTGCTTGATATATTTTGTACAATTTATTTTACGATTTTCTGCTCCTTTGTGTTTGTTGATTTTTCATGGCTGTTAAATTGATGGATTGCTATGCGACATTTGGCACCACATATTTCATTTCTATACAACGACAACGAAGAATCCAAATCTTAACTGCCAGTTCGTAACAAGTATGAAGACTATTAACAGACCCAGCTCCTTTTGGCATCTCTTTTTGTCGTTCTCCTGCCTTGAATACAAGTTTGTCTTAAGACAATTTAATTGCCATTTGTTCTTTGACATTTAGTGTGATTTTAGTGATTTTTATAGATGTTTTTTTCAAATCCTTTCTAGCTAATGATTAAAGTAAGGCTGCTAAAAGTCGTTTAAATTATATAATAAATCAATCAAAATAATCAGTCAAATTAAAATTGTCGTTCTTCATTGAACAAAAATTACAAACCGATTTTAATTGAAAATGCATCCATATTTTCTAATGGTTTAATGTATTCTGTGGCTTTCTTTATTATCATTTAATTTACCCAATAGATTCAATAATATATGGAGCTTAGTCAAACACATTTACCATGATAAAATTTCTACTCTGCAGATTGTGATATATTTTTACTTGGAGCATTTCTTGCATATCAATTTATATTCATAAGACGACCTAAACAAACAAAAATTATACTTTTTTGTTGACCACCTTGACTAGCAATACACTTGATCTGCTTGAAAGTATTGTGTGTAAGTGCTTTCCATGTTTTCAGCTACACTCGCACATACCGGACGCTTTCAACCTCATAAAAGAGCGGCTGCAGCCACTTGAGAAATCCACCTGCAACAATCTGCATCTGCGATCTGGAGTCCCTTTTTTACAGTTCTCTGCCCCTGTGACTGTCTCGGGTCTCTTTTCCCTATTCCTGTTTGCTGCTCAAGTTCCAAGTGTCGTGTCTGTTTATAATGTATATAAACCTTACGCACACTTATGTTTTAATTTCGATGGCACAGTCTCAGTGGTTGGTGTTTTTTCGCTGCTTTTTCTACTTGAACCAACTGCAGATTACCCAAGTTAAGCCCTTAAGTGTGTTCCATATCAGGTTTATCATTAACGGGCTTGTTGTTGCATATTGTACCAAAGACGAGTATTCGCTTGACTGGCTAACCGAACGAGCAGTCGAGCGAACGGATTAAATATATCATTTTAGCCTTTCTAATGAAAGGGTTGTCCAGGCATCTCAGCCAACACCTGAAATTTGCAGTTGCCTCTGCTACACACAACCTGCTCACAACGGTAACTTTTTTATATTTTTTATTTTTGGGGCTACTTGAATGCTTTGAATCAAGAAAGTTGTTTATGGGGGTAGGAAATACAGCAGGAGTAATGATTGATATTGAGGAAGTTGTTTTGCGGTTGTATTACATTATAACTGCGGATCTACACTGCCAGAAAATAAAATGCTTTAAATACATAAATTTCAAAATTAATTAATAAATACTGGTAACATAATTTAACTCATAAGTATAAAAGAAAATGGGAAACGAATTTACATTTTTAGCTCTTTCCTCATTTAATGTATGAGTCTTGTAAAGAAATCTTTAGTGCTATAAATCAAAATTAATAAATGCTAAGACGGCACATTGTTCAATAAAATTTAAAAATAAACTCTTTTTTTTTGCTAATTAAGCAAAATCAATTTCAGTGTGTAAAATCACCTGGCCTATATCACTGACACACAATGACAATAATAAAGCCCTTAGTATTAATTTAATGATAAAACAAGGGAAAATTAAACAGGGTGTCTCACAAAAAATTGATCAAGTATACTACGTTTAATATTTTTAGTGTTTTCAGTTATCACTTTAAGTTATAAATAAATTTAAATTTTCAGTTACTGACAAACTGCGTAATTATACAATGAAAATAAGTTGGCAGACATTTCCGAAATTATATATAGTTTTAACTGTGCTTCACTATGCGCTATCATGTTATACGAAAACTGAATCAGAAGAACACATACGCAGAAGGAATCTGAGTATGTTAAAATTAAGAATATGCTTACATAGGTTTAATGCAATATAATATACCGAAAAGCCAATTTGAAGGATGTAAATAATGACAGCCGGATGCATAAATTAGCCCAGGAATAGTCTAAATGGTGGAGCATCCTGTATGAAAGAATGTCTTCTTTTTTAAATGTTTGTGTTCTTCGGCAAATTACCCCTGGCTAAAAACGTATTGACGACGACAGCAACAATGAAAACCAAACGAAAAGTAACATAGCAGAAACGGAAGCAGAAGTCAAGGTGCAAAACAAAATCATTACACCTGTTCTTCCTCCACGAAGAGAGTGGCTGTTGGAAGAAAATTTAGAAATCGAACGCCACACAAGGACGGTGCAGGATGGGCAGCGGCACGAAACGCTAACCAAATTTAACGCTCGTTGTATTTTTTCGTTAATTTCGGATGCATTACCATTACCAAAAGGGGTAAGAAGCGCGTGAGTCGATGCATTTGCCTCTGATGCAGCTGGGGTTAAACTTTTGGACTTTGGTCACGCTGCACTTGTCATGCTACTCTGTTGCATGTTGCAGGCGACACAAATGTGAGCAACTCGCTATCAAAATTAATAAAAATAAATACGCTCCACTCTGCTCCGTTGCACCGCCGTTAATGAGCAGACTGCCAAAAATATATGATATATATCTGTAGCAGGTAGATAGTAAGCTGAGGATTTGCACGAAATTGCATTTAAATTGCTGAAATATTACATATTTTGGGCTCATCGAATACATTTTATGAACATTGCATTTACATTTTATTGATATAATTAGCACTTCATATAAGTTAGTTTCCGTCGTTGCACCTGCCGGCCGTAATGGCTGAAAGGTTTCGTTAGAATTAATGGTCCCAAAAGGGTTAGTTTAAGTTTGTTTTCCTTGGGTTCTCGTGCTGCTCTTTTAATAGTGGCTCATCTGCATTTTGTAATTTATTATCTATTCATCAGGAAGCATGCGCGAGAGAGTTGCATATTTGGCTTTATGTTGCTTGTGCACGAACGGCAAACTCATGTTACATAACTCAGTTCAATAATTAAGCAACCGAAATTAAAGATAGCAATCATAAATGCATACATATTTATTCGAAGCATATATTAAAAATTTTATGTATAACTACAGTTACTTTTAATTTAATACTATATAAAGAAAATAAATTCATTTGCATATATATTATTTAGCTAAATATTTTGGGTACTTTTAAGTAGGCGGAATAATAATAATTCAACCCAAAAAAAAAAAACAATAGATGTTCTAAAGATTATACAAATTTGAGCAGACGCAATGAAATTATATGCATCTAATTAAACTTGTGCAATAAATAATGCAATAATTGCAATTTGAAAGTTGATAACATTCGTAGCCGTTAACAGTACACCCTACCACAAGACAAACGACTTAAGCCACAAACATCCGCTTGCCTCATGAATTATTGGCAAGGGTCGCCCCAAGCATTACATATTAAATAATAATACACTTGCTAATAGCGGTATAGGGTCAACAACTTGAGAGGAGCACTTGTGACCTGGGATAGACGGAAAGAGATAGAGTGGCAGATAAAGAAATGGAAGACTACAGAAGCGAGACTGAGTAAGGCACCTTGCGCTGTTTATTTGGCAGCATGGAAAATCGAATTGACAGTCGAGCTTATTGCAAGACGAGAAGATGACGAAAATGAAAGGGAGGCAGGATGTGCGGCACTGGGTTGAATAAATGTGTTTTTGGCAATACGTCAGTTGCAATTAAAGTGATAGCCAAGCTGCGTAGTGCGATGACAACCTGCAACTGTCAAAATGTCTTTGCGGCGACGACAGTGGCAAAAACTGTCAGCGTTCAGTGTCGAGACACAGACAAGGAGACAAATGTGACGCCATATGAAATCAATAAATTATGAAATCCCTTGCGCACTCCTGCTGCCATCGGCCGGCACCGCACACGGCAGTTACATAATACATATTGTACAGGATGCCAAAAACAGGTGGCGGTTGCAAACCGGTTGCGCCAACTCATGTCCTTAGGGGAAAGGCACTTCAATTCGAGCATTTGGCGTTGATTGATTTAACTGTAGAGGCTATGCTTAATGTTGTCTTCGTTGTTGCTGACTGCCTAATGAATTAATTGAGCCTGGCCATAAATAATTTTACACGTTTCGTTTCGTTTTTGCTGCAACCATTAATTTATGATCTTTTAATTATTTAAGCAATTAAAATTTCAACGCTTATTCAGCATAATTTCATAAATATTTGCTCACAACCGGATCACAGGATATGGTGCTCATTTGTCAGTTCGAAGTGTTAAATGCATGTAGAGCAGAGAGCCATGTTTTCAAAGTTATGTTATAACACAAAGATCTTAAAGAACATAACTTGGCAAGCGCCATGTGCTTAAACAAAAGATTCGAGTAACAAACTTGTTTTACTTTTTTTCGGCTGTTTTTTTCCGTTTAATTTTTGGCAGCTGCTTTAGTGAGCCGTTGCCATTGCCATCGCATGCTGGTAGACCCCATTTTTTTTTTAAATTATATAAAGCATTATTTTCTCCCAGCCATACAATAAAAATTCTCTTTTACTAGCTCAGGTGCAATGGCAGGCACTGGCATTGTTCTATTTCTCACAAAAATGTCAGTTTTTAAACTGAATTGTTTGGAAGTGCTTTACAGTATTCCTCTATATATGAATCTACCTGTTGAACAAAAAAACAGAGAAAAAAAAACGGAGAAAAGAGAAAAAATAAATTTCGTGCGTAGCAGTTTTTGAGGCTCGCAGCCAGCTGGGACTAGTAGATATACAAAGTACATATTGCCACAACAGATCTTCTTTCCTTTTCAATGTCAGCTTAGGTATTTGCAGGTGGACAGCACGAAATATTCTCAGGTCCAGTTATTTGTCTGCTTACGGTTATAAACTGTACTAAACAATTAAGTGAAAGAGGATTTCTCGAAAAATAAACTATAACTATAACAAAAAGAATAGAGAAAGAGGCATTTTAATTAGGCCGCGAAATAAACAATGTAAATGCTTTTTTTGTGTATCATTCAGATTCTTTCAAAATTTTAAATTTTGTATAGTTATTGAAGTTATTTAAATTTCAGATATATGTCATACGTATTTATACAATATGTTACCCAAGATTGTGTTTTGAAGATTTTTATCCGAATAAAACATTTACCCTTCCAGGATTTCACTTTCGAGCAATTTCATCCTTTTTAATAATGATTTTTAACCATGAGTTTGCTTAACTCGCTCGTTCCTATCGGCAATCAAATGACTTGGCATCTGCCACAGGTTGAAATCAAAAGCACGCATAATAGCAACGTATATTACAACTTTAATTGTTTGCAAATTAGCTAATTAAGAGCACTAACAAAAATATTATTAAAAATTTAATTGGACTAACCCTAGGTTAGTCAACCGCAGACCTCAGCGGTAGAGAAGGGCATTTGAAGACATTTATGGGCCCATTTAAATTGTATTGCCGCACGGCCAACGAATTTCCGCAATTTGGACAGCTCTGACCGATCCGTGATGAGATAAGCGAAAAAGAAAAAACACACCAAAGCACCCATAACCATAAGAAATTATGAAAAAATTTAAAAACAATGAGCTTAAGCTATATAATTGAGATGTCTGTGCACCCTGCGGAGTCGCTTCTGGCTTTGCGACTCTGTTGTCATCGTTAAAGACTTCAGTTATTTATTAGCTTCAGATTTTAACTGCTCCATTGTTTTATACGATACACGTTTAGAAACTGTGCAATTGTCATAAAAAGTGAAATAAAATACATGTATTAATAAAATATTTACCCGAAATATTGAAGCACATTCGCTCTCAATTGTAAAACAACCGTCCAGCTAATTAGTAGGCATCTTTAGCCCCTTCTATACCCTCCTCTACAGGTAGCACGAGAACCCAAAAGAGGCGGTTCTGTCTGCCCCGACGGCTTTGGCTTTTACAACTTTGTTTGGGTCGTCGGTTCTGAGTATGTTTTCGGTTTTTTCATATTTTATGATGATATCCACAGATTTGGCACCTTATGAGAAAATCTCAAGATTGGACCCGGCCTGTTCGACGATGCCGCTAAGTTTCATCTGTCGCGGACGTAAACGGCGACGTTGACTTCGACGCCGACGTTAACGTCGCAGCCAATCTTGTTAAAGATGCTGTTCGCCGAATTGACACTTTGTTGCGCCGGCGCAGTCGCTTGCCGCAAATTGTTTGGCTGGATGACTACTCTTTGGACATTTAAAAGCCAAATGGCTGTCAAAAGCGTTAATTTTTTAGTGCCTAGTGAGAGTTTCGTGTTCGCTGAACTGGGCCTTCATGCAGTTGCTGCCATTCACACGTCAGATAGCTAACAAAGTATTATAACTAATACATGGCCTATAACTGTGAACCCTGTGTATGTCTATCTGTTTGTGTGTGTGTGTGTTAGGTTTACTGAGTACACGGGATCAAGTGCCAAGTGCTTTGACTACTATTTATTTGCCACATTCTTTTCAAAATGTTGAACCCATTAATTTGTAGTTTTGTCATTAGAAGCTTCTTAATAAGTTAGCTCTTTTTTATTTTTTATAATTTATTTTGCAAACTAACAGTTGCTTGTAACGAAACTCGGAATGTCAGTTGGTCGCAGTCAGGATCAAAATTTCGCAAGAGGTAAATCTTGAAAATGTATAATAGGTTTAGAATTAAAAATAATAAATTTAAGTACAGAATATAAATTTTTAAAAGGGTATTATCTCTGCTTCTTAAAACGGAAATGCAACCTTAAATTCCTTTAATTTACAGTTTTTTGTAACAAAATAAATAATTTTTAAGTTAATTAATATATTATTTTTTCCCTAACAAATTACAACAACACATTGACGATCCATTTCCAACCATTTATTTATCATTATTATCATTGTGAACGAAATTAAAATTCTCATTGTAATAAACACTATAAGTATTTCACTGGCAGATATGGATCACAGTAAATGTTCAAAGAATACCAGCAACCATTAATAAATTAGCATAATTTAACTTGTCGATATGTCTAATTGTAAATAAAATTGCACCTAAAATCACCTGGCCGGAGAACATGGAAGCTTCAAAATATTTTGTTAATGATTTCAAAATTGCAATTTATTTCATCAGTCCAAGTCACATATATGTTTAAAAGAGTGAGTGGCGAGACTGTGGAGAGTGTCGGTAACTTGAGAGGAGGACGCGAAGCACGACATGCGGAAAGAGATGGCAAGGAGATCCGACTCAAGATGGTGATAAGAGGGACAGCCGCTAATTGCAGCAAGTTGTAAGAACAATTTTGATGTTACCGTTATTTTTGGTTTATATAAGCACGTATGTGAATATATTTGTATTTATATAGAAAATATTTATATTTTCTCATGCTCATGTCAGCGGCAATTTCATAATTTTTTTTTGTGTTATTTTTATTCAACATGCTCGAGATCGACATGAGGAAATGGGGCAGGAGCCCATCAACTCAATTAAGCGGACAGCAGAGCTCAGTATATTCGGCAAGTGCTGATGATTGTACAAGACATTTAATTGAGCACACAGACTTATAGTCAGCTTGCAAGTAAGCTGAGTTTGGCCCTGATTCAAATGCAAATGTCTGCGTCTGGTGCTTTGCATAATAAGCGCATGAAGCCACGGAATAACTCTGGCACGGAATGGCACTCATGTCACACATAGGCAAACGCATTATCAACTCCATAATTCAAATGCTGGCTGGCTGAGACATTGCATGACTCAACAGGATCAGATAAATTCCAGCAAAAATTTTTGTTTGCCCGAAAAATATGAAGAAAAGTAAAAAATCGACGTAGAACGGTAGCCGCTGTTGCTGACACTTTTTAGCCATGTGGCTTATGCAAACAAGAAGCCAATCCATGCTTCAGGCGGACTCGCACAATGTCTCATCGTGGTTGTTGATAGCCCCTTGGTTGGCGTGAATGAAAAATAAAGCATGCAAAAGTCAAAGCCTAAGCCAAAGCCAAATCCAAACCGAAACCCAAATCATAAGCGCAATCGCAAGACGGTGCCAAACAAAAGCAACGCAATATTGTCTATGGCTATGACTATGTGGAAAATACTTAGATAGATATGTCTACACAATTCACAGCATGCGCCAATTTCTCAAGAAACCAACCCATGGCGTCCAAGGCGAGGGCTCAGTGTTGTAAACAACGACCAAATTTTGCCACTGCTTGGCGTTGGATCGTTGCCAATGACAGCGAATGTGTGTGTGTGTTTTATGTTATATGCTGGCTGCTTTGTTCTCCTGACTTTTGTGTTGGCAATAATTGAGCGCACTGCAGCAGATGTGGATTCCGAGGGAGCTGCAGACTTATACTCGTATATTGTGTGAATACCAACTGTTTAGAAAGTTGCGAGAAATGCGAAGCATGTTAACAAAATAAATATGAGAAATCTTTTATATTATTATTTTATTTTTATTATTTTAACAAAATATTTTTGGTTAGCTTTTCGAGTAAGTTGTTTTTGACTTACTTTAAACTTTAAACTAGGTTAAAATTAAATTCATTCCAGATTTGTCCTTTTATTGTTTTAATTTTTTCTACAAATTATATATTTTGTTAATTTTCCTATTATATTTTCTGAACAACGATAACAAGAGTAATTGTGTTAATTAATTTATTAAAATTATGACCGCATTGATCCCAATATTAAGAATTTCAATACCTATTTATATATATTTAAAATTTATTTATTTTACTAAATCTCTGTATATTTAACCAAGCGTTCTATTGGTATATAGACATTATGTATATGATTTCGCCATTACGAGGTTTATGAAGATAAAATAGAATATGTACAAAAAAATGTCTGCCCTTCTTGGAATTAACTGCTGTATTAATATTTACCTATTTTCCGTGGTAGACTTTTGTCAATATTAATAAAAGAGCTAAAGGCAAAAACTAATTAAAAATTATAAGCAACTTTATAAACAATGTTTTAAGATATATTAAATTTTTGTCTCTGAGGTCAAAAATTGCTTAAAAGTATCACAGAAAAAACTTTTATCACTTCGATATAAGTGCCCAGCAATTAATCAATGTTTTCATCATAATGGGCGTTTCTGGTACATTATCGCTGTTATTGTCACGCAACGACATTTGCAAGCTGTGCAATCGATTTTATACATAAGTTAGGAGACAGTGGGTAAACAATGCGTTGACATTATACTTCATGTATTGGTGTGACCATTGGGTGCCCATCTTATGACCAATTGTCAACAGGACAACGCCTGGACAGAAGGCAAAACAAACAGTCAATAATACAAACGCAACAATAGATGGCATGACAACATTGTGCTTCTCTATGCATTCTGTTTGAGTATCTTAGGCCCAGCCGCATTCAGCGATGCAGTTGCGTGGAATGTCGTAACAATGGTTACATATATTTCCCAAAACTCCTCCATCTTTATAAAGACTTATGTCTTTTCATTTGCTTGTCTGATAATGCATGAGCACGGCGACTAACGGATTGTGTGGAATTTGGTAAGGCATCAGTCTTGAACTAGAGACTTGAACATTATTGAAAGTATGCTTTATGATGCTACTTAGTCTAATGTTGTAATGAATACAACTAAGGACTTAAATTTTCTGCATTCACATAATTTTAACAAAAAGTTCCCAGATCTTAGACGATTTACGATTAGACTAGGATTTGAACAGGCCCTTTCACCTGACTTCAATGTGTATGTGCCGGATTACTGAAAACTTGGTTGATCATATCAAAAAAATACAAAAACCCTAAAAATTAAAAAATAAGATTTATTATATTAAATGCACGTATTTAGCGCAAATTAAGTTGCAGCAGTGTAGCAACAAAGCAGGAACTCCACATAATTCTCACAAATACCAATAATGTTTTTTGTTCAGCTTTCATTTTTTTTTTTTTTAATTTCTTTCTTGAGGCTTTAGTGATGTTGCATGTAATGTTTGTTGTGTTTATATTTCTTAGAAAACGCCGTGAGAGCGCTTACAAGCGATTACAAGAAATCCTAATTTGAAGCTCAAAAAACGATTCATAAATCATATATATAAAGTTTATATACAAATTTAAATTTCATAGGTACACTTTGATATTTGCAATTTATTTTCTTAACTCCTTTGCCTAGATCTATAAGCGCAAGCATTGATTATTGAATAGTTTTTAATTATCTCAGCTATCATCAGTCTGGGTTACGGACAATTTTGAATGGGAGTTTATTTAAGGAATTTATTAATTTGTTAATTTAATAGGTGCACTTATGCCAAATAATAAGCATATAGATTATAACGAAGCACCACGGCTATATCTACAGTGTCGCAGAAGGAATGAATAAAATTGAATAGTTATATTTAGTAATAAATGTTTAATTGAAATGAGCAGATGAACTTTCAATTTTATAGTTTATTAACGCTTAACTTAACATATGCTGGGTAGTGCCTCCGTTGGGCAAAGTGTACAAATTCCGGTTCTACGTCTACTAATAAATCGATATTTCCAATCCGATACAGCCACATATCACCCCAATTTAATGGGATCAACAGTCAACATATTTGGTTGGTTGGTTGTTGGAGATGTATTTATTGGCTACACTAAAAATTTTCTCTACTACCTGGTATTACTTATGGAATCATAGTATTTCGCAGTCGGTTACGCCGACTCAACGTTCTCTCTTGTGGTTCTTTGACATATTAGACTACTGATTAAGAAATTTTATTTCAATTACTATTCCATTGATTGAGGCACTCAGTCCTCTATCTAAGTGATATGTGAAAACCTGAATGAAATTAATAACTAATATAAATGCATTTTCAGAAGTCAGCCCTTTCAGTAGCTGCACGCTTTGTGCAGCATTTCCCCTTCATGGGACGCTTTCAATTATATAGCTGAGCAAAATAAACCTTTCACAATCTTTGATCGTGCGACTTTTAGCACAAATTTTTAGGCACTTAAACGCCATGGATCTTGTGGGCCTGGACATGGATGCGGTTGTGGCAACATCGACCGCATTGACATAACACCTCATAATTTGCGGTGCACATTGCAGTAAATGTGCCACGCCCACCGGCGTGCACACGCCTCCAATTGGCCAGAGACGGTTGCGGCGCACGCACTTCACATGCACTTTCGCCTTGAGAATTCTGAAATTGCCTGTGGCCGGCTTTTGTTTTCCTGCCTCTGCCTCTGTCTCGTCTCTCTTACCACGTTCATCGAAAATGGAAAAGAAAGTGTCCTTACCATGAACGTCAACACTTCATATTGGAGTGTCCATGACTGTCTGACCAACTGGGCAAAAGTCCCGTCAAAGCATTGTCATTGTCATTGCTACAACTTGACCAACCTTGGTCAGCTGGCGGCGCTCAACTCTCGTCACACCTCAAACAATTTTACATGTCCTCGGGGCAGCTGCGGCGCTCACACTTTCTTTTGCGCGTGTCCAGCTACCACTTCGATCGGTGTTGGGGTCTGTGCTCTGGGTATGGACTTCTCACCGACTTGCTGATGTTCACACTTTAGGAAAGTTGGTATTCAGGGCCGCGAAGTGCGAAAACGGTTTGCAGTGTTGTCGCCTAAAGTGTGGCCATCATCACCGACTTCATCACTAGCCGTTTCAGATGGCCTGTGTTGTGGACAATATATATTGAGAGCATAAATGTATATAATTTGCACGGAAATTGACATGCATTGATCGTGATCTGAGATGCTGTACATTCACTGCTTAATTTATTCGGATTTTTACTGCCAGTAATTTGCATTTTTATTTTGCAAGTAAAAGGCAATTATGTCCAAAAAACCTAAGCAACGAAGTCGCTTCGAGCTGTCACATATTCTAGGCTAAAAATTGGTAACGAATGTTTAAGAAACTAACAAAGTTGCACATCATAGAATTACTAATTCTACATACATAAATTATCATATAATTTATTAATTATACTCATGCCATGCCAAGCTAAGCTCGTTTTTATTAAATTCATCACAACGATCGCTCAAATTCACTACTTGAAGCAGCTCTAAAACACAATAAGCGGGCCATGCCAAAAGCCAATACAGTAGAGCAAGAATGAACTACGATATTATTAAATGATATTACTTAAAAATTATTTCATTCAAACTACAGTTTGATTAAATTATTAAATTAAATTATTTTTGAAATAATCAATATTTAATTGAATCATCTGACACTATTATAATTGCTGCTAATATTGTAATTTTACGTACGAATGCAAGGTCAATTCTAAGCAGGTCCCAAATTACATTGCCTTTTTACTTTTTAAATTATTAATTTATATTATTTCTGTTCCGCATTACTCTATTTTTAATCAGATTTAATCAATTTGATCCCACTGTGTAATGCGCAAAATGTTAATAATATTATTATTGCCTACCTAATAAGACTATAAGCTAGTTGCTCTTTTTGGGACACGCGATGCTCGTTTTTCATGTAAGCTGAAGTAAAAATTTAAACTGAAAGCTCAAATTTCAAACGGTGAAATTTCTGGTATATATTTATACATATATATATATATATATATATACACATTTTTTTCTTTAATTATTTATGCAGAAAAAATTGCATTGCTTGCGGCCCAAGTGGCGCCAAGTTGGCGTCGCAACTTGGATGACTTTGACAGTTTGTTTGTACGTGCTTATCATAAACGGTTTCAGCGGTAATTAATAATAAAACCTTCTCTCTCCTTCTAGAGCCTTTAGAATGGATTGAATGAAAGACACAAAGGTAAATATAAATACGATTCTTTACTTGAGAATTGCATGTTACTTTTACCTCTTACACATATTATATGTGTAAACCCGATTTTAGTAAATCAAGCTTATTGGGAGGTCTATGATGTTAAAGTCAATAATAGTATTATGGAAAGCAAAAGAAAAATCATAAACTTTGTGACAATCATAGTCACAATTGATAATTTGTTGCTATTTTAATTGGCTAAGATGTGCCTTATTATAGTTTAATTTTTTATTATTTGAATTTTGAACAACGCAACACGCTGCTCATCGCTGATAGACGCCAGTCCCAGAGCTGAATAATTAAAATGTTTCTTAATTTCTCAAAGATATACATTTCTTTTCACTTTTTGTTCATTGCATAAGTCGAAATACAGGCGATGGTATTTTTGCGTTACAAACGAAAATTAAGTTCACACGCAACAGTCAAAAAACGGAATGAAATAACAATTTTAATAAATTTAATTTGCTCCCTTTTTATTGGTTATCAGTTGACATTCACATTTTAATTCAGCGTAATTATATAGGGTCGTTTCGTAACCCGAAAGGGTTACCCGCAAATTGGAACTGGAATTTGGGTCACCTTCCCCTGGAAATCGTCTCCAGAATTGTTGCCATCTTTACTCTCCTGCCTCGATTTCTGCATCGAGCTCAATGAGCATGTGCATTTATCGATAAATGTGCACCGTATATTTTTATAACATAAAAATTAAAACTGTCTTACCAATAATTTTTATCAATCCTGCTCAGAACTTAATACCTGTTATTTTTGAAAAACTCTTAATTTAATAAAAAAAAATATATAGTTTGTTATTCGTTTGTTTTCTAAAGCCTTCAAAACTATTGGCATGTATGGTTTTTGGTGATTTTAGAATTTTTTTTAATTGTCTTAATTTGGGGGACTGGAGTAGAGTACAATTTTTACAGCCAATATTTAATATAATTAAAAAGATTTTGAAATATCGCAAAATAAATAAATATAAAAATCAAATAGAAAATAAACATTTCATTTGTTAATTATTTGAAATTTTCGAGATATCGACAAATTTCGTAATGAAAAAACTTATTTATTATCAATAAAATGTTGATTTGAATATAGGTTCCGAGGTAAAATATTTACGAAGTAAACAGGTTTACAAGCAAAAAAGTTGTATTGAAATATAACACAATTGAATTAAATTATTGGCAACAACTCAGGATAAAAACTACTAATTTAATTCAGCTTTTCGCACACTTATATTGGTTTAACACTTTGCAGAGGCTTATTTATTCCAGTATTTTACCTACCTGGCCCAGCTCTTTAATTATTTTCTATAGGTTTATTAATGTTTCCCTATATGATAAAAACTTGAAAAAAAAAACTATAGTTAAAAAGAAAAAAATATAAATTTATCTGGCAGATTTAAAGACTTGCCGCAATGCAACATTAAAATAAAACTGCATTCCCTTAAACCCAAACAATTTTAATGTAAATGTTTTGAAGTCATACTCATATGGCCCCATAATGAGCTCTTTAACTTGGTTTACGATACTTGAAGTCCAGATCCTGACAGCCAACTAAAAATAGTGTTTCGTGGTGGACTCACTGAAGCTCAGCTCAATTGATTTTATGATTTTGTTTTTTCCTTGCCTTTTACAATTTGTACGGGCGCCAAGCGGCTGTTTGAAGAAGGAAAAGCAAAAACACAAAGTTATAGCGAGGCAACAACTACAACGACTGCAAAACTTGTTGCCTGCTTTAATGCATCAATTAAATTTTTTTAATTATTTTCGCTTTTTTTTTCCTGCTCATATCAGCTTTGTGCTGTACTTTTTTGAGCAATTTCTCGGCCGTGGCATCTTTTCAAGTCTTTTGTACGAGTCGAGTCACTTGCCTTTACTAACGAGAGCGACGTGTGTTTATTGATATGTTTCAATTATTGAATTAGTTTTAATAAAAAGTGAAGTCAATTAAGTTAACAAGATAATAAGATGTTCAGCCTTGTGAAGCTTATGGGAATAAACTCAATTAAGTTCATATATTATTTTAGACAACCTTAAGGCAAACATCATTATAAATATATTAGTTTGTCATCCGAATTTTAAAATGTTCAAACAAAGATATAAAATAAAATTCTCATTTGTTCTTAATTAGATTTTATGTATCTTTTTGATATACTAACCGATCTTTTACTATCAGTTATAAATTAATTAACTTGTAAAACTGTTAAAGCATTTCCGTTGTCTTTCGAAATCATTTGGAAGTAAGTTCGTTGTCAAAGTCATTTGTATTACCTAAGCAGACAAATGACTGAACCTGTGCCACGCAACAGCGCATTTGACGCATTCATGCATCGCCTGCTAAAATAATTGTACGACACTAAAAAGCTAAAAAAAAATAAAAAATAATAATAATAAAATAAACAAAGACAAATATTGCTTGGTATAATTAAGTAAAATGTGTTTTGCTCGGAGCGACGACAAAAATAAATTTGTTTGTTGTAATCAACACCCGCCTTTGGTAGAGTTGTAGTAGAGCTGTGGCAGACGTCAAGTGTGCATGACATTAAATTAGCGCAGCAATCAACCACTGTGAGTAACAAAAACAAACACAACAACAAAAAGCATCGCAACAAAATGTGGCCCGTAATTATACCTCTCTAAGAAGGAACTTTTTTGTTTGGCAATTAGTCACAGCCCTTGGGTTTTTTAATATACACGTACAAAATTCTTCAACTTCGGGCTCATTATGCAGACGTGCCCCAATGAATTAAATCATGCATAAGAAATACTATTTGGAACTGTAAAATATTGGTACGGCATTCACCTAATAAAATAAACAGGACACGACGCACAATAACTCACAAATTAGAAAACCGGTAAACTTGTGATGCATTTATGTGTGAATTCATTGGATTATACAACTTTCAGTAACCAAAAATTTTGACTTACAAAATTTTGTCTTATCTTATCTGACCCTTTTGTACCTAAGTAAGAAGAATGATGGTTGGAATCATATTTAAAGTATTTTATCATATAATAATATATTTATTATATAGAAATAAATATATTATGAATAAGGTAACATGTATTATTTAAATAATTTACATTCGTACTCAGCAATGTATAAAACTACAGAAACAATTAAATACGCTTTAAATTGTTTTTAACAAAAAATTAAAAACTAAAAAAATAAAAAACCAAATCAAAAAATATAAAAATATGCGTAATGGAATTTAAACGTCAATAATAATTATTTATATTTGACGTATCGTGGACATTTTTATTCCTATGGGTATTAATGTGTTAAAGAATTTTAGAAGTTTATACTAATCAATGTTTTGTGCATTTCTTTAGTTAACTGTGTTTTTTTCCAACGATTTTGTACCAAGCGACAAATCCGACTGTTGCCATTGGTTGCTGGCAACTTGAAGTTCTAAGTATGACAATTCTTAATATTCTGATGCCGACTGCAAGTTGTTTCTGCAACTTTTTCTGTTGTCCAGTTGGCGACTACTCCAGAGACGGCAGACGCTGTGAGTCTGACTGTCATAAAGCAGCACGTTTTAGCTACAGTTGGAGAATCTCAACAATTTTAAAATTGTGCATTAATGCCAAGTGGCATCTGCACCGGCCTCAGGCTCAAACACAGTTTCAGTTAGAGCTGGAGCTCAAGTTGTCTTTGCAATTTTCGTTACCGCCTGTTCACCTGTTTCCTCCCTTCCGGCAGCGCGTTTATTAATAGGTAGCCGATGCGATCAGACTTACACACACCGCATACAGAGATTTACCTGCAAGTGCTGGTGCATTTTTCTCAATTAAAAATCACAAACATCATTTCAATCATCTTGTCTGATGAAGCTGCAGTAGTCAGTCAGGAAAAAAATATATAAAGACCAGCAACATGTTCGCCTTTTGTACTGGCAGTTGTAACTCCTGTTAGATTTGTTGGACTTATGTCCAGTCTCAGCGAAAGGGCGTCTACAGTTGATTGCAAATGGAGCATATAAATATGTGAAGCTCACTTATATATTTGATTAGCATAGATGTTTAAAAAAACTGCGCCTAGGTATACAAAATGTATTTGTTGTTCGCTCAGCCGAAGATCTTAAGTCCTTCTTTGAATCTAATACTTCTTACAAAGGCAGCTGCTTTCGCGCACATGGACGCAACCATTCTTGAGATTTAATCCAGCGCAACTAATAAGCCACAAACTGCTGAATTAAATCCTTTTTTGTTCTTCGCCCTTAGCTGGAAACGGCTACCTTGGTTTAGGACCAATATCTGTGGCCCATAAAGCAAGACAAAAACGAGGAAACGCCCCGCGCGCACACATTGCGTGGCCACACCTTGAAAACATAAGCAAAAGGATTAAATTTTTCTTAGACTTAAGAGGCAACCGAAATCTAAGTGCAAACTCCTTCTTAGTTGTTTTCAGGATCAAATCCTTTCCGCTGCCTACACACATGGCAACAAAGAACAAGAGACAAGACAGCCAGCTTAGCCTACTGCTGCAATTCAATCTTCAAAGTGTGTGCGCTGCCATGCAGCATCTCTTTCTTCTTTCTTTTTCGTTTGCCGTAAAAAAACGCAGAATGCTCTAATTCTCCAACGCTACCCCAAATCCAGGTCTGCGTTACACGCGCGTGTGCTACAACAATGTCAGACCAACCCCCATCGCTGTCTTGGCACTTAAGACCAGGGCAGGATGAACCCTCAAGCTGGCAGTCTATTTTCGTAGCAGCTATTTTTTGGAAATTAAAATGTGTACTATTTGATTAAAAAGGTTCCAACTCCGTTTTTTTCAGGTACCCCACCAGCTACAACTATATATCACATGCTGATGCTATCCCTCCTCCTGTCCCTGGCGATGATGAATGTGCGCGTTCGGCGTTCCTAATTCAATTTATCTTAGACAAGACAGAGTCACATTTGTTTATAGCTCATAATAGATGTAATGATTCCCACTTAACCCATTGTATCCTACAAAGCAAACTTTATTCAAATTGATTGTCAGTTGTCCTTCAATTAATTTTTATTTAGTTGTTAACATTGTGAAGGGAAAAAAATCGTGGACTTATGCGTAATGGAATTGAACAGCTTAAACTGAGTTCAGAATCAAGGCCACCTTATCTTAGCTCTACTCTTATTTTAACCAAAATCTTTTTTCATTTTTATCAAGATAATTTTTAACAGGCCCCTCAAAAAAATGTTTAAAAGCGAATTTTTTTTCGGACCTGTGGTGTTATTCGTAATTTATGTAAGAAAATACGAGCTTAATTTTAATTCGGGTTGCTTTCAATGAAATTTACAAAAATAGCGTTGACATAATGCAATAAAGATTAAACAATTATTAAAAACAAATAATAACATGTAAATAAAAACTAAAAAATAATTATTGGTTCAGTTAAGTGCCCATGTAATATACCATTTTTTATTTTTTTAATTTGTTATTGGGTAGTATCGGTAAAATATGTTTTAATCTATAAATCTAAGTCTCGATTTTGCCGTCATCAAGTATCCAGCTAATTTAGGCTGGGAATCTGAAGAAAACTTAAAACTCGAAAACAATATTTTAAAAAATACATATTATTACAATTGTCATGAGTTGTTAACATTCAATTTCAAGCTAAATATAAATATAAATGCTATTAAAAACGACTGCATCAAATATGACGGCTATGCTCCTTTTGCATAGAAATTGTTGGGTTAATCGAGTATACCCGCGCCACGTTCCCCATACGGTGAAGGGCTGGGCGCACGACTGGTGGTCGGACTGCTGCCTGACGGAGTGTCATCCGGACTTCGGCCAAGCGGTACCAGCAGTGGGCCCATGGGTCTACGTGCCCGAGAAGCGCCACGTGATCCTCGGCTAACTGGCGTCGATGTTTTCGAACGTGGACGTCCTGGTCCTCGTTTAACCAACGAGGCGGGAGGGGTTCCCATTGTGCTCAGGTACGTTTCTGCAAAGATAAATATTATGAGCGGAATTTCAAAAGATTGTACGACTGGGTAATCGTAATTAATGCGCGTTACGCTGCCCATTTCTTACTACAAATAAATGGCAACATTGTCGCTAATGCTCCTGTAGCTTTTGCGTGCACGTTCTGGGCATGTCCTGCTGCCTCATTTGCATTTTTGCCTACAATGTTGCATACTTTTAAGCGCGCGAATTGCGGTTTTTTAAATCGCCAGCCAAGCCCATCCTCACAACAGTGCCCTCATACGGCATACTCAATGGCAGTTAAGTAGCACTTATGCAACATTATCGTAAAATGCTCTTTTAGGAGAGTTAAAAAGGGGTTTGCACTGTCGAATTCTTTAAATGAATATTTTCACTTGTTTATCTGAGATCAAATATTTATCTTTAACTTTCTTGAACGATATATATTTTATTAATTTATTTTTATTTTATTTATTATATTAATTAATTAAAGATTTAAAGCAGCATTTAAAACAAGAAATATATCAGATTATCTGAAAGATAAGTCTGAATAGATTGATGTTAACACATAAATGCAGGAAACTATACATAATTGGTACAAAGCAGATTATAGTCGATCAACCACTTGCTTCTGTGTATTTGCCTTTGTGATTTTGAATCCATATAGAAGAGAGAGGTTTATTTCCGTCACGTGTTGTCTGGCACTGCCTGCAGTATATGCGTTCTCCCCTTACCAGTCGGCACACACATACATAATCACACACAAACATGCTTAAACGTGTACACACACCATCATTTCGGCTGCGAGTCTGAGCATTTAAGCCGATTTATTCAATTATCATTTATCGTGCAAAATTTGACATGTGCGCCAACGTGTTTTTAACTGAACATTCGAATGGGAGTTGAACTTGCCTGCTGTTTGCATTAATTTTTTCTCTTTAAGAGTGAGCAGCTGTTTGCATAATTAAAAAGAGGCGTGCTGCTAATTAGTACTTGCGAATATCAATACAACTGTAATGTTAATATACTTAACAATTAAAACGTGCCTGGGAATATATCTAAAGCATTACAAATTCGATAATTTTCGAAAGATTTAAATAGGAAAAACAATCAAACAGAAACTTTCTGGGCGTTCGTTATTTTAATTTTTTTCATTTCCGATATTTCATTCGAAAAATGAATAATTATTTTTTTTTAGAACATTAAATATTATTTATTATTATTATTATAATTATTTTTTTTAGATGGATGAACTAAATGCACACCAACTCAAGAGCAGAGATCTTAAAAAAGGCACTTAGCAAGTACTTTTGAATGCCCCCAAGCAGACGATTAAACACAATGACATCTTAACTGAACCGGGGGATATTTTCGTTTCAGTTTCTGTTTGTACATCAGTGATAATGCAGCCAGATGCAAATCTTTCAACAAATATTTGGCCCGACTGCGTAAAGGGCCGAGCACACTTCAAATCAGCTAAAGGAAAGCAATGCTGTGCTAAAATTGTCACGTACTACAAGTAAAGTTTCCGTCTTTTCCTGAAAAATGCGGGAGGCCAAAAAATGAGAAAGGGGCCAGCGACCACACAGTGCCACTCAAGTGTGCTCAATTGTTGCCAGAGATGCAGCGTACATACACAGATGCATATGCATGTATGTAAAGAGGAAGCGATAAACGTGATTACGTCGGTGATTAGCTACATGTGACACTCGAGTCTATGTAGTCGGCAAAGGGGGGAGTAGCAAGAAGAAATCGATCAACAAAAAAGACTTCAGATGGCTGCACTTACCTTCCTCGTGCGGAGGTATGGGCGGACCACTGGCAGCCTCGCTACTGACTGTTTCCTGCTGCGGTGGCAGTGATGTGGTCTTTCCACCAACCGCTGGCGATGTCGGCGTCGGCGTCGGCACGCGCTGTAGCGATCCATGGCCACCACCGCGTCTTGTGCTGCCACGTGGTCTTCCTCGCCTTGCACCACGCATGTGATGACGCCGACGCACGGCCTTCATACTATTAAAATCGCCCAGGAAGTCTGCAAAAAAGAAAAAAGCGTTTTTATTGATAAGTTGACTGATACAATTGCCACAGTCGTTTACAAGCTAATCATTAAAAATTAATTTTCACTTACAACAACTTCAAAGGTAAATATGCAAAATGCCGAAATATGTAAGGAATTTTAAAAACACTGACTTGTTACAAAGTAAATAATTTTCGTCCCAGTTTCAGAGACAATTATTGTAACCACGTACTTTTTCAGGTAATTCCCTGCAGGAAGGTCATGCGTCAACAGTTAACATTGAATATTTTTAATTTTATTTTGTTTTTTTTTTTTTCAGTTCCGTTAAAGCAACCGCCATAAAAAAAGCACAAAATAAACACAATAAAACAAGGAAAACTAATATCTTATTGCTTATGCTTAAATACTGTTAAATTTACTGGCACACTAATCTAATTTTATGATTTAAATTCGACGACAGAAATTATTTATATTCATTTGGTTTAATTAAGCAAATCTTTGGTTTGAAATTAACCGTACACGAGTACACGGTTCCGAATGAAAATATCATCGCAGTGGTCCGCAAGGTACCTATACCGCTAAGTCTTCTTATATTGGTTAATATTTATTAAAAATACCTCTATCATAATGCCATTGAACTAATTTTCAAAAAATATTTTACCATACTCACCAAGCAGACAATACATTTCTTTGACACACATATGTTGAGAGAACTAATCAACTAAATACGTAGTTTTAGAATCTTAAAATACAAAAAAATTTTCTATATTCTAAAGGTATATCGATATTTTTCCTAAGTTAAATATTTAACTGCTACTGAAAAGCTAGCTGTAATGCAATTTGTGTCATGACCATATTAGCACTTACATGATACATTTTCTAGGCAAAACACAATCGCAAATTCAAGTAAAGGAACAAGACGAAACTTTGGTTACAGCAACAGGGTTCAAGCACTTCAATGTGTGCATATTTTATTTATCAATTGCAGCTTGAGGAGGTTGCAATGTTGTTTTTGTGTTTGGTATTTCTCCCTTTTGCGTTGCTTAACTTGAAGTTAACTGTAAATTGCATAAATAAAACAAACTCAACTAGAATACAAGATACGGGCTTCAAAAAGCAAGTCTAACTAACAATTGATGGCAACAATGTCACTGTTGTTTCGCTTGTTGTTACTTCGGTTGTTAATGTTGTTGTCGTTGTTGCAATGGCGACATTGCCTGGCGCTTGCTATTTTTTATGCACCACAAGTGCAACAACATCATCGCATTCACAATCCCAATCAACATTATCGTCGTTGTCTCGTCTGTTCTGTTTTGGCTTGGCCTGGTCTGGTCTCAGGCAAATCATTATCGTCATAGTCTCGTCAGTCGAGTGATCATCATAGTCATCATGGGATGCAGACAATAACAAAAAATTGAAGCCGCTACTCGTTTGGCCCCTTTGTGGCATTGTCAACCACTTTGGTAGGTAACTTAATGCAATTTTTAATGAGACTTCAGCTTGATTCTAGCCCATCTTTTTACTTGCGCCAAAAATCGAGAACGAGTGCTAAATTATTGAATCGCCTGTCTGCCTTGTCTGCTGCCATAAGTTTTATCAATAATATTCAATCCAAGGCAATCCTTCACCAAACTCAACCCATTCATTGGTAATATTATTTGGGCAATTTGTTATTTTGATTGCTGCAGCAGTTGCTTTTGCTTTACCCATGGATTTCGGCCAAATTTTACGTTGCAAAGCTTTTCGGCATTGCAGGCAAAACGAAACATTTTCTAAAGTTCGGTTTTTACCATATTTATTCAGTCATTTCAGCTACTGACTTGGCTATTCATTCCGAGTAGTTGGCCTCCAGATGGATTGTTTTCTGTATTTAAGAATACAATATTTAAATGTAATTTAAAAAATAATTCAATTACTTAATGACTGTTGTTTGTAAACCGTGAAGAGATATACACTTTAATGTTACTTGTTTATTCTTTATGCAATACAATTTTATACTGTACTTTACCGATTTTGAATACATATATTTTAGGTATAATAAAATAATAGATAAATAATTTCCTGGTGCAAAAGTTATTGTAAAAGAAATAAATATTTTTTAAAGTTAGCATTGCATTTAACAGTTAGGCATTTTCAAATAATGTTGACTGTTTTTTTTTTATAATAATAACAAGCATATTCGTTTGTTTTTTGCTTTTTATGCAATTGATGTTGAGTAATTGCTTTACGAAACTTGGTCCCCTTAAATTGCGCATTAGCAGGGCGGATAGAAGGCAACACGAGATACCTGGACTTGAATCAGCTTTGAGATGCAGACACACTGATGCAAACAACGACACACACACACAGACATGCAGCTCACATTTCTTTATCTTGCTATAAGTAACGTGGTGTGCACGGAACGGTGCGCATAATCGGATTTTACAAATCATTCATTCAATTATCTAATTGATTTGACTGATGATCATTCGTGAACCTTGATCCCAGGTCGGCCAGCTAAAGTCAATGTGACGCATGTTTGTTACGCTTGATAAGCAGCATTTGGAGCTGGCAGCGAGTAGAGGCAGAGGGTAAAGGAGTTCGAGCGAAGGTTCTGGAGGCACAATGCCATTCTTCGTGGCAGCTCACCTTTGACTGTGACTCTAATGCGCCTGCCATGACTAAGTGCATCTTTGTCTTGTCCAGATTTAGGCGCTTGAGATTACTTTTGTAACTGTGACTGCGACTGCGAATGTGAATGTGACTTGCTGTAGCTACCGCATAAGCTGTTAAATATATAAATTGCTATTTTTTAGCGACTCAGCCAGCTGGCAAATTAAAGATTGTAAGACTGAAGATGTAAATATAAATAAGTTGGCTGTTCTTGGAGGTTTGAGACAGTGGTGGCCGGTAAAAACACTCTATGCATGTTTTAGCCTACGTTGAATTTATTTTGCCAATTCACATATAGAAATACTCAAACTCCGGTCTCGACACTGGCTTGGAGAGATAAATCAAACGAATTTGATGTAGTCGCCAACCACGTGGCGTAAACTTTTTGCGCTTCGGAGGTGGCACTTCCAAAGGTTCAGGAACCTTGGATGGTATTGGGCAATGCGGTGGATTTGGCGGCAATATGTGCGGCCTGGCCAAGCTCAGTATTCGGGCCGTGGGACGTGCAGTGAGTGCGGATGGGCGTACGGGAAAACGCAGAGTGGCCCAAAAATCATCTTCGACTTCTTGGTTGGCAAAAGAACACGGGAAAAAAGGTCCTGGAAAGGGTCGACCCTTGTCGTGGCGTGGTGGCTTGCTCCAAGCAATTACCGGCGAATAGGCGTAAAATGGACGTTTGTATTCGTGCTTCGGAGTTATTTTGCGGTCTAATGGCTTTGAAAGTCCCTCTATTTTGTCTGCCAAATCTTCCATTGGTATTTTACGTTTTGGACGTCCACAGGGCAAGTATTTTGACATACATGGTAATGGATCTGGGGGTACCACCTTAAGTTCCCTAGGCATTGCATTGTTCATAGCCCACTGAAAGAATTTTTTCCAATCCTTTTTTTTCATGGGTCCAGGCTTCTGCCAACGCGTCAGTTTGGGTACTATTTTCTGAATGCAGCGCTGTTTAGGTTGCGCATTGCGCTCACACCACTCGACCCATGATGGCAAAGGTTTTTGATCCTCCTCCACGTTAGCCTTTTTATCATCACCAGCACCGTCCATGCTATCGTAGAAATCCATTTTAGCAAAAATAACTTTTATAATAAAATTGTCGGTGGAAAACTTTAAATTTTGAATTAAATGTAATTTTTTTATATTTTTGGTTATCTTTTAAGCATTGGTTTTTCCCATAGGCTTATACAATATAAAATAAAATCTAAAACAATTAGCACAAGGCATGCTTTCATACTATGAATACTTTAACCTATATTTTCCAATTACAAACTAATCATTGGCTACTGGCATTACAGGGAAAATACATCCAATATATCTTATCTTCGAGTTCAGTCATTGATATGCCTCCCAAGCTCTGCTCGCGGTGGTGGTTCTTTGGTAAGCTGTGGCTGTGCTTCATTTGAAGCGGCTCAAAATACTTGCCACGTTTTCGTGTTGGTCGATTGTCTCATATTCTTTTCAGCTTGCCATTTGCTTGCGACATACAACAACGGTGACTTTAAACCCATTGGGTGTGTCAGGAGCGAGCTCGCTTTTGATTTTGTCTTTCGTTTTGCTTTAACAGCCGCCCAATTGTAGAATTTCATCCACTATTCCCGATTCATTGGCCCAGACTTTTGCCATCGCGTCGGCGGCTCACGCATGCTAGCCGCTATGAATGTGGACTTTTGCTTCGCATTGTGTTCCGCACATTCTTTAGAACTTGCCCATCTGATTTTCATAATGCTCTACTTATTATTTTTTGTGGTTAATTGGCCGAAGTTTTGTGAAAATAGGATAACAAAATCTTTTTTCTGCATTTTGTAAAATGTTCCAAAAAAACAACCTTATTAAAACTGATTTTAAGTTATATTAAATTCTAGCTGAAGCACAAGACGCACGGATAGCTACATTTAAACTTTATAATATCTAAAGAAGTGAGTATTAAACTACCAGTATATTCGTAGGAAAATGAACGGCAATTAAGAAATTCTAAATTTCTCGAAGTCTTGTGTTTTTTGTCTTCGTTCAGTTGGCAATATATGGTATTTCGTATTTTTGAGACGTTTCACAGGTACTTCTTTTTAGAGCTAAAGAAAGGCGGCAGGACAGCAGCTGCTACTTGGAATCGAGGGTTGTCTCATTAAGCAAATGTAGCGTAAAATTGTTTTTGTTTCCGCCGCAAGAGCCTCTCGATGGCATATGTGGTGTCGATTTCACACAAGTAATGATCACTCTGCGGTCGTTTACGAGTAACGACCGCATTTTGAAGACTTTGAACTTGAGCGAGTTTATCCTTAGAGGAACTTCAGGTTGTAGGCGACCCAACAGGAAATGTCCCCGATCGAACGAAACGAAAAAAAAACCAAACCAACAGGCTCGTGAATTATTAAAATTCTTCAGTCCAACACCAAGAAAGCAAAAGCAAGAGCCAAATCAAACAAAAAATTCAGACAAAATCGTGTTTTGACCAGGTTTCTAACCTGACGACAACAAATCATGACAACGGTAACCAACAAACAGCCGACGACAATAAACACGACGACGACGATGGCGGTGGTGATATTGGCGGCTGCTGCCACCGCAACGGAGATGTTCATCATCAAATGCAATACGCGGCAGCATGGATGATAATGAAGATGGGCGACAATGCCAACTGGCCGCAGCAAGATGGTCAGGTAAACAAACAGACGACGAACAGTGACAACAACGTCAACCACAACAAGAACGTTAGAAAGGTACTCGCACAAGGCAAAAAGTGCGATCTATTGCAATGCGCACCGAATTTCAATTGGGCATCAAATGACCATATACCAAAGACCAGACAAGACCAATGTACAACGGTGGAAACTTTCGTAATGGATGGTCGTGGCATTCGTGAAATACTTACTTGCAGCGTGCCAGTGCCAGACCAGTTCGAACAGGCATTCAATCGGACAATGATTACAAAAAGAATTAGGTTATGACCTCGAATGCGTGTCGCCAACATCGATTGGCGCTGCAATGCGATGGGATGCTCCGCCGATGCTGTCGTGAGTGCGTGATTGAGCCGTTTACATGCATTAAAGTGGGTGAGTGGGGGACATACGGGACTGATGTTTACTTTATCATTCAGGCAAATAAATGAAAAGATGCGCAAACTATTTAAAATATTTCAAAGGCAATGCCTAAAATATTCTTTAACGCTCAAGCACTAGATATAAATTTTAATCCGTTGCGTAATTGTGATCAGTTAAATTTTTTTTTTTTCACCCAGTTCATATTATGTTTTATTAATTGAAGCTTAATACTGGATCTTTAATTTTTATGTATTTTCATTCTCTTGCCTCTAATGATTTTCAGTAACTCTTTTTTAATAACATAAATAATTACTATTAAAATAACCTAAAGGGAACTACAATTACTTGTTAATAAATTAAGTTATTGACAAAAATAAATATAATAAACTAGTCTGATCAAGGACAAATATGATATAACTTTGATTATTGGCCAAAGTAACCATTACGGGGTATCCGATAACCTAGAATGCTTAGGAAAAATCAACCAATTTAAATAACGTTTTAAAAAATTAAACAAGGTGGTATGAAAGGACTGAGATAAGGTGGTAATAAATGTCTAGCTTATTATGTAATAAAAGTTCAGTATGTAATAATAGGATTGAACATATATGCCGATTATATAAGCTAAAATGACCGACTCGAATTTTAAACAGAAGAAGAATATACACTCGGTTTCCTTAGTTTCTTGTGTATTGATCACCACTTATATTATATATATTTAAATATCACTATGTAATCACATTCTTTACTGCATTTTCCAGTTTAAGAAAATCGACCATAGTTTATTTCATACTTTGTTCAACTGTCAATAATTGAGCATTATATAAAATAAATTAACTCACGATTTCAGCTGAATTACAAAATTCTTGCATTTAAATGATGTGTCGAATATTCACAGCCTGGAAATACCAAAATTAAACTTTTTTGATTTGTAATTTAATTTTTATTTTTGAGCATTGCAATTTGTTGTGTTAGCCAATTTAAGTCAAAACTACTTTAATTATAAAGTTTTAAATCAAATAGACAAGTAGCAACAGCGACTACCAATCCGATCGGACATCCATCTGCGATACACATTTTCAGATATTCATATAAACGAGTATTTGCCAGTATGGGCTGGGTGCTACCCGGGTACATACTTGCTCTGGGCAATGGGGACAATAAGGTGTAAATTTATGCGCCAGCGATAGTTAAGAGAATCAGTCAACAATAATGCAACAATTAAAACAATAGACATCGGCCAACAACCATTAGCAAACGAGCAATTTATTGTTAATTCTAATAAAAGCTCAACAAAACGCACATTTTTCGTATGCCTTGTGATTGGCATTTTTTTATTTGTTGACTTGGGTTTGTTGTATACTTTTAATCTTACCGTGCAATCGAAGCACACTTTTTTATTATTTGTAAGCTGTGTAAATTTTTGTGGTCAATCAGCGTTTTTGTTCGCAGTTTTTATTTGCTGCCAAGATTTTCACGTAATTGTGTCTCATGGCTAACGTGTATTCCATGAGATTTTATTTTTTATTTATTCGTTATTTCTGCTTATGCATGTGTTGCTGTCGTCATGTTCTTTGGGAGTTTTGCACCCTGTTTACAACTGTTTCTTTAATTATTTATATGTATAACAAGCAACACCGACAAAGTGGACAAGGATCTGTGATCAATCTAATGAACAAAATATTGACTTTGTCACATTTTTCAATTGGGTGTTGCACTTTACCAAAGTATTTGGATTCGTATAGAAACATATCTAATTGGCGCGTTTAGAAAGTAGCTGGCAAGCTCGGATCAAATGCATTTGGCACGCGTCCATTTGAAGTTAATTAAAAAAATGTTTTCCCCGGCTTTATTACACAATGGAAACATCCAGTGGTGAGCAATTTGAACGCCTCGCACGCTTTAAACACTGCCAACTACTTGGTAAGTACCTAAGCAACCGACCGGATGATTTGTGGACTGGCTCCACTATGTTAAAATTAACCCACATTTCTAGCGCCGTTGCTGGTGAACTGGGAAAAAATTGCTCACAACCAACTGCATCAAATTGCACAAAAATGCACCAGAGATGCGAGAAACATAATATCAAAAATATCGTGCTGCATAAAATAATATGTGTTAAAATATGCCATACACAGAGAAAAACGAAATGTTGTTATGGACTGTATCAAGTGATTGCTGTGGAATAAAGTTAAGTAAACCATAGTTTTAAGCAGCTTCGAGTGGGTGAGGCACGTGTAGCGAGGACGATGATTAGTTAGGGAGGGTGGGCTTAAGGAGGGTTCAGAATTTCTTTTGCTAAATAAATCAAATAATTTTTTATTGCTTACACTTTTAATGTGAGCTCTTTAACCATAACTAGCTTGGCTCCCATTTAACATCTCATGACAATTTCTCATTGTGGCCTATAATAAGCAAAGACATAAAAACACAAGTCTCAAAATTACAAAGGTAGCCACAATTTATGTAGGCTCAGCACGTGAACCATTGATTAAATTAGATGTTTTCATTTGCCAAGCTCAGCAGAGCAACGAGCCAAAACCAAAGATATATAAAATATTTATGAGCGCCTCGTTTTTTGTGGCATTCTAATACATAAGCCGAACAAACAAGTTACAGCCAAATCAATAAGCCAAAAAACATTGCAAACTGCGCGACTGACTAACTGGTTGACTGACTGACAAGCGAGCCGCATTGGGGAACAAATCAACTGGCAGCAACAATTTCCAGGCAACGAATGATATTAAATTGGGTTGCGTACGTTGCTGGCAAATGCTTTACAAAAACGGTGGCAAATAAAAATTAATACGTTGTCAACGACCGTCAGTTACAAATACTAAAACCGTCAGCCAGAATACAAAAGTACACAGAGTTCGCATAGAAGATATTCTTTAATTTAAATCACCAAGATATGTTAAAATATTTAATATTTGAAGTTAAATTATTACTGCAATCGAATTTGAAATATTTATAAAATGGTATAGTTCCAAGCATTTTTAAAAAATTTTAAAATCAGGAAAGAGTATTGACCCCTTCGAATTGGTTGATGACACTTATTAAAAGTCTTTTTGCTTAACCGAAAAAATATATACTTCAGTCATGTTTATGGTTTATATATGTCTAAATTTGCACAACTTTACTACAACAATATGAGAAGTAGCGGGTATAGCAGCAAGGACGATGGCTACATGGGTAAATTAGTTGCGTTTAGCATAACAATTCCTGTAATTGAATTGGAAACCCATTTGCGAAACAGCTAACCATGGAGTTAGTTAAATGGCCAAGTTACCATTTACAGTTGTTATTGATTTTGTTAGTGTCGTATAAATTTGACTTGAACAGCACGTCAAATCAGTTGGTATTGCACCTGTCGCGATTTATCATCGGTTTGTTATTATTTCGCTGTGGTAAATACTTTTCAACGTCTTGTAACTTCGGTTGGTTAATTGTTAGACGAATTAGGAAATAGTTTTTCGAATGCAAATCGAATGCTTGCAATCAAGGACTGTTGTTGGTCATCCCACTTGTAATTTAAATATCATAACAACAAACAGGTTAAGTTGCGTAGCGCAACATTTTCAGCGAGCCGCAGACAACATTCTGTGATGCATGTGTCTCGTTCTATGCGCTTCGGCAATCGCCTTATCTTGTGATTGCCAAATAATTAAAATTATTAATAATATAGTGATTTATTTACACGATGTTGTTAAATATATCATTTTAGCTGGTAGTTTCGGCTCTCAGGCAAAGGTTTAAAAAATAAACACGTTTTTACTCTCACTTCACATTAAATGCGTTTTCTGTCAAAACTTATGTGTTCTTATTCGGTCTTAATAAAATGGTTCATCAATAGAAATCATTGTACATTTATTTAACTCTAAGGATTTTTTTAATAAGTTTATTCTAATAGCGGGAAATTTATTCATTGCATATACTAATACCATTAAGAATTTTAACTCGCATAGGTACTTACTCATTGACTCTGTTGCTGGATTATCGCCATCCACCACTAATGCCTCATTATCGGAATCATTATCAGGCTGGGTGTGTTGCTGTCGCACACTTGTGGCACCCGGCACATAAGTCTCTTGCCTGAGAGTTGGATTGTTGCTTTCTGTGCCGCCACTTGACGTGGAGGAGGCAATGCCTACATCAAAGCAATCGTCGTCCACCTCTTGTTTAAAACGCTTGGAAGCTGAGTTGAAACTGGCTTCGTCATCATCAGTCGCCGGTATCGTAATGCCACCCATATAAGCATCCTAAGACAAATACAATAAAAATGGCTTAATTGCTGATGTTAAAATAAAAACAATTAGCATATTTATTAACAACGGAAGGAAATTAACAACTCTCTATTTGTTTAGGTGCGGTCTACCCTAACTAACAGGTTCGAAACAATTTTAATTTATATCTATCCCCGTTCTTATTTTCTTATTGTATTTCGTTTTCTTGTTGTTGTGTAGTAGCCATACTATAATTTATGCCAGAGTCGTGAGTTATTGCTACGACTTGGCGGGTCGGCCAGCTCCTAAGTTTTTTTTAGGTTTTGGCTGGACCTGGAATACTACCTGTACTAGAGATGGAAACATAATACCCATGCTTCAGGGCCTGGCTCGGCACAAAGGTAAATGTAAATAAAATAAAATAAAATTCGCACAGATTTAGTTGGCAATTGTTAAGATAGGCAGCACAGTACCAAATTTTTTAAATGTTATTTAAATACATAAATAAATGGAAATTGGTATGTCTTATAATAATATGTAATATAATAATAATAATAAATGCAAGATTATTTTAAAGCAATCTTTAAATTTCTCGTTTTTTAGTCTGTTTTATAAAGATGGTGCGCATATTCTATGGTGACCTACTTTAAGCAATGGAGCAGACTACTCTAACTACTACTACTAACTGCTTTTGCAATTTAACAAATACCCGTGCAACCAAATGACTGTAATCAGTTTCGAACGAACCGTTTTAATTTTCTATAAACGGAAATCTATGGGCAATGACACCTAACCTCAAACTTGACAGTACTAAGTGGATGAATTTGAAACATGAACTTCCTATTGAGAGCCAGACAATGTAGAAAAAAAAATATGACTGCGTGCCAGTAAAATACTCAGATGCCATGGTGGTACATGAACTTGAGTGCAGGGCGCTTCCCGTCCATCCAGCCCGATGCGCAGAGTGTCTGAGAAGGTGAGGGAGAAACCTGCGAGTAGAACTAACCAAAACCGGAGAGAAATGAAAAGCCAAAGAGGCAACAGACATGATCAGTGTTCCATTGAACGCACAAAATCATTTAGCGAAACAGAAACGAAAAGAGCCGACAAGAGTCAGCAAACGCAAGCTGCACCCCACGAGCCCATCAGCCCATAAGCTTATAAGCCTAAAAGGCAGCAGGCACTTGAAAATGTTTTTCAAGACATGGACAGAAGCAGAAGACACAACCAAGTTGGCTAAGGTAAAGTGTTTGCTTGTACGTACGTATTAGGATGTAGGGTACGTAGACAACACTTGGATGAATGAATATAGGCAAGAAATAGCAACAACAGTAGATCCACCTCGAATATGCTCAAAGCTGGCAGCAAGTTCAAAGCACGCTACGTAACAGACCAAGACAAACTCGACGATGAGTAGAGTTTTGTAGCAAATTGAATTGTCGTTGCTGTTTCTGTTGTTTTTTCTTTTTGTTGCTGTTGTTGCATGAATCACGTGACCATGACCACCATGCAGTGCCCAAGTAAGAACAACAAAAGAGTCAGACTTGTTGTCTTATGCCCTGCCATAGACACAGTATCCGAAACTGCAGCTGTACCTCTAAATGGCCAAGCAGCAATTTGAACTTCACTTAAAAGATCATTTACTTTCATTGAGAGACTGCAGAACTTGTCGTTTGGTGTAAAGAGTGTTAACTTGGTCTAATAACTGTCCGTTATTAGCATGTCGGAATATGCGTATATAATGGTCGATTTAAGGGTCAGATATAAAGGTAGTTTTTTTTACCTCAAGTTTTTGGATTTCCATATCTCTTTTACTAATCGTTGGATTAATCGACAACGCTAGTGCATTTCCGCTAGTGCCACAACGCTAAGTGGCATTTCGCTTTTATCGTGAACTTACCTTATTTGGCTTGCGTCGCTTACGTTCATTTGATGTTGAAGCTGGCGCTGATTTTGATGCTGTTGCTCTTTTTGTCGGAATGGGGGAGGACGAGTAGGATTTCTCCTCTTTCACTTGCAGATTGGCTTCCTGTCGATCTGTTTGCAAACAAATTCAAATTCATATTTATTTAAAAATATTCGCCAAAAATGCATCTATTAAATAACCTTAATAAATTAACTTGAGTTTTTATAAAATTTAAGTCCTATTTATTTAAGAAGTAAATAGTCAGCGTATTTAGTAAAAAAAACACTTTTAATATATTCTGTATTCTGATAAAATTAGCAACACAATGTTTTAAATTTATCCCCCTTTATAATCTATATAACGATAAACAACTTACATTTCATTTCAATTTCTTCATCATCCAATAGCAATGAAACTACTTCTTTGGGCTTGAGTGTGTCGGGCTTAAAATTGCCGCCACTTATAACCATGCGTTGTATCTGGAAAAATAAAACACAATAATAATTAATGAAACATTCGCTTGAAAATGTCGAAAATATTTAAAGAGCAGCGCCACAGGAAACGAAATGAAACACGTTGAAGCGAATATAGCCTGGGACTCAGCATAGACTTACTTTGCTTCCGTTCTGTCGGCCGTAGTACTTTAATATGATAATGACGAGTTGGGTAATTAAAATAATAAATGCGGAGAGCTCAGAAAAAACAAACTTTGAATGAGTGCTCTTATAGAAAATTTAATGGCGTAACCGAAATGTCGCCTAACCAATTGTATAATTAATTTCCGGTATCGTTTTACCCCTGTCTTTATATCTGCCTTAACCAATACACGTCGTGCACAAGTGTTTCATGTGTGCGCCTCGTGTTTCATTCAGTACTTTGAAGAAAGACGCAACAATGCGCCGGGCAACTACAGCTAAAGCATGAGGGAATTCCACGCACGTGCTTAATATAAGGCAGAACAAAACAATAACACCAAGTGAAGTTTTTTTGTTTAGTTTGCTGGATAGAGTTTCGCGGTTTCCTGACCCCAAGTAATTTTCTTACCTCGCTCTTTTCACGCGCCCGCTGTAGAATTCGCTCTTCGATGGTGCCCTTGCAGATAAGACGGTAGACTGTCACCTGTTTGGTCTGGCCTAGACGATGAGCCCGATCCATGGCCTGTTGGTCAACGGTGGGATTCCAGTCAGAATCGTAGAAGATGACCTGCAAGCAGAAATGTAAGGTGATTTAGAATTGGGGAAACGAAACTTGAATAAACATCCGTTTACTAGGGCATAATCAAATATTTCTTAGACTACTCAAATAAGAATTGTAATTATATATGCTAATGAGCAATCGACACGCACATCCTTTCGCAATCCTTTTGATATCTGGCATTTGTTAAAGTTGCATATTAAATGAGTTATTTCGGCTATCAACCATTATTTTCATTTGGGACGTGTGCAGTTTGCAATTGGGCTATGCTTCTTCAAGGGATGCATCTAGACTGCCACATCCGAAATCTAATTGTATTGAACTCAATTTGGAACACGTGCTTTCAAATCATACAATCTGTCCCCCCTCACTGCTGTTTAAAATGTAAATACCGAAAGAAGACTGAAATTAAAACCTTAGCTAATTTCTAAGACTTTTGTAAGTTCGTAACATTGTGCTTGTTAAGGTTTGTATTATTTCGCCAACTGCATTGAAGTAAATATCTTTTTTTAATGCAAGTTGCATTTGTAATTATACTGTGGATTAAGTAATACCCATGTACTAAAGTAAGAAAAAAATATTATTTTTATATAGTTCTGGTGTGTAAATGAACGTTAATAATTCACATTTAATATTGAAGCTTTTAGATAGTTTTTTTTTTTTTTTGGTGTGTTGTATATTTTTACGATCTACATTCTACCAAACTTACAACATTTTAGCAAACAGCTTGTTTAGAATATTATGGGACAATCCATAATCTTAATGGGCAGAGCTGACTGTAATAGGCGTATTGAAATTGCAATTACAGCAATTTGGATGTATAGACATTGTTCAACGAAATTTTCACCATTTTTGCTGGTGCTGTGCAGTGAGTAAAAGATTTAGTAGAATAAAATATATATAATTTTTATAAAACTGTCATCCCATCAAAAGTGCTGGACGTATTAAGGGCGTTACTTATAGCAGAAAGCTCTGATCTCATAGGATTAAACAAGCATTTACTTACTGATTTTGAAAAGAGTGGTGGCAAATGCAACGATTTGAGCTACGATGCTAGCACTTCAATACTTGTTTTTGGAGAAATTATGATGTCCCAGTAAGTATTTGAATCCATGGTTTGCGATTGTATAACTTCATATCTATAACAAACTTGTAACGAGTATGGCTGGTACCAGATCTCAAGTTTCTCTTTTGTTTTCAAGTTCCCACTAACATTATTCACGAAAATTTTGCGACGATCTTTTGTGGATCCTAGTATACCAACTCATATACCCATACACGGGTGGAAAACACAATTGCATACTTTGGAGGCCTGCCTCCTAATGTGCCAAATAAGTACCTCACGGACAGTTGGATCCCTGGCGTGCAATGGGTATTCCGACAACAGTCATATCAGATGGGATAATCGAATAATGATATTTGAAAACACTGACTTTGGTTAGATCAGTGGCAGTGGCTTTTTAATTGACCGTTATTGACCAGAAAACACAGATAGCTTTAATCAATCAATTGCAATCAATCAATTTAATAACGAAGTAGAACAAGCAACTGGTTTATCGATAGTTGTTATCAGCAAATTTATTCGTTAGATTTGAAAGATGATTTGATAATAAGTACACGATAAGATTGGCCACTTAGCTAAGTAATACTTTTTAGTGGTCACAGAGTGCTCCAAGAGTGCCTTTAGAAGTAGAAGTTCAATTCACAACAATGACACATCATCTAATCGGAATTATTTTGGTGCTGGTAGCATTAGGCCATTTGGCACAGGCTGGTGACAATATATTTCAGCGTACTTTCAAGCAACTGCACGGAGAGCCTCCTTTGCCCGAAAACCAAAACAGGGCTGATAAGGTACAAACATTGTGGATCGAGCAGAAGTTGGATCATTTCAATGAGTCCGAGACTCGAACATGGCAAATGGTAAGCGTCAAGTGTTATATAATAGTTCGCAACAGAGTACGAAGTTTTCTGTTCCCTGACTAGCGATATATGTTGAACGATGTTTTCTTTAAAACCGGTGGTCCAATGTTCATTTTCTTGGGCGGAGAATGGTCCATTTCCCCGGGGTATGTTACAAGTGGTCATATGTACGACATGGCCAAGGAACACTATGGACTGTGTGTCTATACTGAACATCGTTACTATGGCGAAAGTCATCCTCTGCCGTGAGTTTTTTCTAATCAACAACTAATTTTTATTGAATTGCTTATGGATTTCAATGACTTTCAGCGATTTATCAAATGAAAATATACAATATTTGCATGTGACACAAGCATTGGCCGATTTGGCACACTTTATAACCACACAAAAGGCAACTTATGAGGGATTGAGAGATTCCAAAGTCATTATTGTAGGCGGCTCCTACTCGGCTACTATGGTAACTTGGTTTAAAAAGACCTATCCAAATTTGGTGGTAGGTGGCTGGGCTTCCAGTGCACCACTTTTAGCTAAATTGAATTTTTTTGGTATGTTGTATGTTTATACATTCTACATTCTACCTAACTTACAACATTTTGCAAACAACTTGCTTAGAATACAAGGAGATAATGGGACAATCCATAACTTTAATGGGCGGAGCTGACTGTAATAGGCGTATTGAGAATGGAATTGCAGAAATGGAAGTGATGTTTGCCACTAAACGAGGCGCGGAGGTCAAGGCTCTACTGAAGCTCTGTCATTCTTTTGACGTATACAGCGATCTGGATGTATGGACATTGTTCAACGAGATTTCCGAAATATTTGCTGGCATTGTTCAGGGTTACTAGTAAGTATGAATTTATATAGATCCCAAAATATTGGTTATAATGTTATTCATTCATTGAATTGAGGGCGTCTGTCAAAAAATCATGTCAGAAAGCTCAGATCTTATTGGAGTGAGCAAGTATGTACTCGGTGAATTTGAAAGGAGCAGCGGCAAATGCAATGATCTCAGCTATGATGCCATCACAACCGTTCTTTTGGAATCAAGATACAGTCACAACATAAGTACGTATTTAAATACGTCGCTGTTTCTATTATTGTTTAAATTTTAAATAAACGTTTACAGTGCGCCAATGGATATACCAGACATGTAATGAGTTTGGCTGGTATCAAACCTCAAATTCCTTGGCACAACCATTTGGCACCAAGTTCCCCTTAGAATTATTCACGACAATGTGCGCAGATGCTTATGGCTCTCAGTATACCAACTCATTTATCCAGACTCAGGTGGGAAACACGAACGTAAACTTTGGCGGCCTGTCGCCAAATGTACAAAATGTGTACCTAACTCATGGCCAGCTGGATCCATGGCGAGCGATGGGCATTCAGAATGAGGCGGAGTCAACCATTATACCAGGTAGACTTATAAAAAAAAATAGTTACAAACATTGAATAATCATTTTATCGACTGTGTAGAACATGGACACTGCACGGACTTCGGTTCGATTAGTGACAGGGACACCGCGGAAATGCGTGCCTCGAAAGAGCGAATTGCTGAACTGGTTCGTGAGTGGCTGAATTAAAATGATGGTTTCATTTTGGTTTCTTCGTGCGGAAACAAATGTTAAAAGTTAAGTGCTTGTGTTTTATTGCTGTAATAAACATGTATGCGGAATACCAAAAAAAAAAGTTGGCTTTTAAGAATATAATGTTGAATACAGGGATTACTTGAACATTGCATTAATTTCACATTGGTCAGTTTTATATTTCAAAATTGGGCTAAGAATATTAATAAGAATAATTACTAAATGCCAAAAACTTAATAAAATTATCGGAAATCATAAATTTGTGCTACTTGTAACCCGGCTGAAATTCCCGACTTATCAGCAGTTTCTATTGGATTATTATGCTTATCAGCATTACTCCTATAGTCTTATCTTGATCGCAAATTAATGATAACTTGACAGCACTTATATTAAATAAAAGTTGAACGTTGAGCTCTGGTGTATTTCATTTTCGATCATGCTGGTGTTTCAGTTGGTCAGCCTACTGGTGGTAGCTTTGGCTAGTCACACGAACAGCCTGCAATGGAAGAAAGATGTGCCCGTTTTTGTAAAAACTCAAAGGAATCTGCAGCGTGGTCCACCCCAACAAAAGTTGATGAGTCTAGACAAGGCTACTGAGGAATGGATCACACAGCCTCTTGATCACTTTGATGAAAGCAATGAGAAGACTTACGAAATGGTAAAAACATTTTAAAACCATTTTCTGAGTCATATTTTGACTACTTTTACTTTTTTAGCGTTATTTAATCAATAATGAGTTCCAAACCGAGGGCAGTCCAATATTCATTTACTTGGGCGGTGAATGGGAAGTCAGTTCTGGCATGATAGAAATGGGTCATTGGTACGACATGGCCAAGGAACACAAGGGCGTTTTGATCTATACAGAGCATCGTTATTATGGAAAAAGTGTGCCAACAGAGTAAGTGCAGTATCCGAGTTTGTATCAGGATCCTTTGTATATGTATATGAATTATCAACAGAAAAATGACCGTGGACGAATTACAGTATTTGCACGTAACGCAGGCGCTCGCTGATATCAAACATTTTATCACAACCTTTAAATCGGAGAATGCACAGCTCACCAGTTCAAAAGTGTTATTAGCAGGTGGCTCCTACTCGGCAACAATGGTTGTGTGGTTCAAACGACTCTATCCAGATTTAGTGGTAGGTGGCTGGGCCTCCAGTGCTCCTCTGCTCGCTAAGGTTGACTTTTTTGAGTACAAAGAAGTGACAGGAAAAGCCTACCGTGAGCTGGGCGGTCAGAAGTGCTACGACCGCATTCAGAAGGGCATAGCCGACTTGGAGCACATGTTTGACAACAAACGTTCGGCAGAGGCACGCGCAATGCTGCGCTTATGCAGCAGCTTTGATAATGAAAACGATTTGGATATGTGGAACTTGTTTGGCAGTATTTCCAATGTCTTTGCGGGCATAGCTCAGTATCAAAGGTAAGTCAATCACATGATTCAATGACATAATTCCAAACTAATGGGGTCTCTATAAACTGTAGTCCGGGAGACATCGAGTATTATTGCTCCTTTTTGCTGAATTTTGATGATGATGCCACAGCCATTGCCAACTTTATGTACTGGGCTTGGGGTTATGAAACGTGCGTTGATGCACGCTATCAAGAAACTGTTGCCTATTATCTAGACGGCATTGAGAATTTTGATTCGTGTAAGTTAAAATACTACTTGTAATCGTGTTGTTATCTATGATTAGTGCTTTTTGTTTTCTATAGCTCGTCCATGGTATTATCAAACCTGTAACGAGTACGGTTGGTACCAATCGTCACGGTCACCTAAGCAGCCATTTGGTACCAAGTTCCCTGCCACGTTTTACATTGAAATGTGCAAAGATGTCTTTAGCTCCAAATACGGTAACGAAATGATCCAAAACAATACCGCACAGACAAATCTGCAATTTGGTGGTATGGAACCCAACGTTGACAACGTCTATATAACAAACGGTGAACTAGATCCCTGGAGTGCCATAGGGCATGGCGTTGCCGATGGTGCAACGGTTATAAGCAAGGCCTCGCACTGCTCTGACTTTAACTCCATTAGCCCCTACGATAGTAGTGAGATGCGCGCATCTAAGGAACGCCTTGCTGAACTAGTTCGAGAATGGTTAGCCTAAATGTATGTATTTGATAATTTCTAATAAAGAAATGTTTTATTGCTAAATAATTAAATGTTTAATTTACTCGTTTTTTAATTCTATTTTAAACAAGCATTTATATAAAGCCGAATTGTTATATATTTCTGTATATGATTTTCAAGATAATAAAATTATAGACCGATTTTTCTTGCAAGTCGATTTGTTGAAGGTATAGTTATTTGCATACTATTGGAAATATTGAAAATATCATTGATTAGTACTAATTATTACTATACAAATGAAATAGATCCAATCTCATAATGTATTTTGTGTTTTTTTCAAAATTCGCGATACTTTTTGAACACACCTCGTATGTATGTATTTTATTGATACAAGTTCTCGTGAAATATAAAAAATTGGGTAGTGGGTTTTAATATCCCTTTGGCTACATTTGACGAGTAAACTCTTCATCAATATGAATAATTATCACTTTCGGGACTCAAGGGGTTAATTATATTGTCTATTAAATTTGTATGTTTCAAAAACATTCATTTTGCATACTTTCAGGATTGTAAAAAAATGCAATGATGTACGTGAAAAACTGGGCCATTTATTTTACGTTTCCACACGCTAGGGCAGTTGCTATGTATTATATTATTATCAACCAAGTCATAATCGTCAAAGCCGATATTTAGGAAAGCGGTTATCAACAAGACCGCAAATCTCCCAGAATTTTAGAGCTAGAGTTACTAAACTTGGAAGCTAACTTGCTGGTAACCTTCTTGGAAGAGATTCGGAGAAATTCTTTAAAAATCAAAGATCAAAGTTTAGCTTACAGCCACTGTTTTTATTAAAACCTATTATAAGATTATTTGGCTTATTGGTATTATTGCGGTAATAAATTACTTACAGGGAGGATAATTTATTTTATGCAACTTTTCTGGGAGCATCGTAGGCTGAAAACTGCTCACAAAGGTGTTTCCACTTTGCCTTGCAACGGTGGTTCTTACACAGACTGCACAACTGTTGAATAATCGGAAAAATTTTCAGCTTGGACAAAATACATATTTGCTGTCATTACTAACAGACACTGATATCAAATTAAATGTTCACACCGATCCTCAAAGGAAGAAATGAATAGTCATTTTTTTATTACTATTAATTGATTCGTAAAAAAAAATTGGGACTTTAACTTTAACTTTAATGACAAATATTAATTTATTTGGAAATAAAGTGATTGAAATGTTTTAAATTGGTGTAAGAAGAGCAGGGTTATGCAAAAAGGTTGGAATCTTACCAACTTATAATTTAGTTTGTTATGTTAAGGTATGTTAAGTTATGTCTAGTTGGGTATGTTAAGGGTTGAATGTGACACTAGATGATGATTACAACTAGTCAATCTCGCTTTGAAAGCTTTAAAACATTGGCGAACAGTCAGAGAAACATTGAACATAACCAAAATATTGTCCCTCGTTCAGAATTAAGAGAAAAATTTTACATTCAATAGGTACACTTAACACTGTACCCAAACCAACCATACATTTGTATTTGCAATCTATGAAAGAGGAACCTGCGGAACACTTATTAATCATCAGCTCAGAACTTATTAAAAAAGGTTAGTATATTTTGTAAGCGTTTGAATGGATCATATTTGGATCTTGCCATTTATTTAAATTTAGCCATAAGCACACAAACTCATTAATGTACAGGTAAATATTATTGTTCTATAACTTAGATGAAGTTATCGATAAATTACATCTTAAGTCATTAGCTGCTATTGCCCTGTGTCTGGCGTTTACACAGACGGATAGACATGCAAAGCTATATTGATGATTGCTGATGAAGAATATAAATACTTAATGGCCTCGAAGATGCCTTCTTCTGTCAGTTACATGCTTATGCACAATTTCAGTATACCCGTCAACCCATTTTAAAAAGGTTTAAAGTAACTAAATCTTCCGATTGCGAAATTGTTCAAACACCATAACCATAAATTAACAACGGCTTCTTTTTCCAAATGGTAGTCAATGTGACAAAGAAACTACTTGATCTTATCAGTCTTATAAGCCTAAATAACTTGTCAATATTTGCTTATTAATAGGCACTTATCTGTTATAAAACTCTCTTCAAACCTTTTTTTGTATAAATACGCCGCGTATTGGGGTAGGAATCCATTCGCAAACTTGCGTACTACTAAACAAGATGAAGTGCTCCCTAGTAATCCTTGCACTTCTGGCACCTCTAGCAACTCTGGCTTCTGCAAATAAACTAAGATCGGATGCTTCATGGATTCCTGCATCTGTGCGAGCACTAAAGGAGCTTCACCGTAGACCACCAATGCAGCCCGTCAGCAAGCGAGCAAATGTGGAGACTCGCTGGATCAGTCAGAAACTGGACAATTTTGACGAAGACAATGAGGAAGTCTGGGACAATGTATGATGTGATTCTAAGTCGCGAGCCTCCTTCAAAGCAAATATTTATGAACATCTGATCAAAATGATTTTTGGTTTTAGCGTGTATTGATCAACAAGGACTTCTTCGTGGATGGTTCCCCAATATTCATCTATCTTGGCGGTGAATGGGAGATTGATCCCAGTACTATATCAGCAGGACATTGGGTGGACATCGCTCGCGAGCACAATGGTTCATTGGTCTACACGGAACATCGGTTCTTTGGACAAAGCATTCCCATTAAGTAATTGATTTAGATCAGAAAAAACCAGTTAATCTAAATCCATTCCATGATTTTACCAACAGACCCTTAACAACTGAGAACCTCAAGTACCAAAGTGTGGAACAAGCTTTAGCCGATGTTGCTAATGTTATTAATGTTCTTAAGGAGGAGGAAAAATATGTGAACTCTAAGGTGGTTGTGCACGGATGTTCCTACTCGGCGACCATGGCGGTTTGGCTTAAGAAATTGTACCCCGACGTAATTGTGGGCAGCTGGGCGTCCAGTGCTCCCCTAGAGGCTAAAGTGGACTTTAAAGGTGAGTAACCAATCTGAAATAAGCTAGCATAATAATTTTTTTTATCGTCTTATTGGCAGATTTTATGGAAGTTGTTGGACAAGCATACAGAGAACTCGGAGGAGATTATTGTTACAACATTATTGATAATGCCACCTCCTATTATCAGGATTTGTTTGAAAATGGTCAGAATGCGGAGGCCAAGAAGCGTTTAAACCTGTGTGATAGTTTCGATGAGAACGATCAACAAGATCAGTGGCTAATTTTTAGCACAATTGCAAACATCTTTGCAGGCCTCGCGCAGTCCCAAAAGTAACTATGTAAAACCCTCCCTATATTCAAGCTACATGTGTTTTTACTTCAATACAGCCCGGCAAACTATGACTTGGCCAAACATTGCTCAGTTCTAAGATCCTTTAGTACGGACGATGCCACGGCACTATCCCAGTTCATACAATGGCGTCTAGACTATCCACACTGCGTTTTCGTCAGATATCAAGCGACTGTTGGCTATTACAAATGGTCCATGCACAACTACGATGGTTGTAAGTGACATCTTTTGAAATGAATGATGAATACCAAGATTCACTAATCAAATCAATTCTTTCTTTAGCTGATCTCGCATGGCTTTTCCAAACATGCAGCGAATTCGGCTGGTTCCAATCCTCCGGTAGCAAGAATCAACCATTCGGATACTCGTTTCCAGCAACTCTGTATACCGACACTTGCGAAGATGTATTTGGTTCAGAAAATACAGCTGCTAAAATCCAAGTATATATAAACAATACAAACAAAGTTTACGGAGGTGTCGAACCTAATGTCGAGAACGTTTACATGACTCATGGAGGATTAGATGGATGGAATAAAGTTGGAGCTGGAGCAGCACAGGGTGCCACCATTATTCCCCAAGCTGCACATTGTTCCGATTTGAACTCAATCAGTGCTTCGGACAGTCCTGCATTGCTCGCATCCAAACAACGAGTGGCCCAACTGGTTCGCGAGTGGCTTGCCTGAGATCCCAATGTATTACAAATGTATATTTTGTAACTTCATCACTTTTAAACGCATACTATTATATATATCTAAAAATCAAGGACCTTTCATCGACTTAATGACACTTTTTTTTTGCCAAAATACTATTGAAAAAATTTAAAGACATGTTAAAAAAAAAATTAATTAAATTAGTAATTTTAACCTTTTTTTTAAGGAAGGTAGGTTTAGGTGCGTTATTTGATTAAAGGCAGTGATATTTAAATAAATTTAAAAATTTGAAACGGAATGGAAAACAAATGAATAACTTTTGGGAGCTAAGATAATTAGTAATAACATCTGGTCATAGGTGTTGAACTGTCTTACATTGCCGATTACTCACATAAACTCAACGGCACAGGTTTCCCCAGATATTGTCACGTGATATTTTTGGGTACTATAATAGTTTAAATCCCTTTTCTATTAGAATAAAGCATTTGTGTCTGGTCGATGTTACATAAAGCTCACCAAAACGTAGTACAGCAGTTTTATATAACCCTCCGAGTTCATACGGCTTAAAATTTTTCATGTCGGGTTTCAGTTGAGATGATTGAATCCAGTTAAAATAATGTGAAACATAGTGAAGCTCAATTACAGCTCGAAAGGATACACATTTCTTAGACTTCTTTAAATCTTGCCGACAATCATTTAAACCATCTGGACTATCGAGAATTACATTTTATCACTTCTGGGTCAAGGATATGTGATCTTTTCAATATTAAATTGGACTATTTGGTAGGCATTCGTTAAATCTGGCTTTGACTTCATTTTCTTCCAAACCAATCACTCCATGATCGAATTTGATGATCACGATCTTATAATACGTGATACGACAAATCTAACAGAATTCTAGATATTGTAGGCTTTATATCCAGACCACAAAATTTTAATGTGGGGTAATTTGATAGTTTTTATGCGATTATTTATTTATTAATTTAATAATTTTGGCTTCTGCCATCTATTCCAAATTTACCATGCAATTAATTGTATTTTTATATTCAGGCCTTTAATCAAATTTCGCAATTAAATTAGGCCAAAAGTTACCAAAATGGAAAAATCTTAAAAACAATTAAACTTATTGTTACAGTTTTCTTTAACATATTATTCTAATGTATATCTTGTCAATAATATTACGATACAAATCCCACGTTTAGTTACACATAACAAGCTGCGGTGTTTTTGACTTTAACATTGTAATTTATTTCATACCTAAAACTAAGAAGTTGATGATTATAACAAGATATTTGAATAACTGTCAGATCATACGATGATGCTGTCATAATTAATTTCACCAGAGTATAAAGAATAAGACTGTTGGTAAAATTTTTAAATGGCAACTTCACCAAGAGAACTATGTTCATTAATTTTTTCGTCTGTTGTTGAAGTGCTCGGGCGTCCGGCACGCTCTTCGTCGTTCACATCTTCTCGGCCTTCTGAGAACATTTTGTACCACCGATAAACGTTGCTTCGGTGCAAGGTAGCTTCTCCGTATGCCACAGTCAACATTCGGAATGCATCCGCGCACTTAATTTCGTTTTTCACACAAAATTTGATACAGGTTCTTTTATCCATTTTTTTGAATAGGTAAAAATCGAAGACGATCCAAAACACGTGCAAGCAAAGCAGCTGTCAACAATTAAGTGAACATTCAAAATGGCCGAGCTTGTCGGCATAAGTGAGAGACATGAGTACCAACATAACGCCACAAAAAAAAAATCGAAATTCGAATATACGTAACCCGCAAAAATTCAAAATTCCTGATACTTTTTGAACACACCTCGCATACTTAAAACCGTTAAAAAATGTGAAATGGATATAATTCAAGGCATCTCCGACGCATATATATTGATGACTAAGTTCGACTATTTGTGTATATATGCTATAAAAATTCGTATTGCAAGATTTGGTATACCAAAAGCCAGAATTTTTTAAGTGTCAGTGTCGAATAAGAGCACAGATTTTGTTAACTAAAAAGATTTTGTCTTGAACAAACAATATCAGCAATCTCGTGCATTTCCAATATGCATACATCATTATATTGTATATTATATTGTATATATTAGCTATTGATGGTTTTAGATTCGTTTTGAATTGATATAATGTAACTCATTAAACTTATCATTGTTTTATATATGTAGCTTAGGTCTTAACTATTTTCATATATAATATATATTCTTTACTACTCATTTTTAATAGTTTTGACTTATATACTTTGACAAATACACCGCATATTGGGATAGGAAGCATTTACCACTTTGATAAAGTATACCCTCATTAACTTACACGTCTGACTAAACCAAACTCAGGCAAATCAAGCATTCCTGCTCAATCGGCTTCACCGCCAACAGTTCAAATTAGCAGCAAGCTACCAAATGGGGAGCTACATCCTCTCGAAATAGTGGTATATAAGATATTATATGAAAACTGTCGGCCAAGCTTACATTTATAACTAAGAAGTGAATGAAGAATCAGCCCTATAAGTTAAATTATGTCTTCCCTTAGCTGGTCTCGCCATAAACTTTTAAACATGCAGCGAATTTGACTGCTTCAAATCTTTTTTAAATATATATGTACCAATAAGGTGAACTGAACCCTAATATCAAGAACAATTACATGAGAGCCACCATTATTCCGCAATTTTCCCATTGTTTCGATATTTCTATTTGTTAAATTAAAAAAAGTACTATTTGAATCTTTCTATCTGTAGATATTCAACTTTGTACTAAATAATATTATATTTTAAAACAAAAATATCGTGTGTACTTCCATGACAACAAAGAGAATGCAAGACTTTTACTATAAAACTAAGTTCGTAGGTGACACAAAGTTTGAGGATGTATCGAATTGTGGGGCTTTATTACGGAAAAATGATTTACGTTCACTTTACATTTTAATGGATTTAGGTTGCTTGGTGCATACATTTTTTTAATATTCTTATTGGCGTTTCCTATGAATAAAATTTGATCACTCTAACATTAACTTTTGAATTATTTGTGATTTTATCAATGTGCAATTTCCTGTAAAAGAATTTTGTCTAGACGCAGTAAAAATGTCCTTTACTCCTCAAATAACAAACAGTAGTTACTTTCTTCTGCTTGTTAAATACGTTTACACATTATTCATACCCCTTTTACTCCTTTTCAATGTAAGAATAATTAATACAACTACAGAATTGCACTAAATTCAGGAACGTGTTATACATAAAGAAAATGATAGACAAACAGCCGCCACTTTAAGACCTTGCAAAATGTCATAAATCTTGAAGGCAAACAATATTAAGTCACGCATTCTAATGATGCAAAGATATAAAAGTCACTTTACTATATAACATAACATACATTTAATGAGCTGATCTGATATATAATTTAATCACTTCAACCACTTCCGTTCTCTCTAGTCAAATTATTTGCGAAAGCTACATGGACAGCAATATTTTTGGGGATATGGAGTTAAATTTTTCACACAATGTTGTTTGCCATTTATAAAAAAAAAACACAAATTCATTGTATTTTTTTATATTTTTCTGTAAATTGGATGTGTGTCTTTGTCAAATAACATATGGGTTCGAGAACCTAATTGAATTTGAGCTTTAATCACCTCTTTATAAACTTTTTCAAAAAGTAAATATTCAAGATAATACCGTACACACAGCGTGCATTACATTAAACATAAAAAAGCAGCGACACAAAGCATTTCTGCCGCGAGCGATGAGCCTCTCAAAAAATGCCGCTAAAAAGAACAGGCCCTGGCAAAATGCCAAGAAATGCCAACACAGACTTGGGACCATTTCGAGCCTGAGAACCAAACAATAAAACAGGCGAGAAGACAAACACCAAATTACTTCGCGGCCAGCGCAAATAACAAATCAAAATCAGTGACAAAATGATTTAAGAACCAAGCGAACATTTTCACACAAAGCCCAGCAGCCAGCCAAAATCACAAATCGAATCGAATCAAGGCAAACAGAAACTCACACATACACAGTAAGTACTGTGTCCTTTTGGCTGAGAATTTGTGGTGCTTGCTTACCTTGGCAGTGTCATTGTACCGATAAATATTACAATGAGTAAATCATAGTAAACTGCTCGGGCGACGCTGACGCCAATGCCGACGCTGACACGGATGTGAACCAGCGCGCATTGCATTAACAAGTAGTCGAGCAAATGAATACAAGCGCTGCCAACAAGTTACCCCATTATGCAGCTCCTACACATAAATTTGCTTGGTACCAATTGGAGACACTGGAGCTCGCCACATTGTCATAGGCATTCTCAATATTTCAGCTCTAAGGAACTCTGAAGAACTGTGCAACTGTTATTCTTTTTGCCTTATAATCAGCTCTCTGGCGCACTTAGAAAAAATCTCACATATTATTTTAAATTCACCTTACGTAGAAGTATTCAGAAGTAATTTTCTACAAATGTAAGCTTTTTCTTTGTATCAGGTCCATATATTCTAGAATTTGGAAGTTGTATGGCACCTTATCCCGAATAGTTTACATTGTTGTCAAGAGAGATGACATTGCCGTCAAGAGCACACAAGACAACAGCATTGGTGTGTCATTTCTTATACTAGAACTGTAAACCCTAATTCATAAGAAACCATTCAAAAATTTAGATAATAGTAAAAAAATGTTCTTTTAACGTCAATGTCAACTCTCTTGACGGCAATGTCAACTATTCGGGATAAGGTAACATAAAAATTCCAAATTTTAGAATATATGGACTTGAAGAACGTTAATCTTCGGGCGATCGAAAATATGTCTAAAATCGGTTTAGTATATTTTAAGAATTATTAGAATGCATAAAGATCCAGAATAAATTGTGAATGAAAAAGAAGGTTACCATGTATTGGATCCAAGTTCATTTTTTTAGGAAGAAGTTAGAAACTATTGGGGGATTATTAAAAGAAATGTGCTGACGAGCGTCTGAACATAAATACACGTAAGAGACAAACTAACTGACGGGACACTGGAGCATTTAAAAAGTAATTTTGGATTTTAGTTTAAGAAGATCTTTTAAACTTACCGTATCAGCTGCAGTTAAGTTAATACCTAAACCTCCAGCACGCGTTGATAGCAGGAAAACAAAGATATCGGCACGGGTCTGGAAATCAGCTACCATGTCGCGACGAGCTGAAATCTTGCTGGAACCATCGAGACGCATATAACGATGCTTGCGATGCCACATATACTCCTAAAAATAGAACAAGCATTAGCAAAGATTGTATAACTAGCCAGATTTATAATATATAAACGCACCTCCAACAGATCGATCATTTTGGTCATTTGCGAGTAGATTAGGACGCGATGACCCTCCGCCTTAAGGCGGGTGAGTAGTCCATCGAGCACAGAAAGTTTGCCAGCATCTGTTATAAGTGTCTCCTTATCGGGCACCACAATTGACGACCAACCACTGCGCGGCCGACACAGCGTCAAGCCTGTGGCCACCAGATTCCTGCCCACAGTGTTCTCGCACTGCAGGTGGCGTATGTGCGTCCAGGCAGCGGCCCGACTTTCACAACTGTCACACAAACGTTATCACACATTGTTAGTTGTGGAATACAATGAATGCTGAGCAGTTATACTCACTATAAATGCCGATCAACAGCCTGCACCCGCTGACCCAATCCGTAAAGAAATCGAGGCATCTGCAGCGGTTCGCATTCGTAGCGTTGGGGCTTGCGCGATCGATGCGGGAACTCGGGCATCAGATGCAATTTTGTCATTTTGACATCGCTCTTGGTATTCGATTTCGTCTGCACTTCCACTGATTCCATTTCTAGCTCTTGGTTTATACCGCGCACCTCAGACTTAACTTGCGTTTGAGCATCGTTTTCGGAAAGCTGCTCAATTTTAGCGGTCTTTTGCTTAAGTGTTTTGGAACGTGTCACACGATGCTCGATCGTTTCCTGCATGTTGACAGTGATGTAGTTGCCAAAGGCATACACACTGCTATCTCGAGATGTCTGCAAATATTAGAAGATAATTTTAGAATTGGTAACATACTGAAATCAATACAGTTTAAAATCTAAAAGTCCAGATTTCATTAGACGGTGCTACGAAAAGTTATATTATTACTGTTCAATTTAATCAATGTCGTTTAAGCTAAGCTATTTTAGTTAGTTAATTGAGTGAAATAATAAAGAACTAACTTTTTTGATTATAATAAATTATTCCATACATAAAAAGTGTTATACGCTTGGAAAATCCTTAAAAATCATGACAGAACGAAATATTGTCGAAAAAGGGCCATTAATTTTACCTTAAGTAAACGTATTTTGTAATTGTTATGAATATAAATAAATCTATATATTGTGTAGAGATCTTAAAATTTTTTTAAGTTAATAATTGTGATTATGGACATAAGTAATGCATGTGGTAAGTAATTTTACACAAACACATATATTTAATGTATATTACTTCAACCCTAAGGATTGCCAAAAAACGGTACACCACTGCTATTACTTTGAATAGCTCGCTTTAAAAAAATTTCAAGATTCTGGCGTGCTTATATATACTCTTAGGCACATGTCGTTTAAATAATGTCATAAACAGCATCTCAATAGGTATAGGTCGTAATTAAAACTGGAAACTTTTAAATTTGAACAAAAATTCCTCCTTGATGATACCTTGATACCGGTTTTTTTTTACATATATATACATATATATATATATATATATATATGTCATATATATATATATATATAGTCATATATAGTTCTGACTGAAATTTGGGTCAGACCCAAAACCCAAGACAAACAAACCATTGCGGTAAAAATAAACTGCTTTAACACACTGTTTGTGAGCATAAAGTCCGGTAAGAGTTTGCTCTCTAACAGTGGCTCAAGCAGTTGGTAACGAGTGTCCCGCAGATGTGGCCACCACTGGCGACGATAAGAAAGCAGTGGCTGCTTCTCCAGCAGGCGACGGTAGTGCAACAAACTGCGGAAAGAGCACAACAATTAATATATAGAAAGCAATATAAATTACAAAGAATATACGAACAAGTCGATAAGGCCATGCCAGGTCACATCCTCCATGTCAGACAATGATAAGTCGCACAGGCGTGCAAAACTGAAGCAGCTATCGACGCTGACATCGTCAAAAAAAGATTGATGCATGTGGGCTGACTTGAAGATATTGAAGCTGTCAAGGAGGTAAGCAAGATTAAAATCAAATAAAAACAGTAAAACTGACAACCACTCACCGATTGTATAGCAAGCGCCTTAGACTGGGCAATGTGCTGCGAAGCAGTCCATCGTCAAAGAGCAGGCGTGGTAAAACAAACTCGGCACATCGCATGCTGAACGGACTTTTGGCATCGCGCCGCTCAAACAGCTCTGGATGATTGCAAACTTTGCGAAACTGCATAACAAGATTCATGAGATTCGAGGTAAAGTTGCGATCCAGAATGCCACCATCAGAAGCCGCCGATGCGGCTGTCGAACCACCACTGGTCAAATGCAGCAAATCCTCGATCCGTATCTTTTGCTTAAGTGCTCTGTAGAGCAGCTTCTGGCGTATGGTCAGCGGGCAGTATACCATAATTTCAATCTTGTCGGACAGCTCATTTTCCACATCCTTCTTGATACGACGCAGCATGAAGGGTTTGAGTATCATGTGCAGACGAGTTATTTGCCGCTCGTCGATGCCCGTTTTGTTCTCCGCATGTGATTCAATGTCCTTGGAGAACCACTCGTTAAACTCATCATGCGAATCGAACAACGTGGGCATTATGAAATGCAGCAGCGCCCACAGCTCCGCCATGCTATTCTGTATGGGTGTGCCGCTCAGCAGCAGACGATTGCGACAATTGAAAGCCAGCAGGAGCTTCCACCGTTGTGAAGCGGCGCTTTTGATAGCCTGTGCCTCGTCGAGGACCATACATTGCCATTTGATGCGATTGAAGTACTTGTAATCGCTGACAACCAGCTGGTACGAGGTGATCACCACATGAAAGCTCGCTTCGCGTGTATGCAAATGCTTCTGATCCCAGAACTGGCGCAGGATTTTGCGCTCGTTGGGCGATCCCCAGTAGGGAACCACATTGAAGTCTGGCGCAAAACGGGCAATCTCCTGCTGCCAGTTATGGAGTGTGGAGGCAGGCGAGATGATTAAAAACGGCCCCCAAACCCCATAATGCTCAGCAATATGGCAAAGGAACGCAATCGATTGCACCGTCTTGCCCAGGCCCATCTCATCGGCCAGGATGCCGCTAATGCCTTGATCATAGATATTGGCCAGCCAGGTCATGCCCTTGATTTGATAGCCCTTCAGTGAGCCTTTAAACATATTCGGTTGCGGCAAATCTTTCATTTGCTCACGCGCCAACTGGGGCATCGATTGCTCCAACTCCTGCAGCTGCTCTAAAATTTGCTCCCTCTTGATAGGCACATCGAAGGCGCGCGTCTTGTCCAAATCCCGTTTCATCGCAGCCTCTGCATTGGCCTGTGCCAGCTGCTTCATTTCACCCGAATTGTAATTATCGTGGGCAGCTAGTCGGACATTGTGCTCCTCATCTAGCTGGCTGAGTATACGAAGCTGATCTGCCTCGCTGCCCTGACCCAGTTTCTTGGACATAAAGTGAGCGTAGAGCTCCGTTTGCGTTATCAAGAAATTGAGTTTGCGCTGCTGCCGCTTTACCTCGATCAGCTCCACATCCTGTTTACGCTGCTCCTCCGCCTCGCGTTCCTGTTTGCGACGCTGATCGCGTTCGACTCGCTCATAGCGCTTCCAATAGTTGAGCATTTCGCGTGTTAGGCGCTTGGCCCGCCACACCGTCTCCTTCATGGTGCGCTGGGAATTGAGCGCACGCTGGCGCACAACCTTAGCACACATGCCGGCGAAGCGCTTGCAATTGGCCAGCATCTCTTTGTGATTGTTGCTCTTGATGCGCTGCAGCCGGCCGGACTCCTTTTTCGACATGATTTGCCAGATGCGACGACGGCGCGCTGCCAACACTTCGGGATTCTTTCGACGGCGACGCACACGTGTCACTTGGCCGTCCGTGGCGCCTACCACATCCACTTCCTCTTCAATTTCTTCGTCTTCTTCCGGATAGTCTAGCGCCAAATTTTCCAACTCCCGCTTGTAGTCGACCACCTCGCCGTTGTCCTCCTCATCGTCTTCGTTCGCGGGCAGCGTGTCCCCAAAGCAATACTTGCCCAATTCCGACAGAGGCACCTCGCCCGACTCCGGGGAGTCGAGTGTGGTACGCTTCTTTCTCCCTCGCCTACGCTGCTTAACTGGCTTGGGGCCCGCCTGCGCCTCAGCCAGACGCGCCAGCAGTATCTCCTGCTTTGTACGTCGCCGCCGCTTGCGCACCCCAACTGTGGCCTGTTGGCGCTCCGCATAGACGTCATGATTAGATAGTAATCCACTGCCATAGTAGGCATATTGAGCATTCTGCAAGATCAAAAGGAATCAAAAAGGAATAATTTTTACGTATGAAGCCGTTGACTTACCGTTGGCTTCTTGTAGTAGTTCTTACGCTGACGCTGCTCTTGTATATGCTCGCGCATCATTTGTTGAATGTACTCGTCCTCATCGCTCACTGTCTGGCCCTCGCTCCCCGTATCGCTAAGCAGGGCATCGTAGAGCCATTCTCGATCGCCGGTCAGATCATTAAAATTGTATATTTGCGCCTTGACACTCTGTCGCTCTGCAAAGATGAATAGTTTTAATAAAGTGAACTAAACTCCTGTATACCATGTTTAGTTTAGGTACCCTCTTTGCTTCCCAGGAGACGTTTGCGTCGTTTCTGCTTGGGCTTTAGCCTGACGACGCCCATATGAGTGGAGGAATCATCTGAGTCAATACATTGCTCCTGGTTCGCCTCCAGCTCTGTTGCGCTGCCTTCGCCACTCTCACTACTCAGGGGCTGCTTGAGCACCTGGCGAGACATCTGCATGAAGGGGCGCATATTTAGAGCCGTTTCCAGACGCTGAATGTGCAATGGTTCGGCAATAACCCGTGGGTTTGTTGCTGTCGCATGCTTCATTTTGTGTGGATAATTTTTTTTATATTTTATGAACTTTGCGTAATTTTTTTAACTAGTTTGGATGTTTTTGATTAGGGGCATTTAATTGAAGAGATGCAAATTTCCGTTAAGTTGGCGCTGCACTGGATGCTTCAAAATAAGATTTGAATGAATTACAATTAAAATGTATCACGTAATTGAGAAATTTTCATGCATGCGTTGCGTAAAAAAATGCACGCCTCTTTTTGGATGTTGCGGTACACACTTCTAACGGGGCCACACGCTACACACAAGCACATTTAGATCCAAACAAATAATATTCTCGGCTCTTACACTTTATTGTTGTTGTTAGCAGAGTTGCGTGCAGGGTTGCATTCGCAGTGCTCGTAACAGTGCTGGGCAATCCACTCAAAACAACTATATTGTTGTCATGCAAAAATACACAAAATACAAATTACTTAGATTATTAAGTATTTATTTTATATACTCTATAAAGATTTTCATTAGTATATTGCCAAGCAACTTCCATACATATCCAATAGTTCGTCAAACGTAAGCACCATTTTTCTTTTCTCGTTAAGCAACACTGCATACAGCGCATCTACGCATTTATCAATACTCAAGCAACGTAAACAGCTGTTATTAATGTCTTGGCAAACCGGTTTAATCAAAACAATTTTGGATCCATCTAAATTAATTATATCAACGGACACAGCAGTTGTAATTGCTGATAAATATCCTAAAGCCCGTCATCATTATCTAGTGCTGACCAAGGACGACATTCCCAGCATTTTTCAAGTAATGAAAGCACATTCTGTAAGCAAACAAATTCAGTTTTTATTTTAATTTATAGTTGACCACAAGACATTTGCCGCTACTGGAAGAATTGCATTTGTTGGCACGCAACATTATTGAAGTGCGTGGCAAATGTTGGGCGGAATTTCAAATTGGATTTCATGTTCAGCCGAGCATGCAACGTTTGCATTTGCACGTAATTTCAAAGGATTTCGTATCAAGTGCTTTGAAGACCAAAAAACATTGGAATAGCTTCAATACGCCACTCTTTGTGCCATACGATAGTATGTATTTAAGTACTTATTTATAGGTACTCCTTACTCATGTGTTTTATAGCACTTTATTCCAGGCTCAAAGATGGGGACTGCATTCAACGTTTGTCAAAAGATACTGTAAGGGAGCTGCTTGCCAGTCCTTTAAAATGCAATAGGTGTAAATTTATTGCGAAAAGCATGCCAACGCTTAAAAATCATCTGCAACAGCAACATTGACTAACACTGGAAGCAAAACAAGAACTTAAAAAGCTTACAGATTTTCATTTGTATGCATATTTGTGAATGCAAAACTGCTTACGCATTCTTTCAAATATAATTCAAAATTATTCGATTGCCATTTAAAGTAGATTGAGCTTTAAGTTCTCTGTGAATTACATCTGAGCTAAATGGGCGGTAATAGAAGAAGCTGCATAATGCAGGTTGACACGTGCATTTCAAAAGAAACAGAACATCTAATTTAACCTGAACTAGCAGCAGTCATGGAAGATGCTTATCCCACGGCGCAATATTATTTTTTGGTTGTGCCGAAAGAGGTCATACGCAATATGATAATTTGTGACCTCGTTCAGCTGACAGGGGATTACTTTACCCTCTTGGATCACTTTCAGAAGCTGGCAAATTAAATAATCGAACAGCAGAAAGATATTCCCGCTAGTCACTTTCTGATTGACTTTCAGACCGGTGCGTTTATAAATAGCCTTTGCATCCAATGATTTCTACTCAGAGTACTTCCGACGCAAAAAGCATTGAAACAGCTTTCACACTCACCTTTCAACGGTTTACTCCTTGCTTTTTGTCCAAGGCTTCATTAAGTCATTGTCTGAAAAGGAGATGCATGAGTTGCGAGAATCAATTGAGTTGCGATGCATTCAAAGCTATTTTGTTAGCGAAAGTGAAAGTGATGGCTTTAACGGCTCACCTGTTTACTCATTGGAAGGACCGAGATCTCAAGTTTAGTGTCAAATATCAAGTGGAAAATCTCATTCGCATTTTGGACAAAATTAAGTTGGCGACAATAGATAATGGGCTTGAGAATATATCTGAACGCATTGTTCCATCCAAGAACAGGCAAAAAACGAAGAGAAAGGAGCAGGGGATAAACATTTACCGCCGGCCTGGTATTCAAATGCGTTCGAGAAATATTTTCGGGGAAAGAGTCCAGCTGGTTCTGGAAAGCATCAAACAAATCCTTAATCAGCATGCTCCAAATTGGCGAAAACTCTTATGAAATCTAACAATCCGGTATTCAATCAGAAATTTTTAGCATTTTCCAAATTATTGTATGGCTGTGCCCCAAATAATGTTAAAATTCCGCAATATGCTCCAATTTACCAAAATCCTAACATGAAGCCAGACCCCAAAGCTTGAACAATATTAATGACGCAGAATGTTCTTCAGCTTTAAATATTAAACAACAAGTCAACAAATCAGGGTAACAATCCGGCCCAGGCTAAAAAACCTAAGCCATTCAAGAAAACACGGGACTCGAAAAAAATCAATCAACCACATAAAAAGAAACCGGAACAAAAGTGTTAAAATGTAAAAAGTAAAAAGTCAAAATGTTAAGAATTTTGAGTCTTCAACGAAGGTTCCTTTTTTTATGTATATAAATATTACAAATATTTATAACTGCCTTCGTTTCTCGGCTATTTATTAACTTAGATTTCAGAAATAAAACCCGCAATTTTTTTTAAGGCAGAATCGTCCATTTAACATTTAATATGCATATGAATTATATTAATTCACTGCCCAAATTTCAATATCGGAGAGGAAACACCCAAGTTATGGTCAAAAATATATTCTCATTTTACTGAAGAACCCCGTTACGATTGCATGTACGTATGTGTGTATGTTTGTATATGCACGTGCCAAGAATGACTACCAAATTTAAAACAAAAGACAAAAATTTTAAAAAGATCAGCCCGTGGCCAATGGAGCAGCATCATCTATCCTCAATCCCAAAGAGTTTTATTTTTATTAATTTAGTTCTTTTGTCGTGCATAAACATTAAAAATGTAATTAAATTGTTCAAAAGAAAAAAATAAATGTGTTTTGCATAAATGCAAATGCAGGACACCCTCGACGTCGAAAGTTCTTTCTTCGCTGGATGAACATGTATGTCACAAAGAATTAACTGTTTTTATATAAGCAAAGAAAAAAAAAACCTTTAAGGAAAAACCAATTGAATAAAACAGATTTTTATTTAAAAATAAAAATAAATTGACTCAAAAAAGAGAAAAAAAAAATGTAAAAAATAAAAAATTACATTTTTTTTCCTCATACAGTTTTATTGATCACCCCATAAATCCCTAACAAAAGAATTATTAAAAATGTATGCATTTTTAATTTAATAATTGGAAGATGCATTTAAGTTAATATACTTTACCCACTTATATCTTTTTAGGTTGTGTTAAATGTAGTACAATTGAATGCTGCTACGAGTATGCAGTAAAAAAGATAATTAGTAAGAAACCCAGTTTTTAAATACGTATGCTACGAAAAATTGTATTGTGTAGTACCAGATTAAGGTATTTGAAAAAAAAAATGATTGATTGAATGAAAATGACAAGAATAAATATTGTACATTTCTACAGGTTTAATTTTCAAAAAAAGTATTAGTAATAACACAACAGTATTATATATTTGAAAAGATAAATTTTCAAAAATGAAATTATGAATAATAAGTAAACGTAAAAAAGTGGACACCTAAACTGACTTATTATTTTCTACTGGCCGAAATAATAGCTTAAGTTGAACAACAAGTTTGCTTTTGGGACTTTCCATTAACCATGCAGCGCAGGAAGTTAAAGGGTAAAGAACGCTTGGTATGTCATTTAAAAAATAAATTGCTTGTTTCGGAGTTATACTCCATTAAAAGGGACTCTAAATAAATAAGATTATGACCGGAAAGAAATGGAAAAGCATCTGCTGATACGTGAAAATGTTTTAATTAATTACTTATATATTTACTTGGGGAACATTTTATTCGACACGTGATTTTAATATATTATAATATAATATAATAATATATCCTTATTATATTACTATACTTTTTTTTATAAAATAACAATACATAAATATTCTTAAAAGTATATATTTGGTAACTAAATAACCAAGGTAAGCAAATTTAATTTAATTTTACAAAACCCAAATTTAATTGTGATTGAGTATGCTTCATGTTCTTCCTATTCGCATCAAATTTACTGCAAACATGGCTCTTTCCTTTTTTTAATTTTAATTCGACTTAAATCACTTCTTTTTTGGTTGTGTAAAATAGTAATTGAACACTGCCAACACCTGCCTATCGGTAGCACCAATAGACAGCCCTGACGGATATCTATCTGCTCAGGTGTGGATCGACCGTGAAATATTGGACGGTAAGTAAAAAAAAAGCCCACATTTATTATTAAATTAAATTATTAAATATTAAATTATTATTATTATTATAATCGACTGCGAAATAGTTTGAAACCATAAGTAGTACCAATTTATGACTTGTAACAAATACAAGGTAGCGAAAAGAATGAAAGAAGTGCATTTTGGGAGCTATATTGAGACCGAAATTTTGTTGGAAGAGTTTCCTGTTAACCTTAACTGAAAAAAAGATGAATTGCGGGGTAGGCTGTTGGAATTTTCAAGGTGGGAGTCGGCAAAGACCAAATTTTTCAAGGATTTTTGAAGGTAGTTACTAGCAACATACATTTAAGAGTTAATGACGGTAGATTTTAAATTGCATGAGATCTGTGGTCTTATCGATTTTATTGATTTCGTAGCCCCCTGACTTGAGCACAGACCGATCGACAGACAGATAACATGATGGACATTGCTGAAAACCAATCTATGATACATTCAAACAAACTATAAATATATGTTAATTTACTTGAGAAAAGATAAAAAACTAGGGGCCGTATAATAATTAATAATAAATTTGAAAATTCATTTTTGCACTACGCAGTTAAGGACATGTCCTTATTGTGTGTCATTCAACAGGGAAACGAGCAATGGTTCAACGCTTTTTTAAGTGGTATATGGACTAATTACTTGTCGTCAAAGACTTGAAAATAAAATTCATTGGGCAAACGTTAAGGAAACAAATAACAACCATTTAACAATGATGACCAATTTCTAGGATCAGTAATTTGGAATACAAAAAAAAATCAAACAAGATTTGACGTGTTGGTCTATTAATTCCTAAAGGTTATGTAGCTGTTCCTGTAGTACATTTTGAAGCTTCTGATTATTGAGATAAATAGAATAGCTACAAGGACATGTTAATACTTTTAGGAAATATTATTTAATTACTCTCAACATAACAAAAAATAGTATACGCCGTATATACAACTTTTAAGATATTTATAATTGCCACATGATTTTAAAGTCAGAGAAATAAGAAAGCTGTTGACATTTTTTAATTTTAAGCTCCGCCAGTCCAGTTCACAACTGAGAAAACATAACCTGAAACGTTAACTTAGCCCATTTGCTGTGCAAAAACTTGAAAGCACAATTTAAAGTTGCGTTGTCTAAGTGGTTATAATCTGTAAAATTATTGGCGCATGGCAAATTAAGCGTATCCAGTCCAACCGAGCACGTGAATCATAAGGTAAGATGAATTCGCACGGGGGTTAAAAAAATTAAATTATAATCTAGGTTTAAATATAGGAATGTTGATCGGCTAGGGCCTGGGAAAATAAAATCGTTGGTTGCGAGAAAATTGTGGACTATATAAATCCCTGCCTTAAATTCAAATCCACGTAGCCCATGCTATTTTTCTTTATGTCATGTCTATAACATATGCCTTAAAGTTTAGTTAATAAAATTAATTTATTTCATAGCCAAAATTAAAATCAAATAAATTAAAGTTTTACTATCTTGCAAAAAGTAATTAGGTTTTCATAATGCAATCTAGCTAAAGCTGCCTTTTATTGATTTTACCGACTTTAAACAGAATTAATTTTTTTTTTCTGACTCTCTGTCTTCATGATGTTCGACTAAATCAACAAATTATAGACATACTCAAGCAGTTAGCTTGCCACTATTTTCTTTGCCATTAACTTTGCCTCTTTACATAAACTCGAGCGATGAATAAACTGGTAGACAACTAACCCACTTGGCGCTGTTATTTTAAATGAAGCGGTGCAAAACTCCCTGCTACAAATTATTGAACTGGCAAAATTGTGAGTTGTGGTTGCGCTTAACAAACTTCAAGGTAACAACCCTGAGACTAGTCAAAGCAAAAGCTGATGTTGTTGCTGCTCTTTGGGGTTGTTGTTGTTTCTATTGAATTTTTAAACTTGACGCCGACGCCTGAGAATAGCTTTGTGTGTCACAGTGTCAAGGTGCCTTTAGAAAGCGTTTCAGAGTTGCTTGCTAACTCACAAAAGGCAGAAGCTTGCGCTCATTTTTTGTGGATGGCTGGCGTTGTTAAATTAGCCAATATTACCCACTCTCAACTTGCTATCAGCAGCTTCATTAAAGCTGTCTCCTAGCGCATTGAGCACTTTCGAAGCCTTGCCACCTGTTACGAGTTCGCTCGAGCAACAGGATGGCATTCATAATAAAAGTTAGCATTGAGCCAAAGAGCGCGAGCTTTTACCCGGGCGCATGCCTCAAATTGAGTGGCAACAGCGTGTGGCAATAATTATTTGAGCAAACTTAGCATAAAGTTACTCTGGCTAATGGCAAACGTGGGATTTTCCGATGTTTTTTTAACCTGTGGCCTCGTCTGACTGAACGTATCTGTCCGTGTCCTGTAAAGATAAAACGTTTGGAAGCGCTGGAGTTACAATCTGTAAAAATGTTTTGTTACGCCCTCAGAGATATTACATAATTAAATATGATTACAATTTATATTTTTGGTTTTAATTTTCGATTATATTTTTATTTTACAGCCTTTTTTTGTTGAGTGCCAAGCGCATTGATCACATAACATGGTTTTTTTTTATTTGGTGTAATTACCCTATTATAGTATTTTAGGCCGACTTATTTTTTACATGTCTACAAGCTAATAACACTCAAAATAATTTAATTTAAATCCTTAAAAAAATACAACTACTAAGATAACTAAAAATAATTAATTCAAATAAAAAAAATTGTGTTGATGACAATGTTAATTAATAGATTAAATAGGTCGCAGTGCACAAGACCCCAATTTAATAATAATGTTAATTCTGATAAATGAATATTTCCTTAAAAATCATTATTATGGCATATTTTAAATGATGTCTCAGGATATTTTAACCTTTAAAGACTGTAGATATTTATAATCTAGTCGACTTCAATAATATACAACATCTAACAACATTATATCAAAAAAGCAGTTGTTAATTTAAAGTTAATGATGTCATGCAATTTATGTTAATAAAAATAAAAGCGTATTATTTTGGCCAGTAAATGTTTTTAGTTAGTAGAAAACTGATTTAAGTAATCGTTATATTTAAATGCATTAAATTCTTAAAAAGATAAGTATTGATAGACACAGAACAAAAGAAAGAAATCTAAATTAATCTACTTGAAGTCTATTACAACATATTTTTTTTAACATTTTATAGTGTAAACCTTAAACCTGCTTATAGGAAATTTTCATGCAGAAAGAATGACAGTATTTTTAGAGAAACAACTATCCAATCGATCAGGTGCTTCATGCAGTCACTTGACGCCTCCATGTATTGTCTACTAGTGGTAGTACTAAGAGTGTAACCACACATCTATAAATAAACATGCAACTATTTACTGAACATAAGATATCGATATTCTACGCTAAATATCGGAAATGCTCATAAATGCGAGAGTCAGAAAATTTTTAAATATGTTACTGGTAACTTTCCTAAGATTTAGGTAAGAAAAATGATGGCCACACCCACTCCGAATCCCTAAACCAATACATTTATTAGTGGAAAATGATAAGACCACACATCTCACAAAATTTTAAAGAATTTGATTCACCAATAAACGGAATTTAGCTAGGAACACCCTTAAAAATCCAACCCAAAAAAGATAAAAGCCTATATCTCCCGAAACTTAAGAGCTGCAGTTACAAAACTTGGAAGTGAGATTACATATTGGTTCAGTTACGCCTACACAATTTCCAAAATCCCAAAATCTCCCAAACATAAGGTGTAGACCTTAAGTCAAAAGTCAATGGAAGGTTACTAGCTTTTATCTACCGCAATTTGAAATAACAAGGTAGGTCTTTGCTACTTGTTTACAGCTGGTATTACGTATGGTATCAAAAGTCGATTACCTCAGAGTGCAGTGTTCGCCGGTAAAAAAAATCACGTCACGTCAAGTAAATATGTCAGTTCGGGAACCGATTTTTCTATCGTAAGTCTGACAACAAGTTATCTCCAAGTCGAAATACTTTATAATAGATTATTCTGAATTGTAGATATTGCAGGTAATAGAATTTTTACGTTGACAATCCTTTAAACACACACTAGTTCCACTGGACTAGTTTATTATAAACCTACTGCAAAATTAAGAAATGAATATGTGCGTGTTCCTAATCAACAGAAATGGCTTTGTCAATTACATAGGCTTGGCAAGCAATTTAGTAACACATACTTAAACACACACTTTGACACAAACACACACTTACGCATGAAATGACGAAACACTTATCTCACTTACATTCAAGTGACACTCAATGTTTCTTTGTTTTCCCAGGGCCAGTGAACAAAACTCCTACGGGAAATTTCTGTGTTAAAAAAATTGTTGTTTATTTAAAAATGGATAAGAGTACTTGGAGCTTTTTCATGATGCAACGTGTCGCCGTAGAAAGTACATAACGCGCAGCTTGACCAGATTTATCTGCACACTGCCCCTCACATTAACGCTGGCAAGGTCCTCTACATGCGAGTATCCTGCTTGACGCATTCGAAAGGACAACTAAATGCAGAGTTTACATAGGTAGTTGGTGACAAAAGCTATAATAACAGCCTGATTGTCAAGTTGCTGTCCCACCGCTCGTCATGGATTCATTTCGCCATGCGTGAAGAACACCTCTCTGTAAACCACGCTTTTGTTAAATTCAAACCCACCGAACTGGCCTACACCATGAAATGCCCATGGTCAGTGCTGCTGGTGTCTGGCCTGGTCCAAATGCATCACGACACAGTACCACACAGGCACCTGACTGCCAAAGACATGCGGGATGATGCAGTGGTGCTGTGGTCGGTGGTGGTGGTAGTGTACCATTCAAATTGGCTTCACGTCTAATGGAACCAGGAGCGCGCTGCAAAGAAGTTTTGATTTTCAAGTTTCTGTATTCCACTTATTCACTTACTGCGGGTGCTATGAACTGAAACATCGCTGAACAGCTCCAACATTACTGTGTAGTTGAAGTCCTGACAGTAAAACTCACTCAGCCGTTTGTCATTACCCAAGTAGAGCAGCTCTAAAACACTTTCCAGGGCCAGCTCATCGCTCGAGTGCAGCGACATGAGCACATCGCAAAGTACCGGAATATAATCATTTTGAAATTTAAATGTACAATTTATAAGTTTAAGGAAGCTCAGATTTCTCAAGTTCAAATATCTATGTATGGATATGTATGTTTTTCAGATTAATTTGCTTACATTTCTAAACTATCCAAAATGATTGTATTAGTGAAATCATAATATGCTTATATTTTAAAAATTGGATTGTATCGCAATTGTTATAGAATATAATACTTGCATTTTCCATGCCCATATCGTAAGTTTGACCAGTGTTCAGCAGACCCGGCATAATCGTCCATTATCGCTCCATAATCCATAATCGCTCACTAATATGTAAATTGATCCCTGAGGCTTCTGATATCGTCATTGCGAAGATAGCGCTGAAAGTAAGAAATCTTGTGAAGAGTCTGTATAATTTGTGATTAATATAGTTTGTCTGCTCTCCATTTGGCAGGTTTTATTATTAAGCTCATCAAAGTGATCCAGTTTATCCAAAGCTTTTGTACTGCAGCAGCATCAATAGCGTCACGAACTGGGCTCCTGCGGAGTGAATTTCTCTGCAGAGGCAAAAGTGACAACTAATATCGTGACGAGACAACACTATTTCATAGTGTTGTAGACAGTTCTTGACAAGGGCTATTGCCCCAGTTAGATTGCATTTTTATAGAGCGTTAATCATCACACTTATTGCCCCTATTGATAATATGAAAATTTATTATAATTACTTTATTATCGTAATACAAATAATGTGAAGAAAATTTATTGAGCAATTTTCAATGCGCTGCAAAAAGACTAAATTCGAATATAACTGAAGAGTAGATATATGCTGTTCTGAGCAAAAATTATGAAAAGTTTTGCAATTTTAAAGTAGAATTAAAATTTAATATTATCTTGACTTCCAGGCAAAAATTGTTATTTTATTCCTATACATTTTAATTTGACTATTGTTGTTTTTCCATTTAATTATTTAAATGATATCTGTCCACACAGAAAAATTCTAAAGTAAAAATCAAAGTAAAATAAATAAAAAAAAAATACATATTTCAATGAAAAAAAGTTTTTTAATGAAATATGATCATAAATTTGTGTGAAGTTAACTTTATATACGAACCAATAAAAATATTTATTTATTTGTAATAATCAAAAATTATCAATATTGTCTAAACTTTTGTAATCAACTTGTAACATAAAAAAATTAATTTTGTCTACGTCTTTAATATGAAGCAGTCTGAATAATGTGATTTCGATATTTGAACCTGAAAACTCAAAACCAAAAAACAGTATGTTGCTGTTGCGTTTTTAAAAACACATTTACCCAAATAAAATATGTACGAAATTCTCACCTATTTTTTAATTTATTTATGCTTGATTTTTTATAAGTAATTCTATTCGTCCCAGTTAAGACAAAAATATTCTTAATTTCGTTGAACTTACGAAAATTTGTTTCCATCAAAGAATGTGCGATAAACTCAAAATAAGTTTTCCCCTAGAACCCTTAATAGAATTGCCAACAAGCCATGCAGACTAATAGATAAACAAAGAAATGACATGGCCAAAGCTCCCCTGCTGCCCACATGACTTGGATTTGAGTGTAACGCCACCGCATTGTTAGGGACAATATCGAAAGCTCTGAAATGTCCCTCGAATATTCTTATTGAAGCGAATCAGCGCTAGCCTGGATAACCCACAAAGCAAACTATTGGGCTTGGCTATTGTACGTTATTGTGTGGGCAGAGATTTCTGCGTGGGTATCAAATTGTGGTGGTCGGGGTAAGACCGGCATCCTATTCTATGAGTCAGTTACTGTTGTTTTATTCTCTAGTTACTTTGCACTGAACGAGTCGCTCAGTTGGCGCTGTTGCTCAAAATATTAGTTGGCTTGGGTTATAATTTAGTAAAATGTGCTTTTGTTCATTAGCCAGTGCAGGAAGTTCAAAATTGCACACGCTCGTAACTAATTAATATTTACTGTTTTAATTAGCAATACAAGAGGGTTCTCTGTGTATATTTGCGAGTATGTTAATAGCTTTGTGTTCTGTGTGTTTTGGGTGTTGGGAGTGTAAATTACTCGAGGGATCTTATTTTTCCAAAACTTTAAAATGACTGCCTTTATTCGCATCTCGCAACACCAAAAATCTTGATCTAATCCATAACTGGCTGGCTACAAACTTGTGCATATCCATACACGCAATTCTACGTTTTCTACTGAATACACACAAGAACATTTATACGATCACAACGTTAATCATGCCATCTTTTTCTCACATATTTATTATACACAAAATTAGATCAAAATGAGAATATAAATGACAATAACTTAAATGTTTCTTACCCGATGATGAAATTTGAGTAGTTGAATTATAATATGCATATGTAGAAGATTCTGCTTTTAAAATTGTGGCATTTATTTCTGTCGAAAATAGAATTGTATAGATAATATATCTGCGTATGCGAAAACCTATATTCTAAATATGAAGTTTCTATGGACAAACGGACATGACGGCAATTGGTATATCGATCGGTCGTCGATGCTTTCTCCTGCCTGTTATTTAAATTTTTACAAAACTATTATACCCATTTTTATAGTTTAGATTTGTGCAACATCTTATGCTGTCTGTCCGTTTGTCTGCCTGCCCGTCTGGTCGGCTGTGTGAGAAAGTGTTCAAATTGGAGTGTTACATATGATATATGAAATCGATAACATAAAATCGATATGTACGCTTAACAACCCTAAGAGATAGATAAAAAAAAGTTCAAAGTTTCCCCGAACATCGATTCATTTCGTCAGTGTAACAACTTGTTGTAATATGCGTGCGTCAAGGGGACTCCCTTGCATCACCTTTGCACTTCACAATGGCCACAGAGCTGCAGAGCAGCAGCAGCAGTGAATCAAAGAGCAAACCACATGCTTCACAACCAGCGCTCGCATTTCACTCAATGTTTAAGTCTCGCGTAGGCGATAGAAAAACACTCGACGTTCGGAGTCTCTTTGAGTGGAATGCAGCGCATAAAAGACGCACGCAAAGCGCTCAAAGCTTCAGTCGAGTTTGAAACTTACACTCAAGCGGAGTTGTAAATAGTAGTTCGAGTTTTTTGGCTCGTACTCACACGTACTGTAACCAAGTTTTAATCCCACACACTTACACATATAGTATATCCACAAATTAAAAGTTCTGCAAAAAGAATTGCATAAAAGAAAACTAGTTTTTGGAAATTTACGGAAATTCACGTTTATGGAAATCGCATGTTTTCGGCTGGTATTCATTTTATTTAGATATGTGCTTTTGCGTGCGTGTGTGTATCTATGTGTAATACAGTAAAATGCATAAATGTGGAATCTTCTTCGTAGTGAGTTTGTAGAAGACAAATCACGTGACAAGAAATATAAAATATCCACGCTTATTTTCCTTTTCATGTTTGTGAATAATGAGTGTGTGTTTCGAAGAATTCAATCTAAGAGAAGTCGTTGTACACATTATTTACCCCAACAGACTTAGTCTCAGCCTCATTTCTAGCCTCGTTACTCTTCACTTTACACTTGTGTGTGTGTGTGTTTGTGTTTTGTGCTTTGTATAACAACGCGCATTGTTGTTGATTGTGGCCCCCTTTATGTACGATTTTTGTTGCTATGCCTCTTCTCATCTGACCCCCCGCCATAGGTGTACTCCTCCATTGACGACATCTCTTAAATTATGCATTAAGAAAATGGAACAACGCACCTGTACCTGTTGTTTTTTCTTTTATTTTGTGTCGGATTGTCCGTGTCTTTGGCGGTCGTTTATATTTACTTACATATTATGCAAATGAATGCTTGCTTATGAGATTTGCAGTTTTGTAAATTTTTCAACCTTTAACCTGCCAAAAAAGAGCATTACTGTAGTTCACTGTGGCATCGTTTTAAGTTTGGTCCTTTCTACAATTTCTGATCAGCAAATCCATAAATACAAAATGTACACATTATTGTTCTTATTTACTTTTTCCTTTTCTTAAATTGATTTTTTCGCTACTTCAAAAATCAATGCTAGCGGTTTGGTAAATTGGTCTGTTTTCGTTTTATATATTTTGTCCTCAATTTTGCATTTATAATACACGAGAAAATTGATAAATCTTACAAATATTTCTTATATTTTAAAAATGTATATTTAATATTACATGTATATTATTTTTATTTAAATTAATCTATTTTTTACTATATATATATTACTTTTGTGTCGACTGACATTAGTTGACATAAACAAATAATATTTTGGCCAGCTTTATCCTTCTGGCTTTTGCTAATTCATTTACAACTTATGTGTGTCTTACCCCACTTATTTAAATTTGCGTCCGCTTATTTGACTCCATTTTTGCCACCTCAATAATAACTTACTTACCTTAAAAATGTATTGCCCGCCCGTTTTTGTTTCCTTTTCCGTTTCTGTGCAATAATTTGCCCTTGTGGCCTATCTTACTATTTGGCACTGTGGCTTCGATTTTATACACGTCTTAAAATATTTTACTTGTTAGGACTCTTGTGTATATATTTTGGGCGCAAATTGTGTTTCCACTGGTGTTGAAAGTGTCATGACCAACATATCTGATATTCAAAAAAGAATTCTTTTTTACTGAATCGTGTGCACAAATCTTTATTTTCAGTTTTTTGAAAACCCTTGGCTTAATCTGGATGTAGCTTAGGCATACCAAAGAATTGTTAGCAGTATTAACCGTGATCTTCCTAAGGAATCTAATATTTTTCAAGAAAAGCAAAGCTTATTTTCTCTTTGTCGTAAAAATTCAGTTAGACACAACGCTTTAATTAGAATACATGGATATTCACTTTGCCTTGACCACACGAACAACATTAACAAAATGCCGACTAAGAGCCTCCCAAGGGGTTAATTTTGTCGGTCTCTCAGCAACACTCAGTCGACATGTCTAGGCACCCCTAAATTGTCTATAAAAAAAAGTTGCCATTCAACAAGGCAAGCACAAGGTAATTAAAATGGTGTCATTTAATTCTTGCTGGTGAATTTGTATTATTATTTTTTAATTTTGTTTTGACAAACTGTGCAAGAAGGTTTAGAAAAACTTTGTCTTCTTATTCAACAAAGCGTTGCTAGATTTTTGATTGCCCCATAAAGTATGCTAACAGTTTTCTGTGCTTCAAGTTTTTGACTTTTGTGAAAAGATGGCTCTTTGCAAAAGACTGTTAAACTTGGGTTTAATTAAAGCGTATAGGTGCCATTTTTTATTACTAGCTTTCTCTTTTACACAATTTCCAAGTGACTCTGTTGCGTTTATGTTTTTTGGGTGCTCCAGAGACACATTAAAAGACGCTCAGGATTGCTAGAGTGTTTTTTATAAATATTAAATATATGTGAATATGTTTCTTTTTGTGTGCATGTGTGTATATTTTTGGCGTGTGTGCTTAAAGGCAAGAAAAAGGGTTGCATGTGATGTGAAATTTTGGTGCAAAGATCCCAATGCATTAATTAAGTTTGGGTTAGTGAATTTTAAGTTTATTGACCTTATTAAACATTGGGAAGACTTAAAGTGGTTGCATCACCTCAGTATTTTTCTTTTTTTTCTAACTACTTGGCTAGTGTGTTTGTTTATTTCATTGACATTCCACACTAATTTTTCTACTTGTTAATTTGTATAAGGTAAAAACCGAATACCATATTATCCGCATCAACATCCGAATCAATTTACTGAATAGGCGATTCTATAGACTATATGAGATTTAATTGTGATATTTACATTTTCGTTCACATATCGCAAATCATATTAGTTGTGTTTTATCAATAAAATATCAAAAGTAATATATGCCAATAAAATATTATAGGCAGAGCCTTCCAATTAATTTCAAATATAGCTTCACATATTATGTTTAATAACTGGATTCAGGGTGTGAAAGACAAGCTCACTAGAAAAAAGAATGCTCACTTTTTCAATATTAATTGATTTTTTTTAACTAAGCAGTGCTCGAATCTAACTTCTAAGTGTGTTTGCCCTTTATCTTGGAGCCTGCTATGATATACACCTTACTAGAAGAATCACAATCCCAATTAAGAACTAAAAATAAATAATAAATTGCAAAAGTCAATCGAAAGAACACAAATTTGTGGCTTTAATTAACGTGTTTATTTTGTTCTTCTCCTTGCAGTGTAGAAAAATGTAAAAATTCGACTAAAACATAATATTCGTTTGCCTGAAAATTCTGTTTTGGATTTTAAGTTTAAAATAAAACGAAACCGGTACCGAAATATTTTAGAAAAAAAAAGGAAAACCGAAACTGCACCAATTAAATACTTAAATGTATAGCGGTAAATTTGAAAATCGAATTTACGTAATGAACGAAAATTAAGAGTAGAGTTAATTTCTGGTGCGTATAACTCCATTAGAACATATAGATTAGACTATCATATAGTTACAAAATAGCGCAGCGGAACCAACTGTTTGCAGCAGAAGTGCCAACTATAAATCAATCAGAACCCAGGCGGAACAGAAACCACCAAGTGAGACGTGAGAGTGACAAAAGTGATACGAACCATACCAAATTTTCTGGAGCTGGACTCTTTCTTCCTTTAGCTCCAAAAAGGCAAACTAACTACAAAACTTTGTCAAAAAATCGTCTAAAACATAAATCGTACTGGTGAGAAAGTTTTATCCAGTCTGTTGAAACTATTGGACTCAGTGACAGATACATAGTGAAAAAGTGACGTGTGTGCTTCAATTTTGCCATATTTACCGCATAAAATAAACTGCAGCAAAAAAGGCAACAAATAAGCATTCCATGCCAAAGACAATGATGTGGCCAACAATTATTCTTTCGCTGTTGTTGCTCCAGGCAACGGCTGATGCCATTGATTTAAGCCGCTTGTACGGACATATGGCAAATCCGATACAAAAACGTAGCGGTAAGTATTCTCTTTACTATTGCGATAGCAATTTAGTTATACTTAATCAAAAGTCAACTTATGAAGAACAATAGGTTTTAAAAATGTAATCTAAATAAATATGAGTTTTTACATTTAATATTTGCTTTGACTGTTTGTACATGTACAAAAATTTCAATATAACTCATAATTGTGCACAAAAATAAAAGTTATTGTTTGAAGACAGATGAATTTTCGGAGTTTTCAGATGAAGCTATTTTTGCGATTATATTTACAGCCGAATTATTTACAAAAAACTTATTCAGCTTTTAGTAGTCTTAAAAATGCGAAATACCTAAGAACTAACTATAAATTCCTTAGAATCCGAAAAGTAATTTAATTTTCTTTATAGAACTCTACTTTTATCCAATGTACAACTGCTAATACTAAATATGCACATAAAAACAAAAATCCGCAAAAAATAGAAATTAAATAGCCCAGTGGGGTTAACAATTTCATTATAAGATATACTTTATAAACATAATATTGTGTCATTCTAAAAACCAGTAACTTTTTTTTTAATTGCAGGATAATGCTTTTTAAATTTAGAAAAAAATTGTCTAATTTCATATTAAAGTTCAGAACATAAAATTTTTTGATTTTTGGTCAATTTTCGTCGCGTTTGTTTAGATTTGAATTACATTTCTGAAAAATTTGAAAAACTTTGTAAATTTAAGAATCCTACTTCCTATATTAAACCACTAGTTCCGAGAATTAAACATTTTCTTTAATTAGCGTCCATTATTTGTAGGTTGATCATTTTAATGAGCAACTGTCAAGTATTCTGTTCAGTACGGTAAACATAAATTTGAAATTCCTTGTTGTAATAGCCAGTTGTAATAATCATAAGTAATCGTGCCATATGCGATTCCATAATTTTTTATGTTAATGAGTGTAATTTCTGCTAATAAATTGGAATTTGAGCTTCATTGATAATCAATAACATATAATGCCAGTTAATCTATTATAATATAGTAATATAAAAAAACGAAAGTTGATTATAAAAAAATGCATTTTTATATATAATATTCTTAACTGTGTTTACCAATTAAATTATTTTCCAAATGATATTAGCAGTTGGCAAATTTGAGTGAACAGCTTCAATTTTAAAAGTCGGCGTGTGTGATTCTTTTGCTTAATTTAATTTATTAAATGCCATATATAAATACTCAGTGTGCATTTTAAATAAACATCATAGCTAAAATCATTTGAGTAAATCGCAAATGCTATTTGCTATAAACTCTTGTTTTATTTAGAGATTATATAATTTGTGAAATTGTTCAAGTGCCGGCCTTTTGTATAAGCGTTGAGCTAGCAAACAGAGTGAATCGCTTAAACTTTTTGGACAGTTTGGTAACTACTACCGCTAACAATAAAAAGACTTTTCTTTTGTCACATTTTCCGTTGCGTTTTCTTAGTTTGCCCATTTTCATGTTTTCTTCGACTGTGACTATAATTCAGCAGGTTAGCCATTCATTGTGGGTTCCTCCTGTGCATCTGTCATTTGGCTTTGACCCGTCGCTCTGATCATAATTTTGAGGCCCTGATCGTCCACTCATCATTTTTATGGGGATACTTTTCATTTTAATTGGTCTCTGCATTAAATATTTACGTGACTGTGCCGTGGGTCAGCAATTAGCCCGTGGTTGATTGAAAACACAAAATAAAATGGTTACAAAATTGCATTTCAAATTAATGACCATGATAAGACTAAACTTAGGCAAAAAAAAAAACAATAAATACGTCTAGAGCGTTTAAAAAGCTTTCATTTACAAAATTTGCATATTACATTTCAGATTAAAGTTTCAAATTATGACACAGAAAAATCTTTAAAAATAAATACAAGATTTGTAAAATATTTTACAATCTTGTCCATATATATTGAAAAGAATTGGGGAAAAGCGGGGATAAACGAAGTCAGACCATTAATTGTTAAACACTAGTAGTATAAAAAGTCAAAACGACAGAAAATTTGTCTCTTGCTCTGGTTTGCGGAATTTACAATCAGTCAAGCACACATATACGCACGACTTACTTAAATTGAATTACAATCTTATTGCTACAGAATCAAAACTCTTTCTTTTTTAACGTTCTCCACAGAATGTAATAAAAGCCTGAATAATTCAAAGTGTGACTCCCAACCAATTTGTGCTGGTTCGCATTAAGCTATTTTACCTAATTGAAATACCAAAAATTGTGTAAGCAACGAGAGCCAAAATAGCTAACGAAATTAAAAGACATGAAAGCGTATATTTACCGAAGTGTGATCAAAAGTGGATACATTGTAAGCGACTGGATATTGTTTCACAGCATTAGTTGTTTACAATAAATATTCATAGTTATAAAAGATTGCCTAGTTTTGCACAGCATTAATAAACCCATTTTATCCATGTAAATGAATTTGTTTGAATATTAATATGTTGAAGAATTCTGTTTTCAATTGACGCGGATTATTCGAACTTAATTTAATTATATTATGCCACCTACAAAAATAAATAAATTTATAAAGTAATTTACTTTTACATTATTCAATTTCTTTGTTATTAAATCATTTAATTTTTTTTTCTAAAATACAAATAACAATGTGGAGTTCCAAGAAAATTTATAACAATATGCAATAATTAATTCTCAACATCGACTGCAACTGAATTGAATTTATGAAAACTTAAAGCACCATACCAGTCTGGTCAGATTACATTATACATACATTTTAGTATAATTTAAGCCCTACACCCTTTACACCCATAGCCAAAGTAATTAAACACAAATTTATTGTTATTGATAAACAGCAGAAGAAACTTTGTTATCGAATGGGTAGTTTAATTTGTTTGCCCCCAGCTCGAAATAAATAATAACGACAAAATATTTCAATTATAAGCCAAAACATAAAATTTCTATATCGACGAGATGGTCAAGCTGCCCAATATTGCGATAAATTTAATGATGTTGACATTTTAATTATACGAGTACATCAGTGATTTGTGGCCCTCTCGTCAAATTTTGTGCAAACTGGTCATTGATATGAAAATCTATGAATTATTAGCGTATGCAAATCAGCTTACCCTAAACCCATACGGTTATTCAATCTCGCATAAGAAGCATAGGCGCCAAAATCTACACCGTTACATATATTTACCATTCGCTTCTAAATGATTTTCACAGTGACAGACAGTTGACAGTGGACGTATGGGTTTCAACAATGGAATTAATGATATACCGATTAATTTCGAATTTCATTTTTATGAAAATCTCGTTGGTTAGAGCAAGTACGGATTTGGGTGGTGTTGGGCAATAGTAACAAGGACCAGGGCTTAAGGTATACGTCAAAGTAATCGATTTATGTGCGCACCTTTATTCGAAGCGTATTACACACAAAATATTTATAAATGCGTAAACGCAATTAGTTCTCCAGGCTCGTGGTGACGTAGTGTCCCTATTTAGGTATTACCTTAATGGCTTGTATAAAGGTTGGAAATGAGCAGAACTTATAGTATAGGACTTATATAGTGTAGGACTTATATAGAATAGGCGAGGGCAGTGAGCTATAACTACGCAAATGACTAAAATATATTTTGATCCCTTACTATGCACAATGTTCCGTTTTTTATGGCGTAATATTATTTGACGTTAGTCAGATGTCAATATTACGGACGGTCAAACGCGACTAGGGGTGGAAGTATTTTTTGCCGCTTGGCATTTCTTGTTTTTTCTCTAAAAGTTTTACATCGACACAACGATAAACTAAGAAGACGCTAAACTTATTGAACATATGAATATATTATTGATAGGCATAGCTTCGAGGACTTTTATGCATTACTCATACTTTGCCACGTAAGTGACAAAGCTATCAAAAATAAAATATCACTTTTCCTTAGCCCAAAGCCACTTAAATGTTGCCGAAAAATCGCAACTAACATCACACAGTCTAGTGAGAAAATTCGTGTTGTGGGAAACTTAATCCAAATAGTCTACTCTATTCTCGAATATAGCCGTTTTATCGATTTTTGGTTTCTATGTGTTAGTGAGAAAAGTAGTTTATTTACTTTCCACATTCTCTTTCAATGGAAATAATTTCAATTGGCAGTAGTTCTTAATGTTTTTTGTTGTTTTCATTTTAATTCGCTTATATCGTTTATAATAAATATAATATTATTGACTGTGATTTTAAAAGTGTTTCAAAATACAATTATAATTTAATTTATGTAATTTAATGTTATGATGATAGCAAATAAGAAATGAAATAGTTCTTAAAACTTAAGTTGTTACTTATTTATTTTGATGATAGCAAATGCTCCGAATTTGGTTAGCGACCGTTTTGTTTTTTAATTAAATTTAAATTAAGTAAATAAATTCGCAAATACAAATAAGTATAGGCCAATACGCTGTTAAATCAATGATGATGAATAATTTGCTTATAACACATTATCGACAACAGCGTCGTGATTGTAAGAAATACTGGGCATAGTGGAATCCTGCTAATAGGTTTAGAACATTTTTGTCTAGTACCTAGTTACTACGGGTGTACGTGCTACGTATACGTGTCATCTTATTTTTCTTGCTACTTGACTAAAGACTTATGGCATTTTATCCATGTTTAGCTAGGTTATAATATATTCCATTTTTATTCACAGAAACACTATATGCTGACAATAAAGCTGTTCTTTTGCATGACAACCACATTTACATTTTTGCATATTTTCAGGCGTTTGTAGAAAATAGTTTTGAAATGACAGCGGCTACGAGAAATGCACAGTTTGCTTATATATATATATGTATGTATATATATGTAAATAATAAATGCAACTCAGATTGTACGAATTCTTAAGCAGACTGGATGCCAGTAATGCTCTGTCAATGACGCGTCAGCTAAAAGATACTTTACATCTAACCACAAATTCAGATGCTCATTGGCTGAAAGTATTTGCATTTTCTCTTGCACTCAAAATCCACTTGTGAGTTTCTGTGCACTGGGCCAGCACGAAGGGGCCTTGGATATCCAATTTGTTTGCTGGCATTAAAAGCAATTCAATATGTTTCTGGTGGTGTTGAAAAACCATCAATTGCTATCATTTAGATGCTGTGGTTGTGAAAATCATAGATTTTCCATACTCAGCTTAGATTGGATTTATAAGAATTGATTGTTTGTTGCTAATGTTGCGAATATGAGCAGTCTAAAAATATATGACTCTATTTAATGTACTTCAACGGCAATTTGTATGGCTCTCTTTGTCAAACGTTATAAAGTTTATGCAGCTTAACGCTTATCAATTTCACAATAATACATTTAAAAAAGGTACATGAGGATAACCACAATTAGTTTTAAAAGTTTTTACAATTAATTAGTTTCACATTCACATTTCAAAAATTTAATTGGAAATTAATCCATATTTTCAGACTGCATAATAAAATGCAAAAAAAATTATCCTACGGCTGTGTAATCGTATATTTTTCTATATTTATATATATACCATTTAACAAAATTGCAATTTACTTTTTAATTATGCGATCGCATTATAAGCCGACAACAAATATTAATTGCTTTGCCAACCAATTGAAATTAAAACAGCACCAAACATTAGAGAGATAATTTAATAAATAAACTTCTCACAATTCTCTCGTTCTCTATTAAATCAAAATTATTGTGCCTTGACTTACATTGTAAAAGTTGCATATCACCATCAGATGATTTTTAAATTACTCTCGACCAGCAGCAATTCAACCAACTAAGTGGAAAAACTAACTAACTAACTGAAAAAAGAATTGGCTTTTAAGGTCGCATCCCAAGCAAGCAGCATAAGTTTAACTTCACGAAAAAGGTAAAGGATTGGAAAAGTCGCAAATGCGAGAAATATACATTGTAAAGCTTTAACACACACTTGAATGAATACTTTGCTGTAATTACTGATTATTTATTTATTTATTTAATGTGGAAAATTAAAAAAAAAAATATGTAAAAGGGAGGGATTTTAAAAATATGATCATATAAAAATAAAAAGTGGTAATCCATTCATTGAAAGAATTGGAGCAAGCTGGAAAAAACACAGATGCGTTTAAAAAATTCTATGAAACTGTTAACTTATTATGAAATACTTTCTGCATGTTTTCTGCAAAATTGTATATTTTGCAGGTCTTTACATACTTTTAACAATATTCTGAGCGTCAAAACTCAAAGTTGTATAGACATTATTATCAACAAAAAACGATTGCGAGAGAGCAAAACACTTTATGTGTTTATTATGAACTTTAGGCCATACATTGTATTATTATTTATTGGGGGGTTTTGTTCACTGCTCCTCCATCAACCCCAGTTCCTAAACGAATGTCAGGATCTTTGATGGGTCGAGGGCTACTATGTCTTTGACATTCATAACATGCATCCCTAGGATGCTGCATCTTTTCCTGGCAAATGCGCTGCATTTTGTTAGGATGTGAGTTGAAGACTCCTCCTCGACTTCACAAAACCTGAATTGACTGCTGCTAAGATACCCATTTTGGACAGGTGGCTTTGAAGTCTACAATGTCCTCTCAGTAGACCGACAAGTATCCTTAGCCAATTCCTGCCCATGGATATTACTTGCTTAAATCGTTTATGATTATAGCCGCCCAAAACACATTTGGCCTGTCGGAGTCCTGGTGCTTCCTCCCAGCTCCGCAGTCTCCTTTGTTTTTCTTGATTCCTGAGTTGCAGCCGTATTGTGTGTTTACCTATGCGACAAAACGGTTCAGGCCCTATAAGTGGCCATTCTGCACCCATTCTCGCCTGCTCATCCGCTGCTTCGTTTCCTGCTATTTCCCTGTGCCCGGGGACCCACCTTAGGGTGAGTCTGATGTGAACCCCGAGTTGGTCAAGCTTGGATCGAGTTGGTCCTCTTGGACTAATTTTGAAGTCACCTTCGTCCCATTTATAGCATTTATTGCTGCTATACTATCGGATAGGATAGATATATGCGCATTCCGATAGTTGCGCTTTAAATTAAATTCCGCACACACATCAGCTTGGAATATGCTGGTGTACATCCCTAGAGATTCATGATATAATATCCGAGGACCCACCACTCCCAGGACTGTTCCCTGATTGGTGAGTGATCAATCGGTATACCATTTTATGGTTTCATTGGATGGATTTCATCTAATAACGTCTATTCCTTTTTGCAACTCGCTTGAACTTTGAAATTCCGCTCGAATATATATTCTGGCTTCATTTCATCCCTAGGTTGTAACAGGAGGGGAAGTTCATCGGAAAGAAGTTGGGCATCTTTATGACTCAGTATGTGTCTGCTCCCAACTCCTTCTGCTGACATCCGTAAGATTGCAGCTTTCTGTTGGAGCCTTATGGTGTGGTGGAGTGGCGTGAGCTCCATTAGGGCTTCCAGTGCCATTGTAGGACAGGTGCGCATTTCCCCTGTCATGCATACGCAGGCCATTCTCTGCAGTTTTTGCAATTGTTCCTTTACCTAACCGTGCTCTATGGCCCTATGCTATCACTCCGTAAGTCAGCATCGGTCTTACAACCATTAGGTATAACCATACATAAATAAAATACAAATATTCTTGAAAACACAGACTTTGACTTTATAAATTCCAAATTGAATTATTTTGCAATCACTTTCATTTTGATTTAGATCGTGTACTTATAGCCAGATAGGCCTTTTATGTCTATTAGTTTACTTGTGCAACAGCTTGTGCATAAATTATTAGTTCTGCACATGTAGCAGTGCGCTGAACACACGCTTTCATTGCTGCAATATTTTGAAATTGGATCAGGAGTTTTGCGTATTTGAAATGCGTTGCTCCATTAAATGAATGGAACGGATAGATGCTAATACACTAGGTTCTGGTGTTCAAAGCGAGGTCACTGGAATTGTTGTGTGTACGAGGAAACAAATTATAGTTGAATGTCTTGAAATATAAACTCGCATTGAATACCCTCCGATCACCCCTATCTCACACATGCACTTTAAAATCCATTCATACTTTTGTAGTAAAGTCAACTTAAGAACATGTTTTTGGCTATAATTTCTCAACCGATCTTGATTAAATTTGCTAAGTTGATCAACATTTTAACAAGATATAAAAAAAATACAATAAGTTTCTTTGACGCCCTTTTTACGATTCAGCAACTGCATTTAGAAATTTTGATTTAATTTTTTAAATTTACATAATTTTGATATATTTTTTAAATAGTCAACTATTAAGCATTGAACATTTATTCCTCCCATTCCTTAGCATCGGCCGCAGATACAGTAGGATTTTCGTTACCAATCGATGATGCCGGCGCTTCTTCTTCCTTTTCATCATCTTTGGGAGGTTTTCCTACGCTCCTGCCACCTAGGGCCAATTGGGCTTCGGGCGAATGTTCGCCCTCCTCCTCACCGTCTTCCACAACAAAGTCGGCGCCAAACGGCTCTATTGGCAGCCAGCAGGCGCCCTTGATGAGACGCTGCTCGATCTCGGAGATTTCGTTTTTATAATACAGATTGAAATCGGGACGATCCCAGATACTCTTCACCCATTGCAAATTAAAATCCATCTTGGTGCAGCAGCAGAATTTTCGTGACTTGTGACACTTGGGGCACTTGCCGAGCTGGCGGGCCGGATGAGTGTATTGCTGCTTTTGCTTCTTCTTGCAACAGTAAGGGCATACATGCTTCGGCTTCCGCTTGGTACTGCAAGGCACCGGCTCCTTGGCGTATACAAGATTCCCCCGCTTCTTTGCACAAAAACAACAGTTGCAATCATCTCCCTCTGGTTGCCGCTTGCGTGTCTGCATGCGATCGTAGAACTTCTTGTAGGCAATCTTGATTTTGGCCTCGTAGGCCAACTGCTCGTTGCAGGAGAGGCCATCGAAGCGAGCATAACTCTCGGCACTCTTGCGTGCGGCATGCACCCAGACGCACTCATCATTGTAGCTGGGTCTGCCCATGTCGTCGTAGGTTAGCTCCTGCTTGGGCTCATAGTAGAAGGCTTTAAAGCCACGCTTGATGATATTGTAGGCCAGGTGTGCCTCCACCTTGTTCATCAGCGACTTCTTGCCCAACTCGTGGAAGAGATCCTCTTTGCGCAGTCGCTTCTTAGGGACCGTATCAATGCAGTAACATACCTGATCATAGTGCAGAAAGGAGTACGTTATAATGTCGATGGTTGACTTGGCCTTACACTCGTGCAATCCGCATATGATCATTATCTGTGCTAATGTGTTAGCCAAGTCCAGTACGTTCTCCAGGAATATCGATGAGGCATTCACCTCGCCCAGACACTTGCATTGGGTACGCTGATCAATGACTCCAAGTGGTGCATGGCGCTGGCACTCTTTGTGTTGACAATTATTCCGGCATCGGAAATCAGGCATCGTATGATGGGCCTGCATCTAGCTCAAACACAGAAAATTTTTAAAGTGATAAATTGAAAAAAAAAAAAAGGAAAAAAAGTATTTTGTGATATTCTGAATATTTAAAGAATATATACAGCTAAAATATTCCTAATACATTTTTACTACACATTGTGAAGTAAATCCCAAATGTAAAGTTAACATCAGAAATATTTCTTGGCGATGATTGTGAAGGATTGATTTTACAAGTATAAAGCTTTATTAACATGCATTAACTATCACTTTTTACAGGTTTTACACATTTCCAAATTATTTTTCATTGCTAAATAATTTTTTACCTATGCTCCATATTAGCTCCAGACAGTAAAATGAAATATAGAATTCACAAACTAAATATAAAATAATATTAATAATAGAATTAATTATAATAATTCGCAGGAGGAAAGTATTATTTAAAACCTTAATAACGGCATAGTTAATATTCAACTTAAATAAGTTATAATTTAAATTAAGTTTAATTTAATAATAATAATAATCTTTTTTCGCTTGGGTATAGGTACAAATTTTAACATATTAATATTCTTTTATGAATAACACAATTTTACTTATGTTTAAAGATTTCAACAATAATATTTTGGATAAGTGATAGACTTTTAAATGGAGACACGTCTGGCTGACCTCCTTAACTGTTAATGGCTGCATTGACTAATGTTTGTGGTTGGGTCGAACTGTGAGTGCTGACGTGCATAATATATGCCAAATGCCCAAGACTATATTCGTATGCCATTAGCTGTTGCTGCGAATATATGTCCTGATTACTATTCGCTACTTCGCATAAAATTTTAATTTATTAGACAAGCGGAGTATTAACAAGTTACACACAAGTGACCATATCCATTGACAAGCGGCAAACAGAACAAATATTTGCTGGGTGAACACAAAAAAACCAATACAATCAAATATGTTAATAGACCAAAAATGCCGACAAATGTCGCTCCTAGGCACGTCTTCCCATCCACGCACGAACAGACAGAAGGGGACCCAAGCCAAAAAGATAAACGATAAAGTCGTCATTACTCATACCTCTGTGAATTGAGCCTGTCGGAAAGCACAGCTGAGGATAACCGGAACACTGGACGCATTCGAAAGCAATGGCAATGGAAAGCCAAAATTCGGCGCTTACATCAAATAATTAAAACACAGTACTTATTTTTTATATGTTTATTTATTAACCGTATAAGCTTATTATGGTTTTTTTTCGGTTGTTTTGTATTTGCAGTCGTTGAAGCTCGATTCTATCTACAGATTCATTTTTTATTTTACCTTGTTTTTACTTTTTTCTTAGCACCGTCAAAAAAGAACTCTTTATGTTTTACCAAAATTCAGTTAGCTTTGTTCAACTAGTTAATGTTTGTTAAGTTTGTTTCAGGAATGCTTGCTATTAATTGCAATAATTTAGCTTGGTCTTGGTAAAAATAAATGAATTCAACAAAAGAAATTGGAAATCAATTATAACGATTGAATAATAATATAATAATAATGATTTAATAATGTTGACTGTTCACAAATAAGATTTCTGTGTTCTGAAATTGTTCGCAGAGATCCTGCTTTTGCTATTGATTCAGAAATTATTGTTCTGCAGTTATTTTCTATTCAAAACCCAATGAACGTATGTATAATGTATTTATTTTGCAAAAACTTTGCCTAGTCTCGTCAAAATCTGTCCCTTTATATAAATCTATAATATAATCCTGTGCAAACTCACCTTATATATGAATATATACACAGCATTATGAAAACACAGACCAACAAAAGCAGCACAAATAGAAAAAAAAAAACACCATTTAAGTAATCTTAAGCAAAAAAATCATGAGATACCAAGAAAAACTTTTTCGATTTCATGAGTAACTTATTTAGTAGTGTCGGCATTTTAAGTAATATTCAATAAAAATTATAGGTGTTTTTTTTGAAGAACGAAAAAGCTGCAAGTTTGAATTCGGTTCTTTAATTAGGCTAAGGTATGCAAATGGCAGGCGAAAAGGACAAGTGCCACGTGGCGCTGTGCAAATCAAATGAATATGATATCTGATACCTTCTATATATATGTTTGAATAACATAAAAAATTAAAGCAATTGGAGTGCACACTCGAGGCAATGAGCGCAGACGTATGCGCAATTTATAAATAATTGACAGCTGAAAGGCAGCAGTTGGCAAGCTGCTGCTCTCCCCTGTTCAAAAAATTAAAAATTTAAAATTAATGATTCAACGAACCACTCATAGCGACCTTTAAAAATTCGCCTAGCACAGTATACTTTTTCAACGAACTGCGCAACAAGGAGTCACGGCCGGTCAAGGACCTCCGCAGCTGACCGTGCTGCTAATCATTATTTTTCATAAACATATAGCCATTTATTTCATTTGTAGATTTATGTGCTACCATTTCAAACATATATGGCTTAAAAGCCGCTAATGTACAAAGAGAAGGGTCTAGACTAGTAGTTACCCTGTACCCAAGCCAAGACTCACTCATTAATTAAAATAAATGGTCAAGAAGATAGCGAGCACAAGTGTTTAACTGCACCTCTGGCAAAATACTGAATACCCACATTTGGACATTCAATAGAAACACAATATAAAATCCATGATAAAACCGGTGATATTTATGAACCTGGCAGCTGCATGGTACTTTAAATGCTTTTTTACGTCAATATTTTGAGCAAACGTCTTTTTAATAATAACTAGTGACTGCAAATGCAAATGAATGATTTTTACGCGAACGACGTGACAATAAAGAGTCACGCACCGAATAGTGGTGAATTGGGATTTGATTTTAGAATATGCCTAGCCAATAATAATTTTAATATCTTAAAATATTTTTATGCAGGATTTATGTATAAACTGTTTATTCGGGCATATGCTAACTGGCTTAGTGAAGTTTGATTCAACTATAACAAGAATATTTAATTTCGACTAAGGATACCCTTGATATTACTAAAATCTCCCAAATGATTACAGACCTCAGCTTTAGTAATAAAGAAGATCCGCTCTGTATGACTTTCTTTGTTCTACTGATATTTTTGTTTTATATCCTATTGTTATTTCCAAATTTATTATGTGTTAAATTTTCTTAAGATGCTCAACGCAGTTCACACAAATTAAATGTCGCAGAATAAATTATATTAAAACCGGGTAATTTTTAAAATCATGGCCGCTTGTGTCCTCCGAAATGCATCCACGCGAAAACTTATTTTTGAGTTGTCTCTGCTTTGGAGTAATGCATCTGGCAGAAGGCAAATCCGATAGATGTCTCTAAAAACTTGCTGCATCGAGTGCTATAATAATCGCTTATTATCATCTCTTTCAAAACAGAAAAAAAAATCCATTGTATCAAAATTCATATTTCTTCATTTTTTGTGCAAAAATTTTAAAACAATCAGAATTTATTCTTTAAAAAATCAATATTGTCAAACACTTAGTCGAAGTAGTTAGGAATCTTCATACATTCTTTTTATTTGTTTCTAGTTTTTGGTCTGCTTTTAGAAACTTATTATAGTAATATTACATGCAAATTAATCATTAAGATGTTTTTTTTGACATATAATTAAATTAAGCATCTACCATTTCGATCTTAGTAAGGATCCAGCAAGGGTCCAGGACCTATTTAATTGTCATGTCACAAGTATAATATTTGTTTTTTCTTGTGTCTGTTAACTCAAAAGTGCCTACCACAGTATACATCTGTCTACTATATATATCTCATTAGTACATTTTATGACGACACATAGCTTGCTTAAATATGTTATGTAGTCGAGAACTTTCTTTACCTTTAATGCTCCATAAAATCGTTGCAACTTTTTTCGACAAAACTTTATAATAATAAACAAAATCATGCCATCAGCAACTCCACATTTTTCGACCAGTGAGGCAACGGGTATGGCGTATCAGATACCGCATACCTGGCCATCACCTGACACACGGCGCTTCCTTTAACCACCGCACGCTCTCACAATAGTTGCCATGACGCCCACCATTGAATTTTATTGTTTACGAAAGCAAATACAAAGTTTGCCGTGGCTCAGACAACATCTCTTGTCCATTTTGTCAGTCAAAGATTTATGCGCGATTGCTCAAGTTTTATGAGTTTAGTGTTATTATGTTGGCAGTACTTTTAAATGAATACCCACTCCTTCGAGAACAAGTATGTATTTTTTGCCTATCTCTCACATTCTGTCTATCTCTCTCGCTGTCTTCCAGCTTTATGAAATGATTTTAGTTTTTCATTGTTAGCAGGGAGCAGTAATTTAAGTTTCTGACTAAATACCCACAGAGCTCGTATTAAAAGCTGTGTTTTGTTTCTCAGTTTGTACTCTTCAACAATTTAAAGTATGCTTATATTAATTATTTTATATTATTATATTCTTAGTTAAAGTTTTGCATTGATTTCTAATTAGTTGTACTATCTAAACCAAAATAAATACCAAAATTCAGTAATAGCCCCGTAGGAGAGAACTGAAATATCAAATCAATTCAACTTTATTCACTAACCTTAGTAATTCTCAATGGCAAATAGCAAAAACATTTAATTGGCATTGGTCGGCCTGGGAGCAGACTGGTTCTATCAAAATGTGTCAATCTTTGATCTATATCATGTTCGCTTAATCTACACTTAACACCGGCAATGACAGACAGACAACGACAACTTAGTTTAGCTGGGATTTTAGGCTAATTATCAAAACCATTACAAAGCCATTACCTAAATGAGCGAAAACTCAACCACAACAATTTCTTTAACAATTTCATGTATTATAATCAAAATGGATTATTGGATATAATAAATCAGATTGCCAGATTGCCAGATTGCCAGATTGCCAGATGGTGCCCTATCTAAGTAGTAAACTGTATAGTGCTGACATTTTACTCTTGTCATTGACAACTTTATGCCAGTATTCGCAAGTCGTATGCGAGAGATAATCAAAAGCATCTCTATGAGATATTTAGACTATGCGTTTAGCCATTGTAATGTATCAAATAACTCCCAACATAATAATATTTTAAATTTCATTTTTGCCATATTAAGAAGAAAATAGTATAATGTATATAATCAAATCATAAACATTTTAAGTTAAATTTAAAATTGAAATTGCAGTTTTTATTAAATAAAATTAAATTAGATTCCTAAATAAAAAGATATTAAAATGACATAGTATACCTGAGAGTATTAAATCCAAGACATTATAATATTTAATATTGAATTTTAACATACACCTTCATCAGTTTGATTTTCTCTCCTCAATTAACTAAGTGGGTGCCGCAGCCGGTGCTCTACTCGGTAACCCCCGCATATGAAAGTTAAGCAAATCACTTGGTAGTCTCTGAAGAGACTCGAGGGAAATTGGGTAAAATGGAGTCGTTATCAAGATGCTTTAAAGCGTTTTTAACGCATTCGCAATGCTCGCACGTTATTAAATAATTGATTTACTTCTGTGTACACCTGTTCAGCAACCTATTCACATCGTAACCACCATAGTATCTGGTTGCTTTTAATTTGCATATTTACTTCCACTTTTGTTTTTTGTTGCCCTTGTTTTGTTTTGTTTTGTTTAAAAAATGCGAGTAGGCTTATAGCTTTATCACGAGTCAGCGAATTCAACTTGTTGAGCTGAGACCGAACAGAAAGTGCCGAGTTTTATCGTTACGCGTGCAGATGGATTTGAGACGCGGATGTTGGGCTTATAACTTGACTTTGAGGGAATGTGTTCAAAATAAAACACTGGTATTGTTGCCAAATTAATATGAGCTAACATAAATTGACAGCATGATGTATACCATCTGCTTATAAAGTGTTAAGCCATTAGCCAAAACTAAATTCAAAGAATATATAAGTTGTAGCCGCAGCAGCGAACTCAGATACAGGTTGGGGCCAGATATTGGAGGCCAAAGAAACCTGTAACTAATAACTCGCACAAGTAAAACAAAAACTATGGTCAATGCACTGTGCGAGCGGAAACCGGGATTTGTAGCGGGGTGGGACCCTACTGGTTGTAGCTCATGCTGGGAGGTGGGGTGGGTTGTTGCTACCATTCTGATATTCCTTCTGATCATAATTTTATTTATTTAGAGTCTCTTTTATTGGAGTTTAACTCCGAAACAAGCAATTTTTGAGTATAATAAATCTTACTAAAGATGCGAGAAGCGCGACAGCTTCGTTGGTGTTGGTTAGGGGTATCGGGGTGCTAGCTGTTGTTTGCACCGATAAAGCGCTCTATACCCTCCCAACCAATTGGACTTCCTGCGCTACCGAGTGAAATCGGAAAGTCCCCATAAGCAAATTCAGCTGCTCACTCAAGCCATTACTCTGGCCAGTAGGAAATAAGAAGTCAATTTACTTATTCATTTTCCTTAAGTTTATATAATTCATAATTTCATTGTTGAAAATTCATCCTTCCGGAAAACAAGTTTGATCAACATTCTGTTGTATTAATATTAAATTACTAAATTTGTCTATTTGACTTTCAAAACAAGTTTGTTTCTTTTTTTTTTTTATCTAAACTTTAACTTATAGAATCTTACAATATTTATTATTTTGGTCTAATACTTCATTTTTTTTTAAATGTCTTAAACTAGTACTTAACTATACAATAAAATTGTTCGTATTGGGTTAATATTTAACAATTGGGTTTCTTATAAGTATCTTCACTCTTTTTAGTGCATACTCTTAGGTAGCATTAAATTGTTCTACGTTTAACAAAACCTCAAAAGATTTAAGTGGATAAAGTGTTTATTTCTTGTATATTTCATAAGAAAATCGTATTCAAAAAAAATGTGGAGAAACATTACTAAATCAAATGTATAGGTATATGTAATTTTATTATGTCTCATTTTTTTTTTTTTTTTTTTTTGTTTTTCTTTCTTTTGGGTTTTCTCTCTCATTGCATAACTACCGACAATTAACACCTTGAAACTTTTTAACTTACTTGATTATCCAGCGAAGAAAGGCCTTTCGACGTCGATAGAGGCTTGCATTCGAGTTTTTGCAACCCATAAATGTATACATTTTTTGTTCTCCGGTTGAAGGATTTTATTTAACTGCCAATAATCATGCATAGAAAAAAAATTCAACAAGAAAAATATTCACAACAAAAAAAATAAGTAAATATACTTTTAGGGACTTCGTTAAACAAATTTTTTCCATACAGTTTGATGGGGTGCAAACATCAAATGTTGTTAATTTTTGTAATATATTTTTTTTATTTTTTCTAATTTTTTTTTTTTTTTTCAACAACACTTTACCACACTAGCCTTTTTTTCCTTTTGTTTAACAACTTTTCTATAACAAAAAATAACAAAAATTAAAGAGCAGATCACTTATGTATATGTAAACATAAAAATTAGATTAGTATATCGAAAGACGTCTGCACTGCGCCGGTATACGTGGCTAATGAGGGGGCGATGATGGTGCTCCATTTGACACGTGCGGATCCTCTCAAATTGCGGTCATGGGTTGGTTTTTGTTGGGTTTTTTTTTCGGTTTTTTTCTTTGTCTGCTTGACCTTGGGCATCTGTTACGCCGACTTTTTAACCATCAACGATGGGATATGTTGCGGAAATAATTTGTTTTTTTTTTTTATTATTTTCTTTGGTTAGGAAAATATGTCATTTTTTTTTTCTTAAATTGTGTAACGTTTAATTAGTTTTTCACATTGGTTAACTCTGGTGATAAAAAAACGTCCGCGATAGATTAATGGTTTATATGTAGCCGCAATTGGACTTATAGGTTATATTCAAACTTTGTTAATTGTGATGCACGTGTTTAATAAATTTTTCACCGGCGATCTGTACTTTTACTTCGACGTGCATCATGACCCAAGCGAATAGAACAAAAGAGAGCTTCTCAGAGCGGATCTGGGCTTGTATACGTCTGTGGGGGCAAGCTCTTGCCATCAGGAACTTATTCAGCAGTTATCCGTGCAAAGCTTTCACCTTGAGCAGGGCTTGCTTCCCACAACGTTTTGCTAGCGGCCAAACGTATGCAACGATTTTTCCCTTCGTGCCCGAAAAAAAAATCATTGCCTACCCCAGATCTAATTTCACATCGCACCCAAAAGTCTGCGATGGAAACCTAAGCAAAGCTTCAGAGCACCGACCATTACAAAGTAACAAATGTTTTGTCTACTCAAAAAACATTTGGATATTGTATACATTATAACTATTTAAATGAAAATGATTTCGCTGGTCGAAAGAGGTAAGAGTCAAGTAATTTTATTAATATTATTCATAAAATGTGAAAATACAAAAATAACTCGAAATGTGGGAAGGGAATTGCCGGACCGAAAAACCTAAAGGACATTTGTAATTTGGTTATTGACGCGCATAATTAGGCACAGCAGGCAACGAAATAAGTTGAACAACTTGTGGGTTCACTTTAGTCTTTTAATTTAACACCAGTAAGCTAGACTGACTAAGGAGTTCAACAAAAAAGTTTGACTTAGTTATTGAGGGATATTGGGTCTATAGCCCTAATGTAATTGGAGTTTTTCGACAGCGAGGCGAATGATTAATATGTAATGCGTATTTCACTACTACTAAGGACTCGTTACATTCGTCGAACTAAATTAAATTTGGTCGAATGGTCTTCTGGCCTAGATCCACTCCCAGTGGTATACTTCCAAACAGGCTGTCATGGTCGTGGCAGGTGGAAGCGACAATAGCGTTAATCAAAACGAATGTTTCCCTCGTTTATCAATTGCAACAACCTTTAAACCAACAATAACAATAGCACGAAAGGAGCTTAAAGTGCCTTCAACTAGAGGCCTAAGTTAAACGAATGCGTCTGAGAAAATACGTGCATATATATGGCTCCGGTGTGTTTTGCTGTTTTGTTGTCTTTACTCATGATTACCACTTATTATTTTTTTGTGCTTACCGTATGGTATTGTACTCCTGTCATATGGGAACCGAAGTTGGAAAGTTTTGTTTGCAACAAAAACGGAGTGCATTGTTTTCGGACTTAAATGCTGAATAACTGTAACATGAATAGAAAAACAAAAGTTTGCTTTGCAAATTGATTTAGTTAAAAAAAAAATTTCCATATTTTAATTTTTAATATATCTTGTTGTGAACTCAAAATTCTACATTCTTCTTTAAATCATATATTAATATTTCATTTGGAATTTAGTCGGGTTTCCGCCGACGCAGGGCGTCGGATAGGCATAGCAAGTTTTCTCGAGATTGGTTTAATTTTTTTTTCGTTAGAATATGGCTTATATTTAAGGGCTAAGATAATATTTACAGATTGTTTTCTCTTAAATGTATTAGATTTTTCAGTCAGATTTTGAGCAATGTCATTTCTCGTATTCATATAATATGTTTAAATATACATTTCGCTACTTGTTGTCGGTTCCTGGTTTAATTAAGCTGCTAACATTAGCGTGTTTTGGATCACTCTGTAGCAAAACGAGTTACCACAACATTCAAGTCAGTCGAGTTTTCGATAAAAATCTTTTAACGATACTACAGCGTTATGATTACGCTGAAAGTAAAAACGTTTGCTTAAGTGACTGCCTGGGACCACAGACATGACTGGGCTTCTGTTGCCGTGCATATCTGTGGCATGGCCTCATTACTTTCGTCCGCCAAGCTTTAATTAATTTTGCACGTCTATGCCTAATTACGTGGCTGGCTTAGTTGTGATATTTAGCGCGACGGCAGCACAAGTAGTAATTAATTAAGCATTTTTTACGCTGCAACGTGTCCGAAGACAAGTGCAAGGTCATTCAGAAAGTGACGTAAGAGAAATAGCCGTTGGAAATTAACTTGGCCAACAAATGTGTCACGGAGACAAGGAGAGGTCCTTGGATACTTGGCAACTTGACTGTAAAAATATGTTGACATTTGCTTATATACGTAGCCATATTTTATATTTAGAATGAGACATTTGTTCAAGGTGTGTGCTTCCTATAGAATTGTAATCTATGCCAAAGTAATGTCAGTCAAGATTAAGGTATGCTTTATGGCAACAAAAATAAAACTAACAGCCCTTAAGAAACCACATTTAATACTTTGTCATGATAAACAGTTCAATAAAATGATATAAAAATTGATTGATGTAATTATGTTTTTTTCCCCCATTAACAAATGACAAACGAACAAGACGAAAAGTAGGAAACGGAAATTAGACCAATTTGATGACTTCCTTATGCTTTCATTCTTCACTTTCTCTCTTTTTGTCACTCATGCTTTATCAGTTGTCCACCATTTGCTTCTAATTTAGTTTCACCTTTTACAACAGTCGGAGGTATGTGCTTAATAGTGTGTGCCACGCTGTTGCATTAGTAAGTGGGTGAAAAATTTGTTGCAATGCAAAATAAAAAGACACTTTTATTAAATGGAAAACATGAGTCAATGCGAAGGGAATTTAATTTAAACATTGCCTGACTTTATAAGTGATTAGATTAGAATGAATTTCATGCAAAATGCTTGAATATTTATGCAGCTAGGCAGATATATTTATATACGTCGCAACATTTTCATTTAGGATTAAATAATGGTTAAATTATTAGAAGAATAACTTATAGATAGTTTTCTCTTATTTTAAATCACTAAATTGTGGCTAAATTTTTTTATAACTGTTCAATCCATGCAAACGAAATTATTGCTCATAACTTGATGTGTGTCGTCTCCATATTATCCGATTAACTAAATCAGATTGATATCTTTTCAAAATTTTTACTTTTCTTATTTTAGTCGCTATATGTTTTTCCTCCATATACCAATGTACTCCCGCTCTAGAACTTCCGTTCGTCGTGTTACGATAGGTGATATATTTGGTATTAAATTCGTGCAACCGAATCTGAATTTAAATTTTTCTGTTAAATCTAAATCAAACTTATTTCTTGTCAGTTTCTCTTGATTGTTGTACTACTAATTATTTCGAGCAAGAACTTTATCAAGTACCCTATCTGTAATTAATATCCCAATTATCAAAGTATATTCTTGGATTTCCTTAATCTGTACAATTTTCAACCTTCCTTTAACAATCTTCAAAAAATTAATTATTATAATTTTTGTTATTTGTTTGACTTATTTTATTTATTATTTTTATTTTTCGTATTTTTCTAAGTTTGGATATGAAATACAAGGTGTGCAAAACAAAATAAAATTACAACGAGTTGTGATTGCGATAGCTATAGTTATATTATCATTTGCTTACGAAACAACCAGACTTGTATTTCTTCCTGCAAAGCGACTAATGGGAACTTTGACTGCAGCACAACAAATAAATTTATATAAATGTATCTATTTTTAATGTCATGTAGGGCCTGAGAGCACATGCCCTCGTTTCAATGCTACACTCAGCTACAGAAAAAGCAACCACATTTGAACCGCAACAGGAATTTGACAATGGAAATTGTGAATGGCGTTGGCAGCTTGGAAGATTGCAAACAATGTCTGACTGACATTTGGTCGCTGAGCCATTTTGTAAATATTTTTGGAGCGTTCTGAGGCGCAAAATGGCAACTGTTCTTAAATAGCAGACAGGCTAGAGTGTTTGCTCGTATGCGCTTATTTTACTTTAGTGACATTGTTTTGTATGTTGCGTGCTAAACGATTAAAATCCAAAAAATCATCGAGAAACCAAAAACCAAAACAAACAAAAATTGATTGAAAAATCACGATTAGGTTGGAGTCAAAAACCATTTTTGGCTTTGTTATTGAAATGTTTATTTTAAGTAGTTTACTTTTTAAAAACTTTAATGTCCATGCTAAGCATAATTGGTCGTCAAATATATATTAGAGTATTTGCAACATATAATATGAACTTAATATGCTTTCATGTCAGTTGGTTAAGTTAACTATTTAATTGTTTAAAAATTTTTGCTTTGAAAGCCAATTAGCAATATTCTTTTTCACAGCCTTTCACAGCCTTTACTATAATTGTATTGGCCTGACACCTCCGTGCGCGAGGTGTGTAAAGGTTGATTGTATTCATAAATAAATAAATAAATAATAAGAAAATTCAATATATATGTAAAATATTATGTAAACAGCTTATAATAAATTTTGCCAAGATATTAAAGCACTTTCTACTAACTTAAAATCAAGCATCTTTTGTCCGCTTATATTAAGGTATATTCATATAAATATTTAAACTTTGGTGTAATGACTTGCAGTATTTTCATTATTTCCTTTTCCTTTTCAAATGGCATTAGTTTTGCCTACATCCGCCATAGCCATTAGAAAATGAAAATCATTATTGCATTTTTAACGATTTTCATTCGTCACGGTGGTTTTTAACGAAAATAAATAAATATATGCATTCAAATTAATAATTAAAAAAAAAAAGATATGAACACAAAAAGTAAATCTCATTCGCGGTTATAATTGAAATCATAATGACTTGATATAATTACATAGTTATATATGAAAGGTAAACTCAGAGAAATTTGTAAATGTTATTATAAAAAATAAAAACTCATAGTATATTTATATATTTATACCAGAAATATTCTATATATGTAGGGTTTTAAATAAAATAGTGAGAAGTAATAAAAAGTATAAAATTAAATCTTAGTCAACTATTAAAGCTACAACCATTTACCGGCATTGATTATGCTTTTTTTTATACACTGCTAAAAATATAGACATAGAATGGTTTTGTTTAGGTATTAATCAATTGACTATATGTAATGGAGGATCGACTGTGAATTCAGACAGTTTCACTTGCTCTTTCCACACAATACATAGTACCAATCGAAACCCTGACACGCTATTTCATAAACGCACGAAGCATTTCCGAGAGTACGAAATAAATTTTAGATATGTCATAGCAAGGAAAATTTGTTCGTGTACATTTTCAGTTACCTTTGGGCAACCTGCACTTACTAAATTCGAATACAGATCCCTTTCGGTCGATGCCAACAAATCTATTTTAAGGATGTCCCTCGGGTCTATAATAAATTACGTCAGACCTGTTGTTTAGAATGTGCCACTGCATACCAATGTGCTACTTTATAAGCAAAGTAATTAGTTGTATGCAATCAAAATAGTTGAGCAAAACAAAGTGCTAAAATAAATACAAGCCACATGCTACATGCGAACAAAACACATAGACTACTATAGTCTATGCTCTGCTTAATGTCTCCAAAAAACCTTCCCATATAGAACAATTCAATTTAAAGTTGCTTACAGGTTCCTGTTCAAAAGAACTGCACCTTTTTGCAGCACTTTTAAGTAAACTCAATTTTATAAATTGCATACTTAAATTTTTTCCAACATTTCACTTTTGCGTTTAGCTCAATCAGTGAAAATTGTGGCACGTATAGTGTGTAGACGAACATGTCTTAATTATATATAGAAAATCCTGAATACATATGTTGCTTAACTAATGCAGCCTGTCTATATGTGACAATATGTTTGAAGGTTTCCAAATTTATCAAAGTATATTGTGGCGCCTTTATTATTTATTATTCAGTAAAAAAAACGATAATACTATTTTTAGTAATGGTTAAAATTTTCTTTATGTATTTCTTGCTAATAATTGTTAAATAGAAACGATTAAAAGCTACTATGAATTCTCAAATCTAAGTTGTGATTTGTTTTTACAAATGCGTAGAATATTTTGTTGGAAATGTTTTAATTGTGGTTAAGTATGAAATCTTTATAAATGCCAAACAGTTACGATATAATACTGAAAATATTCAAATAATTAAAATTAGTATTAAAATTAGTGAAATAACTTAGCTCTAACTTAGTTGGAAAATATTTTGCATGAGCTAGACTTATGCCTACCTAATTTGTAAAATTGTCCTTTAATCTCGGGACGTGTGAGTATAACACGTACAACACCTTTCAATCGCTAGACAATTTAATTTAGTTGCGCTGTCATTGCCCGTAATTTACCAGAACCCAAAAAATAAAATGAAACATTGTAAGTCGCCGCGAGCATCTCATTACTCTTTGATGTTGAAACAAATGGAATTTATGTGCCGAGTAATTGACAAGCCCAAAGAGCAGGGAGCAATCTCATAATTCACTCAGAAGTCTGCTTCTCCAAACCTTCACCAGCCTAGTGAAGGTGATTCGGTTTATTGGGCGAGCTGTGTGAAGTAAAATCGCAATTTAACGTATCAAACGACTCGGACTGGGTTAAAGGTGTTGGCCAAATTGCCAAAGGATTTGCCCTGATAAGCTTTCAGTTAGTGTCGAGCTGTCAAATTGTTTTGTTTTGTTCACCTTTCGTTTCTTTATTTTCTTTTTATTCATTTTGTTGAAAACGTTGTACAAATCAGATCAGTTGCCTGAAGATTAACCTTTCATCAGGCATCAGTAAATATTCTGTAACTGTTTACTCCCGGAATAAAAACCAAACTATTGTTTACTCAAAACACAAATGAATTGAGTGTTAATTGTGCGAGCGGAGTCCTGGATTTTTAGCGGCTTGCGACTCCACTGTGGTAGCTCGTGCCGGTGGGCGGGAGGGGGTTGTTGCTACCATCCTGGTACTCCTATCCGATTATAATTTTATTTATTATATAATCACTTTTATTGGAGTCAAACTTTCGAAACAATTTTTTTCCTAACTGATATAACTCCCCACCAAGATGTGGAGTGTATATTATTATTCCAATATGATGCGAGAATCACGACAGGTTCGTTGTTATTAGTGTATCCCATCTAATTTGACTTCCTGCGTGGCATTTTTTTTATGAAAAGTCCTTAAGAGAAAATGTTGTTACCCAACAAAATCAACATTTGGTCCATTTTGCTAATTTTTACAAATTTATTCAATAATTTTTAAAAATATATTCATAATTACAAATAAAATATAACTAATTTTATAAGAATCCTTTTGGACTAATAGTAATTACATGAAGTTGGCTAATTTAATTTCTGATTTATTCATTTAATTTTTTTTTAATTGTTTGTTGGATTTTAGTTGTCTTAACATAGTTCATTTAAAAAACTAACAATTATTTTGTTAACAATTTTTATTTTTTATTCTTTTAGACTGCTTTAAATTATTCTTTGGCCAACACAACCTTAAAAGTGTCAAGTGTGTAAATTTAAATATATTATTTAATTATATCAGGTCTTTTTTCTTTCTTTCTATAGTGACCTAATTATTGCATTAATAATAAAAATTATTTTAAAAAAATACAAATGATTTTGCACTAAAGATCGGCATATATGTGAAAATGCATATAAATAGATATATGTATAAAGCTTAAATTGTTTTTTTTTTCAACACATTTTTTTTCTTTTAACTAAATAATAAACATTACTAATAATCAGGCAGGGACATATGAAAATTAATATTGACATACGTATATTTGTATAGATATAATATTATGGTTACATATTCCTTTTTCGTTATTGATTTACATAGTAGATTAGCACAAAAAAAAATGGTTTTAATTCCGTTGCCTCAAAAAGGCTTATAATTACTTATAACCAAATATCCAGGTTTTCCCTTTTATTGTTTTCCCGCAGCTTTTATATTGAGCTGGGCTTACGTTCCACTGTGCTTTTGAAAGTTAAGTACCGTAGGGTCTGCAACAGTTTTTTTCTTCGTGCACGTCGAACGCAATGAATTAGAGAAAAAAATCATTACCTACCTTACTTCCAGATTCTAATCTGCTTTTTCATCACACATGCCGTACACCACACGGCAATCAAAAACTAAAACAATCAAAAAATAACGAGCACCTAATTTCGTATATTATAAATTTGGGGTTTCTGCACTGCGACCTATTAGATCTATTGTGCCCCTTCTGAGCTTATAGCTCCTCCTTATCAACCCCAGTTCCTGCACGAATGCCAAAATCTTTGTTGGATTGTGGGCTAACATACATCGCTAGGATGCTGCATCTTTTTTCACAAAACCTATACTGATTGCTCCTATAAACACCGAATTTGGATAGGTGGCTTTTTAGTCTACAGTGTCCTGTCAGTAGACCGGAAAGTATACTTAGCACATTCCTACCCAAGGATATTACTTGCTTAAATCGTTAAAGATTATAGCCGCCCAAAAGGCCTGTCTGAGTACTGCGGTCTCTGCCCAGCTCCGTTGTCTTTCTTCGTGTCTGAGTTTTAGGCGTTCTGTGTGTCTTCCCATGCCACAAAACGGATCTAGCCCTGTTAGAGCCTATCTGCCCACATTCGTGCATTGAACATTACACGCTGCTATTATCTTTTGTCTTCGGTCCAATTAAATCATTACAATCATGAAGCCAAATAGCAACTACAACTACATAAACATTAGCTATGTGTAAAAATGTATCAAAAACCACAAGTAATAAATAAGGTTTGTAGATAGGGACAGACATCTATATGGTATGTACTCAATTCGTCGATTCTTTATGAAAATAGAAATCTTTACTCTCTCTTCATAATGTGCATTATTAATTTTACGTATATCAGACAATTGTAAAAAATAAGATAAGAAGATAAAATAAATAAATAATATCAATGGTTTCTCCATACACATATAATATATTTTAAATTATATATTTTTAACAAATATGATGTCACAAATCAAAAGAACTCATTTGAAATCACAATATGATATATATATGTTATATCATTTTGCAAACCCAAATATCCTAAAAAAAATAACATTAACGCGCCATGAACGCAATTATTTGTTTTTTCATATTTAAAATGATTTTTGCCGAGCACTAATATGCACTGTTCATAAAATACGGTAAAAAGCGCATTAGGTGACGATGAACGAACGAGGTTTTGTGTTGTGTTTCAACATTATTTGAGTTCTTGGGGGAACGAAATCAAAATGAAACCCAAAGCAGAGGCAGGTTAATTGAATTTATTGTTATTCTTTTATGCTGTTTTGCTTTTTAGCGCTGCTTTCATGGCCAATATCCCGTGCCATTTGTTAACATGTATGGGCGCCGCTCAAAATTTGGAATTTTAATGTGCGCTTGTTTTCTTTTTTTATTTTTAGTACCTTCTTCGTGTTTTTGGCAGCGTAAGTTGTTCTTATTTTCCATAGCACGTGGCGGTCTCTAATAAATGGGTCTGCCGTGGTGGAAATCTTGCCAAGGCTCTTAGCAGCCATTTTCACTTCTGCTATTAGGTCTCTTTATTTGGTGGCGTCTGGCTTAGGTATTATTTTCTTTTTGTGCGGACAAAAAAGAGCCCAGTCACAAAGAAAAGGTTTGCTTTTAACTTCTAGTGGCTTCCGTTCCATACATTTATTTTATTGTATTGTGTGGGTTGTTTTGCAAAAGGGTGCTTTAAAAATTATGCGTTTAAAATTAATTGAAAAACTCGACAGTTTTGTATTCAACAAGTAGAACTTCTAAGTAAAGTTTTTTAGAAAAAACCTTATTATTTTAACGATAATATCACTTATCGTATATAACCTATCGTATTACAATATAGCTGCTATATGACTGATAAAGTCCGAATAAAATTAACCCAATATTCATATTATTATTCCATTGTTGTAACTTTGTAAATATACCATCAACATCGGAATAATATATCATATGGCTTAGACGCAGAGTGGTGAATAGATTTAATAGTGTATGTAACAGTGTAGGTGAGGCTCTCTTTGTTACTTATAAATTATTTTTTCTGTTCATACTCAACTTTTAATATAATTCTCTTAATTTTTTAAAGCTGTAATTGATATAGCTATGAAATATCATAAATTTTGCTAATGGAAACGGACAACTTTTTACTTTTAGGTATCACCCAGCACTTATATTTTCGTATTCGATTAAAATTTTATAACAGTGCGTTTTGCATTTCTCCTTTTTTTTCACAGATGCCTGCCATCCGTACGAGCCATTCAAATGCCCCGGCGACGGGAATTGCATTTCCATTCAATATTTATGCGATGGTGCGCCCGATTGCTCTGACGGATATGACGAGGATATGCGTCTTTGCACAGCGGGTAAGTTTCAAAGTCATTCGTAGATGGCAGATGGAGAAATGTTTCGATCGAAAAGCTCTCAGGAAATTAAAGCTCGAATTTTCAATTAAGTCCTCATGCTCCCTCACAAGACTCTTTGACATGTCAGGAACTTGTGAAAATGTGTCAAAACCTGAACTTACTTTTAAAGCTGGCAAATCGGCTAAGGCTCAGGGAATGAGTAGAACTTATAACATTCTGTACCACTTGGACAGATTTGTGAATAAGTTTTGGCGCGGTGCGTTTTTTATTTTCTTCTTTAGATTTACTGCGCACTTAAAGATGATCAAGTTACCAGAAAAAAAAATTTCCCTTTCCTCAAAAAAATTTATTAAATTGTTTTCAAAATTTTTAAATAGCTACCCATGTAGCTTTTATTTTCGGAGCTTTATTGGCTTCTACCGCTTCCCATTATGAGTTCGTGGTTGAGCCAAGAATAAATGAAAAAACTCCCGTTGCGACATTTCATATGTGTACATATATGTACACGTTGTTGTAACTTTGTTGTTGTGGCTTGCCACGTAGTCCGTGCGGTTATAATCCGAACTCTAATAAATATTTTAAAGCGACATCCTTTCTGCTGTACAATGACAACAAGCAGTCTTTTATGATTGTGATTAACCTGTATCCGCATAAAGTAGAGTTCGGAAAGATATGTCCAATAACTATTCGAAAACGAGAGATACCGATAATCTTGATCTGAGTATTATCGAGCTCATCTTTCTTGGTTAAATTTAACTAGATATATTGTTCTTTTCAACTTATGAATATTGTTTCGTAGACAGTTTTAGTCAAATGTGACCGTATTCGTCAAGTAACTGCCACATCATCAAAGCAAAAAATAATAAAAGTATTCCGTGATGCGATTGGTCTTTATTCTTTCCTCACAGACAAACTCATCTAGGCATCATTATTCAGGTTGCCAAATTCAAAAATTCTCAATAACTGCTCCCGTTACACGAATATCGATACATTCTGATTAATTTAAAATACAACTGTAAAGATATGTCTTTCACTATATATAGAAATAATTATTCGATACTTTACTACATGATTAGTCAAGCAGATTTACAAACGTCAGTAAATTTACTTCAACGAGTTCAATATTATTTTTTTTTTTAATATAATAGCTGATCTTTCAGACCGACGAATGAGTGATAAGATAGCATCAATCGTCTGCTTAGATAGACAATATATTTCTTGAAATATCTTTACCAACACTATTTAAATGGGTCAAAATGAATATATTTTACCCACAACTACATTAAAACCAATAAATGTATAATTAAATTGCTTTAATCTTTTGTTCAAATCGCTAAGCGAGCTGCTGTTTTTGTTGGCCATGTTGGATGCGTTGACTGTTGGTTTATTGAAAGTTGAAGTGTTCTTAAATACGTTTGATCGAAATGAAAGCCGTTAAACCGTTCAACCCATTGAAATGGAAGTTGTTCCTATAAGAGGCTCCAAAAATGCGTCGATAAAACCCATTATTAATTGGGCGCCAAAAAGCGTACTAATTCCTTAGTTTGGAAAATGAGTTTTTTTCTAAATCTCAAATCCAGATGAAAACCCGAATCCTAAATTTTTATCCTTTGTGCTTTTTTCGTTTTCAATCATTTTGGAAAAGAGCAGCTCCCAAACAATATTACTCTCATTGTTATTGCTATCTTTGGCATAATCGGAGCACTCATTGGATTGCTGCTATTTCTCACGTTCCGGTTTACGCAATTGAGAAAAGTTATCCATAGAATTGGAATTGCTAGGAGCACTGCAGACAGTAATTGCAGCAGTAGTGTTGTCCTGAGCACTCGAGTCGAGTTCGGCCACTGTGTTCATCGATTATACGTTCCTTATTGTTTGCTGTAGCACTTCATTCACATCAGTGTTCATCGATATAATTGAGGTTTTCTCATATAGCACCTATCTTAGATTATATGTCAGTCCATAGTTTGAAGGTAGTTTCCGGATCTGCTGTTGTTTGCTCATTATTATCCTCTTCGAAATGGAAATCACACTGCGCTTTGGCTGTTGTATCTGCTGTTTTTGTTCTGAATTCTGCATTTGACTTCCCCAACGCAATTTCTTAAAACACTTGTCGATGCGATGTCGCAGCTCTTCAAATTCCTCTGTATAGAATTGATACCGAATGCGACCTGAATGATTGGCATTGAAGCGTTTCCAATCCTCGAACTGTATCTTCCATTGATTGAACAGGCGAATAAGTTGCTGTTGCAGCTGCTCTGGCTAGTTTTGGTTAGTGTTGCTGGTATAATCGACCACAACCATTGCAGTCACACCAACCAAAGCTTAATCCTCCAAAATTCCACAAATTAAATGGTTAACGGCTGCATTTGTCACCAGGCCAGCATGTCATGAAATCTATCGGGTGGCTTCTGATGGTGCCACAGATTTGATATCGGCGGCGGCGTTTGCTTTTTCTGCTGCTGTGGCAGCTGCGGAGGCAGCTGTAAGGGCTTGTGATTGACTTGGGCTTTGTGTACATCTGTGGCTGTGATATTAATTGACTAGACGACTGCAACTGTTCCAGTATCTGCGACTGTGGATGTGGCTGTCCCTATGTGTATGACTGTGGCACAATTTGAGCCCTGCTAGCTTATGCAGCGACCACTTCTCTCTCCTACTGTGTTAACAACATATTAAACGGCGTAAAATGCTAGCGTCAGTTTCTGGAAACACTAACTTGCTCACAATACTTGGCTATCACTGGCCGTATTCGACCTGATAATTTTGCCAAAGCTGCTGCTACACATTCTGTTCTTCCGCCCTCAGCGCCGCATAATGGGCGAACGTGCATTGTTCTGTGGCATCTGTAAAACAAAAGTTTTATTACTCGAATATAATATATCATTTGGTATTAATTCAACTTGACTATTGTACCGGATCACGTATAACAGATTAAAAGCGTACATATAGCAAAATAATGAAACATGATCCACGACAATTAGGCGAAAAATAATTAACTTAGTCAAAGCAAGCAATAAATAAGCACCATTTCTCGCTGGGTCATTTCGATATTTTGCAGCACATTAACTAATCCAGTAGGCAAACATAATTTAAAGTTAGGCTATGTGTTGAAAATTATGTTATTTTACATTCAATGCAATCATGCATCAATAAGTCTCTTATTCTCGATAATTATAATGTTAATTGACAGTCTTGCATAAACTTTGATTGAGTACGCAACGTTGGTGGGACTCAGTTTTATTTTCTTATCCAGGCATTCCCTGACGCGGGGAAAGGATTTCGCTCCAACACTCTGTGACCGAAAATAACAATGTCGAAATTGTGCTTATAATTTAGTGATTATATTTCAAGCAAACAGCACTAATTGCCCAATTCATTCGACTGACGCCCAAAACCCACTAGCAGGCAATTGACCTTTGCATTTATATTTTTTTTAACTCTGCAGCAAGTAGAAGGAAGCATCTCTAACCCAATAATGCACACATCTTATTGATCTGACTCAGAGACTATAGGAGCTATCGATTTCAATTTTTTGGAAATCATTTTCACACTTAGCAGCAGTGTTCAGTGTATACAGAAGTGCAACCACTTGCTTTGATATTTTCTCGTTGCCAGGATGCGATAAGCCCACACAGGAAAGTAAAGTAAAGCATTGTGGCAAAAAAAAAAAATCCAGTAGCAAACAAAAATTATTTTTTAACAATGAAATCATTTAGCAAGTGTCAGGTTCGTTGTGATTTGCACTCCACTCATATTTCCAAGCTCGAATGTCTTTTGATATATTATTCGCCTCCTTTGAGGCAGACTTGCCGACTTGCGCGCCTCCTTTTTGCGTGGATGGATGCGCATTGCTGTAAAGGCCACCTCTAGTAATTGTATCTGAGATTTACAGCAGCTTTAATTGACTGGCATGACTGGCTTTAAAATGTGTTCAAAGTGCTTGTTAATAGATAATAATTGGCGGGCAGGCGCAACTATTTGTAGCATTTCAATGAAGCGGGAAACCAAAACCGGAGGCCATTAAAACTTATTTTCATTAGGGAATTAAATTTTAATCTAACTTGTCACTTGAATAATTTAAGTAAAATAAAGTAACTAATTTTCACATGTAAGTGGAAATATTTTAAAAACGCCTCCAGATAAAACCATAATTTTGTTTGGTAAAAAAAATATTTTGATACATATTATACATTATATTATTATACATACATATTATCAACAGCCAAATGTTGTTATTAAAGTTTATCCTGATATGAGCAAAGTGCTGTGAGGTCATAAGGCTAGCGGGCAAAGATCCTGCTATTGTTACGTATCCTTTATCTAAACTGCAGATATACATAGTTTGAATATGTAATAAGTTAAAGGCAAACAGGCAATATACACCCACCCAGTAAACGGTTAGTGTGTTTTAAATTTCTATACCAGGCGATGAATCAACGGCGTACATGCGCAGATGGTAAAATCACAACAAAGCAACAAAAGGACAGAAAAAAACTGTCAAACTGCACAAACTGCGCAATTTGCATAACAAATACATACAGTAACTCCTCCACCCTCAGCAGAGCTCCATCGATTGTCGCGTCCTTGCAACCATTAAAAGTGCTTACAACAGTCAGCATATAAACGTGGTACTTGCTCACAAAGGGCAAAAAGTACAGGCAGTGCGCTAAAGGCCGGCATCAAGAGTAAACAAGGTACGAATGTTGTACAAATGTTGCAAATCTATCCAAAATTCCAAGTGAAAATAAACCGAAATGGAAATTTAAAAGCGTAGCTCGACTGCTATTAATTAAAAGAATGTGATAAAAGTATAATGCTCTAGAATGCTTTAGTTGAGCAAACGTGATTAAAAATTAAGCTTTTTCACCGTGACACCATGCAAATCAATTTTCTTTGTCTGAGTAGCGAACGCTTTAATTAAGAAACCAATGCCTATGAAATAAGTAAAGTAGGCATTCTGAGTGCTTGATCTGATTGGTTTGTGAAACATGAAAATATTTTGGTTTTCAAAATCTGCGAATCTTATCTGGTCTTATTGGCCTGCACCTAATTTATTATTTTAGATAACTATATTTAAATGGACAGTATGTTTTTTTAACCAGTCCTAAGGAAACCACATCAGTTGATGAATACTATTCCATGGATTAAACTGTCATATTTATATTTTTAAATCTCTGACTTTTGGGTAGCGTAGTTAATTTTTGCTAAAGTCCCGGAGTCCGACGTATTTATGAGCAGCGACCAATATGTATTAGAACAATATATAGATATTGAGACATTTTTCCTTAACTAGCTAAATATTTAAAATATTAATATAAATTTTGATACAACAAAAATATGAATTAATTAATATTAAAAGCATATAATTTAAATCAATATCTAGTAAATGAATAAAATTTAAATTTAAATTTAATAATAATATAATCCAATGTTTATATATACGAGTATATATATATATATATATATATAGAGACATTTTTCCTTAACTAGCTAAATGTTTGAAATATTAATATAAATTTTAATACAACAAAAATATGAATTAATTAATATTAAAAGCATATAATTTAAATCAATATCTAGTAAATTAATAAAATTTAAATTTAAATTTAATAATAATATAATCCAATGTGTATATATACGAGTATATGTATATATATATATATATATATATATATATATATATATATATTTATATATATATATATATATGTATATTTATATTGTTGTATTTCAACTCGAGCAAAGTAAAGTAAACTTATTTATTTCACAATAGTTGTCTCTTCAGGCAATAAAGCACTGCAGCATGCAAAAGTTCGGCTTGACTTAAACAAGTTATTTACTTTATCAGTTGCCCAGTTTTTAACACTTTCAAGTTACAATAACTTAGAAATCTGTAGTCGAGTGAGCTCGACTACGATAACCCTCAACTCAGCATTTAAATATATTCTACTTTTATTATCAAATTTTCCTGTAAAAAGATTGGCACCCTGATATAAGCAAGCCGAGTTATTTATCACAGCATGCACAGGTATATAGGGTACCAAAAAAATCGAATACAGCGCATATTTTCATTCACAAGCTTGAACTATTCACCAACTGGCTAGAAACAAAGGCATATATATACATAGATTCATACGTACATCGTAGGTAACGGCAAAATTAGATGATTCAGCCTTAGAAAATTTGAAATTTTATTAATATTGAAAATCGAAAAACGGAGGCAGCGATAAAATAAGTAAGCGTGATCTGTACCGAATATACAAGAACCTATATTCAATTCTTTATCTCATATAACTTCTGTGATCATACAGATAGACGGACAGATGTTCATGGCTATTTCGACCCGGCAATTGATTTTAATCAATAATATATTGCCTTTTGCGTACATGCCTGTTAAATACATGGGCGCAAAACCATTCAAATCTAATGTAGCAGCTATAGTTACCGTCTCCTCACATATTATTTGAAAAGGCTCACTTAAATCTGAACACGTGTTTTATATCTGATTATAAGTAATTTATAAAAATGTCTCCTCTTTTTTTCTATATTCATTTACAGCCAAGCGTCCCCCCGTCGAGGAGACTGCATCATTTTTGCAAAGCCTTATCGCCTCACATGGACCCAATTACCTAGAGAAACTTTTTGGCAGCAAGGCACGTGATGCCCTTTCCCCGCTGGGTGGTGTAGAGAAGGTGGCCATCGCTTTGAGTGAATCGCAAACGATTGAGGACTTTGGCGCCGCATTGCATCTAATGAGGTAAGATCCGAAACATGAAACATGAAATACTCCAGAGTGCGTGGATTTGTAACAAGAAGAATCCTTTGTTTGCTAACATCCTTCGTCCATGAAGCATATTTTTAACTCATAGCCTCAAACAGCGCATGTGTCAAAAACAAAACAAAAAATTGTATAAGTTATGTAAACTCTTAAATAAACTTAACATGACCGCAAATTTATTTATTTAAATTGCGTTCCCCTGTCACTGTTCCTATATGCGAAACTTAAGATCTGCTCCAATAAGCTGCCCTCACCTCTTCTCTCTCTGTCCAGGCCAGTTGTTTTGTGCAGCTTCCAAGAATGTCCTTGGGTGATCTTCTTAAATATGTGAGGGTCCTTTACTTTATGAATTTTTAAATTTTTGTTTGCTTACCCTTTTGTGTGTGTGATCTTTTCTTTGTGTGCTTGTGGTTATTTTAATATATCTTTTGAGTTGTTGACAGTTCAGCACTCTGAACTTAAGGTTTTTTTCCTCTCAAACCTTAAAAATTATATAATAGGGTGTTATATGAAGGGTGTGTAAAATTGTTGGCCCTTTTAGCGAATACTTATTCTGTAGCCAGCAAGCAGCAAAACTGGTCAATGGATATATACCCCTTTGTCTGTTTGTCTGCGTATATCTTGCGTTCGCCAGAATATACTTTATTTTTGCTTTTGTGGTGTAAAATAAATCCAACTAGTAATGTGTCGAAAATAAAAAAGGAACTCGGAACCTATTTATAATAAGCGAATGATGCAATTTGAACAGCATAAAAGAGAATTTACATTACATTAATAAAACCACAAAACGGCAGAAACCATAATGGAATTCCTCAAAAATAACAGTCCCCAGAGTGTAAGTAATAATGGAAAGACTAGACACATAAAGAGGTCAGACCGACATGCTGATAAATTGGAACAAACCCCAGCAATTACAAGCCAGGTTAACAGGTTATGCTAACCTCAATCCATCTAACAGAATTTCATCAAGCCAATTAGTCGAACAAACACCCGAGCGCCATTCAGAATAAGGTGTGTGCTTGTATTGCCAGTTGGAGCACTTTTTAGGGAAAGCTGGTTTTCAGGTTGCAAACACGCAATTTGTATTTCTGTACATTATGTGCATGGAAATTTTGTTGCTCTTAAGATCATAATAAAGTATTCTTTATTTATCGACAACAACAATAACCAGGACGACTACACCTACAGGGATTAATTAAGCAAAGCACATAATGTGTACCTGACTGCAAGAAGGCTTGAAGCCACATTGTATGTGTTTTTCTTCTGAGCCTTAATATTGAAGACGACAGTACATCAAAGCTGGTAATTGCGAGTGTATACATTTTACGCCCATTTATGTGACCCGATTAAAAAAAGTACGCCCAACTTTTCTATACACTCACCCCCTATGTATCTATGCAGCTTCCAGAGATTCTTGTTTAATGAAATAAATATTCAATGTTTCAACTATGTAACTATGCTAACTATACTATACTATATTAACTATTACATATACTTAAAGGAAATATGAAGTAAGCTATAACGTAATCGTAAAAGTTGGGCTACTGTACACGATTCAATACATACATACATATACATACACATACATACGTATATTAATAAATTAGATCAAAATGGTACATAAAAGATCACGGAATTGGTAATACGAAGAGAAACTAACTAACTGATGAGGTATTTCAATCCAATTCAATGCAAGTAAATATTAATTTTAACTCTTTAAATTTTTGGGGAGAATATTCTTATTGAATTTTGTTGGTGTTTTTGGGTTTTTTGGGAAATCTCCGACAACCTACAGACCAAATTTGGTGGCTTAAAATTGTTCAAAATGTCGCTTAATCGTCTTGCGTTTATCGGTTATAGTTTTATTATTTCCTTCAGTAATAGAATATGAAAATTGCTTCATGAATTAGTTAAGACCCCAATGCATGCGAAAATATTAAACGCGAGACAAGAAGTTGACTGAATGAATATTGAAACAGAAAAACGAATTTGTAATTTGCCAAGTTTGGCAACTGTAGCTCTTAAATCACGGGAGTAATTCGCTTTTGGAAATTTAAAAAGTAGGCGTGGCTGAATTATATGTGGAAAAGATTCATAGTAAGTTCTAAGTTTTAGAATTGTTGTTTTTAAATAGACTTTAATCGATTTTTTGGGGGCTTTACTTCATACTTTCTTTAATACCATAAAAAAATTCCAAATTCCACATTTTAATAGATTCAAACAATATTAATATTTATTTTGCAGATCTGACTTGGAGCATTTGCGTTCCGTTTTCATGGCTGTGGAGAATGGTGATCTTGGCATGTTAAAGTCGCTGGGCATCAAAGACTCCGAGTTGGGTGATGTAAAATTCTTCTTGGAGAAATTGGTCAACACCGGTTTCCTTGATTGAGTAGCGCCGGATCCGGCTTCTGGTTTTTATTATGCACACGCACAGCCCATTAATCCTAATTTCTATTCGTATTTGGGTACGCCTTATGATAATTACAATTATTAGAACGGTGTTACCTCACATATGAATTTAAATATTAGTGACGCATACATTCAAACACCACTATATAAAATAATTTCTCAAAAATTTCGCAGTTCTCTTGATTTTCCAAAATATAATCTTATGTTTTATTTTCGTTTCGCCAATTTAACTATTTATTTTCTATTTCTTTTAAAACATTTTTTATACAAAACACTAAAAGCAAGAAAAAAAATTATTATACAGAAATGGAGAATTATACAAAATCAAAAGACAAAATATATTGGTCAAAGACAAAAAACAAACGACGATAAATCGGCTTCTTTAATATTCTTCTGCGCTCTTCTTAAGCTATATCTCTTAATTTGATTTTTAACTTTATAAAATTTTGAGAAATTCAACGCGCATCTTTCAATTTTTGATTCAATTTCCAAAAGAAGATTACAAAAGCATTACATATTCACGCAAAATAAAAGCAAAATGTTGAAGCAGGATCGTTCGGCAAAAGAAACCAAGCAAAACAAAAGGTAAAAAGAAATTAAACAAATTATATAAATGTTTATTCACCTTTCCAATGTATATGTGTATAATTAACTTATCAATGTATTTGTAAGTGTTAGTACGAAAAAAAACCAAGGCTATCAGTAAAAAACTTTTCATGAATTACTGCTTAGTACGCACCTAATGAGTACGCCCATCTTTTCTATACACACACCCCCTATGTATCTGTGTAGTGGCTTGAATATCTCTATGGATAAATACGGGCATATCACCCAGAGCTTCTTGTTTAATGAAATAAACATTCAATGTTTCAACTATGTAACTATGCTAACTATGCTAAACTATACTATATACTTATACTTAAAGAAAATATATAAAAGTAAGCTATACCGTAATCGTAAAAGTTGGGCTACTGTACACGACTCAATAACTGAAAAACTATTATCGAGTTGCATAATTTATGAATTCAAATAAATGCACGATTTATCAAAAAAATGCATATCATGAGAATCAAAACAAAAACAAACAAATTAAGTAATAATAACTATTAAAATTATTTCTCAAAGTTATACTTTATTCAAATTAAAAGTTACAAAATTAAATGTAAGCTTACTCATCACATTAATACAAATAAACTTCAATTAATTAAAAATATTTATAAAAAAAAAAACTACAGTATGACGCTCATGAGATTTAAAATTTTGATTTATGATTTAAAAACGACAACACCAATACGGCATATATACAAACTATAAAATTTGTTAATCTTTCTTTTCTTAAAATTTGTATAAATTGAAATTTGAAAACTACCCACTCAAATTAATAGATTAGTTCAAAATGGTACATGAAAGAGCACGGAATTGTTAATACGAAGTGAAACTAACTAACGGATGAGGTATTTCAATCCAATTCAATGCAAGTAACGAGCCCAACGTTCTAATGATAGATCAATGTTAAAGCAAACAGAAAGCGAACCTTAAAACATCGATTACAAATTAAAACAAAATAATGGAGTTATAAGTACCTTGAATTAGCTGGTAGAAACAAAAAAAAATCCAAATATTGATAGATACAAGAAACCAAGAAATAAATCCAAAACAAATCATATGTTTTTCTAAATAATGATTCTTTTATTACTAGTTGTCTATTTTAATGACTAAAACTTATATAAATGTACACAATAATTATATATAGAAGGAAAATTAAAAATGCAATAAAGAGTGGTTTTGAATGAAAAATGAAAACAACAGATCCATTGAACTATATATATATATATACACAAACAAATACATTGAAATCTCTATGTATATGATAAAGTAAGTTGTCACAAATTTAAAGTAATAACGTGTGTTATGCCCCGTGTAAATAAAGAGACAAGATACATATTTCATATGAATGCAAATGAACGATGAACGCGAACAAATTGAACAAAAATAAAAACTTGAAACCAAGTGATAATTTGTTTTTTTTATAAAATAATCACATATGATATATTTTTAAAGTTATTGTAATTTTATATCAATTAATCAAAATCCTATCAAATTTCTCAATATATATCTTTGCAACAATGCAACATTTATGCGATTTCTTTTGCCTGTTTTTCAATGTTTTAAGACCTTAATAAAGCAGTTTAGTACTATGTACAAGATTAAATCTATAAAATATAAGCCACAAAACTATATCACATACATATCAGCAGATTTGCTACAGATGTTATTACAACGCTATAGAAAACTGCAAAGATTAAAAAAATATAAAAACTTATAAGGAACATCAATTTTAAACTTATTACTAGGCACATAAGCAAACATATCAATGAACAAAATTAATACATATCAAATATGAATACAAAAAAAAAGCCAACTGTAACAGAAATTAAATTTAAAAAATTAAAAAAAAAACTACATTTTTACGCACATATAATAATTTTTCCTAACTTATTAAAACAAATTAACTTAATTATTTTGTTGTAATTATTTGTGACTTGTTTCAGTATTTTAAGTCAAAAAACTGACCCAAAATCGAATTAAAACGCTGAAACAATTTCGCAAAACAAAACACCAGAAATATTGCTAAATTATTATTTACTATTATTGTTTTTTTTTTAGATTTTACTATCAGGACATGTAATAGATGCGCCCACGCATACAATACGTATATAAATTATTTTAACTGTTCCAATAAAAAATTACCAATAAACATATCAGAAAATGTTAGCAAAAATATAACAGCAAACAAGAGTTAAGTACTCTTCAAAAATCACTCAAAAAAACAACTCCCAACAATTTTAAAAATAAGCATAACGTGACTTCAATTATTGAAAAACAAAATAATGAAAATAAATATCTGAATAAAATACAAGAATTCTATGTGTACATGAATCTAGATATTAATACAGAAACATTAATACATTTTTAACATTCCAATGAAGCTATTTCCTTGGTGTGCTATTTAAAAACAAAACAAAGTGTTTCATTTGGGAAAGAAGCTGGGTGGAAAGCAAAAATAACAAATACTGGAAAAAAATAGTTGCTAAAATTTTTGATTAATCATTTATAGTACCAAAAACAATAAGTAGTGGGAAATTGAGAAGTCGAGTATATCAGGTCGAAAAACCTCGATAAATCGATATGAACGAAATTTCCACATTTGTATGATTATTCATGATGACGTAGATGAGATCGGACCACGCAAAAATCTAAAGTTACCAAACATTCCAATTCTGTCAAAGATGAGTAGGAAATGATTTTTCCACGCGACTCCCATCAAAAAAAAAAAATTAAAGCCTATATCTCCAACGATGTTAAACAAATCGGAAAGATTTCGGAACTCCTTTAAATATAAATATTTATTTACAGTTGGGATTAGAGAATTTCACAATCGAATACGCCCGACAACAACATTATCATTTGTTATAATTACTTCTGAAAAGATCTATTATTATGTGGAATCAAGCATTTATTCCACTAAATATAGGATGAGATAAGCAATTCGCCAGATGAATTTCGATGCACGAATTTCGTTGTTAACCAACACAATATTGTGCTGTGACTGTTGTGACTGGGCGAATTAATTAATTGAAAATACAGCTATCAGTAAGCTGGTTATGGGCTTTACATGTTTTAATACACTTACGAATCTTGTTTGAATGCAATAAGAACGATAAGATACGCAGTCTCCCACACCTTAAGGCCCTTGCCTTCCGTTCACACAACTTCTACTTTCGCCGAAAACAAAGAGGAAGGTTAAATTAAATGAGAGAGCAAGAGAGAGAGAGAGAGAAAGATAGAGAGAGTTAGAGAGTTTGTAGGAACTTGTCTCTTGGCAAATAAAACATTACGCTTTTGGATCTGTTTCTGTTATTCTAATCAGCTGCGGAGACGTTAGCATTTCTCAGTATCTCATTGCTGCCATTAATAATAGTAGTAATAGTAGTATTAATAGTATTTGTGTTTGCTAGCTGCTTGATTAGACGCTCGCAACAGTTGTCGACGGTTAGTCGGTCATCAACATCGGTTCACGGCAGGTGATTAAAAACGTACTATTTTCTTACTGAGTCATCAGTATTCTGCTCGCGTAAACACTCTTGTCAGCAAGTGCAAATGTGTGCATTCTCTTGCCATGTGTAAAGAACCTCTACGCCATAATAGCATAATTCGGAATTACCTCTGCTTCATTTTTTAGCGGCCTAAAAGTATGTGGCAAAGAGTGAAGAAAACTCCATGAAATGTATAACTGCTAAATTGGTTTAAAACTATATTATTATTATAAATAACGCTAACAAGTCTTATTTTGATGTGTGTTAAATTGTCTTAAAATTATTTTGTAATGTTGATTTTAGGAGTCTTCTAAAATTTCTAACTCAAGTGCTTCATTAAGAGTGTTATCCATAAGAAACTTTCAAATTTATATGTATATATATGTATATAAGGTTAATTAATTTAAATATAAGCATGCACGAACCCAGCGATTATGATTCAGTTTACATCGAGCAGGATTTCTTGAATATTGTTCAGGGTGTTTCACCGCCGCCCCTGATGAACTACGAGGAATTTCTAGAGAAAACAATGGGTGAGTTAGATTATACGATAAGTATACACATATATATTTATATATATATGTGTTTTTACCTGTAGGTAATAGAATTGTCTACAAGTGTAGCGCTAGCGCTTATCTTGTGTTTGCAGTGGCTTTAAATTTTGATAAAATTCGGTTGGGTTGAAACTTTTGCATATAATGTGAAGGGACGAGCAGCATGTGATTAATATTAATTATATTATGTAATAAGAATATTATTAATAATCTAATTACAACTACTTTAATTTAACATAAATGTCGTTGAATGAGTAAATTATTAAGTATTCCTTAAGAATGTTTCCATTGTAAACCTTAAACTTATATATAATTATAAATTTATTTGATGTTAGATTTGATTGAAAGCAAGATCTATTATAAATTATTTACTGTTTGCCAATTAATTCTAATATAAAATAGTTGATTTGTAATTCTACCTCTCAAATGCAACAAATTGAAAGAAAAACATGCGAGCCGCTCTCTGAGAATAAGCTGTTACTTAACATTGATGTAAACGGGTCAACAAGACGAAAACATAATAATTCAAATTTACCAAAAGCGGTTTTTAATCAGCAACTATACATTTTTTGTATCAGTACGATTATTAAAATAAGCCTTTTAATTTATTTGTACCTATTTTTGACATTTTACAAACAAAATAAATAGATAAATTAATTTTTTTAAGTAGTCATGAATAACATAAGTAATGGTAATATAGTGTCATGGCTAATGAAAACACCACTGTTAACATTGCTACGCTATTCAGCACTCTCTTAACATAGTTCGCTCATCAGTGCTGGCACTTTAATTTATTCATTTATTATCCATTTATTCCAGCTGTGATATTTATATATGTTGCAGAGCGTATTGTTAGAAGATTTTCATCATAGTCGATAAGGACTAGTTTAATTTTTAAGTAGGCAACACAAAATGTAAGAAACACTTGGCTTTTTTAACTTTTCAGCAGATTAATTTAGCCGTTTCTAGCTATCATATAGTGTGTCGCATCACAGCCTACAGCACCGACGCTCTTTTCAAAGATCGGCTTGCTCCAATCAGACAGTCACGACAGCGCAGTCGCGCGAGAAACTTCGCTCTAAAAACTGCGCGGAAGGTGTTACGTTCCACGGTCGAGGTAACAAAACCAACAAAAAGAAAAAGAAAAAAAACGCCAACAAAAAGGCTAAAATTTGAGATGTGCTTTGTGTTATTTGCCATACAAGTGGATAGAAATGCTCATTAAAAATGTGTGATCAATTTGTGTATTCTTGAAAAGGCTTAAATCCAGTGGAAAACATTTAATTTAATGTTAACTTCGACGTCGACTGCGCCTTTTACGCTGACGCCATCGTCAACGCAACAAGTTTAAGTGCAGCTTGTGTTTGTGTTGCTTGCAAAAAAAAAAGTTGTTTGTCTGAAAAATTGTTTAATATTAATAATTGTTTAAATAAAGTGATCTTTTTTTTAGTTGCCGAGGCAGAAATCACTTCTATAGAATTTTTTTTGTCGTTAATTTTTTTCTTGCTCATACACAAAACCACAAAAATACTCACATTTACAGAAACACCCTCACGCACACAAGTACACAGCATAGACAGTTGTAGTGGTTACTGGCTGCTGATACTTTGACTCACAAATTACCCGAGACGGCAGGCAGCGACGCAAACAGCAGCAGCAGCATTGAAACTGTTGTCTGTTCCACTCATTTCCATCGTTTCCATATCTGGTTTTCCCTTTCCATTGCGCGGCAAGCTCATTGGAATGTGAGAAGCGGGTTTACTGCGTATTTCGGTTTACTGCGTAACCGGTGTTTGATTTCTGATCAAGCCCACAGCGGGAGAACCGCCCTCCTCATTCCGCTATCACTCTCTCTCTCTGTATCTGAGCGATAAGAAAAAAAAGTAAAAAAACAGACTGCACTATCAAACTAAACAATCAGCTAAAAGCCGTTTTAAATGAAACGGTCAACAACAACAAATCGCAAACATATACACACAAGAATCTCATTTAGGCAATGTACCGTTTAACAACAGTGTCGTTTTTTCTCCCTCTTCCCCTCTCTCTCAGTCACTCTCTCATATTAAATTTGTGTTTGTCTTTCATTTTTTGTCTCTGTTTATTTGGCTTGCCAAACATCGAATGTAAGGCTGGAATTTTACAGGTGTCAGTTCCTATTTCTTATATCTTGTTTTTTCCATAAAATTTTGCACTTGTTTTTAGAAACCCTTTGCGCGCCTTTTTTTCCGTAATTATCGCGAAATATTACAAAACACAATAAAAAATCAAGTGAAAAAGTGAAATAAATGCAATATTAATAAAAAATCGAATGTTTTTCATATGATTTAACGATTTTATTAACCTGGATATAAGCGAGTGTGTTAAACGCAACGAAATTTTGGACATAACCTACATTTTTTACGAACCGATCCATTAATATGGAACCAGCGATTCTCATTGGTAAGATGACTCAGGAAATAAATAAATAAGTTGGCATTACTCTGATATTGAATGGGCAATAAAATTAATAAATTAAAGTTTAAGAAAAATCATTTTACTTTCTTTATCGTTGTTCGCTTATCTATAAAATAAGATACACATTGATAAAACTTGTTCATCTGCTTAAACAAAGCATTGGCAAGCCTTCTTCTAGAGGGTACATAAATTAATATTTACTGTGTTTGTGGCCTTCTTCCAAAGCATTTACAACAACCATACACTAAGTCACACTTAATAATACCCACTAAAAATTACTCTTGTTTTAGTTGTCGAAAAGACATTTTAATGTTTTGTGTGCAGGAATTGGCTTTCTTCTTTAAGTCAGATATTATGATTAAATTGTCTTAGAAACGGAATAATGCGCATGATGATATTAATATTAATATTCTTTTTGTTTATTAGGGAGCGGGCATTGGGCGATCAACATATTTCTAATAAAATATTTAAAATCTGATGTTGCCATAACAAAACAATCAATTTCTTGTGGGACTTCAAAATGAAAACTAATCAAGTTTTAAGCATTACTGCAAAAAGTCTGGTTGTGACTTGGGACTACTACAGCTTGATTTAAAAAACAAAGGATTCGACAGTTCCTGCACGAATGACAGAATATTTGATGGGTTGAAGGATCTTTTCCTGGGTAGGGCGATACATTCTGTTAAAATGTGAGTTGAAGACTCCTCCTCTTAGTCTACAATGTCTTGTCAGTAGACCGACAAGTATCCTAAGCCTATTCCTACCCATGGATATTACTTGCTTAAATCGTTTAAGATTATAGTCGCCCAAAAGACATTAGATACCGTGCTCTATCAACCCATGCTATCACCCCATAAGTCAACATAGGTCTTACTACTATTAAGTATAGCCATCTGATTATCTTTGGTGATGCACCCCATGACTTCCCGGCTATGCTAAGACATGTGTAAAGCGCTCTGGGACACTTCAGTATCGTATATTGTGCATGGGTGCCAAAGTGTCAAAAGTCGGTGGTCGGTGGTCCTATCACCGCTTACAGAGGGTGATGGTATGTCATCTCCCACTTTATTATCGGGGGTACGCCCTTCCACGTTTGTAGCCTCAACGCAAAGGCTCTCAGCCAATCCGGCCTGAAAGTTTATGCCCGCATATTTGCAGTCGAGGTAGTGTGGATGTATACGAGGTGGGCTTCATGGCCGCTGGCCGTGATGCGCTCGTGCGTGGACCCAGGCCTGCTTGGCTTTCTCAACCCTTTCCCCTCATGGTCACAGGGCACACTCTCTTAGGAGTGGACATTGGAGCCGTTAGGGTCCTCCTACGTCTTTTGGCAGCTGGTGCTGCTGCTGCTTGATACTTCTGCTCCTTTGCCTTTTTTAAGGCTTCTTCTGGAGCGATTCCTTGCTGGAGGTATCTTAAATACCATTTGACCCTCGAGCCGCAGATGTGTGTTGTCCGCTTGGTAGTAGGAACTCCCCCTCTTTTTTGGGCTTTGCTTCGTTACCGGGCGTGATTGTCGAGATGGTCTCGTACATCGAAGCTACGGCCTGCTGTGCCTACGGCACTCTCCTATATGGTGCTGGAGTAGAAAGTTGTGGAGGATGGTCTACCACACTATAATTGTGTGAGGCTATGCCTTTGCGAAGGCGACAACACAAACGCCTCGTCAGTACGATTATCGATATTGACATTATCGTATGAATTATGAATTTATTTAATAATGACACTATTCGGAAATTTGTCGATGCTTAACATGTTTTTTTTATTGAAGTGCAACTTTTTTATAACATATTGAAAAATCAAATCAAAACTCAGAACTCTCATCAATAAGTAGTGTTTATGATAAATTGTTTAAATTTTCTTGTTATTTTAATGATATTTCTGTGACATATCTACAAGAATTTTTAAAAAAGTGAATAGTTATAATAATATAACTATATATATAATAATAATAAATAATAATAAATAAAAGAAAAGAATGTCAAGAAAGTATAAGCAGCGAACGTCAATTTCAGGATAGATTTTTCGATATATTAATGAAATATACTCGGATGAAGACAGATGGGACAAAATCTATATCGGATGTTAATTAAGGAAATCGTTAACATAAGTACAGCAATGCACGGATCCAAATGGGAAACCGGTAAAAATGTAGAGTAACAAATTGTAAGCTGTAATCTGGAGTAATTTTTTTGTAGGCGTGCGCATGTTGCATTCGCTTGTGGGGCGAGTGCTCCACATTTTGAGGCAGGCATACAGACATAGAGTCAGACCACGCTACAGATGGGTAGACAGACAGATAGGGAGATGGACAGAGAGTGCGGCTAAATGCAAATGTGCATTCGCATTCCAAAGTAGTCAACGCAGCTGTTGTCACATTGCAAATAGAGACAAAGACGGAACATGCACTCTAAAAAAATATGCCAAACATTTAAAATTTCTTAAAATGTTACATTGTTTTAAAAAACCAATTCCAAAAACATTTGTATAAAAAATAATCTAATAATCTATAAATTTCTATATAGAACTTCGAAATTTAAAAATAATTTTTTGGTATTAAAGGTAGTTTATATATTTTAACTAACTAATTAACTAATTACAATCGACGCAAAAATCAAGCTAAAAACCCACACACGAATGCGGCAAATGGCAAACATAAATTGGTGCGGTTCGGAACCGAATTGAGTCTCAATTACTGATAGCCCCAAACAACCCACAAGCCACACAAGCGGTCGGATCTTATTAGTGAGCGCGTTACGCAGCGGGGCAAAGCGAGAAATAGATAGCGGCAAACTATGTACATATAAATGTGTATATCTCTGTTTGGAATATTGTAGATGTGTGTGGTGCTTATAAAACGAAACCACCACCAATGCCGGCAATGGGAACTCGCCCGCTGCTTGTCTGAGATCATTAAATGCTCAGCCAAATGAGTTGATTGAGTGATGCAGATGAGTGTGTGTGTGTGAATGGGGTGTGTGCCCGTGCCGGGCGTGTGCAACATGTGGTCGCGTTCGTGGTTGTGCTCGATGTGAGCTGACAACTGTCTGTTGACTGGGCTGGTGTAAAATATTGTTTTTCAAGAAATGAAACACACAATTGGGGGACGGAGATGGGGTGGTTGGCAATATGTTCAAACTCCTGTCATCTTTGTCTTCAGTATTTGGGGTTAATTTGACTTTGTTCACACACACATGCGAGTATACCAAAATATGTGTGTGACGAAGCTCATACTGCTGTTGGGCAATTTTTAGGCACCTAATGTGATAAGCTGATAAATTTGTACTATTGTATTTCATATAACTCTCTCTCTCTAAGCTTAAATGTTAATTAGTCTTGAAAACCTTATGATCTATTTTGTTTAATCAGAGATAAGATACCTTTTTTTTTTATCCATAATCAATTTATTTCCTGTTAACAAAAGAAATACAATCGGAATGTTTCAAAACGCCAAATATAAATAATAACTAAATTTAGCACAATCTTAATATTATTTTTAATTGCTCTCAGAAATTCTTCACCTAATTCCATAGTTAGGACATTTCGTTTATTGTTAAAAATCATGTGATGTTAAGTGGCTAACATATTTTATTTATAGAATCACCTTCCTTACACTGGGGATGGTCATCGATTTTAGCTAATGAAAGAAATATTTTTATTTGATTTTCTGTAACTCTTACAAACTACTGTAACTAAACTAATCCTTATGATGTTCTAATTGAAGTCCTATCATTTTAACAGTCTCATTTTTTTCTACACACAAATTTTTATTTTTATGGTTAATTAATAAAAGCTAAATTTTATCTATTAGATAATCGGTCAGATCATGAAGTACTTAATAGTATAAAGTATATATAGAATCATGTTTACTTGATGCAGTCTAAAAAACTCGCAATTGTTGACTTTTATCGTAAAAGCAAATTTGCACTCGACCGTAACAACTCATTGTTTATTTCTATCTGTATGCGCTACTTATGCGAAAACAGGACCGAATATAAAAGACAATAAGTGTATTTATATAGTAAGTATCTTAAGACTAATAGGCAGCTGTACTTAAAGGTAACTGTTAGGAATCTGATTTTGTAGCTGCTTTTGTTGATGAACATTGTTCGTTGCGAAAAATGCACATTGAGCCAACTGTCATCAGTTGGATTGATGTCCTCCCACTGGAGATGGGCAGTCAGTTTTCAATGGCAATGTTGTTGCAATTAGAAAGTTTTCCAAACCAATAAGGCAAATTACATTGCCAAACAATTGTTATGGTAAAAGCTAGACCCAGGTGAGTGAGTGAATTGTTTGTAAAACTCACTTGACCATAAATGTGGTTGTTGGGATCCATTATTTGGTTAGTAAGGCTCACCGATTTGTTTCTGAAGCGAAGACACAAGTCCGGGAAACCGGACTGAGGAAAACTGCTTACAGATTTTGACATATATACAATATATAAAGGCAAATATATGTGCAGTTATCTCTCTCAAGGCGTAAACATCCCTTTCTCTTTTTCTTCATTGTATTTACTTCGAAGTACGCACATTAATCAATGTGACTGATAAGACGGGTTGTGTTATGAATTTAATTAATATTGAGGGTAGTGCAGTCAGTCAGTAACTTGTGGAGCACACAGACCCACTGATAGACTGACAAATTGAACGAATGATAGAATGACGAATGATTGAGCTTGCAGCTCTTTGACCACAACTCAAATTGATATATCAAATATGGGAACGGCACGCAAAAGCAAAAGGTAGCAAGTAATAGATAAATTGATAGACGGATTACTAAAGAAATTGGCAGCTCGCTTTCTGTTTAACAGTAATCGCTGTGCAAATAGACAACCAAGTTGATCTTAAAATGATATTAATGCTTGATTCATACTAAGATTTAAACATATATCATCAGTTTTTCCGAAAATTAAACATCATTTTTATATCGGCACAAGATGTTCCTAAATCATTTTTACTGCACTCAATACATAAAAAAAAATATTGGAATTTACTGTGATCATTTACACAAGCCCAGAAAAATGTAATAATGGCTGTAAATTTAAAATATTATTTTAAACTATATTATATTAACTTGTATTTTAGGTCGCATTGACATTGAAATAAATTCGACTAGCGAAGAATCTATTTAAACCAAGTTACTTCAGTTATATCAACAATAACATATTTTTTCATTCGCTACACAAAATTCGCTTGGGTGATAGGCCTATTAGATATAGATATTTAAATTTGCTGAACGATCGATTAAATACTTCAAGTATAAACAATAGGAAGAGCTGATCAATGATGTTTATTATTCTTCATCTTAATGGCGTGCTTAAAATGTGACCAAAAGCAAATAAATAAATGAAGAAATATAGTAATATAATAATCACAATTAAGCAAATAATCAATCATTTTATTCAACTTTAAAATCATTTTTCAGTGAAATTTGATAAGTACTTAAATTACTAAAGAATCATGAGAATAATTATGGAGAGCCTCCATGGTACACATTTGCACATTTTCATAAGTCTTTATTAAAAATAGAAAATGGCTATGCAATTAAGCTCAGCAATATGGGAGATCGAGTATGTAGTCCAAAGTGCTGCTTGCCTGGCTAGAACCAGTTATGTTAAATTACAAAAAAGCCGTTTGTTCTTATTGCTCGTCTTAATTGTAGAGTCTCCATTTCAGTGTCGCCACTATCACCGCTTGTAGTACCTGCCAGTGATGTTGTTGTTATTGGCTTGCATTTAATAAACGAATGAATAAATTTCTCGATAAGCCAATTCAATTATACGTAGCAATAATGAATGCGTAAAACCTAAGCATCAGTTTCAGAATCTTGTCAGCTCACCAAAAATCTTCCGCCTAAGTGAATTCGTAATCAATTCTAAAGAGAAACAGACTACAGACAACAGTTTGCCAACCGGCCCCGCTAAATGGGTAATAAGTCGATAAGTGTTTCGAGTGGGCCGTTGGCTAAGAGAAGGCTAAATAATAGAATGAATATTTTTTCATAGACAAAATTGTGGCAGCTAAGAATAAAATAATTACAATGGCAGCTCGAATACGAGACACCCGAACTCTAGTTGTTAAAAAAATGTTATTTGCGTGAAACGGATAAAAAATAACACTTACTTTGATTATGCTGTCTTAATAGATTTCGGGTATACCTAAAATAAACTACCAATTTTTTTTCGCTCTAATAAATATTAATGAATAAAGTTTAACATAACCTTAATATTTTTATTCAGCTACTCGTGCCATTCAAATCATGCAACTCTTTAATATATTTTTTTTTACAGAGCAGCGCACACGAAAGTAAAATTGCGTAAATTGCAAAATGAGTGAAAAAACAGTGAAAATAATATATGTACATATGGACAAATAATATATGTTATTATATTTGTAGCCAAGATAAAAATAAAAAACAAATAAACCCAATCTCATATCCAGCAAATCAAATCAAAATTCGGGTCACATGCTACGATCACGTACTACAACAAGCCGATACAAAAGTGTCGGTAATCGAACTTCACATCGCAATATCTCTGATAAAAAGTATGCTTTTGTGCTACTTATTAAAAACCAGACATGTATATGTGCCCAGTTAGTAGAACGACAAAATTTTATGAAAATCATATTTATGCTGGTTAATTTTTCATAACGTTGGGCGCATTTTCCAACTGGCATGTAAAACCCCGCGACAAAAGTCAATTGAAACTGAAGATGCCGGGCATCATAAACAAAGCTGACAAGCCGGCTTTATGATTTTATGATATTGTAACTATAAGCTACGGCGAAGGCTGCGTGAGTGAGTGCTAACAGCAGTAAAAGCTCAAAAATAAAAGATTTTTGCTAACAAATATATTGAATATCAAAAAGCAATTTATCTTAGGTAAAACGAGTTTGAAATATTTTATTTAAATGTTCTATGTTTTTTGATTTGACTGTAAACTACTAAGTATTTAACGCTTGTATTTTTTTTTTTGTGAAATTAATTTAATTACTTATTACACAAAATTTTTGTGCAAACGGTAGCTTGAATTGTATTTGTGCACTGAAACCATTAAAAAAGTAAATATAAATACACAAATCTGGAACTTCCAATTAATACGTTAAATTATATTTTAAAGTCGTACTAATTTTTTTTTTTTAGAAAATTCTAATTTAAACTCATTTAAGTTCAGTCGTATATCAAATTACTGCCCCTTACAACGATCGAATCGAGTTATATCTCGATCACTAATTAAAACAAAATATATCGGTGCCTGTTTCTCTCTTATTTTTTACTACGCCCAGAATTTAATTTTCGGTTCATATTATTGTTGAACAATTAACGAATCGGAACGAGTACCCATTATTGCTTGCTGCTAGTAGTCTTAAGTCGAAAAGTGAGAGTAGTGAATGAGCGTTGCTCATCATTAATTTGAATGCTCCATTGTAGAGTTCCTTCAACTTTTAAATTGTTCATGCTGTTGTGCGTGACACAAATACAGACAAGACCCAAACTCATACATACACTCAAACACACACTAACTCGGTTGTTTATATATACGCATAAAGTACAAATATACAAATAATTCTTACGGTAGTCTCTGTCAATATGCATATGGGTGTGTTGTGTATGTCGTGTGCTCTGGGACTAAAGAACTTAGCGTGTGTCTTGTGTTGACCCACAACATGCAAAGGATCGAACCAGAAGCACATGCTACAAAAGCGGGTGCTCCACAACAAACAATATGCCCGCATTGCCGTTTGTTTTTTTGTTCACAATATATACAAAAATGTATAAAATGTTGCACAATTGTTCAAAAAACATATGTGCGTCCCAATAAAACGGATAAACCGAATAATATCCATATATTGAATTGTACCCAGCTGATCGAAGGTTTTTATTAATTACTCCCGTTGTTTTGAAAGTTTACCTGTGGCTTCAATCCTTAATTTCTTTACTTAATCATTTCTCATTATTCTTGTTTTGAAAAGTCTTAGCAATTGGCTACAAACCTTTTAAGCCAATCAAAGTGTTGCGGAAAAGACTAAGCTTTCACTTCTAGTCTAGATTTACTTGAATTATCTTTATATCGTAGTGAATTAACTTTATGTTATTGATTGAAAATAAAGATATCAAAAAGCTTATACAGCAAGCATTAAATGATTTGAATAAATAAAGTTATTCTGAATAAAAGGAAAACTTGATAATTTTTGGTTCTGCCTTGAAAATAATTACATGTTCTTATCTGACTTTGCCGTTATTTGAAGAAGCACCTCAGTTTAAACACAAATTTTGTATAATCAGTTCTTAGCAAATTGCTGAAAACCTTCGGTAACTACACACTTTATATAAGTACACAGCATATCGCCTAGTTGACTACTTTCGTCTCACAATATTTATTTATATTATACTTTTTCACTAAGTAGTAAGCTCAGTTCAGAATGATATTGAATAATTGGAATAGGGTTTTCTCTGAGAAATAAAAAACAAAGTGCTTTCCCTCTATAAATATGTATACACGTAATTGTACAGAGGTTAATGATATCTTCATAATTTTTATAAATCTATATAATATTTATTTATAAGAATTTCACTATGCTTGATCTGATATTTTAAACAAAACACAAAATCCATTATAATTTTTTCGTTTATGCAATTAATTTCATGGGATATGTCCAATTTATTTTGAAATTATCATTGAAACGAACTAAATAAATAGTAGTTAAGCAGTTGAATAAGTCAGCAAATTTTTTAAGCAATCACACATTAAAGTATACCAACTTCACCACTGCACACAAAATAATTAAAATGAAAGCAGAATGCCAATCAACAACATTTGTTCTGTTTTGATTGAAAAAACGGGGAGCAAACATTAAGTTTTACGACAAACCTGCTTTTATATACAAGCAAATATATTCTTTCATATACTGTCGAATTCGGCAACCATTCAATTCTGATTTATTAGCTTTTAATTTAATGACATAAAAACGATAAAAGTAACCACAGCAAAATCAGCAACAACAATAACCGACTATTGACGCTGGGTGTGCGTTAAGGGTGTGAATTGTAAGCTGAAAATACCCTACCTTTGGAACGAAAACACGAATTGGTGGAGATACAAAAGAGACGTGGATCAAAATATTATCAACTTCATTGGTGGTAATGACATTCGTCTGTCAGTTTCGCCCTCTTCAATTGAATCCAGTTCAATTATCCAGTTAAATTATTAATGGCAAAAATTTAATTTTTATTTTATCTCTTGATGGTATTTGAGTTTCAATTTATTTTTTAAATTTAAATTATACAACGCTCAATTGAAAGGCAAAAAACAATTTCACGGTATTCGTTTTCATATTCAAAGATTCAATTCGTTCTTAGCGTTTCGGGTTTTTTGCTCTTGCAACGATATTTTATGCATTTGCTGTTGACTAAATTTCTTTATCTTAATACTTAAATATTAAAAAATGATTAGTTCATTTTATTTGTATATGACTGTTTCATAATGTTAGACTTCACATTGAGGCGATACTGTCGGAGGCAAGTGAAATTTGGTGACTTTAACTTTAACTTTATAACTAAATTAAGACCTTGCTTATGCTATATAAGATCTTGCTTATGCCATATAATAGTATATTATGTATAGTATCGCCAAATACTTACAAATTTAAAATTGCACAATTTTAATAACCTATATATATATATATATTAGTTTCTATCTTATATATAAATTTGAAACTTATTTTAATTTAAATAATAATAATATAGTTAACCATATTTTTTATTACATTGACCTACTACTGAACCTTATAGCTTTTCTGGATATTAAAATTTATCCTTTCTATTACAAAGGTAGAACCGTATCAGTTAATTACTACTAACATCAGCGAACCAACTTTGAGTGCAAGACCTTTCCCATAAATTAAAACAACAACAGAAACAGAAAATAACAGTTGTCATACAGAAACAAATTTGAGGACAACATGGAAATGGCAAAAAAATGAAGAAATTATTTCCTGGTATGCAAAAAGTGCAACTTTAACTCTAGTTGCAATTGCAAATACTGGAGGGGAGACAATGAAATTACGGTAATTGACACTGAAAATGATGCTGCACTTAGTTGAGATTCTGATGGACAGTCTCCTCTAGTTATCAAGTCGTCAGTTTGCTTTGATGACGCAGAAGTTTGTCATGGCTTAGTTCATTTCATTAAATTATCCCCGGGAAAGACATTAGCTCTGTGCTAGTTTCTGGAGAGCAAAGTGCTCGGCTGACAAAACGTCATAAGCTGACTTGAGCCGTTTCTCAATTAATGCAAATAATGTAATTTCATTTAATTAGCAAACGACACGCCAAAAACATACTTATAGAGCTTGGCATTAATTAATTGATGAGCAGCCTTTGTAAATTGCTGGACCCTCGGAAGTTATACTCAATACTGGTTGCATTGACTGACGACTTTCCTACGTGCAATGTCACAGAACATTACCTGGAAACGTGAAGTCCTTGTCCTGGCTGGCTACGCACTTTACAGTTGCCAGCATAAGTGGGTCACATGCAACAGATTGTCCGCCCCAAACCTCATCACTTGCAACGAGTTTGCAACCCTGCGAAACGTGAAGCAATAAATATGAGTGTGCGTGTGGCTTGTTGTTGCACCTATGTGTATAGGTACAAATATCTGACACACCACAAACACAATCCTGGCAACCTTGCAAATCATGCTGAATGTAATTACAAACTGCGCTTACTTATTGATGATTATGGCATGTTGATTAGATTTTTGACGAGTTGTCCCCACAGTCCAATGTTAATGTGCGCATACTTATGTTTACATTTGATTAATATTAAAATTATCTAAGACTTGACCTCTAATTATTTTCCTTTCATTATTTGAGTTGATTCTGAAAGACGACTACCAGGCTCTTTTGATTACTACAAGCTGTCCTTGAGGCAACCCTTGTAGCAGAATCAAATTGACACAAGTATTTTACCAACAGTATTTGTTAAAAAAAGGCTTTGTATGCGCAGAAGACATTGATTTACACCCTATATGCTATCCGCTCAAATGACGTGCTTTTTCCTCTCCAATCATGCCTAGATAATTATGTTGGGCTGTAGTCAGCTATAAGTTTGCACAGCGCTTCGGTTGACATGGATTAATAACATGTCCTTTAAACATCATCAAATATGTGATTAGATCTCACGCCTGCCAGACTGAAATTACACTACCTCAGCCCAATTGGTTAAAGATGACATCAGCTAAATTCCCATTGACAATTTCAGCTTTTGAATACTTATTCTAACAATATGTAAAACATTTCTTGGAAAGCAAAAGACAGTTAAATTGTATTTCATCTAAATATTTTTGTGAAAATATTACTACGTTTAAAAGTGAACATATTCCCAACTATTAGGTTTTGCTCAGATGTTTTTAAAAATAAATCTATTTCTAAATAAGAAATAATTTTCTAACTATAGATTTAAAAATCTATATATCTCTTCTAAAACTAACTAAACAAATAATAAAACTTCAACTGTAACCAACAACTAAACAAATTTCCACTTATTAATTTAAAATATAAGTCATTTAATTTGATGTTTTTCATAATGAAAATCTGATTGTGAAAATCTAAGTGTTCCTTATGCATATACAATTTCATGTATATTTATGATATCTTATATTTTCGTAGTGAATAATTTTATCATAATAATTTCTTATTTCGTTTAATTAAAAAATAATTCATGACAACATAAATACCTTTCTAGTTTGTATGGCGATTTTTAGGTTAAGGTGATTTTTAAAAGCTCAGTATACATATTTCTAAGTGTGTAAATAAATGTGCCATAAATGCTTTTGTAAATGCAATAAATCGCTTTGTGAGAAATATGTCAAACTGAAGTCAGCAAATGTTCATTAACTGTAAATATAGTAGATTTATTTTCGATGCGATTGTCGATTAAAGACTTATTTTAATACTTTGATCAGGTATACGCCAATTGCGCTTGAGTATCAAAACGTTTATCACTTACCCGCAGGCAATCTATAACTGCACGAACGCAGTTATACTAAAGGGTAATTGCCTAAGTCAGGTTGAAATACGATTCAGATGCGATATAAAGTCGAGCCGCCATCAATCAGCACTTCGATTTGCCGACTAGCTGGGCACCAGTTTGTATGCGCGACTGTAGGCCCAAACAGTCATATGTGGGTGTAATGCATATATACAGTGTAAGCAAAATGTTTTCAGCCACTAATTGCATTTTCACACAAAACTGACAAATGTGCTGTGCTGTGTTGTGTTAGGAAGACGGCTTTACTAATTGATTTTAAGTCAGTTTGCACGTTTTCGGTGCAGTTCATTAGCAGAGTTGAGCTGGGTTTGGCATGACAATAGTTCTAAAAAACAAAGATAGCAAACAGGAAAAAAGGCAACTTGGCAATCGTTGATTCCTATGACGTGTCTTGTTTTATAATGCACTACGACTAGACAAGCTCTGAAATGGCCTATATTATAACACTAAAGGTGGCCAGCATAGCTCGAGGTGGGCTTTGAACCGTTAGCTTAAGAAAAATCGCAAATTCTTTGACTAATGTTCCGTTGCATTTGTGTTTTTTCTTTATTCCTTCCCATTACAGATGAGCGACAGCACATACAGAAGAAAACCTTTACGAAATGGATCAATTCACATCTTAGCAACACCCAGTGCACACCAGTGAGCGATTTGTTCTTGGACCTGCGGGATGGACACCGTTTGCTGGCATTGCTTACCACACTGACAAACACACAGCTGGTGAGATGATCAGTTATCGTAGTTCGTAAGAGGTTTATTCAAGTAAAAAGAGTAAGAAATAGGCTTAAGACTAGAAGCAAATCGCAATTAAGTGTTTTCTTATATAGTTTATTAACTGGTGAATCTTTGCTAAATGAAGATACGCAAATCATGCTTGTTTTGCATTTACTATTTTTAGTAGTATGTGTTCATATAAATTTTTATTTTTTATCAAGTGGAATCTGAGCTAAGACACTTACTTTTCGTAAATGTTGTGTAAAGGGTAACTCGAATACCAATATTCAAGGGATGTAAAACTACTTTAGTCCAGAGCTTACACAAGCATTAGGATTTCTGTTCTTAGATGGCAAAGGGGTTGCAACTCGATACTTATTTATAAAAAGTGTTTCATTTTAAATTTATGTGTTCTCTGAACACATTGAAAATACTAAAGAGGGTGTAATTAAGTTGTTCAAAAGTATGAAAAAATTCCAATCGATCTTATTATACGTTATTTAGCTTATTGCTGTTATTATTTATTTAATTGATGTGGACTAAATCTGTTAAGAAAACTTCTAAAAATATTCATTTAATATTCAAGTTAAAATAAAATAAAACGAATAATTAAATTAAAATTTTAAAACATTTAGCATTGTTTGGGAAAACTAATCAGAAAAATATTAAGATAAATCCTCAAGATTTTGAATTCAAAATATATTTGATTCCATAAAATGCAACTTATGAATATAATTAAATTAAATTATTAAGGAATCAAAAAGATGAGAAGCTAGTTAATCCTAAAGTGTTATTAAACTATGAAAGTTTTTTGGTTTCTTTCTTTTCTGAATAGAAACCGGAAAAGGGTCGAATGCGTGTGCACCACATCAACAATCTGAACAAGGTTATGAAGGTTATCCAAGAGCATGGCGTCAAGTTGGTTAACATATCCAGTGATGACATTGTGGGTGGTAATCCGAAGCTGACACTCGGCCTTATCTGGCTGATAGCGCTCGAGTTCAATGGCCAGCATCTTGTTAAAAGCCATTCAAGCAATGGCGTTGAAAAATCCCTGTTGGCCTGGGCGAGACAGTATACTGAGTCGCACGGCCTGTTGCTCAACGATTTTGCCGGCTCCTGGGCGGATGGACGCGCCTTTCTGATGATATTAGCTGCGCATTTGGATGAACTGGATCTGGAAACGGCGTTGCTTCAGCACGCGCTGCAGCGCCTGCATTTGGCATTTGATTTGGCACAAAGACATTTTAAGATAGAGAAACTGCTGGATGCGGAGGATGTGCACACCCACAAGCCGGACAACAAGTCCATACAGATGTATGTAATGTGCCTGTACCATGCCATGGAATCGATGCGAGCCAACGAACGCGACCGAGTACCTTGCACAAGCATCACGGATCTGGACGAGGTGCCCCTCGATGCCGCCGTCGATCGGGAGCTTTACACGTCGGATAGTGCGGCCAGCATGATGGAGCTGAAACATGAATCCGCGGAGCCAGCATCGCAGCGACCATTGAGTACTGCCACGAATGCCAGTGTCGAGATCAGCAGCTATCAGGCAGCCCTGGAGGCGGTGCTGACCTTGCTGCTGGAGGATGAGCAGCTGCTGTCACAGGATCTGCCCGATTCGGATAATTTTCAAGCGGCCAAGCTGCAGTTTCATGAGAACGAGAGCTTTATGCTGAAGCTAACCGAGCATCAGGAGTTTGTGGGCGAGGCCCTCGAGGAGGGCAGCAATCTGATAAATGAGTCACTAAAGAAGGACGGCTCCGGTCTATCGCTAGACGACCAAAACGAGGTCCGTCAACAGATGGTGCTGCTCAACGAGCGCTGGGAAACGCTTCGGCTGCGAGCCCTCGACATGCAGGCCAAGATTCTGATGCGACTGGCCGAGTTTCAAAAACAGAAACTCGAACAGCTGCGTCAGTTTCTGACCAACGTCGAGGATCGCATCTCGCACATGAGCGATCTGGGACCGACCATAGTCGAGGCGGAGCAGCAGCTGACCGAGGCACGCCAGCTAAAGGCGGATCTGTGCGAGCAACAGGAGCTGGTGGACAGCATTAGCAGCATGGTGGTCATTGTCAACGACACCTCAGGCAACTTCAATGATCTGGAGGATCGATTAAGTGCACTCGGCGAACGATGGTCCCATGTCGTCAAATGGATAGATTTGCGAACCGAAAAACTGCAGCAGTACAAGTGCATCTCCCGATGGCTGGATACCCGCGAACAGGATCTGAAGCGCATGGAGAGATGCGATGTGACCGATGTCGGTAGTATAACGCAGCGCATCAATGAGCTGAACTATTGTGCCAAGGATTTGCTGGAGCTACAACGCTATCTGATTGATTTGCGACAAATGGTTGCGGCCACTTTACAGGATGGCGACGACAAGGGTGAACGGGTGCTGATGCAACTGGAGAGCTACGAGGACCGCTTGGATGCCCTTAAGCAAATTTTGGAGGTGCAAACGTGTCGTATCGAGACGAAGGGTTTTAACTTTGGACGAGAACGGGCCAGCTACGATGACAGTCGTGTGGTGCGACCCGAAAACTGGATTGATTATCAAATGATTATTCGGTTCGGTGAGGATGAGGAGGAGCAGGTGCAAGAGCACAAGCAGGAGCAGCAGCCGCAGAAGCACACAAAGCTGAACGCACAAGTCGATGCCGATCCGTTGGCCAGCAAGAAGCGTAAATTGCGCAATGCAGACAATTTTCTTGCGTTGGAAACAAAAATTTCGGATCACTTTTCGCACGTGCAGGATGTGGAACAGCAACTTCAGAAGCTGCAGCGTCAGAGTTTGCGCAACCAGTGCGACCTGCTTAAGGAGCTACAGGCGGAGAATCAAAAGAGTGCCAGCTCGCTGCACGAGCTTAACAAACTGTACGAGGTGTGCGAGCAGGAGGAACCCAGTCGGAAGCTGCTGCTGGAGGCGACGCACATCAAGCAGCTGGAGCAACGCTATGCGGCACTGGGACAGCGCCTGGCCAGCCAGTACAGCGAGAGCAGCACCCTCCTGGCCAAGGAGCGTTATTATAATAACTTAACAGGTTTTAAACTGGTCCTCGCCGACTCGCGTGACTGGTATAAGCAACATGCGGGCAGCGCCAGTTGCTCAGAGCTGGAGCAACGCCTGAGCCACATGGAATCGCTGGCCACAGAGATTGCAGAGGCTCGTGAAGCCACCGAGGCACTGGACGAACAGCTGCTGGAGTGGAAGCAGGACTTTCGACAATTCTACGATAGCTGGCATGACATGAAACAAGCCCTACAAGCGCTCATCCAGCAAAGTGGTGGCGAAAGTATCATCCGCCAAGTGCATCAGCTGAAGGAATTCGTTGACAAGGTGGCCACACAAAAAGTGCGCGTCGCCAGCCTTGATGAGATGCAAAAGCAGCAACAGTTGCTCAATCAACTTGTCGACGAGCTGGAATCCCTGAAGTCTAGCTACGATCGGGTGCCCGGCCACCTGCTCAGCGCCGAGCTGCATGCCACCTGGCAGCGTCTGCCCGATCAGCTGAGCGAGCGTGTCATTAAACAGACCACCGCCATCGAGAATCTCAATCACTTTGTGGCTGAGTACAATTCGATAATCGCAGTGTTGCGCAGTGCGCCCGACGTGATCCAGGCCCAGGATCTGCGCAAGTTGGAGATCGATGTGATAAGTGCAAGGAATTTCAGTGAGATTCTGATCAAGGAGGCGGAACAACCGCAACGTGATTCGTTGCAGGCACAGATATGTGCACTTAATGCCCTCTACGAGCAAGTGGAGCAACTGTATCAGGACCGACGACAACATAAGTCGGCGCTGCAATCGCGCAGCCAAGCCATCCAGGAGCGCCTTCAACAAACGGAGCGCTGGCTCTCTGAACTGGAGGCGAATACACCCAAGTCGGGCTTGGCCGCCATTCGCAATTCCAACGAACTCTTCCAAAGCAAGTCCAAGTTTCAAACGCTCAAGGAGACCTGCGAAAGGGAGGCTGCTCAGTTCCGCGAGCTCAATGAGTTGGGTGGTGAGCTGCTGCTGCAAATGGACGAGCTGCCGGAGAAGGGCAAGAACAAGGATATGGACTCCAAGTACGGCACTTTGGCCAAACAGTACACGCACCTCAATGCTCGCTGGTCGGTGGTGACAGAGCGGGTGTACGCCAAGACGGCTCTGCTCGAGCACATCTCCACGCAGCTGGGCGAATTCAAGAAGTTCATGGTCAGCGAGACGGGCTACCTGGATCGACTGGAGAACAAGATACGCAACACGCCCGAGAATGCTGCCGATGCCGAGGAAATTATAGAAGAGCTAGATGTAAGTTCAATATTTTGCCAAATGGTCTGAGCATTTATTAAAGCATGATCCAACAGCAAATTAGGAGCGTAACATGTTTAAATTATTAAACTCTTTTATTATTAACACAGTCTATTAAGAAATGCTAATAGCAAAACTACTCTATGAACTTATAGAACATTTTATTTTCTAACAATAATTATTTTCCTGAACATATGTTATTATATTAAAAAATATATGCCTTGTAATGACTTTTGTCCCCAAAAATAATTAAAGAGTATTAGAAAGCTTTTATTAAAATCTTGAATAGTTTGTTTTGAAAAATATAAATGTTTATTACTTGATTGCTGTTTGATTAGGAATGTGTTTGAGTTTTTATGTTCATTTTAAATATATGTATTTAATTGCTTGCTTGTCCCTTTTTAAGGATCTGGAAAATGTGCTGCGCGCCCACTCCGACGAATGGTTGGACAAGATTCAAGAAATTGGCAATGAGCTAATTGACAATGAATTTATGGCCGATGTTATGCGTCAGGACATTGATAACATGGTGGAGCGCTGGACGAAGCTGCAACAGCAGGCCAAGAAACGCACCGAATTGCTTGAGGAGAAGGTCAGCGAGGCTGAGCAGTCCGAGAAAGCTGTCGTTCATCTGGAGGCCTGGCTTACGCGCATGGACGAGATACTCAGCGAGCATCTTGAAAACGATGTGACAATTGAGGATCTGCCCGATGATTTTCATGTATATATAAACTAAATCAGCATTAAATTTGTTAAACTGATCACATTTAATTCGATAGATTTTGGCACGTGAGTTTGCCGTTAATGAGCAAAATTTTAGGAATATCATCGAATTGATTGCGGAACACACACGCAAGGGTAAAACTGGTGCCGCCAATCGTCTGCAGGAGCAGCTCAATTTAATGGAGTTACGCTTCAAGGCCTGCCAGGCCAAGCTAAACAAATGCACCGCCCCCCAGCCCGCCTATGAGTCGCGCCTAAATCGCGCATATGGCGACCTACGCAACGTGGAGCACTCAACATTGGTGCTCGATGTCGCCTCGGCGGGTCCCAGCACCGTTCAGGCCCAATATCATAAGTGCTTGGTAAGCGATAATTAAATTTAAATTTGAATAATTTGCTTAAGCTGTTCACAAATTGTTTAGCAAATATATCGCACACTGTCCGAAATCAAGGCGGAAATTGAGAGCACTATTAAAACGGGTCGCCGTGTCTGTGAGGATAAATACACAAAGAGTCCCAAGCAGCTTAGTCAACGCATCGATGCTTTGAAGCATTTGTATAATGCCCTCGGCGAGAATGTCACCCAGTCAAAGGTGTTCCTCGAGAGTCTTCTCAAGCTGGCCAGGCAGCTGGAGCAGTGCTTCGATAGCGCGGATGAGTTGATCAGGCGATTTGAGTCGCCGCAGGAGCTGCACGATCGCAACTCCATACTGCTAGAGTTTGAGGATGTGCTCCAGCGTTGTGAGGCGCACTATATCGAGTACAGCAACTCCTGTGATGAAAGCTGCACGCAGGAAACGCGCCAACGCATCGATGGCCTCAAGACCACCTACCACAAGCTGACCAGTGCTGATATTATAAAGCGCCTCACTGAAATGAAGACAACATTGCAGAACTTGGATAACATTTCGCTGGAAACTTTAAGGTTAGTAGACGTAGTTAGTAGTTATTCTGAGAGCCCCATTTATGTGTACATACTTTCAACTAACATATATAATCTATCTGGAAACTGTCGGTTAGTTTCATGGTTCAGAACTTTTAAGCACATGACAAATTTACAATCGCTGCAAGACTCAAATATTTTTTGATATCCAAGATGATCACTTAAACAACAAAATAGTCCATAGAGGTGCAGTTAATTAACAAAACATCACACGGAGTCGCATTAAAAGCTCCATTAAGTTAGGTAAACATAAAATTAGGAAGCCTTAAAGAAATGCTAGTCGGAGCAGACCACAGACCACTATACGTGTTTCAGACATTTATATGAATATATAGGTCTACATTAAATGTAGTCTGTATAATTTGAGCTTCGCGTTAAATTCATAGTACACACTACACACTATGCGTGTTTAAGACAACTCCTTAAACTACATAAGATAAATCAATCCTCTGCAAACTAATAAAAGTATATAAGAATAATTTGAAAAACATTTTTATGAAAAACAAAAATGTGCAATTATAAATAGCACCTTTAATTGGTTACGACGAAATAAAAATATTTACTTACAAATATACCTACAAATAATTAATAAAATAACGGGTTCTGACCAAGTAGCACCAATAACACCTTTATGATGTGAAATTTTAATCAAATGTGAGGAAAAATCTCTTCTGTTTTTCAGCCGATAGGCTTTTTAATTATTTTGGAGAACATATATGAAAAAATGAAAATGAAAAATTCTCACAGCTCCCAGTGAAAAACACATTCATGAATTCTTGGGAGAAACCCCTACAAAAAGTTGGGCTTTTAACATAACCAAAAGCGTTATATATTTATATTTTTAACTATGACTACAATTTCGTATATTTTTAAGGCAAAAAAAAAAAAAATTTAAAAATTGTACCTGATGTTAAACGTTAAATTCAGGTAATGTTTTTAAATAACTCATTTTCAATTTAAAAATTAAAATTACAAAAGTCATTCAATGCATAGACAAATTATAAATAAAAAAATATATCGAATCGAATCATTTAGTCCACTACGAATCTTGGGTACAATTGTTTTATGTGTTTATTCTTAAAATTGTGGAATTCTTTCTTCATGTAGAAAATGTTCTTTATTTCTGTTTAATTGAGCTAATATTTTGATTTCCTTTTCCAGATCCATGGAGCATGACTTAAAGGAGATAAATGTTCCATCAAATCCGGAAATTGAGAAATTACAGCAACAAGTAATTGCGATTGTTGTGGTGCGTAAAATACAAATTCCAATATAAAAAATACGTAATAACTATATATTTAAATATTTTTATGCGTTCGGTCTGTTTGTTATTTATATCTATTTTACAGTTTGCCTTTATATTCGCTTTATCAAAATATTTCGCTTGGAGCAAATTATTTTATTCACACACAAAATTCTTTTTGGTTGTTGGTCCTTTCCCACTTTAACACCTATGTACTTTTGTTCAATATTCACACACACCTACACACTCGAGATAACAAGTTTACACTGTATTTGTAGCGCTAAAGGCAAAAATCTTTTTTCTGCTGGCACTTTAAATTATATTCAAATTTTGAGCTCGCATTTTTATTTATGGCTTACCATCCATTCAGTCCAGCAAAAAATCATTGAACTAGATTCGATTCACTTGCAAGTTCAATACACAAATTATAAATTTTGGTTACCTAAAAATTCTTTTAAGAGAAAAATCTAATGTTAAGCTATTAATAATCATAAATTGTTATGTTTTTATAATTAATGTGTTCTACATCCAAATGGTGCTTTGCTGTACAATTTACATTTATATGCGCTTTTTTTTTCATTGTTTGTGTAAACTCTTTATATTTTTCGTTTGCAATTTCTCATAACACACATTTTAATAAAAAAAGAAAAGAAACATAAACAACATAATACATAATAACATAATAATCTTTACACCAACCTAATCAAAAACCAATTCAAATACCAGATCAAACACCAAGAACAATCACACAAAAAAAAAAAAAAACCATCACCACCATCTACCAGAATCACCGTATCACTAGCTCTACGAGGTCTAACTTGGTGTCATTTTCACGCTTCAAATTGTATAACTATGTTATATATATGCAGAAAAAACATGCATTTATATTATATTTCGGTTTCCGATATTTGGATTTCTTGTTACTGTCCCCTTATTCATAAGTGGCGTTCAACTTGGTTGCGGCTGCATCAAACGTAAATGTCCAATCAATATAAAAATAAAAATAAACCATCATAAGTACACATTATAAGTACATAAGTATCTACTACTCCTTTCACCAAAGCTAATGTACAGCAACTGCTTTTTTGGTCTCAATAAATACTACTTATAACAACTCAAACCTATAACCTATACCTATCACCGTTCGCGCCTAAAAGTTCAGTAGCTTGTAGCTCGTATTGTGAGAGAAGTTATTAAATACTATGAAACTACGCATCCTTTGCACAGGATATACTAAGAACGCGCTTCACTGCAACATCGACGCTTGCCACACCAGATAAGCCAAGAGCAAGCAATGACGATACGGAAATTGTTGTTGTTAGCGATACGGTGCGTCAAAGACGAGCACGGACGCCACAATCCGGTGAAAGCAGTTCACCATTCACTCAAACACCATCCACTACACCAACAACAACAACAACATCAACTACAACAATAACAAGAGTCAGCGAATTAAGTACACAAAAGGAGACGGTGTCAGTGTCATCGGAATCAAAAAGTAAGCCGGCATCATCCGATGTCGAACAAGTGCGGCCCGATTTGATGCCCGATTTACTGCCGCCGCAAACGTTTCGCTTGGCCGAATCTAGTACGCTGTTCTCGCAGATATCACTGGACCCGGCCCAAAAGGTTGCTGGGGCAACTGCAACACAGCCCGTAAAAACTGTGGAAAAAAAACGCAAAGCGCCCGAAGCACCAGCTCAAGTTGTTGAGATAAAGGTGAAAAACATTCAAAACGATAAAATGTCTGTGCAAAATATTGCGCTGGCACCGCAACAAGCTGAATTTGTGAAAACCGTCAATATATTGGAGAGTGTGGAACCGCTGCTACCCGAATATGTGCAAACGGTGCAGATTGTGGATCTGTCAGAGGACTCGGACTCCTCACAGTTCGAGGTGCGTCGAAGCACGAGCAAACGGTCGCTCTACGAGTCGCCCGTGCGACCCAAGGATCCCAGCCAGGAAGCCACCTCAGATTTAGATAACGAGGAAGCCATTTTGCGTCCCTCGGAAGGCAACACAAGCACTCCGCTGCTGCGCGTGGAGAAGCACCGCATATCCTTTGATGAGAAACGAAAACGCATCGCCCATGAGCGGGACATACTCCGCGATTCCGAGGAGGATGAGCCACCACAGCACGGCACCTCTGTCGCCCAGCTAAATAACGTCAAGCCGAAACGATGGCGTCAACTGCAACCTGAACTGCAGGCGGGGTCAAGAGCACCCCTTGAAAACCAGACGGAACCCGAATCACCCATTCGGAATAGTTTCTACAGCGCCGACAAGGAGACAAGTTTCGATATTGAACCGCTGGTATTCTCCGATGATGAGGAGATACCGCGTTTCTCACAGGAAATGACACCAACCTTAGACTCCGATAGTGATTCGGTAATTGGTAGCGCTTTGGGCCCTTATTTCAATATTGTTTCTACGCACCCTTTTATTTTTCTTTTATGTTTAAAACTTTTGTAACGCAGAGCCGTATTGAGACGCCGTCGACGAAGAAGCCGAACTCGTTTTTGAGCAAGGTACTTAATTCAATGCCCTCGCCCCTAGACGACTTGAAAGTAACCCTTAAGAGTCCGCAAGAACATCTGCCGGCCAGTGGGAACTTAGAACAGCGAGTACAGGAGTTCAATAAGCTTTCCAAACAGATGATCTATAAACTCGAGCTGACCAAGACCAAGATTGAGCAGTATCATGAAAGCGAGGCGTAATCACAAGCGAATTTAATTTTTCAATTACACTTTTTAATTATTAATTATAACCTTGCAGAGAGGATCTCAGAATGCTAATCGCACCGGATGCAGCCACTCTGATCTCACAGGGTGATTCTCTGGTGCTCGAGACGCATGGCAAACAGGGCAGCATTTCACGAGTCGTCATGCGCACTCAAATCATTCTGCGCGAGAAGTTCCGCGAAGTTCAACAGGCCAAGTATAAACTTAGGACCCTCAAAGGAATATTACATGCTTTACAAATTAACTTGTTTACAGATCCAAAGTGACGGATAATTCTACGCCACGTACGACGCTGGGCAGCGTTAATATTGAGGAGCTGGTCACTAAGGGTCTGCGTCGCATCAATGTGCTCATCGAGAAGCCCGTCGATCTCAAGTCCAGCACAGAGCTCGAAAAACGCTTGGAAGACATTAACGTAAGTTTGACCAAACAAATTTCGCACTGGCATTCACCCTACAATAAGCAGCAACTGGCCACAAAATCACATCTAATTGGCAATGGCCTGGTTTGAATACCCAACATCCATAAACTGAGTTTAATAACGGACAAATTGGCAAGAGATCTGCAAATATAGCTAACTAACGATATATTTTGGTCGAGAAGTATCGACAAGTTCATTTTTATTTTCCTTTTAGTATGCATGCATTTGTTGCGGATTTATTTATATATCTTTTTGAAAGCGTCGACTTTAATTTTTGCTCTTATTCCATCCAACCAAGTCAATTGGCCTCTTGAGAATTCAGAGCATCAACACAGGTCACAATACTAAATTCCAACATTAGGAATACTCAAAATAAACAAAAAACAAAACATTGACATAGTTACACACACGTCGAGACATCTCGTTGTACGCCAACATTAACAGCATCTGTAACATCTGTAAAATCTATATATATATGTATATATACATATCTATATATATATATATATACATATATATATATATATATATATATATATATATATATATATATATATATATATATATATATATATATATATTTATATTTATATTTATATTCAATTTATATTCATGTAAGGCGGAGCGATGAGACCGCGTTTGAGAAGAGAGCAAAATAAGAGATATTTTGCCATATTAAGTGAAACCAATAAAGAGACAACGGCATTTAGTTTTGTATTTGGTTTGAGCAACTCAACTCAATTTGTGAAGTGTCATGTTTTATTTAATTAGGAAACTTGTGATTCAAATATTATATGTATATCTAAGACAAGTATAATGTTAATATATTAATGTCCTTCTATGCATATGCATTAATAATATTTTCACAAGAAATGCAGTGCATTAGCACATGTAATTACCAATGATACCAATTAGATGGTAATGCAATTTTCGCAAAACATCCAATATGAATAATAATGTTGTGAAATTTTACTTACTATTAGATGGAATTAATTCAAATATGCAATTCAATTCAAAATCAATTTACCATATATATATATATATATATATATATATATATATATATATATATGCTTACATAGTTACATTTCCATCTTGTTTATTTGATTGAAACTTTTAATTTGTACACCAAATATTATATTATATGTATCAATTCAAATCCCGAAGTTTTCTGATTTTAATGTGAGACAAAATGTCTGTCAAACATTTTTATTTATTTTAAATACCTTGAGACATGCCCTAAAATTCTTCATCAATTAAATTTTCACTAGGTGCTTTTGCCTTTCGTTGTTTTTTTAAGGCCTCACCGACGATAAAATAACAACAAAAATCCGACAGAAAAGTTGGGAATCTATGATTTAAAAATAGAATAATAAAGAGAACAACTTTAAGGCAACCGAAAGAGCGATCTTTAACGAATTACATTCAACTTCCTCTATTTGCCGGCGGGGCTGCTTTTGTATTCAGTCGATGCGCAGGTTACGTATGAAACGGTTGCGTTGCACGAAATTAATTTCGTTATTTAGTTTAGTGATTGAAAAGTGCAGTGACGAAAAATCGCTTGGCGCCTAAATTGTTTGCCTCGTGTACTCAATGCAGTTCTGCTGGTTAACACAATCTGCCAGTGCGGTATACATAGGACATACCCACAATATCTGACACCCTTACTCACACACACTGACCATCGATTCACAAAGGGGACAATTTTGCTAAATTGCAGTTGGAATATAATTTCATTCGCCGGTGGCCCTCTCAGTATTTCCATTTTGTTAGTGTGCGTGTATAGTTTCATTTTCCATTGTTAATAGCAAAAAAGCCGCTTAATTAAACTAATATTTGAACATGTTGCAGGACCGCCGAGACGATCTGCAGGTCATCGTCGGCGCCATTGGCAAGAATCCCCAAATGCCAAAGGTTGCGCCCATCATGATGAACGAAATCGAAAAGGTTCGCCACGTACATGTGTCACCCAACAATTTCAATAAACTCTACCCAACCAACACTCACTTTCTCAACCATTTCAGACTAAAAACAAATTGATTGCTCATGCCGATTCGATTGAGCTCTCTCTGACGCAACTCAAAAATTGTGCACAAATTGGCAACGGTATCGCCGTTTGCAGCAGCCGTCAGGGTAAGTGCTTTACACAATTCACATTTCCCAGTTCCCATTTTCCTTTTGATTTGTTATAAGCTTAGTCATGGCCCATTGTTATACTTACCACACAAGTCCTGGGTCAATGGTTCGATTAGTTTCGGTTAGATTAGTTTAGTTGAAATTTATTAGGCGAAATGCCGTGAATATGTAGTTTGTTTGTTTGTATTGCCATATTCGTTTTTAAACTCCTATGAATACTCGGTTCTCAGAAACTAGAAGAGTTAGAGAGCCTTACTTATAAGCTTAGATCTTAAAGGTAAATAAATATTATATTTCATTAAATTTCAATTTATTTTATTTATATCCATTTATTGGCCAACTTAAACCGGCGTAAATTTGATTAGAAATGACATTAAAAACATATTTATATAATGATCTTATTGCTATTGAGAGCAAATTTTAGTACACAAGAGATTTTTACCAGATGGATTGAAGATATATCCTAATGGAGACTACTCAACTACTGCATTCTTTTTCATTAAGTAACATGTTTAAAATACTCAGTATATTTACAATTGGATGTAAATTACTTTACAAACGTTAAAATTAGTATCACGCACAATTTAATTTTTTACCCAATTTCGCCATTGAAATCTTAAATTTAAAAAGTATTTTCACCAGTTGGCCGTATTTGGTTGCATTTTGTTGCATTTCTTTCTACTCATCATTATTTGATTTTATTGTTAAATATTTATGCCGCGCTCTGTTTCATGAAGGGCTCACAACCAAATGCTTCGTGTCGACGGCACTTTTGACACTCAGACACAGATGTGTGCACATTTATTTTTATGTTTTTATTTATCTTTTTTATACTCGATGGAGTCATTGGTGTCCGTTTGTCTGTATAAATGAAACACCCTGATACAAATAACTGGTCTGCGCACGCGCCCATAAAAGTGTAAAAATTGGAAAAACACCATTAAAAATTTTAATATTATAGCTGTCAAGTATTTTCAGATATATCTACGGCAATTTTGAAGGAAACTGACGGCAGATTGACTTAAAATCTAAAAAATCGGTATTTCTTGTCTACACATACCGTGTTCTACTCGTTATGTTAAAGTTGCTAATTAAATTATTTAATTAATTATTTATGTATTCATTGCAACAAAAAGGTATTGCAATTAAAATTAAACAAACAGATAAGACTAGTGGATAATAATAATCAGGAATAATAAAAAATTATCTATCCTTCTGCAAATGTATACAAATATTTCTAAGGAATTATAATAAGACAAAAATATAAGTTCTCGACAACGGCCACTTAAAATTGATTCAAGTTCAATTTGAAAGCATTTCCGTTGCTTATAAATTTCAATGCTTTCTTAAGGCAGTGCTTAATATATCTTAGGTCTCTCAAACTGAAATCGAAATCGTCAGTGAATACGAATTAGCGGAGATTTCAATATATTTGCATATTAATTATTCTACCTTATGAATTCCTTTCACTTTAATATAATTTCCCATCTCTAGATACTTTTTATATATGCAATCCAACGAATCTGTGATGAATGAATTAAGTGGTGCTGGCATTATCAATTCACTCATTTCTTGCCGTTTATGGTAATGTTAAATTCGACATTATCGTAACAATCAGATTCAAATTTCTGAACCTAATCTTCTCTTTGAATTCTTTTATGGTGGTTTGTGGCGAATCTTCTAATCCTTGCTACTTTAGCATTGGGAAAACCCATTGAGTATCAATAGCCAAAAACAAATTAAAATTAAATCAATATTTTTTTTTGGTTTCAAATTAATTTATAGTGGCTACTTTGTTCAAAATTAATGCTGATGTGTCCAACAATCTCTGCTCTGCATGCAACGCCAACAAAGCACTGCTTGAATTCTGCTTGTGATCAAGCAAAATAGGTCATTGCTCATAACCCTGGCCCTAATTTAGACTGCTGTCTGAAAAAAGAGTTAAACATATTTCTTTATACATATTTATACATTTATTATGTTTGTGAGTTGCCAGTTGCTCTGTAGATTGCTCAGGTTGCCACGATGTGCAAAAAATTGATTAGATTTTCAAAGATTTATTATCAATTTTGAATATTACGTTTTTTTCTTGATTTGTGTTCATAGTACTTCCATTCTGCAAGTAAATTGCTGATTTTATAAAATATAAAATTGGGGAACAGAACAGTTTCTAATTGGGTTAGTTTCGCGTTTTAGACAGACTCATTAAATTCGAGCTGATCATTTGCAATTGTAATTGTTTCAGTGAGTAGACTGACTGATACTCGGCTGATCCCTCATTGACTTCAAATTGATTGCGATTGATTTGATCCGATTCACTGCAATGTTTCTGAGCAGCTTGGGGTTAACGGCATAGGATGTGGAGTGACTTTCGGTCATTTTTCTGGATACAGTGGGGGTCTGGCTTAAAATCGTTTTTAAATGAAAACCTGTCCTTAATCTCGCTCTTTCGCTCTTCGACGCATTGCCTAAGCATTTTAGAATCAGCTCCCATGAATTAACGTGGATATGGAGTCGCTATCTTATCATGAATTATTCGCATTAGCCCATAATCCCAATGTGCCAAAAGAATTAGCTGTGTGATCTTATCCTTGTATTTTTTTTTTTTTTTGAGAAAATTTGTCTATATAAATTGTAATATTTTTCTCCCAATATGCTTTTGAGTGTTGTGTTCAGTGTGAATCTGCTTAGAAATGATATTTTTTTCATCAAATAAAAAGGGACACTGCTTGCTTGGCATATGGAGCACTGCTTGAATTTCGCATTGGCTTTTAAAGAGCTAAAAAAGCTAGTTGCTGCATAACAACATTTTTTGTGGCTTGACACCAAATCATAACTAACAGTGAGTACCAGCTAAAAGCACACTTGGAGCTTGCGTGCTTTTGTCGAAACTTTTATTACTGATTAGCTTCAGCAGTTGCCAAACAGATGTTAAGGACCTCAGGAATACATTTCAAAATAACACGTTCAGCGGTAAGGAAGTAAAACGACTATAAATACCTCAGTTCAGCTTAATTCGGTTCATAAACATTTTAAAAATAAATCAAATAAAAACGATTAGTGTAATTTTATGTGTATGTGGTGTGTTTAATGAATATTTTTAAATACAAAATGCGGAAGGCAGCTAAATTTAATTAGCACATTTGAAAAGTAAAACATTCAGAATTGTATGAAAGTTATTTTCTTGTAGGCTCAAAATTCATAACGAGTATCGTGTTAAATGCCAGTTTATATTACCTTTTATAATTGATAAATGGGGTAAATCGATTTGTCTTCAATTATAAAATGATGACATGTGAGATATAAAAAATGTGAAAATAAGAAAACTAGTTGAATAGTAAAGCTATTAAATATTAAATATTGCAAAAATACTAATACGATATCCATATTGTGTTTATTATTACGTTATAGATTTCGATATCGTAAGTAAAAATAAATGAAGTGAGTTGAGAGAGTGAAATCTGTTAATTTTGTATCATTGATGTGAATGTGCCCAAGATAAATAAGAAGAGTAATGAGAAACGCTGAATGTCGGTGAGGAGCAGCAGCAGTTGGGACGAGATTTGACGTTAGCTTTATCAGTCAGCTTCCATTGCCTATTCTGATGCTTCTCACACATCATTTTCCTCTTCCTTTTTTAATGATTTTTTCAATTTTGCACCTGCCAGGGGCCGACTGTCGCACAAAAGACAATAAATGTGTTGACACAATACAAGCGTCAAAATGAGGGAAAAGAAATTTTGCACTTAACGAGTTTTTGCTCTCCAGCTACTTCAGCGTATGTTTCTAAGGCTTGTTATATTTCTCTCTTTTCCATATATTTGTTTGGCAGCCTCTTGTGTCATGCGACATCTCATGAATTTCACTTTAAATGCTTTCATACAAGTGGTATTCTTTCAGTCATTCATTCACTCATTCATTCATTTATTCAAAATAGACATGAATAGTAAAGGGCTGTCTCAGAACCTGTTTTTATTTCCCGTTGCTTGGTTTGCCCGTCCCAAATCCCTTCACGCAAATAGGGGTTCTAATCCTGCGTATTGGGGCCTTAGCCAAAAGCACAAAAACAAATTTGATGGTCGCAACTTAGTTGCTGGACACAACTACAGACTAAGAGACGGGCGCAGACACTTACACAGACTTACTTAGTTATTGGGTTTGTTTTCACGGCTTATGTACAACTCAAGCCCCAAAACTTTCATAAATTTTTGCACTACCTCTTTAGGCTTACGAAACTTGCCCAAGGCTTTATTTTCATTTCTTTGCAATAACTATTTCAAGTGTTTCCTTTGCAATTTTCTCTTGCTTTAAAATATTTGCGACCAGTTCTGCTTTTCTATTGAAAGTTGTCATTTAGCGTGTAGTCCAGAATGTGAATTAGGTAAACTAATATTGTTGTAGGCGTTGCTGAGGTTGCGTTCCTTAATGCAGAAAAGGATTCATTATTTACCTGGTGACAAGCGCCTTCAAATCGACCGGCATCTCGTAAATTTCCCTACACTTGCACTAACACTCCGATATGTGCTTGTAATATTTTAAAATTTATTCTTATTTACTTACTATTTTCTGAATTAACATATTTTTTGTATTTATTCTACAATTACAAAATATGTTTCAGAAAAATAGAAAAAACTATCGAATTTAGAAATTAAAATAAAAAAAAAAGTATATTTATTAATTGTTGTGAGAAATTTAAATTTTAGGTCGGTCTATTTATAATAATAGATACTAAAAATAAATAATAATAATAGAGATTTTAGAATCGTATATAAAAAAATTAAATTTTTTTTAAAGATGGGGATTCTTCCAACGTTAACATTGATAGTTTGAGACCTTCATAAAGCTGTACTCATTTTTAAGTCTTTTATTTGAATCAATACATTTTTGTTTAATGTTGTAGAATTATTGTTTTCCTAATTATTGGTCTACTACATAGATTGTCTTGCACCACTGTATGGGAGCAACTGCAAACAGCGTGCAATAAAGCCACTTGAATATTGCTTTATTGAAATAGTTTTTCATTTACTTTGATTTGAATGACCGCCAGACTAAAATGTACCATTCACCGGACCAACTGAATGTTGGCCATTTTAACCGCAATTGGCCGGCATAAAACCGCAGCTGATGCTGCTACTAATATGGAGGCAAGCATTTGTGACCGAGCATCCGGGAGACATCTAATTATAGCATTTTTTCATTTAACTTTCAATTAAAATTCGCATTTACTTTTTCAATTGCAGATTACAACAACGAACCGAGCGGCTTTGGAGCTCAGGCCAGCAGTTTCGATAAGTCCGTTCTGCAGATTTCCGACTGGCTGACTTGGGAACAAAACATGATCAAGATTCAGAGCGTCCTTGTTGATGATGTAGACGCAGTGCGTTCGGACATCGAAGCTCAGGAGGTGAGTGTCCCAACCAGCAGGATGCAAAATGCAGGTTGCAGTATGGAGTAACCAATGCTTTTACTCAACTCTTGTCTATTATTCCGATTCACAGAAAGTTTTGCGTGAGTTGAAAATGAAAAAACCGCAGCTCAACGAACTGGTGCACACAGCGGAAGTGTTGAAGGGCGATACTAAACGTCAACAACTGCAGGAGAAAGGTAGGCTCTTTAAATATTTAATTCACTTAATTTTATATTATTTTTAAGTTGGGGATTCACTGACTAAGTGAAGAAATCGAAAGTCGATAACAAACTGCAAGGGAAATATATAATTTATTTTCTTTTTATTATAAATTATATTGGAGTGCTGGTCAACAAATCCTTGCTGGATCTATCATATATATGATGTGTCAGATCAAAATCAGGCCAATCTCAAATCAAATGTTTTGCTTTGCAATTGCAAGAAATTAATTTGATTGATTTTCTTTTTTTTAATTAGTTTGTTTTATTTTTTATTTATTTAATTTAATTTTTTATTAGTTTAATTTTTTAACTATTATTAAAATGCAAACATTCGGGAGAATTATAACTAAATTGAATAATTCGATTATACTAGTACTTTTTATTCTCTAAAATAGCTTAAGACACTTTTTTTTAATATCATCAAAACTAAACTGAAAAAACGGAAGAGTTGAACTCGATACCTGAATAGCGAAATGCAGGAGAAATCATTTTACGAAAAATATGTGAACGTTTTCTAATTGACCGAACAAATTGGCCATTTCGTGGCATAAGGTAATTTCGTTAGGCCTTTTCGTTGCCATCTGCTAAATGTCATTATGAATAACGATTCTGATTGCATTCCACCTACGGTATTAGTTTGTTAGTAAGTTCATTTTGCATTTTTCCTTAACGACTCTCGTGCAAATAAATTTCCGCTCTGCCAGACCGGAATACACTCACACACACATAAACACTCATGCGAGAAATTCAGTTAAAACAGAAAACACACGAGCCCTTACCTTAAACTACCAACTCTTTCGGGGCAGTTGCCAACTGACCCGAGCGAGTGCTGCCAACGGAGGCTGTGGAATACTCCAAAAATGTGTAACGGGTCCGTGAACCTGACACTTGGTTGTATTCCTGTAGCATCTGCCACCGTGTAGGACTGGCTGTAGCAGAATGGACAAACATAAATAAGTGAATTATATTTTTTATGTTTACTGTAACAAGAAATAGTATGCAACGGTAATGCAGTTTTACCTTTTGAAAATGTTTTATATATAGAAAATTTTGTATTTATAAACCTATTTAAAAAAAAAATAAATACTTTTGAACAATCAATTCACTAGATTATTGAGCGACTCGACAACACTGCTTTCATAGGGTATTTAAAGCCCAAAACTTTCAAATGGCAATGAAAGCAAAGTTGAAAATAAAAAGTAAACAATTGCACACACACACACACACACACACACACACACACACACACACAAATACCCATGTGAATCGTGAGACAAGTGTGAAACTTGAGAATGCATAAAATGCCGTACACAATAAATCTGAATTAGGCCTTTTTTTTTTGTCATGCGTTGCACTTCTGTGGTTAATATATTCCACAGTTTGACGGAAACTGGCAAAGAGCAAAGATGTTGGCCCAAAGAGAAAGCAAATGTTCATTGCATGCCTCAAGGCGCATGCTCAAGAGAAATTCATACATCAACGCGCACACACATACACACACACACGAACTCACACACACACACATATATGGGAATGTACTTAACTATGTATATTTAGTGTATTTTTGCATTTCGTTCATTTGGCTCTCGGAGGAATTTTAATGTGGCAGCAAGCAGCCAACATTTCTGCCAGTTGACATTTAATTGACAAGCTGAGCGCGGGCGAGCGGAGAAGCGCTGAAGGAATACGTTTTTCTGTTCCCCCCCCCCCCCCCATACTTTTCTATTGTTGTTCTTGCTGTTGTTGTTGCTTCTGTTTGCTGCTGGTTGGAGATTACATAGTTTTGAATGTGTGTGTGTGTTGGCTCTGGGGGGATTGGCCTGCAATTGCAATTGCTTGCTTGCTTGCCTGCATTGCTTGTGTGCTGTTGCATATTATGATGTTTATGCTTTTGCCATAAACATTTGTAAGTTGTCCTGCGCACGGATCTAGCGGTCGACCACGTACAAAAGTGAATCCTCGTAGGTGCAGCCCTTTCTCTTCGCATAGCAACAAACTGAAAGCACAAACCAATGACTTTGTTGTGGTTCCTCAGTTCAAGGGGTCAGATTTCTGGTTCTATTGTATTTTTTAATCTTTAGAAATGCTGTTTTCGTTTGTTTAGTAAATAACTGCTGTAAATTTTAATGACATTAATACAAAAAACAAAAAAAAAATGTTTATACGATATTATATGAACGCATGTTCTCAAAATAAATAAATTTCTTCCTTTTAAGGACTATTTTAAAATATTTTAATCAAAAATATGGTTTCAGTGGGTTTGCTTCAATTGAAGTCCCAAATTTGTATTTCAAAAGGTTTATTTTCTTTCTTTTGCATAATGACTTAAATAATTGCTAATATAATGAAATAATAAATAAGGGGAAATCAGTTTCAAATTTAAAGTACCCTTGAAATTGCAGTCTATAAAATATAGATTTATTATTCTAAATTTAAACTAAGTTTCTCTTATAATTGTCAGCTATTTGGGCAATAGGACAAGTAAGTGCAGCAGAGCAATTAAATTGGTCAAGGCCCAAAATAATTGCTTTTGAACTTAAAATCTATATATTGGCCCATAGGAATCCGGCCAACTGGTCTTCTTCTCTCTCTTTTTCTCTCTCTCTCTCTCTCACTTTTTCTCTATCTCTCTCTCTTCTCGGTGCAAGAAACAATTTCTTATCTGAGGCCAAACGAACTGTACACAAAATCAATTAATTACTCATTTTGTAACCTGACTCTAAATTAAACCATTATTTATTATCTCATATGGCTCGATGGCGTGTCATGAGGCGCGGTCAGACAAAAAGTTCTGCCATACCGTGTGACCCAAAGTACATACGAGCTGTGTGTTATCATTAATAAAATGCCTCCAGCTTACAGTGGGGAGAGATTGCTCCCAAGCCCACAGCAGTAAGCCAAACATGGCAAAAATAAATCCAAACATCGCCCTGTGTTGTCTCCTCGTAAATCTGCCTTTGACATGCAATTTGAGTGCAGCGGCTGTTGCTGCAGCTTGTGCTCCTCCAGTAATTCAAAAACAACAACAGCAAGGGCAATAACAATGCACATTCTGCCAAAGGACATCGCACTCAACCAGCCACCAGGAAAGGCATAGTCACCATCCTCATCCTCGACCTAGTCCCACAACCTGGTATGTAATTCCCAGACAGGGGTAGGAAAAAAGAGGCTACCAAATTGGCTCTAATTGTCGTCTTTCTCTTGGCGATGTTTTAGAAAGTTGCAACCACCATTCTACTGCCCAGTTACACGCCCACTTCACGCCATTACATGCTTTAATAGGCCTGCCATGTACCTCTTCCTCCCTCTGATGGCCTCTGTGCCCTGTCAAAAAAACCAACCCACCCAATGACTGCCTGGGTTTCTGCCAGTCTCGCTGACTACCGCTTCCTGGTCTGTGCCTGTGCCTGTGCCTGCGCATTCAAAAACTTTGTTCGCTTCGATTGCCCTCACTGCAGAGCCTTATGACTTGCTAATGAAATATGCATAATTTGGTTAGTCTAGTCCAAATTCGTAAAAATGATAACCCTTTGAGTGTTACTTGTTCATTAAAGAGCTAAGATGATACTAATTGTTACTCTAATAATATTTTTAATACAGACGTAGTTCGTTATAAATTGTGAGAATTGAGAGTACATTACACAATTGAAACCTTTACTAATTCTCACGTAGATTATTCTTTTAAAGAATAAAATAAAAGGGATGAATTTCTGTATAACATAAAATATATTAAGCACCGGTTTCAAATTGAATTGAAATAACCAAAAAATTATTTCTTTAACTAAGTGTTAATTGCGTTTTAAGTTTGCTGACAACAATTAAATATTAACGTATTTTATCATTTATTTCGCAGTGTATTTAAGTTCCGATCTTAGTGTTTTCTTTTTTTTTGTTTTTAATTACTTAAAAGTAAAGTCTTCATGGCAGCTTAACCTCAAACCTCTGCCTGGGTAAATTGGGCTATGGCTTCAGCGTCGGCTATGGATTTGGGACTGGTGTTGTGAAACTTGAGAACTCAACTTAAAGGCAACATTAGATTAAAAAATGGTCAGAGCTGTCTCAGGCTTGCGTAAGATAGTTTTGCGCACATTTTTGTGCATCGGCAAACTATGTAAAACATGAATCCGACCTGGCTTTGTGTACCGCTAGGGTTATGTGTGTTATGTGACATCACATTCCGGTCTATGACTGCAACTTCCCTGCAGCAAGATGCCCAGGATGAATTCCTCAATTGACCTCAGCTGCAGCCTGATTTTTTTTTGTTGTTTTGAAGTATTTACTGATTTTGCAAATTGTCATGGGTTAAGTATACGTGCCTGCCATGTGTGTGTGTGGATTTGTTTTTAAGTCCTCCTTCCCATTCCCATCCATTCAGGTGTCCCCATTGTATTTTACATTACAAACAATACTGCCATTTATGCTTTTTATTTAAATTCATTAAAAAGGTTGCGCATTAAAATTTGCTCTTTTTCCCCTATTTATTTGAATTAACTCTTTCTTTTATTACGATTTGCTGCCGGCAGATGTCTTGTTTTTTTTAAAAAGTTAATGAGATTTGCTGGCTTTTGTTTATCATCTGTTTTTTCATCTATTTAATTTTTTTGAAGTTATATGGATATATATGTGGTAAGCAGATAGACATCTCTAAACCGCTTAAAGATATTAATCTAAAAAGACGACAAAAAAATTTATGGACAAAAATGAATAAATCGCACAGAAAATTGTAAAGAAACAAATTTTAAATTTTAAAAAAATAAAAAAATTTAAATAAAAATCTTAATAAAAGAAAATAATGATCATAAAAAACAATTTTTAATTTTTCATATAATGGAAAATATTTTAAAAATGTGGATAAATTTTGTTTGAATTTAGGAAAATAGTCATTAAAATTACTAATGTAAATAATGATAATTTAAGTTAACCTTATTAGATTTCTAACTGAAATAGACCTCATTATTTGGCATCAGCTAAACATCTAAGGAGCCTATTTTTACTCAGTAACTCATTCACAAATCTATGCAAATGGCATTCAAAAAGGCATCCCATTAATTTGCATTTATTTATTTATATTATCTGTCTGACGCTCAAAATAAATGCACCTTCTCACTGCTTTACTCTGCATTAATCCCCTCAAAAATGGTACACTCAGAATTTACTTCTTGCCGCCATCAAGACCGCTGCATACGACTCAACTTTAACAAATCCGCACGTTCTTGCCACCCAACCTGGGTTGAGAAGAGTGATGAAGGAGCTACAGCAAATATCTACTACACACAGACGCACACACACAAATGCACACACACTCACAGAAAGATTCCGACAATGGTCCCGACACGCGTGGAGTGTGCAACCCTGTGCAAAGCTGATGTAAAAGTTTCTTATCAGTTATCAAGGTTCGTGGCAGACACGCACAACATGTGGCAGGAAGGTTGGCGGCCTCAAGCATATGAATTTCGGCTGCTCTTGGCTATAGGGCAATCAATGCGCATGAGTTTCACAAGCAAAACAAACTGCCGGAATGCCGGTGAAAGAGAACGAACAGAATCGCAGGACAGAGAGTGTGATATATTAAGAGAAAATGGAAAAGTAAGAAAGCAAAAAAAAGCGCCGCCTGATGGGAAAATTTTTATTTTGTCTGAGTGTGGTTTGAGCGGTGTGGAGTTTTAGTTCGGTGTATAATAATTATGTTGGGGTTGCTGTTACTGCGCGGCGCTTTGGGGTTGCTGCCTGCTGGCTCCCAGTGAACAGGGACAGAGAGGGAAAGAGAGAGAGAGCGAGAAAAGTAGATGGGAGTGGAGAGAGCGGGTCGAAAGACTAACTGAAAAACCGTTTCGTGTTGAAAACGATTTGCTCTTTGTTCAGGTCTCCAGTTCTGACTCTGACACTAGTCAGCTCAGGACATTCGTGGGCTTTGACTGCACACAAACGGTTGTGAACTTGCTCCTTGTATCCTTCTTGCCTTAATTGGTGGCGTCTCTGGCCCACCTTTGTTTCTGTCGCGACGCGTGCAAAATTTTGCTCACAAAACTGTAAATTCAGAATGCCGTAAAATGCGAGAAATTCGTTTTTTACTAAGTCAAAATAATTGCATTCAATTAGAACAACTTTTTAGTGTCGTGTGTGCTTCTGTGTGTGTCTGTGTAGTGTACGTGAGAGTTAGTGTGTATTTCAACGTGTACGTATGTGTGTTCTTTCATTTTTTTAAAACCAACAGAAGTCAGGCCACAAAACGGCATTTAAGTTTTGGTCTGCCATGGATTATTTCCCAGTCCTGTCATTTTCCTATCTCCATTCTCAACCAATGCACACCACTCAACCCCTCGATCCGGTGGTGCTCTGGTTGTCGCTGCTGTTTTTGTAATTCTTGTTGCCATTGCTGTTGCCGTTACTTTTGTAAATCAATAAACGTTAGGGTGCCAAAAGCCGCAAGTATTGTCGAACGCACGGAAACAAAATGTGCAACGCAAAAAACAAATCATTAACAAATAAAAAAGAAGAGATAAATTATAAATATAAACTGTTAAAATTAAAACATGAATTCAAAAGCTTAAATGTTTGAACACCGCTTCGTTATTATTATCAATATCCATGCAAATTAAATTAAAGCATTTATAACTATTTTTAATGTATGTAAATATTTAATATTTATATACATTTTATAAAAATATGGCTGGAATAAATGCATACGTAACCACTAAATAAAAACTAAGCGATATTATCCCAATTAATTTAAAAGTTAAATAGTTTATTTAACAATACATTTACAGTATTCATTTAAAGTTAAGAAGAAATTTTAAAGTATTTTATTTTGATTGCTTAAAAAATGGAAATGGCTCAGTACAGTTATCGTTGCAAAAATGAATTTTTAGATATTTATCGTAAGCAACTTTGATCGCATAAGTTACTGATAAGGTTTCGAAAAATGGTACACTTTATTGTAGAAATGGCAGATAAATGGCTGTCGCATTTTACCCTCTTGATGGATAGATGCTAAAAGCTGTTTTTATTAATTCCATTACTCTAACAAAATAACTGGATTTGTTTTGGTTGAGTTCAACCATTTAAAAAATACCACTCTGTTGGCGACATTTAATAAATGACATTAGTTTGGCTTTCCATATTTATATTTCTTTACATTGTCAAAATTAGCATAATTGATATAGATATATATATAATGTGCATATAAATATGAATAAATAAAATATTCCATAAAGCGTGGCTGAAGCCAAAAAAATCATAGGCCAAATACAGTGGGCGTATTTGGGAAAACAACAACAACAAACAAAAACAGCAACGCCAGCAAAAAAAAATAATTAAAAATAAGACAAACCGAAGACTACATTTTCTTGATTACTGGTCAATGAACAGCTGCTGGGAAATACGAGAGAGAGAGAGAGAGAAAGAGAGAGATATTCGGCTTAATTGTTTAGGTATAAATGCAAGACATCATCTTTCGTCAGTTAGTTCTTAAGCCAGTGATAGGGACCAGGTCTGGGCGCCTCAATATTTATATTAACAGATTGCATAGAGGCAGACAGACAGACAGAGAGAGAGACAGAGCCATAGACGAGTATGGCTATATAGATGCGGCGGGTGATGTTGAAGAATGTATGAAACTTAAGGAGCCAGACAAACTCAACCACTGTAGCAACAACACTAGCAACAACAACAGCAACAGCCAAAGCAACAACAACAACCACGTGCTGTGCATTGAAATAATTTTCGAGCTGTGTGTGTTTTTTTCTCACAAGCTATATTTCAGGTTCTGGTTCCGGTTCCGCTAAGGGGAAACCAAAACAATGATGTTTACTTGACTAACAAGTTTTCTTTTTGCTCATTGTGAATTGTTGCCTGATTTTAGGCTATTCGCGGAGCCATCAAATTGCTTTTAGTTTCCGCGTTGCGAAATCCCAATTGCCAATATAAAATAAGTTTCGTTTTTCTGCTTTTTTGCTGAATTATAGAGGGCGTGGACTGGCTTATAAGCTTGAATAATGATTAAATCCAAGAGCAATGAAGATGTCAACTGAGTGTAATTGAAAAATTTACACATATTGTTCACTTCATTCAAGTTGTGCTAAATTACAGTGGGTTGGGTTTATAGTCAAATACACCACAATTGTTGTTGATTGTCTGTCTCTGATTTGGCAATGTAAGTTTTAGTAACCAACAAAATACCATATCAAGCATATGACTAATAAACCCATTTTCTAAACTGGCTGTCAAGCATAAACAATTTTTTTTGATTATCTCATAGTCTCATCAAGAAAATATTAAGTTTGAAAATGCTTATTTAAGTTTAAGAATGGGGTAGCTGTGCTTTTACTTAGAAATGTTCGTTGATGCAGTCAAATTAAATTATCAAAATTTATTGTGTTTTTAGCTGGAAAAGCCAATCGTTAATTTACCACATTTGATGTTTTTTATTGCGGTCAGTTTTTGAACATTATGTGCGTTTAGCTAATGTCTATTTCTTGTATACATGGATAATTGCTAAAAGTTTTCGCTCGAAGTTTCCATGAGAATGTGAGACTTTTAAATTGCTGACAGCTCATTGGCAATTTAAAAGCAATTTGTAAACTCCCCAAATTAGTGTGGATGTACCAAAATAAAGAATGAGAAAGACTGCTCATCGTTTGCTATATATTTGCTCATGACTTAAAAAAACTATTAAATTAAGTCAAGCATTTGGGAGAAAAAATGCCCGTCTAGAAATTGTTGCGGAACAATAAGACAGAGAGATTAAGAGAAAGTCAGACATTTGCTGGTAGCAGTTGCAGTTAAAGTGTAGTAAGAAAAATGGCCTACAACAACAACCTTGCAACGTCGACATTTTTATATGTATGAATTCAAAGGTGTTCAGGAAGTTAAATGCACCTGCCACGGGCCGTTTCTGGGGTTTAATGGCATGCAACGGACTGGACGCGACCGTTAAGTCTCATGTCGAATGACAGCAACAACGAACGACAGCACAACACCGAACCAACAACAATGTACAGCAGCAACAACAGTAGCAAAAGCAGCGGACAACAAACAAGTACAGCAGCACCAACACCTGCATAAAACATACAACATGTATGTTGATCCTTGTTTTGCAAGTGTCAAAAGCACAGTTCTCACTAGCGTAAAAGTTTGTGGCATTCATTTTTGCTCCGAGCGATCTCCGTGATTGAATTTATTTATAATTTATATATAAATATATATATATATAATATAAATGTGTTTTTTACACACATGATTACTTGCTGCAGACTTGTCGAAAAGTTTTTTTTTCAGTGGATGTCAAATATAACGACTTCAAATATAACATTTGATAAATGGCAAACACGAACAGCTTAAATTGATTTGTGAATAATATTAATAAAAGTAAGCAACTAAATAAAATTAAAAATCCAATTCAAATATTTATATTAAACAACTCTATAAAGGCTAAAAAATAGTAAAAAATAACGCAAATTTAAACATTTTTAAGTAAATTGTGAACAATAAGCTTATAACAATTAAAATAATAATAATAACAAAATAAAAATGTGGAAAATATTGATAAAAAAAAAACAGTAGTTTTCTATTGAATTATGATATTGTCCATAATTAACAAAATAAATATGGTGCTGTTAACTAAAATCAATTGAAACAACAAATCTAATAATATTAATATTAAATCAATAAAACCAAAATCCCTTAGAACTGATATTCACTGTACACCGAAGTTGACAGCAAAGCAAAACAGCGTCAAAAGTATGCAACGTTTTCACAGATAACCAACAACCCGAAAAGATAACTTTACCTGTGCGTTAAGACCCGGCGCAGAGCAAGGCAAAAAGTGTGGTGAAAAAGTATGCGAGACAGCCAAAATCAACAGAGATTTTCCTTTAGGTGTGGTAGGGTATAAATGAGAGAGCGCATGGCGAGGGAGCTCTTAAGTCAAAGCTTACTTACTCTTTGTGTGCATGTGCGTTTGCGCGGGTGTGTGTGCTTGAGAGAGAATGCAGTTGTGGGACGATTTTTATGCATGGGAGAGTCAAAGCTCTCTTAAGTCAAAGTTTGCTTACTCTTCACGCTTGTTTGAGTGTGCTTTCTGTGTGTATGTGAGCAAGTTTGCCTATGGCCTGTTGGCGTGTTGCGTTTCCGGCATGTTGCATAAACAAACTCAGACCCGCGGCATAAAAGGGGTCAGCAAACACCGCTGAAGGTGCTACCGCTGCTGGTATATCAGTTGTGATGTTTACCATTGACCAATGTCAATATGCAGGCGACGTTTTTTTTACAGTTGCCACAGACCATGCAACATCAAACATATCGAAAAGCGATGGTGATGTCGCTAATAAAGTTAACTTAAGCCCCAAGCCTACCCAATAACAAATCAATAAAAAACATAAAATAAATTGTTACAACGAACGCACAACGCCACGCACAAAACAATCCAAAACAGCAACCAGCTGCGATGACTGCCAAGCCGCCTCCTTTGGTGCCGCCACCGGCGCCCCATGATGATGCCGCAACGCCCAAAATGGCGCAACAGATGATGATGCCACGCCTCAACTCCGAACTGGCCGCACAGGCAGCATTGCGTGGCCAGCAACTGTTGCGCAAACAGTGCTCCCAGGAGCAGCAGCAACAGCATCAGCAGCTGAACATGCAAAAGGTGGCGTCACCGCTACCGTTGCCACCGCTGCAGAGTCGACCGGTGCCCGCGATACCGGCACGCGGCTCTAGCGAACGTGCTGCGCCACCGGAAATACCGCCCAAACGGCACAGCCTCAAAAGTCTGCCGGACAGCGGACAGACAACGATGATTGTGCCCGGGTTGCCGCCGCCACTGCGTCAACCACCGCCACTGCCCCGAAAACCGGCATCCGCTCAATGCTCCGCACAGAATAGTGTCCAGAATTCACCGCTCGGCGGGCTCAAGTTCAAGGAGAAGCCACCACCTCCACCCGAGAAACACTCAACTCTGTCCGCAGAGGCGATGGCCGCACGTCGCTGCTCGAATCCGTTTGAGATGCCACCGCCCCCGCCACCGCTGGTACTGCAGTCTGCTGTGGCCGCCCTCAGCGAGCAGAGCTCCAAAAATGCTCTGGCCAATTGCAGCCAGGTACCGTCCCCAGCCCCGACAAGAGCCAGCGAAGCTAAGAAGCTTAACAATGTGCGTCCAGTCGCTGCTCCCGTCCCGGTTGTGGGCTCGCCCACGGATGAGTTTGGATCGGAGGATGCCCTGCGTGGTATTGAGAGTGGACTGCGCAACATGGAGCGCGCCATGCAGGAGCAGATGAATCTGCGCACCCTGGAGTCCGCCGTGCAAAACAACTTTGATCTGAGCTTCAAGGCGAGCCTGGCAGCTGGCGTACACGGTCGTCACTTGGGCAGCTCCGTCAATTTGCGCAGCGCCAACTACGAGCGCAATTTATCGCTGGACGAGAGTCGAGCGGGTGACTCCCGACAGTCGCTGGAGGAGCTAAAGCAGCTGCGCGCCCAGGCACAGCAGCAATCACTGCACAGCAACTCGTCATCGTCGTCTGTCTCCTCCGCCTCCGCCATGCAGGTGGAGCAATCGATGCGCTCCACCATTGAGCATCATATGCGTTCGCTGGATCGCAATCTGCCGCTGGAGCTGCAGTATAGTCGGCATCGCATGCAAAACAATCTGAATGCGGCGGGACATCATCAGCCGGGTGGTGGTGGTGCAGCGTCGTCCGCCCAACAGCAGCAGCAGCAGCAGTCGCCCCATCCACCCATTCCGCTGAGCAGCGAGTTTCGCGAACAGATTCGCCAGCAGCTGCTTGGCAACATTCCGCCGCAGGTTGTGCACAACATGGGCCAGTTGCCTGGCTCGGCGGCAGCTGCCGCACTTTTACAGCATCAGGCTCAGTCACGGGCAGCTGCGGCCGCCGCTACTGCTGTTGCTCAGGTCGCCGGTGGTGCAGGTGGTCCTGGTGGTGCAGGTGGTGCCAATGCCGGCGTTGGCATTGACGTTGCAACCGTCGCTGCCTTATCCCGAGAGGAACTGCGAATGCGGCGACGTTCGTCGCACGACGAGACCCAAATAACGCAAAACTCAACGGGAGGGATCCAGGGTAAGGAAATAAGTGCAGTTGAATCATTCAGTTATTCGAAGAGTGCTTTGATTTTGCTGAAAAGTTGAAAAGTTGAACAGTTGACTTCGACAGGTTTATTAACGAGTCTTCACTGTCTATTTCGGGATTAGATATTTTCACAATCAGAACTTTTATATTATTATTTCAGAAGATTTAAAGTGTGATTTGATTTGCATCATCATATCAGATTAATTAAATTTTTATTAGTTATTTTATTTGAGTGCAAGTTTATATTTATATTTGTTGTACTGATAAGATGTGAATTGAGTTGATAGCTAATTAAATTATTAGTTTTACGAGTTTGGGTAAATTGGAATTTGGAAAATATTCAGATAATACTCTTCACGCATCATTCGTGGTTTGAACTTCTTCTGTGCACACTACCTTGTCAAATGCTGGGATTCACTGCCATTGCAGGCTTGCTCAAAATAATCAATCCTTACTTGCTAGTTATTAAAATTTTCCTTGTGACATTTTCACTAGATTAAAGAAAAGATTTTGTTGTGAATTCAAAAATGGTTTTTACCTAATTTCTGACCAGATGTTTAATGTTTATGTATTTTATTATTATTTTAAACTTTGTAAATTGTTGTGGGAACAATTTATTGTTTTAATTGAAATTTATTGCTTTCTGCGATTTGAGCATTTAATATATTTATTTAATATATGTATATTTATTTTATTTTTTCTTAAAACTATTTTTATAGTTTAATTTTAGCTGTTAATTTTTGATTGGACTTGATTTAGTGGCAAACACGGTGCCGTTTAATTTTTGGCCATTATATATTTTAATGCTTGATAAAAAATAAATATGTACTAATTTCTAAATAGTATAAAATTTGAATTTTTTCATTTTAAACTGCCAAATCAACACTGCAAATCGGCAGTTTAGATTAATTCTTGTTTACGATGAGGCCGCTGCGAATCTTCTTTTGTAATACAAATTTAGTTCTGTTTTAATGTGAAATTGTAATACCTGTTAAAACTTCTGTTTTCTCTCCAGTTGTCGTATCAATCTTTTGTCTACTTTAAATTTATATAAAAAAAACAGTATCTTGCCGTCTTCAGCTTGATTTAATAAGACTAGTTAGCTCTTTGAATGAGCATATGATTATGATTAATCCATTTTAATATGATAAATTATTTTTATTAGAAAGACAGAAATTGAAATGAAATCGTATGTTAATCTGGTATTATCTACTATATATTTAAATATATTATTATTGCGTAAAATGAGCAGAAATTATTATTTTATATATAAAAATTATTAATTTTTTACTTCTCTGATAGAATTAAAACAGTTCTCGATAGCACCTCATTGTTCAGCTGATTTAGACTATTTACGTTGCTTTCTCAAAGGTAACGACTACGACTTTAGTTTTTTTAAATGCTAACACAGTTGTGCAAATGTTAACAGCCCCAATTGATACAAGACTAGGCCCAACTAATATGATAATAATTGGCACAACCCCACACAGACAACAAACAAATTACTTCCACAGAACTACTTTTTTTTTTTAGATTTTTTTTATTCTACTAATTACGTTGCATGGCGTTTTATAAACTTACAACTGATCAATAAATTTGGGTTTCCGGGTTCATTGGTTGCCCAACAGTAGAGAAACTCCAGCTAATTTTGTGACAACCAATTCTAATTAGCAATCGTTTTGTTAAGCTAATAAAATAACCTTAAATATCACTCAGTATTACATATATTTGTGGAACTCCACTAATTAAACTTTTTACTGTACCAAAAATTTACAGTTACGCGCCTGCGAGAGCATTGGGATGAGACGTCGCAGTGCGTCCTGCAGCGAGCCGGCCAGTTGAAGAACATGCTGAGCGACTCACAGCGGTAAATTATCCATTTGTACCAGAACCAGATCCCACTGCACTTGGGGTCAATTTAATTAATTCTGAATTCCCATTGGCAGGTTTGAGGCCAAGCGCCTGGAGCTAGAGAAGTGGCTAGCGCGCATGGAGCAGAGGGCCGAGCGGATGGGCACAATTGCCACCACAGCTGATATACTGGAAGCCCAGCAGAAGGAGCAAAAGGTGACCTGTGTTGCGTTGTTTTATCTTTACCATCTAATTAATTTATTTCTTTTGCAGTCCTTCCACGCCGAGCTGCATCAGAATAAGCAGCATTTTGAGCTCTTCAGCGAGTTGACACAGAAACTAATTGCAGTTTATCCCAACGATGACACTTCTCGCATCAAGAAGATGACGGAGGCCATTAATCAGCGGTGAGTGCACAAATTAATCGTGCTCCAACTTCAGTCAAGTCCCATTTAAATGTTATGCAAAAAGATACCCCAGTTTTCATTTAAATCAGTTGTGAGAATTTGCATTTAATCCAATTTAATGACTTGCTGTCCAAATTACAACGTTTTACAAGTCTTTGAATAGAGCAGTTGAAGATAAGCTGATACTTTTGAAAATCTTACGTAAAATATCGTATATATAAAATAGCACCAGGTTTATGGCCAAAAATATAAATAGTGAAATGAGCCCGCTGTAAATTTAGACTTTCTAGAAATGGGAAAACGATTTTAAATAAAAGTTATTTCTTTCATTCTTTTATATTATTTTTCTAGTTTTTTTTTTCGAATAATTAGTTTGATGTGTTAATTCAAATACATGTTGTGTATTAATATGATGAGTCCAAAAAATCCTGTTTTCATTTTATTTTTAATGTGCTTATTAATTAATTTTCAGAGAAGGATTTAAATAAAATATAAATTTTTATCATATTCAAACAGTAAAATAAGAACAAACCCAATATACAAAAATTGTTAAGCATTAGTAGATTTATATAATAAACGTCAAATCATTCAGAAGCAGATAGAAAAAGAATGTTCATAGTAGGTCTGCCAGGAATTGAATCCTGTACTTTCTATACTTTCCTTATATTTTTGGTAATTGCTTTAATCTTTTCTAATTGCACTAACATATGTGATCCCATTTTACTTGCAGCTATTCGAACTTGAATAATGGTGTCATCAATCGCGGCAAGCAGCTGCATGCAGCAGTGCATAGTCTGCAAATGTTTGATCGTGCTATGGATCAGGTTAGCAATCAGACTATTCTATTAATAAATATAAATATCTAAGCCAATTGTGTTTACAGTTCCTCGCATTTCTCTCGGAAACGGAAACACTTTGTGAGAACGCAGAATCGGACATTGAACGCAATCCCATAATTTTCAAGGTGAGTCAAGACATTTTTACCTTCTTGTGCCCCTTCTAAACCCCTTAGAACACCGCTGCCTTTGTTCAACAATTAACCTGTACTCCAGTGACAGATTTATACACTGCAAAGTGCTTTCTTTAGTTTCCTCTTTGGGGCATTAACCCGGCTCATCTGCGAATGGTGTTGTAAGCACAAAATGTGCACAGTGGTAAAACTAGCTCAAACTACACTCTTAATTATGTTTACTTCAAAGGTTATATCGATATTTCTTATAAATATCCTTGAATGTATTTGTGAAATATTCAGTCAGTCAGAATATCACATATATTTGTAAAGTAAAAAATATTCAAAAGAATTACATATTTGTATTAACTTTTTGTAAGCAAATAATATAATGTGCAAAAAATTCAAATAACAACATATATAGGAAATAAAAAGTTAAATAAAAACGTCCTAGTATTTTAGGGCAACCGTTATCATAATATGCTGTGGAATAAGATCCATTTAATTTAAAATTCAGTTATTTACAACTTAAGTACATAAATTACACTGCTCGAAACTTAATGTTTTTTAATGCATTTGTAGCATAATCATAAAATTATTAATCAAAACCCTAATAAAACAATAAAAACAATTTAAAGTTCTCAGATTATTCTTAAAGTAAATATTACAAACAGCTATTTGGTATGTTTTAGATTAAAATAGTTTATTGTTTTGTTGAAGTATTCTATTTATATAAAGAGGAACGTCCAAATCAAGGCCAACTCCATTACTTGGTTAAGATGATTGTTCTTTATGCATATATAAATTATTCGATTTATTGTAATTTATATGCCTTTCTATAATAGGCCCGCATTTGATGTGGCTCACATTTATGCTCTTACCCGTTTATTTTCCCCGGGCACTTTTCCTTTGCTCCATATGACCATGAAACATTCAAGCAGTTTGTGTTATCAGATCGGGCTAAAGTGCTGGCCCCATCAATGGCAATTGGGGTGGAGATGGGGATGGGAATCTTTATGGAGATGGGGATCCACTCGAATTTAATTTACTTCAATATTGAGGAGCGTGTGCTCAATGTTCGAGCAAAGCTCCCGACCACTTAGTGTCTCAATCTCATTTGCAATTTGAATTGCAACCATTGCAGCTGCAAATGAGTTGCATGCCATACACCAAAATATACAAGCCCTACTCTCGATTGCTTATGTGCCCCAGCATTTATCATCGACAACAGTGCAGGCAATATCATCATTTCCACTCCCCCACCTTTCATTTCAATAATCTTTTTTTTAATATTCATTTGAAGTGAGCATTTCAATTAATATTATTTGTTTCCCCCGCCTTCTATTTGACTTTATTATTGTACTACAGATGTTTGTAAAATATTTGTTTAGTTTTATTACAAAGCGCCTAACATTATATGAAATACAATATTAAAATAGAATAAATACATTTTAAACATATGTCCTTATTTCAAACTAATTATTTGTATTTGCAAATATCGCAAATGTCCTGCGACTAACTTAGTTTTGTTATTTCAAACGTAACGAACAAAAGCTTTCATATTGGGTGCTCGTCTCCGATGTGTCCTTTTCTCGAAAGCACAAAGCTCAACCGTCGTCCCAAAAGTTTTGATAACATCCAAAAGAGCTTTTGATACAAAGCTTAAGTAAGTATGCTATGAACTGTGATAAAAGTTTTGTTTTTAAGTCTTGCTACATAACTGAGTATATAAATTGTGTGAATCAAAATACATAGCAAATAAAATATGAAAGAAACTCGTCAATAATGTGGCGAGAATAATAAATAAATCAAGAGCTTTTCCACATCATCCACAGAAAATAAACACCTTGACTCCAAAGTTTATAAAAGAAACATGATTTTTTTCGTATTTTATCTGCATGTAACGTTTACCGGCTGCGTCTTGCTGTGTAGAGAGTGAGAGAACTAAAAACTCTCCACTGTTTTCGTTTTCGATTTCGTTTTCGTTCTCTGTTTTTGTTATCTCGGCACATGGCCCGATGGCATTGACGACGCCAAGCGAGTGTGCCGCTATTTTGGTTATATGCTGCTTGCTATTGCTGATGGTGTTGGATGCTGTGCGCTGACGTCGGCGTCGCGTTGCTGCCTCGGTATTAGGTTCGCATTTGCCGTTGGTCTTCGTCGGCGTTGTCAGTTCGTGTTCTGAGATACGCCCGTACGCGCGTTGATAACGGTCGCTTGTCGCAGGCTCGCTTAACCGGCTTGTAAACATTAAAAAAAAAATATATATAAATTGCATTCAATAATTCAACAAAAATAATCTAATGAAAATAATGAAGTTAAACAATTGTGAGAAATGTAAAACAAAAATTTTTTAAAATGTAAATTAATTAATCGCAAAACTTGTCGTTGCATACCTACAGGCGGGCACTCACACAAACGCACACGCAGATACATACACACACAGCTGCTGTGCAAGTTGCAGTAGCACATTTACTGCACACATGCAAATTGAATTCAGCGTGCAACAATTAATGGCAAATGTTTTGCTTTAAGACGGCACAGCCGTCGCCATTTTGCCTCGCTTGCTGTGTGAGTGTGTTTGCATATTAATGTGAAATATGCATTAATTATGCACACATTTTCTCTGGCCTGCTTCCGCCAGGCAGCAGCAGCATCAGCAACAGCAGCGGACGATAAACAAAGTGAAATTAAAATTGAAATTTGTGAAAAATACAAATAATTCTTTTAGGAGAACAAAATATATTTCCAATGTGATACGTGCACAAATATAAAGAAATGCCTCAGCAACAAGCGAATGTTTAAACGATTTAATGTTGCAATGGTTAAAAGTGTTGCATAACTGAGTCATAATGAATGCTACATTATGTGGCACCTAGTTTCTCAATAAATATCATTTAAAATAGCATCTGACAAAAGTTGTGCGTAATATTACAGAGTAGGGAGAGAAAAATTTTGTATTAGCAGCTGTTTGGAAATTTAAATCAAACTGAATATCTTTCAAACACATTTTTCATAATTGAATTACTTAGTTTGAAAAGTGTAGTTAAATCGATCAACAATAAAATATGATAATTGTTTCTTTCGAAATCGAAACAGACTCTTTATAAACCCATTAATAGCCATAATAACCAACCATTTGAAGTTAATCAATGTTATTTTTTTTTTTTGTTAATTCGATGGATGCTATGATTTCAACTTCAACTTTAAAGTCGAGTAAAAGCCGATTATTTATCAAATGACAACACAATCCACACAGTCTCGTGTCTTGTGTCTTTTGAGGAGTTCGCATTTCATTCATAAATATATATACTTTCGAAAACTTTTCGTTTATAAGCTTTTTACGTCAACGCGCAATGTCACAAGAAAATTTTAAGCCATTCTCCCTCCCCAACTTTACCACGTCTCCCTTTTAATCAATAACCAATGTCAAACATGCGTTTTCTTGGCCTTTTTGACGTGTTTCGTTGTTCTTGTCTGCGGCATTTGGCAACTGGCCGCGTGTGTGGGGCATGTTTATGTTTACCTGTTGACGCTGGTGGCATCGGCGGCGGTTGCAGAGGTAACTACAATAGCGACAACAGAAACAGAGAACGACAGAAAAGCAACAAGTAACAAAAACAAGATCACAAAACTTTTCAAACCAAAAATATTTGAATACTATTCTGATAAACTCTCTTTATTCGCGTCAAATAATGCACACACTTACAACGAGAAGTATGTGGATAACTTTTCATTTCTCTTGATCTTAAAGGTTTTTTGTGGGCTTTTTTTCAATTAAAATATTGATAGGCATAATATATTTTGTACTTTAATTTCAACATACATAAATATGTCATTTTTTATTATTGTTTTGATATCTTTTTCGACTGATATTAGTTGAAATTAAAACAATAAATAGTAGTACGGAATTTAACAAGAGAACTTACTTTTTGTCACAGCAGTATAAACTTATTCATTCTGTTTGAGTAATAACATTATTTTAAGTTCAGTAAAAAGTATTCAGTTTCATTTCTATTATACGTTTTTGACACTACCCGGTATTTATTTTCAAGAAAAATAATAATAATAATGCGTAGGCATTGAAGTTGTCATGGTTATTTAATTGTTGTCTTCTTGTTGTTGTCTGTTGTTGTTGTTTTTGTTGCTGTTGCTGTTGACGGCGACTTAGAATCAAATCAAAACTTGTCTAGTTGTCTGATTCAGCTGTTTGGACTGCGTGGGTTTTTCGAAGCTGTTTGATTAAAGTTCCGCTTGGCTTATTGGTATTTTTTAGTCAGCTCTATTGATGAATCGCCACTTAAGTGTTAATTGTCTGTGTTTAGCTAAATTATGATGCTGAAGTGGATCTTAAGGCTGCAGCTTCGAATCGAACTGGAATATTAACTGATAGTTTTTACTTTTGACAAGCTTATAGAAACTCGATCTTTTGATGGGTTCTAATGAGCTGTTTTGCCTAAGTAGTTGATTAACGAGCGCACGATTTTATTTACTTGTTTAGCTAATAGGAAAACTGTAAAGCTAAAGCCGTAAAGCTTTAAACATTATTGTTGACAATATCGTGATCTATTTATCCTCATTAGTCAATTTGTTATGTTTATACAATTTTATAAGTGTACACCCTCTTAAATAGCTCTAAACTTATTTGATTCAAATTTATTGCAAAAGTTTCAAGGGGTCAAGTGTAATTTTTTTTTTTTACACTCTGCACCACTCTGCAATTTGTTCGGTGCTGGAGTATTGTGACGGTTACAGTAAAACCCCAAATAATAACAATAAGAGCAGTAGGAGTAACAAAAACACATGGCGGCAGTAGAATTCAAGTGCACTTTGTTAAACCAATTAATTTACATTTCCGCGCAGAGCAAGCCAACAAAAAATAAATACAAAGAACATCAGCACAAACAAACATGAACAAAAACAGAAACAGGAACGCCTCACTGAGAAAGAGGGAAAGGCAGAGCGAGTTAGAGAGAGAGGGAGATAGCAACAACAATAAATGGGAATGCTGGAAAAACTGTACAACATAGAAACAAAAGTAGAAACCAGTCGACCACTTGACGAACGGCTGCCACTCGACTTGAACGGATGGATGCTGAATCGTCAGGATGCAAAGGCTATCAAAGCCACAAATTTACTTTTAGTCTCTCTTTGTGTGTTTGTGTGTGAGTGTGTTAGAGAGACTGCATGCTTGTGCTGGTTAGCTTGAAGTGGGCAGCGGTTCTACTTGCGTCGGCGACAACAGTAACCAGATTCAAGTGCCCCTTGTCTGTTGAGCAGTTGGAATCGGTCAGCGGTCAGGATGCGGCGAGGACTTACCGCAAAAAGCATAGCGCGCTTTTAAGCGTTGTAGTCAGGTTGCAATGAGACCTGGGTACGAAGACTTGCAAAATGCTTCAACAGTGTATGAAATAAGCACATTAAATTTTGGCCCCTATTTTGGCATTTTGCACGTGGTTCTGTTGTGGTTATCCTTGGCAGCGACGAATTCAGCATTTGAGTCACGTGCTTTTTTCTCTGATTAAAGCTATTCTGCAAATGGTTTCTATTAATCTAAACACAATATTTATAAAATGCATGTTTTCTACTTTTCTACTAAAATTTAAAAAAAAAAATTAAAAACGGCTTATTTTGCAATATTTTATTCAATATGTGATATATGTGATCAAAAATCTTAAAAAAAAACATTTTCAAATATTTTAACTAAAGTAATTTTTTACAAATTGCAATTTTATCCTCGTCATTGGCTTCACTGAACGAGTCTTTTCCTCTCAATGAATATTTTCAATTTAAATGCTCATTTTATATGCTCAATTAAAATTTAAAATTTAAAAAAAAAAGTGTCTCAATGCTACAGTTAATTTTTGGGCATAAGCATAGTGATTTCAGCTTTTCATCAGGTTATGCGTAGAACAAATTTACATAAGAAAGTGAATTTTGATTTAACAAATAAAACTTTTGTTAAAATGAGTTGATATGTGAAAGAAACAGCAAATGAAATTAAGATAAATGAGAAAAAAACCAAAACTTCAATAATATTTTCCTCCACTTGGGATCATGCTGAAACAGGGAATCTGCTTCTTCGGGTAAACGTGAATTTGGCACTATGTATGTTACTTTTCCTTCCGTTTGATTATTAGCCGGAGTTGCATGGGCATTAGTCTCTGTGGAAATGGATGATTTTTCTCACTTATAATGAAGATTTGTCTTTTAGTATTGCGTCATTGCAGATCGCTTAAATGCGGGAAGATCTCAAAAGCGAGATGAGTAATTTTGTGTATTGTAAAAGTAATCAAAAACATTCAAAGTGAAAAATGATTCTAAGATAGCTCAATTTCATAAATTTTCTTTAGAATGGGAACTAAATTTTCAATATTCATATTTCTTTAATGAAATCATGTGCTTAACTAACTAACTAATTATGCTCTTCAAAACAGAATTTCAAGAGTCTCTAATAAATTTAAATAGTGTAAAAATTGTTATTTAGAAATGCGCAGAGAACGCTTGTGTAAACATACGATAACGGTTATGAAATGTTTCCTTCTGCTTACATTAATCCATGAACTATATTAATATTCCCGTTTAGTCTTTGATAATACCCCCCAAAAAGATTTATTTCTTATAAACAAAATTAAAGATTGGAAATACTATAGATATATATATATATATATACATATATATACATATATACATACATATATATACATATGATAGAAATCACGCACAGATGATTTTACATACTCTTAAAAAAGTTATTGTGTACCTATATATCTATGATGGTATGATGGTAAATTTTACAGGCAGATGAAGATATTTGCCAGTGCCATCTAGATGTAATATACTAGGAATGCATGACACATAAATATCACATCTTCACTTCAGCTATAATTGCTTCAACGTGGCACTTTACCCAGACACATTTGCAATGCGACAGCCATGAAGATGCATCCTGTAAGAGACCACCCCTACCCCTCCCTCATGATTCCTACAGCCCATCCGCACACATATATATATGTACAGGCAGAGAGTAGGGTTTCCGTTGCGGCTCCATTGCAACCGGTTTTTGAATATTTTTATATAGCGAGGTTTTTGTGACCCTTCCTTGCATGTTATTGCATTTAATTTGCGACAACGTAAGCCGCTGCCCTGCAAAAGGGAGACAAAGATAGTCTAAGATAGAGATAGGTCAAGAGGACCGAAGACAAAGACAGAGGCAGAGGCAGAGTTGCAGACACCGCACAGACAGCGAGAAATATTTACAAAATTTGTTGTACGCAAAGAACTTAGTTGTTTGTCATTGTGTTTTTTTGGTGTGTTTGTTCTTGTGTTACTCTATTTACTAACACAAATGGTAACTCGCGGCCAACCATGCGATAACAGGCTGAAAGATATTTGTGAGAGAGAACGAGAGAACAACAACAGATGCAACATTATAATTTTATCTTTTTTTTTTGCAAACGGCAACGAAATTAAATGAAAACTTTATGCAGCTGGAAATGCAGACACAGACACAGGTCACATAGATACCCACAAGCAGCAAATAAACACATACAAACACACACATGTATATTGCAATTGTTTAGCTTCTAAAGTTATTGCTGCATTGCGCGCACTCGCATTTTTTGCCTGTATAAATTTTATTGTATCGCTTTATTTGTAAGTTTCATTTTTTACTCTTATTTGTGCGTCTGCTGCATATCCACACCCACCTCTCCTTCTTCATCATTCATTACTGTTCATTCGTTACTGTTTTGCAATGTTAACTACGCTTTCATCGCAAAAATATTATTATTTATACTGCCTCTTTAGCTCTGCGCTTCTTTCCCTTTCATTGTGTGTGAACTTTCGTGATATTTCTTTGGCACCCACTAAGTACAATTCATGTTTTTCAATTTCTCTCTCTTTCTCTCTCTTTCTTTCTGTGTGTGTATCAGCAAATGGAATTATGTGCATATGAAATGTACATTAACAATGTGGTTCGACTATTATTATTGCTAATTATTATTATTGTGCAGCTAGCAAATATGAAACTCTAATTTATTATGCAAACTTACAAGTTATGGAGAGAAATTTAAATGAGGGATTTTTTTTTGAATAAGTATTATTTTTAACCGCTGCTATTAATTAACCTATTTCTACTGGATTAAAGATTACCAAATTCAGATAGTTAATTTATTGTTTGTTTTTTGCTATTTACTATTCTAGAAATACGAATTACGGTAATTGACATTTCAGCGTTTAAGTTTCAGCGTGTCATTTTGAAGTTTGCTATCTTTTGAAACTAATCGATATGCTAGAAAAGTTGTATGTTTCGAAAAGTTATTCTTGGAGATCAGAATCGTATATTATAGGTTAATTTTTAACATTATAAAAGGTGAAAAGGATAATATATATATATATATATATATATATATATATATACATATATTTATATATATCAAATTTGTGATATTAACATACCCCGGGGAATGATTATTTCATTTTACCTAATATTGCTCCCGAATCCCCATCTAATTAGTATAAAATTTCCTGTATATATAAAATTAATTGATCAACTGGATTAATCCTAATCTGGTCATTTATCCCTAAATTCAATATTAACATTTTAGAAATTTACATTTAATGCCAAAAAACACTTCAATATAAAATCACACAATATTCGACCTTTAACGTCAATTGAAATTCACATAATTTACAATTGCCAAATCGTCAATGCACTATGGCAGAGTGATAAAATAGAGTGATGAAATATGTTGCACATCACTCTACCCCCTCACCATACAGAATATTGAGAAAATGAGAAACAACAGGAGAAAAATTATGGCAATCATATATATTTTCAAAAACAACATGCGGCTATCAATCAAAAAAATAAACCAGAAACTGTAAACATAATATCAACTGGTTGCGAGTCTGAGAAGTCTCAGCTAGACAAAATTCAGCAATTTTTCAGTGTCATCGACGAGACATAAACAAGAACTATAAAAGCATATTATATGCGCTTTAGTTTCCGCAAATATGTACATGGTCATGTCACATAATCAAATAGTGATAATGTAGATTTAATTGTTTATTCGATTTTACTAATTCAAAAGTATACATTTAGCTGCAAATTTAAAGTACATTAAATTTGATTGAAAACTAAACTGTGAGTGATATAATTTATTGCTTTTAAGCATATGAACGGAATAAAAATACTCCATTTATGCCAATTATTGTGTATAAATGGTGATGAAAGCACTGCAATTTTAACAGTTGTCAGAAAACCAAAATGTCACTTCGCACCCACGCAAAACTTACAGCAAAATATAAGTGACAACCGGGCTATTGGGCATGGCAGCCACGTGGGGGCTTCTCGCTGTTGTTTGCTTGTGCGATAAAGTTCACAACTATTTCGAAATGCTCGCGGCACGAAAACAACATATTCAATTGCAACAAAAGCAACATCAACATCAAAAGACAAACCATACACATGTCAGATAAGGCTTATCAGACTCGCAGCGGCGCATCTAATACAAGTTAAATAAGATAAAAGTGTGAAAAACTATACCAATTGAGTTGCGCATCTTGGTGATGCTTGGGAAATCTGTCAGCATCATAGAGCAATTTTGCAAGTTTCTGTTGTTTTAGCCCAATTAACAGAATATTTTTCATATCTTATTTCCACAGTTTATGTTTTCCTAAGCTCTTGTGGTTAATTAAATATTTAGCTAGATAAGTGAGCTTAGAGAAATGGTGCTTAAATTGGGAGTCGCTGGCAGTCAACAAATACTAAGGAAAAAAGGGTGAATAAGCCCATAAAAAATATGCCAAGCGTTGTGGCGCACAAATTATTTACCTTTACCTAACCGGCTGCAGAAGGTAATTTAAATTCTAATGATAATGCCGCAAAGGCCCAACAGCTCAGCTCATATCTCCAGGGTGGTCGCCAACGCAGCGGGAACTGGCTCTTGCTCTAAGGAAGCTTAGCAAATTAGGGCGCTCGGCAACCAACCAATAATAACCAAAAACCACCCAACGCCTTCAAATCCTTTGGAGCAGTTCTACAACATAAATTTGTACTTTATTTCCGCCTTATGCATAATTTCAGTGCGAGAGTTTCATCGCAGCTCATTTTCGGCTTCTTTTGTTAATTATACTTTGTTTATTACGCATTGTGCAATTATTTCTTGTGTGTCTAGTGTGCGTGTGTGTGCGTATTTTTGCCCACGGATTCGTGCTCTGCCAATGTGCCATGAACGCATAGCTAATGTCTTGAGATGCAGCTAAACTAACGAATGCCTGATGATGATTTATTATCTGAATTAACTCAAAGAATAATTATTACAAATGATAAAACAAAATTCATATTCAAACATTAAATAGCTTTAAAAAGCAACTTTTCCTAAGCAACTTAACCATTTAACAACTTAGCTGTTAAGGTCCGATCCAAATTCATTATCAAACTTCTTAAGTTAAGCCACTTACCCATAATTAACCAAACAATTGTGAGGCAAGCACTGAACGCACAATTTAACACATAATTTATTGTTAAAGCATTCTCCCAAGGACAGTTAAGCCGCAAAAGGGCCAAGATCAGTGTGAGCAAACCCAAAGAGTAGTTGAAATTTATATTTTACAAGTTTGGTTAATTAAACGGATGGTCACCGCTTTCCACAAAATCAATTGGCAAACCGGCGCAGCTAACACCATAATAATCCTTTCAAATGGCCAGAACAAAAGACCGCCATAGCCACACCAATAGATATCGAACCACTCCAGTCAAAAGTAAATATTTTAACACTTCGTTTGCCTAAAACAAAACTAAGCGTTCCAAACGAACGATTTGGGCTTTAAGTCCTTTTTGTGTTCTCAGAGAGCTCTGGCGTTTGGCAACAATCATTGCGTCATTAATCAGGCGGCATTTGCAAATGCCCCGACTTTCAATATAGTAGTGAACCAAAACTCAACGTCCAAAAGTTGAGCAGTCGGCAGCTGGCCTGAGAACTACGCGACTGGCGAAAAAGCCAACTTGAATTTTATTGATTTTTGCCGGTCTATGAAGTCCCTGCCAAGAAAGTTGAATGATTCGCTTAAACCAAAAAAATGAAATGAAAGCGATGCGCAGACAAATTTAAGTTGACGCGATTGTGTTATCAATAATCTAACCAAATCACAGTATTGATATTTTACTCTTAAGTACTGATAAATTGTCGATTAGCAAAAATGATTTGTAAATTATTTAATGACTTTAAGCACTTGCTGCAATCGCTTATCCCATATAGAAAAGCATGCAAAATAGTCGTCGTAAAAGTGTGAAAATGTGATAGCCATGATGGAAAATGTTGCATGCTCAAAGGGATTTCCATATGACTTGTCGCTTGACGCTGTTCACTCTGTCGATATGGCCCTTCAATGTCCTTTCTCTTTTGCTGGCAACAAGGAAAAGAAAATATCAAATGCCTTTTCCATTTTTTTTTACATGTGCCGTTACAGCCTCGGGCAACCTGAACATATCACCGTAGCGCGTAACCCCTAACCCGATCCATCCGCACGTCCCTCTCACAAACGCATTAAAGGCCACGCCAACATTTTTCTAGCTGGGCAACAAACCAACCGAGCAACCACCCAGCGGCACGGCACTCACATTTGTGTATTAATAAAATATCCATACATACATGCTAAGTAAGCGTCTCCACACCGCCTACCCCCTCAACACTTTGCCACATATACATATATATATATATGTGTGCGTGTGCTTGCTTCTGTGATTCCTGCAGCCGAAACGAATTGGGATTTAAGTGTTGTACAAGTACAAGGACATGGCTTTCTCGATGTGAAAGTCGTTGTGTGTGTGGCCGGGGAGTATAAAAATAAAGTGCGCTGCTTGCTTGCAGGCAGCTTGTGCTACGCTGTGTGGAAAAAAACTGTTTGCCACAGTACATGCCCCAAACACTGGCAGCGTGGCGAGTATTTGCCCAAAAGGAAACCTCAAAAGTGCTTGCATGACATTGCGTATACGCAGTTTTCCCTTTTCTTTGTTTGCAACTGTTGAAAATTACTTGTGTACATATATCGCACATGTAAATAGACATTTGCAGCAAGCATTAAAGCAAATAAAAGCTGCCAAAAATGTATGCCAAATTGTGATAGCGACCTCAATTTTATATAATATTTTTTTTTTTTTTAGTTTTATTATCATTTTGTGTTAGACTTCAGTAAAGCTAGATAGTAATAATAATAATAATAATTCAGTAAAGTTAGATAATATGCACTTTGACAAGACGTGTCAAATTGAAATAGCTTTGTAATGTTTTTCGATTGTATTATTTCTATCTTTAATAATAACATTTCGAATTCCTTTAGAATTTTTAAATTTTTCACATATTTACCGTCATATTTAATCAAGTGATTTAAGTCTATACTTTAAAAACTTAAATAAGCTTCTGAAACTGATGTTCATTTCAGGCATACCTCTAACAAACGCTGCATGTTGGTTTTTTCACTAATATTCTTGATTATTATCAAGACTTACTACAATATTTTCCTTCTTACATAATCTAAATTCCTTTATTATCATCGCTTCATTCACTTCACCCTCGCGTTCATCGATAGTTATTCGATTTACTTGTTGTCTGTAAACAAATTCCATTGATCGGAATTATCTATCCGTAATAGTTTTTCTGCTTGGCTAAAAGTTTCTTAACTGACTGCTGTGCACCTTCCACTTAACTACCACCTGCCACCTGCCAAATACGGAATTTAATTATTTGCCGCAGTTGTTGTGCTGTTACTGTTGCTCTTGCTGCTAGTGGTCGATTTTGCATAACACATTCATTAATTTAACGACGGCAACGGGGAAAACTTCTGCTTAACAGCAGCGGTAACTGGCAGCCATTTTGTGATTAAATCTGGGCGAAAGTTTCTCGTACCTCCCCCAAACCCAAAATAAAAATTCACCAACGAAAGAAAGATAGCGGAAAACATCTGGAAGCGATTGTTGTGACCCCAGTTTCTGATGCTTTTGGTGTTCATTCAATTGTTACCGTTTGTAATGTGCAAATTATTATTGTAAATGAATTGAATTAATTTTGCGCAGATTTCATCAAGTTTGTTGGAAGTCTTGTAGTCGATTTGTTAAATTCAATTACTTTATTGTGATTTTATTGTGTGTGACTGTATGGTCCCTCCATTCTCGTGAGAATGCGTCCAAGTTAAGCACAAAAAGCATGGGTTTGAGCTGATAAAAGAAAAAATTGTATGGAACAACAATTTTTTATTCTATGTTATTATGCTTAAGTCTATTGCGTGATTTCATATATAGTTGCTGTTTTTAAAAATACTATGCTGTTATTGCAGGGCGGGTGTTTCATTCATGTTTGAGTTTTTCCAACTTTACCATTTGCTTGCCGTGCACGTTTGCTCGGAAATTGTATGATGTAATCGAATTTTAATGTCCACAGCCCAAGGGGAACGAGCACGTGAGCAGATCATAAATAAATTACTAACATATAAAAAGGGATCGGACGGCATATAAATTGAAAGCTCAGCTTTAACTTTTGCTATAATCAAGACGCTTATTTATAATTTGTTCAGTACGCGTAATTTAAATTTAATAGTCATAACTTTCCTTTGCGTAAATGTCGAGTTTCTCAGTGTATTCGCAATATATACTAAATTATTTTTATATTGCCCTGCGGTTATGGCTTGCACTAAGGTTAGTTTCTTTAGAAAATTCATTTCGATATGTTTATAACCATATCAATAAGCAAATTGAAAATTACTGAATTATAAATTCGTTCTTTTCAACTTTAACTAGTATTTTTTTAGATTTCGTTTGTATATTGTAAATAAATCTAATTATCAAATGTCTGATGCATTAATCAATTTGCAATAGTTAAGATACTTTAATAAGTATTACAACCTCAAGTCATAGTAGTAACAATAAGATTTAAATTTTATATACATTTTTAGTTTGAAATTTGATTTAAATATTTTATTCGAACATTTATTACCATATTATGTAATGTAATGTATTATGCAAATGTTTAACATAAAATTAAAATGTATTTTAGTTACTCATATGTGGCGAATTTATAAATCTGAAACACACTCCCATAATATTCACACCTATTGTAAATGCAATGCAAGCACATCATAAAACAGACGTCTCTGTCTTACACACGTACACACATACACACACAAAAACTACATTTTCGACATACTTTGGGATTTCAGTGACATGTCAAAATCGCATAAGCACCCTTCAGTAGATTAAAACTTTGATCCAAGCACAGCCGCAAATTATTAGCATACACTTGTGTTGCAATCGATATCAGACTAGGAAAAGTTTGTCTTGGGGCTTTGTCGACCGCAAAGATACCGAAATTGAAAATCCACATGGCAAAGCTTATTAAGACAGGTCAAAAATAACAATGGCAAAGTAGCATTTATTATTGCGTTGAATCTGCAAAAAATCAAATTGTCAGAAAGCTGCAAATACAGAAAATGTTCGTTTATTAAGGGCACAAAATTCTATTAGCATTGAATACATTGTAATTAGAATGAGCTGTGGTCTTAATTATTTTATACACACACACACACACACACGAGGGCTAGCTCATTTGTTGGTAGCTTGATATTTCAATTAGACCCTAATAAAGTTGTCTAACCGAACCGCAAAAAACTAATTTTCCTGCTTACTCGTGCAGACAGGACTCGCAGATTCTATACTAGAGGAAGCGATGAAGAGGGAGAGTAAAAATCGCTTGTGTTTGGGTGGTTTGTCGGTTTTGTCGGATTCTGGTGTCTTTAGGTCTGCCAATTTGCTTTGGCATGTCCGGGCGTTGTCTTTAATTGGCCAACTTAAGTACCGTTACGTTTCAATTTTACTTTTTCAAATTTTCTTGCAACTGCCTGCCAGCGAACCAGCCACATTTCCCTAGCCATTTAGTTTACCTTGCATTTTCAATTAGTGTTGGTGTCGTTGTCCGTTTGCTCAAATAGGTGGCAATGCTTTCTTTTCTCGCTCGGTGTCCTACACAACTTCGCCTTAACATCACCCGCAAGCTGATTTATGTCGTTGTCTGGCACGGACCCCAGCACAGCTTGGGTATGGCTTGGCAAATAGATGGCGATGGAGGTGGGCATCAGGATGGGGTTAGACAATGGGCGACTTTAGCAACGAAGCGTGCCAATCTCTGGCTATCTCTGCCTTGGCGCAGCCTTAACTAACTCGTCTTTATTTTTCACTTGGCTGCGTATTTGCACAGTATCGGCAAAGGTATGGTATCCCATTCTAGCCATGTTTGAAATGTCTATCGGCTAAACTCATAGTACGCGCCATAAGGTGCAATATTGATGTATGGCTTGGTAATCGACAATATGTAATTAGTTTTTTATATAAATAAATAAAAGTAAACTGGAGTTTGTTTTGACAATAATTATTTGCTCTCAATGTTCCCTTGGCTGAACACATATCAAAAAAAAAAAAAGAAAAAAATTATATTAACTGATTAAATATCAAATATCACGTTCAAAATAAAAATTATTTGTACAAAATATTTTTATCCTAAATAATTGTTCACGATTTTGCACATTTTTTATTTGGCACTTATTTTTAATAGCTGTTGTGGTTTTTGATTTGTACTAGATTATATTTTGCACCACCAGCATAGTAAAAATAATTAATGAGAAACTATTATATTTATAGTTAATTAGAGGATTCTTTGAAGACTGACATATGTTTATGCTAGAATGTGGTTAAAGAACATTTTAATTAAACAAATCATTTCGATGGAAATCTTTGTGTCTGATTATTACTAACTGAAGATTTCAAGCAGTTTTTAGTCGAATTTATTTTATAACAAGGCAATGTTATTAATAACGGTGATTCTACAAGACTTATGTAATTAGTATATGTGTGTATTGTATTATGTAACATCATTCTGTGTATAAGGTACAATTCTACACCAATCCTATAAATAGAATAAGTGCGAGTTCAATCCGGCTTTTAATATTACACAATTATTTTATAGATACGTTTAATTTATTTAATAATTTATATATATATAAAACGCCTCAGCACCTGCGACAAGCTTTTACCGCGATGCAGCCCGTGCCACATTTAATATCTTGGAATGTCAGTCAGTCAGTTAATCAGTCTGTCAGTCAGTAAGAAAGAGGTGAGCAAAGGCTTGACCGGCAGCCTGGATTCTTGGTCCGTTCCTTTTGCCTGGGGTCCCATTTCTATTGTTTGGTTATTTATCCTGCGAGTTTGGCGCCCGCAACCTGCCGTGGTGCCTTTGAAGCATGCCACTTAGCATGGACTCAAATGACGCCTACAACGTGCAATTGGATGCACTGCCACGCCCACTTCGGGGGGAGGTAGATATAGTGTTATTTAACTTGAGCTTAGCATGCAGATCGTGTTCGCTTGGCATTCCTTTTGCTTTCTAATTTATCATGTCCATTTGTTTAGTCTTGCCTGGTCATTGCATGCGGCAACCATACGATAGTCACGCCCCTTTTCCCTTATCCAACACCTTGTTCATTTGTTATCCTTGTTTTTTTTTTTTGTATCTATGTACATGAATTTCTTTGTGTTTGGGCGAGTTTTGAATGAAGCAAATATTTTTTCCCAACGCCTTAGTCGATAGTTTGTTTTTGTAAAAAATTGCTTTAACTTTGTGGATTTTCCTTTTCTGCCTGGGCCTGGCTGTGGTTCTGTAGTTAGGTGGTTGTGGTTATCTTTGAGTTGCATTAAATTAATTAAGACACGGAATTAGGCAATGCTAATTTAAAAGATTATTTGTTTGAATGTGGAATGTTACAATGGAATTTAATTGGGAGTTAAAAATTTCTTAAACATAACAAGGAAACTTTCATAATTTTCTTCTTGTTAAATTACAATGAAAATATTTTCTTAAGTTGCTAGTATTTTTTCGTGATAAATAAATGTGTGCTTAATACGTCCAAATCATACGTCTAAGCTATAAATTTATTTGAAAACTAGGTGCTGATTTGTACTAGAAGTTTTGTGCTTTTTGCATTGAGCAAAACATTTAAATTCTGTTTGCCCAACTCCTCCTCCAGTTCGCACATTTTGCTTGCTGCATAATGTGACACGCAAAGGCAAACAAACGAAAACCTCTCCCTGATGAAAAGTGGCAGTCCTTCGCATTTGTGGCTAGTCGAAGATGCGGTTTCTGTTTCCCATAGTCGTCGCTGTCACAAATTGAATCAAGTTCCAAGCTGCCGAGATTCATCAACCACACAAATGCAAACGCAAACACAAATACAGACGCAAGCCGTGACAGTGACAGCATATCTTATTTAATTTCATCTCGCTCTGCTGCATATAACCCAGCAAAGACACGAGACCAGAGACCAGAACCAGAAACAGAAGTAAAACGGTTTTGAAGTCGGTCACAAACCAAGCATAACATTAATTTTTGGTAATCCATTTTGAAGAGTTGGTCACTGTGTAAGCACACTAAGAAACAGCAGCAGCTGCTACTTCAGTTTTCAGCTTTCAGTTTTAAGTTTTCAGATTTCAGTTGAGCAACCGCATGTAAACATGCCTTCATTAATTTAAAACTTAAGCAAATAACAGCACAACTTGGCTAGTTACCTCCAAGTCTCTGCCTCGGCCCGGCCTCCAAGCTATGTTCATTAGCTATTCAGCAGCACTTGAAAATCAGGGCAGGTAGCGGAACATCAACATTTGTTTGAAATTCCAAGTGAGGCACAAGACTTACATAGAAATGCAGATAAAGCAATGAAGAAAAATTAAAGAGAAATTTTAGAGAGGGGTAGAAAGGGAGTGACAGATAGATCTTTGCTAACCTAAATACTCCAAACTAAAGTTGAAACCTGACATCTTGCTGCCTGCTTTCGGGAGCAACGCTCCAAGGGTCAGCAGGTGCGTGTCCCCCGTGCCAAGTGGGTCTCTCTGAGCACAGTGCGTGTATGTTACTGTCCTCAGTTTTAGCATGGTGGAGTGCGTTGGGTGTGTGTTGCCAAGTCATAAAGCACAGGTAGACACATGCGCATGTAGCAGACAGCTAGGCATGATGAGCTGACAAAGTGCAACAGCCACATGTTGTGTGTGTGAGGATATTCTTCATCTCCCAAACCACTCCGTCTCACCCAACCTCTCCTTAGCTGCTTTGCATTGCAACTTGGCTATCAAAATTTACAGAGCGCCAGCAAATGCAGCGTTGTTTTATTACTAACGTATTAACTTAAATACGTTGTTAAAGTAATAAATCTTTAAAGCTTGCTACACTAGAAGTGTGCTTCTATTAAATTTATCAGTAAAAAGTACAATACAAACGAATCTTACATTGGGCGCATTTTTGTCACACACTTTAATGTGTGTGTCGGTGTATTTGTATTAACATGGTTTCGCGCATTTCCCTCATTACATGTTTTATTTCCCCAGTTTCTGCGTTGCTTGTAAACCGTTCACCGACAACACCGCAGAGTTTGCTCATTTGTTTATTTTCACATTTTAACTGAGTGGGTAAATTATAAATTATGCGAATTTTTTATTAAATATTTATGTTTATGCCGAATTTTAGCCTCCCCAAGCAATGCCCCCCAGCAGTCGGCTTTGACCTTTTCATCAAATCCTTCTTTCCATCCCCGTCGTCCTATATAACGTGTTTATGCCATGAAGCGTACAAATGCTTCAGTTGCGCTTGTCTGCCGTGAGTGTGGGTATGTATGTGCGTTTGTGTGTCATATGTATTTGAAATGATGCTGCCACGTAGCTGCCACGTAACCCGGACGACCGCAAAATTATCAGAATGATGATGATGCTGATGATTTTAGCAGGTAGTAGTCCACATAGATGGTCATAAATAGTTTTTGCAAAGCCATCGCATAGCACAAAACTTCAGTAGCTGCCACAACCGTTGGCATTTTCATTAGGAATTTCGACCTAAAAATTCCTAGCCTTGCAGATGCTTGTGTGACATGTACATGGTTTGAGCCGAGCCATGCAGAGCATGTCGAAATATTAGGAGAGGTATTGCAACGAGGCAGTATTTGCACAATTTGTTATTTGCGTCAATTGCAAAATTCTAATTTGCATGTATGCCCCTGGCTTTGATCGGAATTTATCAGGCTTTATCTAGAATCGAAATTCGCATTGCGTATGTGCGTATGTGTGTGTGTGTTTGTGTGTGCATTGCTCAATTTGCTTGCTGTTTATCTACATGTTAACATCAAATTTGTATCGTGCATCCTATCAGACAACTTGATTTGCTGGATTTTCAGCTTTTGCCGTTAATATATTCATGTTTCATTTATATAAATAAAATGGTATTCATTTCGTGAGAAATATTAAAATTAATTTAATTTGTACTTTAATTAATAGCGAAGTTTAAAAGTGTCTTTAGGAATATAGGTTTGTTGAACTTTGAATCTATTATTTGTCATAGGAGCTTTTAAATTTTACAAATCGAAATGTTGCGTATCCGCCGAGTGGTGTTTAATTAATTTAAATGCATTTTGCTTTCAATGGCAGCGTCGAACACAAATTTCATTAACTACTCCACGAAGTGCATTTAATTTGGTACGCAAAAACCCAGATGATCGACGTTAAAAAAGCTGAGTGATTGATTGATTGATCGCGAAATTCCCAAACAACTTAACAACAAAATGGCTACATAGCTCAACCGCACAGAGAACGATATGCTAACGACAATAACGATAAAAAGCGTACAACAGCAGCAGCAGCAAACATTTGAGACTCCCAGCATGAATGGATTTCGGATTACGGGTTATCCGGCCGCCGCCACACCCACTGCACGTACTGGCACTGCGAACAGCATTTATGCCAAGCCCAATGCCCACGAATTGGATCTGCACATAAGTGAGTCGCTGCTATACCCAGGCAGCACTCAGCCCCACCAACAACAGCAGCAGGAACAATTGCTGCAGAGCTCACCAGGGCCGCCGCCACAATTGACGAATATGTTGCCTATAACTGGCATACCGGGTGCGGCCACGCCCATCGCTTTGAAGGGCAACAACCCCTTTCTGAATAGTCCCTCGCCAACAGAGGCGCCACCAACAGTTGCTGCCAGGTCGACAGCAGCGGCGACAACATCGAGCGGCTACGAGATGCCCGAATATGCGGAACCATCGCGTCTTCGCGGCCTCAAGCAGCGACCCCATAGTATTGCTGTGAGTACCTCTGCACCCTCGCCCACTGATGGGGCCGGGCGCTCCAGCTTTGTTGATTACAATGCCCAACAACAACAACGACTGATGCAGCTGTCACGCCAGCAGCAGCAGTTGCGCAATGCAGTCAGCCTTGTAAGCAGCGCCGGCAGCAACACATCGACCACATCAACATCGACTGCCGCGGACAAGGAGTCCTTCTATGCGGCCATCTTTCAGCATTACCGCCAGAGCCCCACCATTGGGCAGAACCCAGCGGCCCCACCGGTGCCACTACACCGCAAGCCGACCACCCAAGTGGCAACAGCTGGCCAAGTACCGATCGTGCCACGTCGCTCTCACAGCACACCCAGACCCAACGGGCCAGCGCTGCAACAGCAGCAGCAACAGCCACAGTTGCAGTCAGCATCAATCAATGGACATGCGAATGGCAATGGAATGCAACGTCCGCGCAGCCTGGATCGCTATAATGTGGCTGGTGGCGTTGCTGAGGCGCCGCCCATTCCGCTGCGTCGCTTTGTGAATGGTGTCAACAACAATGGCACACTCGGTCGAAGTCAGCAGCGCAGTCCCAAGAAGAGTAGCAGCGCCGACAACATGTTGCAGCCAGCGCCCCAAGTTCAAGCACAAAACACAATGCGCCACTCGATGACCTTTCATGGCAGCCAGGAGCAGGCCGCAGATGCGGCTGACAAGGCTGAGACGCGGCCCAACAGCTATGCGGCACCAGGGCCGGATCAGGCCTACCTTGAGCATCAGCTGCGCGCCTATTCCGAGCAGCTGCGCACCATTACGGAGAGCGTTCGTAAATATTCCGAGCAGGCCAAACTGCTTTCCGAGCTAAAGCGACAACAGCAGCTCACAAAGCAGAGCCAAACTAATCTTAATTTGCTGGCGCCAAACAGCAACAGCAATGGCAATGGCAACAGCAACTGTAAGAGCAGCAACAGTTCCACAAACAACAACAACAACAACAATATCTTTCAGTCAAACATGATCTCGCCGGAGATTGTGAGCAAATCGCTGGCCTCGTTGTCCGGCGCTGAGGTGCAAACTCCGTCCAATCAGCTCCGCCTTTTCCTGGACAACATACGCAGCAGCATGCGGCAGGAGTATCAACAGCACATGCCCGACGACATCCTCAAGCCGACGCCAACAACGACGATGACAACGTCGACGGAGACAGTGAAAGCGAAGCTGAAGCAAAATGGCGACACGGCTGTATCCAAAGTTGTTGCAGAGGAGGCGCCAGCGCCAACGCCGTCGGATCAGTTACGCCAATTTCTGGATGCGATACGCGGCAATAAAATACCTGAGAATACCGACCAGCCCAAACTGAACAATTCCCAAACGCTAGATTCGTTCATTTCGAAGCCTCTTCAAATGCCCGACGTCACCTCGGGCACGCCATGCGTGGCTGTTGCACCCGGCGGAGAACAATGTGGTGCCAACAATCCACCCACACGCAGGCGACCAAAGAGCAGTGTTCTGCCCGCCAAGCTTGAGCAGCGCGAGCATTCGTTGGTCACATCAGAGAGCTTTCATCAAATCTCCGATAATTTGCGACTGATGAGCGAGGATTTGCAGGCTCTTAGCCCCAGCAAGGTGGTGGTCAGCAGCTCGGCCAGCAGCGGCAGCCTCAAAACGCTTGCAGCCAATGGCAACAGTTCTCTAATCGCAGAGCTGCGTGTGATTACCACTTCGCCACAGCAAATGGTTAAGAGCAAATCGAATTGCTCGTTGGGATCGCTTGCTCTTACGGCAACGACGCCATCGAGTGCAACGACGACACCATCAACGGCGCCACTGATGACTGACTTTAATGAGATCTTGGACAGCTTTCATGCCATGGCCGATAAGTATAAATCGAAAGGTTCCTATGATTATTTGCGAAAGTGCTCGGACGCCTTGCGACAGCATTCCATGCAGCTGAAGCTGCAGCAACAGCAGCAGCAGCAGCACCAAACCCAGCAGCAGCAACAACAAACACACCAGCAACATTCATTCCAGCAACAACAATTGCAAAACGGATTCAACAGCGACGACAGCAGCTCCTGCAGCACCACTCCGGGCAGCATTCGGGATGCTGTGCAGAATCTTCTGCTACTCCCTCGAAACGGTTTTCAGATACTCGACGATCGCATGCGATTGTTTATCGATATCATCGATAGCCAGGATCGCTTGAGTCAGGTAAGTTAAACATATCCAAATACTATATGCTACAGATATATACATCTTTGTACTCGATTAAACATCATCCCAAGAAAGTGCAAAATATGTTAGTATAAAGGCAGCTGGTGTTTTTAAGTCCCTATTTATTAATAAACATCTAAAATTGTGTTTTATTAATAATTTATTACCATATTTCGTTCCAGGTATGTTTAAAATTTCACCATTTATTATCATATTGTGAATGTAAGTAGAAGCATATTTTATGTGAATTATTATTATTATTATTGGAAGACCTCAGGTATTAAGACCTAGTTAGATCTACAGTGCCTGAGCATACATTTAAATCCAAATGGACTTCTTTGTTCTACCTGGGAAACATCTACCTACGACAAAATCTGAATTGATATACTCGTACTTTTTGTAGTCCTTCTCATTGTCACAAAATTCGAAAAGTTCTCTACCGATTATGTATAGTTTAGTTAGGTGACTGTCTAAACCAGAATACATTTTTTTGTTCGTAATTTGAAAGAAATTCAGACAAATAATTTGTAAACAAAAAATTGTCAATTTGTTAATTAATTTAAAAATATTTTACGATATGTTTATATGTAATTCTTTATTACAGCATTTGTCTGTTTGGATGTATTCATTTCAAATGTAAACTATTCTATTTATTAATTATACTATTATCATTGGGATAGTCAATGCCATTCGCCCACATTCCTCGTTTTAAATTTGGCCTGACCAATTTATCTTAGCCACCCGCATAAGACTTTCAATTGCAAAATATATGAAAGTCATGAAAGTCATGAAACCATGACCCAGAGCGATTAAGTTTTTAGCATCAAAATCCAACCCTACCAACATCAACTAATAAAAACTGGAAAACTCATTTTGGGGACAGCTAACTAATTTCAACGCTAATCGCCGATGAATCTTAGGAACTAAAATTGAAATTTTAATCAAATTTCGGTGGTGAATTTTGAGTTAACCGTAACCACGCGCACTTTAATATGTGTAGCTTTAGGAAGTTCATTCATAACGATGCTGATGTTGAGGCAGGATAATCAGCTGCCTATGTATGTGTGTAGGTGTGTGTGTGGATATGTGTGTATGTTCAGAGATCATTTAACTAGGGCACGGCATAGGCGACAAGTCACGAAAATTCCCAAAAGTAGCTAATCAGATAATCAGACTATAATGACCTGGTCTTTCCACGCCTCTAGTCACTTCCTCAGGCTTTTAAGATTTGATATGCATTTACTGTTGCCTTCACTCAGACAACGTCTGGCTGTGTCGGTCAAAAATAAATCAGAGAACCAATTTTGTACAACTTGGCACGCCTGCGGGTAATAATCGGATGTGTTGGATTTGATGCAACCCCATTTCGGCAACCATCTCCTCAATTGCACACTCATCTTGATTGCCAAGTGTGATAGACGGGCTTAGAAAACAGATTTCGCTTGGAGCATTCAAATTGTACACGACTGGACCGGTATGTGTACATTTATCTGTATCTGTGCGCCTCCTGCTTTGTTCCCCACGAGGCCTTGTAAGTACAGTAAATTAACTATACGCTTGATTAAAATTTAAATTGTAGTTGCACTAGAGATGGAGTTGGCTAAGTGAAAGCTATTACATAGCAACATCAGTTTATCCACATGCATACATATGCTCATGTTAAAATCATGTTAAAAACATAATTCATACTGACATGATTTTAAAAATTGTCAACTATAATTCACGAGTTCTTTAAATTGTAAATCGACAAATACGAAAATTTATATCGACTCGATTTTGAAAAATTTAGTGAATGTGATAAGAAATAGATTTACTCTATTCACTCTGAGTAAATTAACAATGAAATAATAATCAATGAAATGTTCTCTCCTCTTCGAAAAGCTTATAATGAATTATACGAAGGTATTCAGCTCAAGCCCTAATGCACTGCACAGTTCTAATGATCCTCATTTGGAAGTACAATGCTTAACATGCTTAATGCTTTTTGTTGCGTATTGTAGAAAGCTGTTCAACTGATATGTAATATATTATAATAATTAAATTTGTTAATTAAGAACATAACTAAAATAATAAAATATTTACATGACTGCAGGCATTAATGCAGGCATATATATGGTAAATGTTACATATTTTACATTTTGTTGCAACTTAATGTGTTTTGGCTAGTAAAACCTACATAAACAAAATGTAATTTCACAATGTAATGGCTTGCGATTCTGCAAATATGCCCGAATTGAAATAATTTAAATAATTGCTATTAGCGACCGATTCACACACAAAGTAATTATTGAAACTTATTGTTAATGAAAAAAAATAACAAAAGCAACAACAATAATAACAATAATAACAATGATAACCACATGTTTGTCAAGCACATTCAAAATGGTGCCAAATGGACCAATTGCGATAAATGAACTGTAAAACCGAATTTGTCCCATTTTGGCTATTATTACCAATAGCGGCCAGCGGCGGCCACATTGACAGCATTGTCAAAAGCCATTTATTTAATTAGCTGAGCATACAACACCAAATCAACAACAGCAACATCAAAAGCAACAGAAATAACAACAAAAATAACAAGCGAAATAATTTATCCTGCAATTAATAAATGCAATTCTGTGGTCAACACCTAGCAGGATAACAATTAAATTATTCAATGATATCAAAACTTTCTTAATGACACTGTGCTGCAGGGTTCAAGTGTCTAGAGAGACATTTACACGAATACATTCTGATCATAGCCATCTCTATGCCCAAGTTTCGTGCATAATAGAGCTGAAACATTATATTATAAAATACTTGACATTCTGTTAGATTTCGCAAATGTAAGAAATGTTGAAAAAAAAATCAGTTCTTATTTTGAATTATTATGTTTAATTAATTTCATTAGTAACATTTTATTCTTGCATAGAATTATTCATTATATAAGAAATGTAATTTCTTATGCAACAATTTGATTGCAATATCTTAGCTAAATCAGTTAATAAATTTAATTCACATTTTTTTGTATTGTTAAAGCGTGGAATAGAAATGAGTGATGAGGAGAGTCAGATGTCTTATGAATTTCAACAGCTTTTAATTGTAACTCCTGTCGCTTGTCATCCATGTCGTTTATTAATTGCATGTCATAAATCATGATTATGCCACTTGCTGACCAACCGCTGGGCTAGACGTAGCTATTATTATTAATCTTTCGCCCACACACACACTCACACTTACATCCCAAAGGGAGAGAGACAGAGACAGTTTGACAGAGGGAAAGGGAGCGATGGGAATGAGTTTGTCCTACCTGGTGGCTGGCCTTATGGCAGATTCATGCAAATGCGCCATTGTCGGCGGCATCGCATCATGGCTGTTGTTCAGCTACTGGTTGGCCTATCCTGATTAATTGCAAAAGTTTACTAGTCACGTGAGACTGGAAGCACAGGCAGCAGGACCTGCCCTGGCCAAGGACGAGCCGTGGAAATATGTCAACTGCTCCGGCCATTTCGGGGCACCGAATTAATAACAAGCATCATAACCCGCGTATGTTGTCGCGTAAATTAGTTTTAATATTTAAACAACTTCATTACTCACATCCCACAGAGTGAGAATGTCCCATTGAGGAAAGATGAGAAAAATTGGCTCTCGCTGCAAAGACTACAAGTGGCCGCTTAATAACGCGCCTGCAATTGTGAATCGAAGCAACGCTATGCTGCCGCAATTAAATTAAGTTGAAGTTTTAACGGCAAGAGAAAGTCAAAAAGCCAATTTGCTACTATTTTTTCTTATATAAAATTCAATTTAAATTTATCATTAAAATCATTACGTGATACAGGTGGCACACTTCATGTTTACGCTTATTTGAAAGGAGTTGCAGATAGCAACAATGGCAACAAAAAGAGTAAACGCGAAAATCTGAGCCAACGGCAAACGAAAATGTTTGTATCTGCCACAATTTCCCCAGTTCTTCAGTTACACAGTCGTCTCGATGCCTGACAAGTCGTCAGCCTCAATGCATTTAGACAACAGCCGCCAGGCAACAACCAGCTCGATTTAATGTGCCGGGAGTGTGTGAGTTTGATCAGTATGTGCATGTCGTGTGTGGCTTTAGGCGATCGAAGGAAAAGCCTTTTTTGTGCTGATTTTTGACATATTTTCTTTGGCAACGGGAACAATAGACTGCAGGTCTATTTTTGCCAGGTGCAACTGGGTTAACCTGAGTGTAGCGTAGAGAGCTATGCAAATGGATAAAAACACATAAAAAATGTATCTCACAGGTTGCAGCAGATTCTAAACGAAATGCATTTCACAATTTGCAAACTACCTCTCTCGCTTTTTCACTCTTTTAGTGTCTTTTCAGTAGTTGCTACTTGGCAACAGCTCAATTTGGTATTGTGGCACGCAATGTATTCAACGTTTTTGAATGGCAGTTTCATTAATCAGAATACGTACCTGCATTTACAATTCGTATATTGTGCTCTCTACATTGATTTTATGATATTTGAGCTATGGCTCAAACCATTAAAGCCCTAACCCACCCCATCATTGCTCGTCTTGCGGTCCGCATGCGTTCCGGAACATCCATGAATTTCAGAACGCGAATGAAAAAGTGTAAATGTCAACAAATATCATTTATATTCAGCCAGCATTCCCATTTACATCGAATTAATGATGTGCACCGAGTTGTGTTTATACAATTATGTGACCGGACTTAAAAATTGGATTAACTGGTTTTGTAACTCTGGAATATATAGTAGGACACTCACAGAGAAACTATTGCTATGATTGATATTGGCATTTTCATCTCTAATGTAAAGTTTATTAGGAATTTCAACTTATTGCATTAATGGTTAAATAAGTTCATAGAGTGTCCATAAAAGACTGATTATATTTGACTATTGTCAGCATATGTTTGTAATTTACATTCCAAATATTAAACTATTTTTTTTTAAAGATTCACTTTAAAAAAAAAAACAGAGTAGTTTTAAGGAGTGCTGTTTTCTGTATTGTATTTTGAAGTGACAAAATGGGCTGACTGAGATATTTTAAAGTGTTGTTTGACATATTGACTAAAGTATATAATGGTTAATGATGTGGTTCCATAATGTCATTAGGCTTACCCATTTCTTAACGCTTTAACATATACGTTTTAAAGAAAACTAAATTTTTGACTAGTAGAGATGCCGTGAACCTCTATTCAATTTTACAACCTAAAGAATTGTTTCTTTATGCTACCAATAATTTACTTCACAAAAAGTTTAAAACTTCATCCACCCACAATACATGGCAAACATGCCTGCCAATAAGAGAAAAACATATTAATTTAACTGAGTTCAGACTCTAAAATTTCTTTAAAAATTTTAATAGATTAATTTTCTCGTTGAATATGAACTAAATTCACAAACCTATGACGAACACGTTTCTAACTAACGGAATACTAATAGGAACCAAAGACCAAATATATCGCAATCGCTCTGCGCTCGCCCCTTTTGTTACTTTTGAAAAGCGAGAGAGGAAGCGAGGGAGCATTCATTGCAGCTGTATATTATTTCCTTACAATAAAGTTTATAATTTTTAATCTTTTTAATCCAAGTAAATCAATATAAGATAATCACATATATACAAATATGCATATTATATACATATACATATATGTTAATTTTCGTCTTCATTTTTTGTTCCATATATTTAGGCGAATATTAGCATCGATTACATTTTGCCTAATTAAATTGTGCATTGTGGAAAACCGAGTCTGGTCGTGAATGCTGATAAGCCAAAATGATGAAAACCCAAATTAAGCGTTCAAATTCAAAACTTAAATGCCACTTTCATTTAGGCTCTAATTCTGTCAAAAACTTCTTTCACTGATCCGACTTGACTCTTTAAGATTGAAACTTTAGCACGCCGTTAATTGATATATTTTATCTGTTGTTCAGAATACTAGCTAAATTAAACCGAGCAACAACTTGACATTTCTCGAGGGCACCACATCAAAGTCAAAATCCGGTCGAGTGCGTTTATTAAAGGCGGCGCTGAAATGTTGCACAGCCAACTGCTGCGAAATTATTTTTTGCTGCCTTTTCCGATCTCTACAACATTCTGACTGCAGTTTAGCTCGTTGTCATGGAAATTTATTTGTGTGCGGTGCTTATATTTTACAGCCTGTTTTTAACACATACCCACAAACACACGTAATTGCAATCTCACTAATGTTGTCAAATGTGTTGCGGCTTTGCAATAGCAGCAGCAGTTACACCAATACGGTCACACTCAATTTGATTTTTTACGTGTGTGTTTTTTGGATTTTATATTACTCAGTGAGTTCAGATGCCAACTGCCATTCAGAGTCATCTTTTTTTTCGCTCATTACGCTTTTGTCAGTGCTGTTGTCGTGAGGTTCTTGTTGTTTTAGCCCATGTTGTTGACATTACTCAACGCCCAGTTTGGCAGACGCGTCAAGTTGTTTACTCGTTGTCTTTGTTTCGGCTCGGGTTTATTGTGTTTAATGTGCTGAAAAGTCTGCTTATTTATGGCACTGATTTCGTCTACGTCCTCACACACATATGCACACACACAACTACTAGTGTCTGTGACTTGGTGTGTGCTTGCCTGTAAGACTATTTTTCTTTAAGGGATCGCCCTACGCGATATACGCCAGTAAAAATAGTTGGGCCCAATGTTTCTTATGTTGTTGTCATCGAATCTGTTGCCTTTCGCTTGATTGTGTGGAAAATTGAACAAAACATGGGTGTATTACCAGTTGTCTAGCCTTCTGCTTATCCTTAAAGTTGTCACTTTCTCAGTTGGGCAAGACCTATAAATTCGAATTGATTTGGTAATTTGTTGATTTGACTGAATAGAGCGGATAATAACAGTAATAGATTTGAACAGTTATTTCATTTAATAAACACAATTGAAGTGCTCTTAAAGAGTAAAACATATCATAACATTAATATCTTCTTCTTCTCTTCTTCCAAGACTAAAATTAATATTTGAAATATTATCTCATGTAAGGGTATAAAAATCTCATAAGAAATCGGTTATCAATTTGTAGATGACTTCACTTTAGTTCGCTTAGCTAAAATTTTAAAGTTCGAATGTCCAATTAATTGGCAAATTTGTTGATTTGTGTGATAATGGTTTTAATCATTCGATAATCACTTCTTATGTGTAGTAAAAGAAGAGGAATTTATAAGCATGCACCAGCAGCAATCTTCAGTATACCAAAAATTATATCCCATAGAATTTATTTTTTCGTCTTCATTCCACACTTCACGGGAAATATTATTAAAAATTCGACTGTAAAAAGCTGTTAGATAATCATAATTTGCTCATATACTCGATAAAAGATTGTATAGTAATTGTAATGATTGTAATTGTAATGATTGTAATGTAATTGTATAGTTTTAAATCAATCCGTTAAACTGGAGTTTTGAAACTATAAGAAACTCTCTTATTCAGCTGATGCTTTAAATATCTTTCACAACATTAACAAGTGTGCTGCATCACTGTTCATATTTGTATATTGGCTCCTCATAGCTATTAAGTCATTGACATACAGAGTTACGATTAATACCTAAAGTAAACTTGACCAAGCGTATACTAGCAATACTAGCAATACTCTTGCCCACATATCCATTCACATATAGTAACAGTTGTATCTATATTTGCTGTCTGTCCTCGGCAGTGTGTAATTTTTATTTATTGGGTAGATGTTATTTATCTATTCGTATCTATCAAATATTAAATCATAAATTCATATAAAATGTATTTCATCGATTTCTGCATTTTCCACACAAAAACTGAAGCTAAATTTATGAACATTTTTGGTAACACAGCTGAAACTGCAATTGCAAACGCCACAGAAAAAACTACAATAAAGTTGTATAGCCCAAAACATATAGTAACTAATATTTTAGACCTTGTACTGCTAGCTTATTTTTTTGTGTCCCTGCTGCTTTATCCACACCCCTTTCCGACAAAAAGAGAAGGGGCAACAGTGTTTGGCTATTTTTTAATATGTTTGCAACGTGGAGAACGCTCGATATTGACGGGAAGGCATGCGGGACGTGTGCAGTGTTCAACTCTTAGTTCTCATATAGAATTCGTTAGATACAACCCTCCGCAGCAGTACACAGCAACTACGCTCTCCGCTTTGATATGATAGTGAGTGGTGTCGTTGTCGTTAGCTCAAAGTTTGTTGAACATTTTTGTCAGCATGCAGAGGCAATGCCATGACCACATCACACGGACATCAGAAACAGCGGCAGCGGCAGCCCCACCAGTAGATACTGTGGTTTTCACATAAGCTGAGCTACCCCAACAAGGGTACGCCGGTAACATCTTCCCTCGCATGGCATGTGTGCTTTACATACTAATACAGCGTTAGTTGTCAACGCCTGCTGTTGCCATTCTTATAAAAAGGTTGGTAAAATTCTGGCAACTTTTTTATTACTATTTTAAATTCATTTGAAATGCCAGTGTTTTTCGTCATTATATGACAATATTTTTCTTTCCATATTTTATTATTTGATTCAATTTAATGTTTAATATTTAATTTAAATATATTCATTTGCAAATTATGATGTAAACAGTGATCATGTTTAAATATAAAGGATTTTTAATTCTGTACGATTCATGATAATCAATGTGTTTTTTTTTTAAACCCAGCTTAAATTTTTTTAAAATGTCTATTAAAATTTCTCCGGAGAGAATCGAATTTTTCTCCAATTCGGCAAGTTGGGAAATGAAACGAAACTCCTCAGGCACTTAGCTAATTAAAATTGTGCTCGTCATTGGGCAAATAAAAATCTGGCTCAGGGCAGAAGGCACACTTGTTATTTGCAATCAGTGCAATAATAAAATGTTTATGAGTTTCTTTGATGTGGTTCTCTTTCTATATTCTCCTTTATTAGGAGTTGGTGAATGAAATAGAATATAGTGTAGCTGAGATAATTTATAAGATCTGTAGCTACCAATTTATTAAGTTCTTGAAGCGGATTTATCCGGTATTTCATTAATAACGACCCATATGAGAATTTTGTTTATAAATTTGAGCAGAACTGCGGTAAACTGGTATAGAGCTAAGATTGACCTACAGAAAAAGTTTTCTCAAATGTTTTACAGAAATAATTTGGCATATGCTTATTTAGTAGTTTTTCAACATCGTTTTTTTTTTTTGGTTTAAATTTGATCCTTGTGCCCGTCAAATACCAAAGGTAAACAGTCGTATTTTAAATTATTCCAATAATTTTAATGCAAAATTCGATTTATTGCTAACAGCTTAGACAATGGAGACGTGGGTGAGGACTTGCTTAATGATATCTTTTCCCTTCATCTGGGCTGGACTAAAGCTGTGTTATATTTACTTTGGATACGTCTGAATGGAAGAGGAGCACACACAAACACTCACTCTATGAGTGAAACGGAGGCCAGTTCTCTGTACTCAATTCACCACCAGCTTCACTCTCAGTCACACAATAAAATCCAACCTACAACGAACACAACCAACCAGCAACCAACCAACTAACCAACGAACTGCTCAGTCAGTCACTCAGTCATGAGACCACTTTTTGCCGAGTTTATTACTTTTATGCGATTATGTGTCATGTGTTAGTCTCTATACCTGTGCATGGGTGTGAGTTGGGCCGATTGTGTGTTATTGCCGTTATTAGTTTTATAAAGCACACATATATATATATCTGTTTTCTTGTGTGTGTAAGAGTGAGCTCTCTTATAAATGCTTCTGAAATTAATTCCAATTGTTTATAGGCTTTAATTTACTCAGTTTTTTTGGGACCTGTTCTAAGTTCGTGCTGTGAATTTGTGACAGACTCTGTGGATTGTTATTTGTGCTATTCGTAATTCATAGCTAATAGTTTTATTGTAATAAAACAAATAATCAAGTTTATGGCTAATAATATGACTGAGTTGGCAACTGCTTAAAACTGCTTAAAAATACATACATTTATTGAAAAACCCCGGACTGGCCTATATAACACATTCACAAATTTAATGTATCTTTGCTGATGTAACTGATGGTGATAGGCACGATGCTATATACAATGAATTTGTAGCTTGATATTGCCTTTAGTAGTTGTGAAATATTTGTTTGCGTTCCCATTTTGAGTAGTAGCTTTGAAAGTGAACTGAGAGTATATCTGAATTTCAGTGCTTCAGAGTCATAGCTGCGACCATTAACGACTGTGGCAACCAGCAGCAGTTTGCTATGCAATCATATTAGTCTACAACTCACAGGCGGTTGCGATATTACACTTTCGCACGGTTGTACAGAAAACAACAGCAATGTTGAGCAAAAATGAGTTGTATACCAGAATTGTAATTGCAGAAAAAATGAATGAAATGAGAAAAAAAGATCACCTAAAAAACACGCACACAAATATAAAATATCAGCATCGGTGTCGGTTGCAACATGCAAAATGGGCAATCTATTTGGTGGTGCAAGACCAGATCTGTGTGCTTCATAACTATGCCTGTATGGCTGTCTGCATCCTGCTTTGGGTTCTGTGGTTGCTGGGAAGGCAACTGGCGCGTTTACAACTCTCGTCAACGTTATGAGATTCATTCTCGCCTTCCGCACTCACTCCGTCCTCGCATATGTATGTGTCTTCTGTTCTCTGCTCTGCTCTGTGCTGGGGTACTTACATGCGAGCTTGTTATTTTCGAAACGAGTTAGAATTACCATAGTTATGGCAAACGTGCAATGCTTTCAACTCTGGCAGTTACGGCCGACTGGCTGCAAATGGCTGTATCGTAATGATGTGAAAATATAACGAACTCGGTAATTGCAAAATTTAATAAAAAAAAATATCTGCAGCACTGCTGAAAATATATCATTTCACTTGATAACAGCATTCATTTAGGTCAGTGTTTTGATTATAAATAGTTAGGCAGGTATAACAAATTTAGTCCGAGCACACCTGTGGCACCTATAATTTTGTGCACTCTCTCTCTCTCTTTATGCTCTCTCAATAATATTAGCATATTCATGATATTCAGGTCAGCTGCATAAGTGCACATAACTATGCAATGCACTTTGTTCAGTTACAACTATGAGCGCAGATTGCGGCACACAGAAGGAAAAACACTACTACATGGAAAGCTGCATAAAATGCTGCTAAGACCACCTGCGGGCAACACAAAAAAGTGTGATGTCAGATCAAAGCGTAATATAGCCCCGCACTGACCTGCAGCGCAGTTGGCTTGCTGTGTTTATTTAGCCTATAAACACGTCTGTTGGTTGGTTACAGCAGTTAAAAAAGAAAGGACAAAAATGAGCACACGTGGCTAGCAGCATCAAAGCGTTCAAGTATGAAAAAAATAAACAAAACCGAAGGTAAAAACTGCGAGGAAAGTGAAAAACAACACTGAAAACGAAAATAGTTTATAAGCTTAAGCGAATCTTAGATACCCTTAATAACATTGTACGCCAGTATTTTGAAATTATGTAAATTATTATTCATTTATATATCTATATCCAAAAAATCATCAATCAATTGGGATTCTTGGAATAAAACCTAATTGGAACTTTAATTTAAAATTAAATCTATTTGTGTGAGTTGATCGATAAAACGGATAAATAAAATTATTATTATTATTATTAATTGTGTGTTTAAGTAAATAATATGAATATAAATGATAAATAAACATTAAAGTGTGTTTTTTAAATTTAACTTTTATGAATAGTAAACAATTGTATAAATTTAAAATTTGTTTCTACAACAAGCAAACAAATAGTTATTTTTTGATACTTTTCTAAACATACAAAGTATTGTGTATTTCGGGGATCATGACGTATTCCTTGACAAAATTAAAATGCTCTGTTGAAGAGTATTAAAACGGGCAGCAAGTGACTCGCAAACAGCGCTGACATAGCCTAAGGTCCTGGTTGGACTTTGTTGACCTAAAAATCTCATTTGCGCTTGCTCATTTCAGCCGTCACATTTGTTACGTTTGTTTCGCATGCCATCCGCCTACTCCACCCCGCCGCGCCCCTTGGTTTATTGTTATAGGGGCCACAAGGCAGCCTATTCTTTGACATAAAAATATCTGAGCAGTACCCCGCCAAATTGAACAGAGTGGGAAAGCGCAAGTGTAAGTCTACAAAATACCAAACTTTGATTTAAAACGACAGGAAATGCGAGGAAATGAGTTCCTGGAAAAAGAAAGACCTATTATAAGGCGATTGGGCGAAATAGATGTTGCTGCTCCTTTTAATAAGATCTGACTTTCACATGACTACTTTAAATTATAAAACCCCATTTTAAATTAAAATTGCATTAAATTAATATAATAAAGCCTCAAATCTGTTCATGTCAGTATACCTATATATAAGCCTATTAAATCCGCTGCTCTCTTTGAATGGAAGTTTTTTAGTTTAATGGAATGCAAGGCATCTCCATCATTAATTAAATGTGAAATCTCATATGTTGTACCAATTGAATGTTGACTTTAACTTTAACTCTTTTTTTATTGATTTTGGCACGTATCAATTTTAAAGATTATTTTTTATTTTAATTTCTTCGTTGCATGTAAGAACTTATTAAGAACAGTGACCATTAATCGATAAATAAGTAAGTGATGCGAATAAAAAGAAGAAGAAAATATTAAAGTTCCCTTGGCAGTTCCCTTTGCATTTCAGAACTCTCACAAACAACATTGTGAACCAAAAATAAGCTATTACCCTCGAAATATAGCTCATATTCGTTAGCTATAAAAAAAAATCTGGCACAAGTTCATCTCATAGTAATTTGCAACATCACCAAGTGATCACGTCTCAGTTTTAAGTGTGTCACTTAATAAAACAATGCTGTAACGTGGAGAACTCTTCGACGCATCTTGCTGGTCATCTGCTGCGGTTTAGGATTTTATATTATTATCTTTTTTAATTTTCCACACAATATTTTACGAGGAAATCTGCATCTTAATATGCGCGGCAGGGTAATGGTAAAAAAATATGTACATTTTTTAGCTGCGACAGGCTGCCAAAATGATAGATGAAAGACAGCAGAACAGGCGTGTGAAGGGACAAAGAAAAATTAGCGTAGGCTTTAAAAGCAATCAAAGTGACAACTTAAGTAGGATTCGTAGCAAAAATTGAATATGTACGCTAGAAAAGAAAGGCGGAAAATGTCGGTAAATAAATCTACAAAAGAGAGTGAAGCATAAAATCGTTGTTGTTTTTGGCTCAATTATGTCGTAATTGTATGTTATCATTTTAGCAGCCAACTCGCTACACTTTGAATTAAGAGCAGAAATGAGCATTTTAGAAGCTTCGAAAACAAATTTACAATGTCAGACACTGCTGTAGTCTTCTTCAAGTGTTGACAGGACCTGCCATCTATACCATTTTCTTAAATCGTGCGTAAAGTTTTAAATTATTTAAACTTAACACAACAAGACCAGCAGCACGAAACTTTGTAAATAAATGTACGAGGCATGGAGGCCCCTTAACGAAAAGCACGACCTAAATTCAAAACATGCGGCACAGACAAAGATTTGTAGTTTTATTTGGCGGTGCATATGGCCCCTTGGCCATGCGTGGCAAATGTAAATTGTGTACTTAAATAGCTCAGCCCCAAATGCGCATTTAACTTAATCAAGATATTAATATTTAAAGAATTTTCAAATGTCACGCCAACCCTTGGGCCAAAAAGGGTTGCTTCTCTCATTATCTCACTACATGGCAGTTGGCACACTTTAGTTGCTTGAAACCCATCTAGAACACGACCAAGCCCAACAACATTACGCCAAATTCAATGTTCAAAATTTTAAATTTTGTTCTTTAAGCTCTGTGTTGTTCTATTTGTAGTTGTGGTTTTTGATTTTATTGTTGGAATTGATGAAAATTTTGTGAAGCTTTTTGCGGCTACCCGTTGACTTGGTTTTAGTTTTAGGTTTGAAAGTATTTTTGCGAAAAATCGATAAGCTGAATGGCAGAAATTTTTAAGCTGCTCAGAGTGGATGTAAAATATCACATAAAAGCTACATGCGGCCATCAAAAGAAATGCTAAATATTTAAAATGGCAAATAAATGTGCTACCAGTCGAGTTGATTTCGTGAAGGATGTTTGTAATCGGGTCAAATTGAACCAAACTAACTTTTTTTATATTCCTAACGCAATATGTAAAAATAGTTGCAAGGCGTTAACTTATCCTAATAAGTATTATGCGTTTTTCGTGGCAGTTGTCAGCAACTTTCTAGTGGCGACAGTCTGTAGCGCTCTTAACGCCCTTTAAGTGAGAAAGTTACACACTGAAATCAGATTTCAGCTACAGAAATTAACTTAAAGATTTGTGCGCACACACACAGCGCTCACTGTGGTCTGTGATTAAAGAAAGCGCTTTTTAAGTAAGTGTGCGCATAGTGTCTGCTTAGACACTATACATGCATACATGCATGGAAGCTGGGGCCGCACTTAAATCTAACAAAAAACTTTTCAAAGAAGTTGGCAAGGTCAGCCAGGCAAAATGAAGCGTTAAGATGAGGACGAGGACTGCCAGTTGGGGTGGGGTAGTTGGGACGTGTGTGGTTCGCTAAAACGCTTAATGGTGACGGTGTCGTAAAGGGCAAGTCAAAAATATACTTGCCAAATACTTTTAGCTCTCAGTGTGCGCCTGTCCTGTCTGCGTGTGTCTGCCCTTCGTGTGTCGTGTCTCTCTGGATAAGCTGGCCAAAAAAGCAGACTATGAAAAAATAAAGAAATACACGTGGCAATCAATATGCCAGCATATGTTTCTCGCTCCTCGTCTCCTCACCCATTCAATTTCAACTGCTTATCATTTGTGCCAAAGCTCTGTAAAATAAATAAGATAAGTTGCTCTTTGCATTTTATTGTTATGCGCTGTTTGCCTTGCAGACTGTCTCATAACTTGTTACTGTCACTGTTAACATCTCGTATCCTCGAGATGTTTTTCGGGCCATTTCTGCCTTCCCCTTGCGTAATTTGTCTATTTTGGCAGCAACAACTCTTATACCCACACACATATACACATCCACAAACCCCCATCATCGCACATACACTTTAGTCCAATAGTCTACGTCGCCTCTGGAATTGTGAGATGTTCACCTCGACAATCCAACTACTTTGTCCATATTTTCCTGAGACTTCGCCAGTTCTTATTACGACTCTGCTTGTATCAGCTATGTTCATAATTTAATCTGATTCATGCGAGATTTAATGGCAATTTATTTATTAGCACTTACCAATGCATATTTGTAGTATATATAGATTTCCGTAACTGATAGTAGATGAATAATAATAATAATTATACATGAGCATATCAGATCAGATGTACAACCCTTTTATATATATTTTTTGAAAATGATGTATGGTAGATTTATAGATTACGCATAAGCATGTCAAATCATGTATGTACATTTTTTAGAAGTGCTTAGTAACCAATTGACGATGTCGACAACATTAAAAACATTGACCAAAGAAGGAAGTAGTCAAATATAGAATATATATATATATATATATATGTCACTTATATCACAAAACAAAATTGAGATCTTAAAGTCCAAAACCTTGCCTGCCTCATGAGCACCCAAAAATCATTTAAATGGGAAAAGTTTTCACCTCTGCTGTAAATGTTTGCACTATTTTGTTGCTTAGGATGATGGCAGGCAAATGTAAATAATTAAATTTCGAGTACCTGTGGTTTTGTTGACAAAATCATTTTAAAATAAATAAACAACCGCCGAAAGTTACCAACAAAAGCAACACTTATTAGCTACGACTGGAGCGCAGTTGAGAGACAGACAATGGCGACATAAACAGCCACCCGAAGGCACAATCCTCCCTCGGCTTAGGAGTGCGTGCGCCTGTATGCTATAAGGGGTGTGCCAGTTGGCAAAGTGCAAGAGGAACTTTGGATTTTGTGTATTTAGCGCAAAACCGCAAAAACTTGAAGTGCGCCATTTAGACCAATAACTTTATCGCCTAGGCAGAGAAGGAGAGTTGGAAAGAAGCCTACTTTAAAATTGTTTTCCCAAAAGTGGGACAAGCTGAAACTGAATCAAAGGCAATAGCAAGACAACGAGGAAGCCCTGTCAAGCAGTCAGCAATTTGTTTATTGAATTTATTAACATAATTGACTGCTGCGAAAATGCTTCTGCAGCAATAGTAGGAAAAAAGTTGAAAAGCTTGCAGCTGATGCCAGTTCAGCAGGACGGTTACCTAATATCTGGGAAATCAGAAGCATTGCCTGCTCACCAACTTCGGCCACAAAGTAAGCTACTTATCCTTTTTCCTAACTCAATACGAGTACACAGCAAATCCTATCCCAATCCCACACACCCATCTCCCTCGCTCTCTCTATTTCACTCTTTCCATCTAATTCTCTATCTCTTTCTTTTATTTTCGCTCTTAGTCGTGTGATTGATGATACTCATTTGCGTGTGTTTGTGTATGGGTGTGTGTGCTTGTTGTGCGGCTCAAACTCACGTTATGTAAAATAATTTCGCTTAATTTTAAATCAGTTGAACATTTTTCGCTGCGAAGGTTTTTAGCTCCACAGCGACGAGGCTGCGGCTTAATATAGTTTATTGCTGCGGTGCGTGTTGTGGACTTTAAGGCTCCTGTCTCGGACAAAGCAATTTAGTCGTTTGTTTGCCCATTTGTTATTGATCCCATTTCAGTTTATAATGCTTAAGCACACTCACGGGTAAAGTTAACTTCTAACTAACTTTATTAATGTTCGTCTCTCAGTTCTGTTTTTGTTTGTGGTTTTTTCAATAGACTTGGTCTGCATGTTTACTTTTACACTGTTTAAGCCATAGAACTTTAACGTATCCGGAATCATTCCAATATGTTCTTCATACTAGTATGTTTCCTTAAGTAAGATTACGGCTGTGCCATTTTTCTTTTATTATTAATCTGTCAATTGAGCTTTCTTATTGTCCTTACAACTTCTCATAGCTTCTATTTGCGACTTTTCTTACCTAGAACTTAATGTACACCTACGCTTTTATTTTTAGTAAACCTTTTGACATATTTTTTCGCTTTTTGCTCAACATAGAAACCAAGTATGCAAAGCATTTGCTGAAGGCTTTATGAAAACATTTACCAACCCAGTAAGTTGCACTATCGCTATTTATAGTGGTGCATGCACAAGCGAACTCTTGGTGCTCAGCTCTTGACACCAAACTCGGGAACGTTGCCATCAGCATCGTGACAATAATATTTTTCTTGTAAAGTGGCGAAAAGGTTGACGCTATTTCATGTTGCCTAAACACTATTAAGAAAAGAAAAAAAAAAGTAGCAATGAACATACAAATTTCTTGTATTTGTGTCACAAAAATATTTCAAATATATATTCAAATATATTTAATATAAATCTGACCGATTTCTTTGGGTACTTTTTTTGCGGGAAACGCCAATACAGATTTATTGCGCATATTTCATTAAATGTTAAGTAACCAGACCAAAAACTGACCACAAATTTCGAATTTATTTAAATAAATCTAATTACCCAGCTAAAATGTTAGCCCCAATGAGATTTTGCCTTGGCCACCAAGACGATGTGTATGTGTGTGGTGTGTTTGCCCAATGCGATTGTTGCCTCTAATAGTTAGCCGGATTATTTGTCTTTTTAATTGTGCGCTTACTGGCCCGCAAGCTCGTGGCATAGCAACTGCACTCGACTCCGCGGTCAATTTAGAAAACTTCCATTACGTATGTGTATAACATAATAGCATACACACGTAAGTGGCCTTCCGAGATTTGCAGGATCCTAGGTTCCCAGCTAAAGGTAACTCTGGTAACACAATGCTCAACTAATGTAAACATTAAAGTTTACCAAATGGTATATATTGTTGGTTTATTGGATACAGACATTTTTAACCTAATTAAAATGACACCTTACCTGACGTTTCAACTTCTAATCTGCAAATTTGGGGCTGTCGAAAAAGTTGCCTGATGCACATTCTACAAAACCAATATACTCTTTTACCCTTTAAGTGAGTGTGTAAGAAACTTTCAGCAGCAGCATGTGTAATTTCTGTGCCTGGAAACTTTCATTTATTGCGCTGATAAATTCTGGAAAGTTGTTTCCACTGGTCAGATTCGTTGCCCTCGGAAGCTACTGCTGTTATTGGGTTACTTGAGGTCGTTGGCCATGTGGGTGCTAGAAAAAGTAAGTGTGCTGAATTCCAAATGCTCATGTGTTCTGATTTTATCCATTGATAAGACTGGCATCACTTTTGTTTGTTTTGCTTGTTTGCGCCAGAGGGTGTGCGGAATTCGAGAATACTTTATTTAAAGTTTTGTCCGAAATTTTGACTTAAATCTATAGATTTTGTTTGTCTTTGTAGTGTAGTGATGCTCTGTGACATTAAAAACTAGCACATAAAATTCGAAAACCGAACGCATAAAAACAAAACCAACCAAAAACAATTAATTAACTGTAAAATTAATTAGGCCATATTGGCTCAATTTTTTTTTTTTCGCTAAAAGCATTCATAAGAATTTTTAAAAGTAACGATTACAAAATTTAGTTTCCTAGCATAATCTTGGCTAAGTATTAATATTTCCCCTTTAAATGGGGTCATCATAAATGCTATTCATTAATATTCGCTGAACGAAAAACCTATGAACATAAATTTATGGTATTAATTAATATATTAATTAAGCGGGAATATACAAATTGTGTCGGCAAGCGAAAGTTGTAAGTGTGCTAAAATTTTTGAAACGTGCAAAATTATCATAACAAATTATCGAAAATTGAATTGGTAAAACCCATTTAATGCGGAGTTCTGCACCAAAATTGGCTTTGCAATTATTTTTGACTGTAATGAATTAATAACAATGTTCTGAAATTCTAACCACCTAACCATGTTAAATATTTAATCGATGTGCTCATATTACGGTTAAATAATAATTGCATACACGTTTTGGGTACTTTATTATTTATTTTAATCTGTAGCTCTATTGGCTTTTTTGGTTACTAGCTTAATTATATTATCATCAAGTTTCTAGAATTATAATCCAGAAACTCCCGTATAGTTTCTAAATTTGACTATTTATTTAATTAAATCAAGTTTAAATTAAACTATTTTGCTTGTGTAAATGAGCTGTGTAAAGTTGTTCTCGAACATCAAATTGTTAACTATAAATATTAAATTAAATCTGTAAAGGTAAAGCAAAAAATAATATATATTACTATATATATATATATATATATATTGATCTGGACTCTCATAATATATATATATATATATGTATATTATGTCTTTTCAGAACATTGTCTTCATTACATCGTTTCCTCCTAGTCAATTTATTCAGTTGATCGTTATTGAATTTAATGTACAGCTATGAAAAGGGTTTAAGAGACAAGTTATTGGAAATATGGAAATATTCAAAAATGTATATTAAAAAACATGTGGAATAATTAAAAAAAATATAACAAAATACATATTTAAATTTGTAAAGCTGGCTGGGTTTAAGATGTGATTTTATATTTGGAACATTGCCCGTTGTTTCGAGGAGCTTGAACAAACTGAACAAAGTTAAACCAGTTGCACTTTGTCTCCCAGGACAGCTGTCCGACTACGCTTGTGTGTATCTGCGAGTATATGTATTTGATAAATATATATACAAACTTCAATCAAATATGGTTTTTGTGTTTCCTCGTGCTTCGAATCTGTTGTAGCTGCCGATTTTGTTGTTTCTGCCACGATGTAACATTACAGTCATTCCGGACACGAGAGGCTTGCAACTTGCTGCTGCCATTTCGTGGCTTATCATTGCCTTTGTATTATTTGGTTTTCGTCGTTGCAGCCATCGTTGCGATACCATTAAGCTAATTCAAATTACAGCTTAGATTCTGTTGATAATTGTTTATGAGCAGATTGTTGCAAACTTTTAATATTGCTTATTTACTGCCAAGTTCAAATAATATTATTTGTTGTTGTTTTATTTTAACTTTAATCTTTTTCATTATGATTCTTTCATATAATTCTTTCATACAATTTTTTATATGTTTGCTCTGTCTTATTTTGTTGACACTAATTTTTCTTTGCAAACTGCTTGCCTGACAAGCTCAATTATTTACTGACGACCAAACTTTGCGAGAACAAACAAAAATACATATAAAAACTTTAATTTACTGTTCTTTGGGAAGCACAAATCCACAATATGCCCAAGGATTGCCCCAAAAGTCTCGCAGCATATACATGTGATATGCTTAATTTTTTGTTTCGACTAATTTAAAAATGCACCCAAAACGCTCAGTTAAAACTTTTGCTCATGTGGCCATAAACAAAAAAGTAACTGCATATGAGCAGTCCAACAAACGGTTTAAGTGCTGAACCCAGATTCACATCATGAGATGTACAGGTCAAAACCGCACTCAGGCCGAGCTGGAGGGCCTCCCAGGACCAGATAAAGTTAAAGTTGTAGTTAAAAAGTGTCGTCGTTGCCGTCATCGTTATGATGAGTCTTCTGATGAGCAAGGAGAAGCACACAAAAGTCGTTTATATTTAATAAACAAATTAAACTTCCTGTCTGTAAAGTTTGTTCTATTTTTATATGCTCCTCTGTCAGCTAAGTGGAATGCCAAATTCTAAAGCAGCACATGAAATACATAGTGGTTTTCACAGGCTTCTTAACCCGGAAATCTTTAAGATTGCTTTAAATTGAAGTTCATTTTATCCAAATGTTTCGATCAGAATGATTTTGTACAACTTCAACAATTAAATAGTAGAGATTATTGTAAATAGTGATTCAAAACTCACTTTATTTTACAAATTTGTTCTATCCAAATTTTCCACACGTTACTTATTATGTTGACGCCACCAAACAATTTTCACCAACATCAAACATTTTTAAATTATTTTCAGCTACATTGTATCTTAGTCCGAGGTCGTATGAAGAATTTTATTATGTCCTTTAGGATATGCGCCAGCGAGGCGCTTTTATACCGACACCGCATTTTATTAATTTAAATTTACTTTGTACCAAAAAAAAAAGGGAGAAAATAAACAAATAAATAAACAAAAGTAATGGCATTTCACATTTCTTTATTCTTCCATCTCTAAGCTCAGCTCCGCTGAATTTAATGAGTGTTCGCCATTGCTGTTTGCCTCGTTTGCTATGCAAAATATTTTTGCGACAAACGTTACGGAAATCTTCAATGCTAAAATGGCAGTATCTGCTCTCCTCCGCCCGCGTTTCGTCATATTCTTCATCTCAATTTGGCATATTTTTACTTAAAGCGTTTCTGCGTTCTGTTCTATTTTCGCTGAACAAATTCTGCAACACTTGGCCAATGTTCCAACTGGACCGCCTTTGTTAGCGTTGCTAAATGTTCGTTAACGTGGCGTATAAATTTGTTAGAAGACAAACGTTGACTATCTGCATAGTAGGTGAGGTCTCTTAATAAGTTCGCATCTAAATATTTGCATCCTCTCAATAAAGAGATCTTTTATGACTTTGTCTGACTTTGCCATACAAATTTTGTAAAGTATTTGCAGTGGAATTCAGATGCCTCTTATTTGAAAGACTTTTGAGTTTAGCTCAAGCCGAAGCTCAATATAATTATATAATACGGTGAGAGCATAACTATCAGATATGCAACGTAAGTTGAAATCCAGACTTGAGAGTCACACAATAGTTGGAAAGTCGGAATGATTTATTCAAAAGCGGAATCGAAATAATAAAAATAATTACATTGCTTCAGTTTATAATAACAATTAAATTATTTTTATTATAAGTGTAGCTACTGAGTTTGGTTAAACCATTTTTGCAAATAAATAGATTTTTCATTCAGGAATTATTTATATTGATGATTTATGACGCTTACCGAACGCTTCTACTAGGTAATCAAAAAAATTGTAAAACTGTGCCATTTGTTAGACAAATTAAGTCGGAATCTTATTACAAATGCAACGACTATATTTAAATTTCATCTAAAATTAAGTGAAACTATGTTGTACAACATTAGCCTTGAGTCCGAGCCTAACTAGTATATTATTCAATCAGTACCTAGTGGATTGGTAAACATCTCTCCGTGCTTAAACATAAGCTCCTAAATCCCCACCTGCGCCACATTTATGAAAATATCAAAAAACATTTTTGTTGCACAACTCGTTTTGCGTTTTATTTTGTAGAAGCGCGTAAAAACTTTTAATTAAAAAATATTTGTACAACAGTTTTGTTATGCAGTTTTCATAAGCTCTTCTTTCTTGATTTGCTTTTTCTATGGGATGTGTTTTTAAAGCGGCTTAAAGAGACATTTAAAAACCACTCAGCTAAAGCGCAAGCCGAAAATAAATGAAAATTTATTAATTAATTTGACTGGAAAATATTTGCATTGAAATTGTCGCACAGCTGGCCAATTGAAATGTAGGCAGCAACATGGCATATCATTAATGTGCATTAAACAAAACACAAACAAATTTATTCATTGGCGCTGCCGTTGAACTTTCCGCTAAAGTCAGCGAGGTAGACACATTGAAAAACACAACAACTGCCACTCTGGGGATTTGGGTTAATAGCCGACTCGCTGCCAGTCTGCAGGCTGCAAGGACTACATAAGAAGAACAAGAACAACAATGGCTTTGACTATGACCGGATCCCGGTGCGGGGATCTAGCCAAGGTGCCCGGGCGTATGTGCAAGCCTCGCAAAAATAATGGCACCGCTTGTTTTGTTTGTAGTTATTTTTATTATTTTTTTTTAGTTTTTTGTTATAGCATTTTCTTTTCTTTTTTGTGTGTTACGGTTCGGCGGTAAAGTCAGAAAAACAACTCGAGTCAAAGGCAAATACGTGTAACAATATGCAGACTATGGAGTTGACGAGCTGAGCAAGAGGAGCAAAGCCGTGGGCGAGGAGAAATATGGCAATTGCGATACACTGAGGCCCAGACAAAGACAAAACTGAAGTCACCTGAGGTTACCTGCAGGCTGAAATGGACAATAAAAAACACCATGACAAAGGGTTGTATGTGTGTGAGTGTAGCATTATGACATGTCATGAAAGACGGATCTGGTCAAAAGTAAAACATAAGCGGAACTGGACGATGTGGACATTTCATTGAGGATTGCGCTGGACCCACTAAGCTTATTACTTGCATTAATCTGATACCTTAGAGTTGGACATTTACGAATCAAAGTGGATTAAAAGGGTTTTGATATAGTAACTGATTGAGCATTTTGATTTTGCTTTAGTTTCTGGGTATCTAGATATACCTGTTAAATGAAGTTTGTTAACCGGTTAAGAATGTGTGTTCGTGTATACTTATATTTGTGTGTGTCCTTGCTCAGTGCAGCGCAAGGCTTAGAGATAAGTCAATGATAAATGCAGTGTAGTTTTTATGGCATGAAAGTAAATTCCAAATTTTAGTTTTCATTTTTTTCAATGGGACCGGCAACATTTAGATTTATTTTTGCCGCTCTCTCTTTTCCAGACACAAAGGCATATACATTTTAAATTTGAGATTTTGCATTTACCTGTGCTTTTCATACTTGAACTATTTTTTTTTTTTTTGATTTGTAAAGGACCAGGTGAATTTAATATGTATTACCATAAAACAGTTGATAACAGTAGTTGAACATTGGTCAGCTTAAGCTAGACCGCGAATTCAATATGCTAGTGCAGTCCACCTAAGTATGAAATCGAGAAGGTTTGGCAAAATAACATTTAATGATGGATTGTGATGAAGTCAAAAAGTTCTGTTTTATAAACGTTTTTATGTTTTTTACAATATAGATTGGATTGTCAAAATGGAGAAATGATGAATTTTTCCCAATGATCAATAACACTATTCTCCCTTTTCATACGCACACAGGCAGATAATATTCCTAGTGTCGTAACTTATCAAAGAAAAGGTAAGACATGAAATAAAAAAAATTCAAATAAGCCTGAAAGCGGTAAGCAAACAACTTGTGAACATTTGGTCGTTCGATAAAAATCAAATTTCAGTTCATTCTTCCTATCGTCATGTTGTTGGCAATGAAAGCTAAAGTTGCCCATAAAGGATTTACACGCATGTAAACAGGCGGCTGACTAAAATATTTAAATGCTACATCAAGATAAGCACATGCTGGACCTGTGAGGGAGGAGGGTGAGGTTGTTTTAGGGGGTGACACAGTCACTGGGGAATGCGACCTCATTGGGGCATATTTAAATTTGTTGCAGCTTTTGTTTTTCAGTCGATTAGGGGTGGCCAGGGCATGGCTGTCCCTGCCACATAAGCGCCTCGGGCTTGCCCTACTTGACAGTTCGACGTTGATGTTTGAGACTTGAGCTATGGGGGTTGCGTGCCTGGCCAGCATTGTTAAACATTCGTCACTGCCTTAGTAGACATCAATTGCTGATGTGCTTATTATGTACCTCTAATATATTTATGAGCACGTTATAAACGCATTTCCATTTTATTTGTATTTGGTCCGCTGGTGTTTCTTGATGTTTTTCTTCGCTTCGAATTCATCGTTCTCTGTTGTTGTTATTCTCTGTTTGGCTGATATGCTGCGCTATTATTTATGACGGAGGAACACCCAGGGGTATTTTTGGTTTACTCAAAAATTTGATTTCAAATGCCTGTTGACATTTCATATAAGCATTTAGTGCCATCTTGTCAAGTTTATTTTTCAACAGGCGTACAAGCCAATATTTATCATACGCTCCGTGGTCGCCATGAAATGTGTGCAAAATACGCCAGGCATTTGCATAATTTATATGATCTTAATTCTATGAATTTATGTTGCAACCATTAAATGGGGAACTTATAAAGCTGATAAAATATCTTACAATACTTATAATTTACTGTTTAGAGCATTTTTAAATTCAATGTATGCATGTATACAAATTAATTTATTTTAAAGAATAAATATCTTAAGAGTGCCAACTGTGTGAATTGAACCCATAATTGGCAGCAACAAAGAGCATGTGTCATTTAACTAAGGTTCAGCGCTCAGTTGGTAGACGAGTGCCTCATTTACTTAATTAGGGCTTAAAACTGCAAAATGCAGTCACTTTCTAAACACAGGCACACCAATCCAAGCAGCGGAACTGTAAGCGATGAGCCAGCAAATCGTGATGTAGTAAGCATCTACACGCACATGTAATAGATGCTATAATGATTCTAGAAGTATTCCTGAAGGGATTACCACGAAGTGCTCTTAAAAAATTACCGGCGCTAATAACGTGAATATGGACAGGAGATAACATTGAAAAACTCTCGCCATATATAAAGAACTGCTTGTCTGATTATGAGTTTTTGTGTTTGTGTGTGTGAGAGTGAAAGAAATATCGGTCTTTTAGCGTACATATTACAAGATTAGGCGTTGTAGATGTATGGTTAGGAAAGAGACGTAAAAGGCGGCCAGGATAATGACCAAGTGCAGCGCGATAAAGTGCTGTTAGTTGAGAAGCAGTGTCATTGGCATTTTCTGGTTTTAATTGATTAAATCGGCTTTTCATATACGCCTGGATGGTAATACGTAACCGCCTTGTAACTAACACACACTCACACACCCAGCCACCCAACTAGCACTGCTGAGACGCTGACTGCTCATTAAAAATGCTCTTTTTTTTGCTGTTTGTTTTTTGCGACTCTTTCTTCCTCCGGCGCCCTCGGCGCTCGCTACGCTCATTTCCGCTTTATTGGCGTATAAACAATTTTTTAGCTTTAATTGAATTGCTCTGTTTGTGTGTGTGTGCGCACAGTCATGCGTGGGCGGGTATTTATGTGACATGCATAAGCCAAATTAATTGTCCTCTCGTTTCGCACAGCATCATAGCAAAAAAAAAAAAGAGAAAGTGTCGAGTAGTACGCCCTTTGCTTGCTTGGGTTTATTAATTTGCTCGCTTTCTTTCTATATTTTATCCATTGTTTACACACAACAAACGCCATTGGCCCTCTAATGAAGGTTTAATTGGCTAACACACATACATACCTACTCACACACTCTTTGCTACGCATTATTTTAGAAGCCATTTCCTGCGGAGCTATTTTTATATGTACCACTAATTCCTCTTTTAATTAGTTTATTTGGCACGTTTTGTGTGATTGATTTCCTAATTTAATTAGCTAAACTCGTGGCCATGGCACTTTCATGTGACAAGCGCCAACTGTGATAGAATATTTCCAATTGGACAATTGAAACGCTTAAAATAAACATAGGGCCTCCTTCGATTTTACGGCTATTTGAAGCAGAGATAATTATTTCGCTGGATGAATCACGTTTCGCGACCTCTAAATCAAATATCAGCTAAGCACTTTTCATTATATGTTTTCTACATTTTAGAGGGGATCAAAGTAAAGGTTTGCATTACTATTTTTAAAAAATATATTCTTTTATCACCATTATACCCCAAATGCATTAAGAATGGTGAAATGGTTTTATTAAAAAGCGCGTAACAATGATTCAAAGAAATACATACATTGAATTAAATTTTAAGTGGAGGTTTCACTTTTTGTGTACTTTCAAAATTTCGTAATGGAGGTAACTCTATTTTCATATAAGCTAAGCTGTATGACCTATGCCACATCAAAGTTAAAGCCCTTAAACTCTATACGGCCTGTCTTAAAATTCACATACACACACATGTACTCTTATTTTGACTGTATATGTGCATGTATTTTGTGGGTGACTTAACCAAGAAAACCACAGCAAATAACTGTGCACATTTTTTGGGTTTTTGGGTCCAAGCCAAACACATAACACAAAACAAGCGGTGAGAGATGAACATTTTTAAGCCTTTTCCAAGCGGGTTGACAAATAAAATACCTGCCACAGCCGCTGCTTGTATTCTAGTCAGTTCGTAGGCTACTAGGAACCTGCGGTTAATAATTGCAAAGCGACAATATGAGACGCATATGGGACAGTGCAGCGGGGCATATAAAAGTTGTCACTCGTATTCAACAGTCCCGTGAAAAGAGCACGTGGACGTGGAGAATGGACACAAAGGTGGCACGGTGATGGCCTTTAGCGCAGTACGGGCTTATTGATAGTATACTCGGCAATTTCATGGACTGCTTGTTGTTTTAAATAGCAGACGTTTAATCCAAGCCCCCTGCTTCTTCTCCTATCCACATGTCTGCAGTGAAGTGGAGCGGTGCATTGCCGCCACTGTTGAGATTGCTTTGTTCAAAATGTTTGCAACCGCTTTGCATATCACAGTTTCTAAATACGTACACACACACAAAATGGGTTGTTTTTGGCAGCAATATTAATTTTGAAATTTAAATTCAAATTCCTGCCAGCTGCCGAGGAGGTCGCGCACTTTTGAATAAATTTCACGTACACTCATTTATTAGCATATTCACGGTATGTTTATTTTTATATATTTTTTTTTCTGTTTTATATGATTTTGCAAGCTCAACCTTTTCAACTTTATAAATTGTTCTGTTTGTGTGTTTGTACCGTTGCAGGATCTACAATCGGAAATTGAAACCCATCGCGTTGTTTATGATCGTCTCGATGGCACCGGCCGCAAACTTTTGGGTTCGCTCACCTCACAAGAGGACGCGGTTATGTTGCAGCGTCGCTTGGATGAAATGAATCAACGTTGGAATAATTTAAAATCGAAAAGTATTGCAATCAGGTAAGTGCTTTTTACCTCAGACTTTTCCACATTCCCGTTGTTGCTGCTGCAATCTGTCAGAATGCTTTCGTATTTAGTATGTATCGCTGTATTCAGCCGTATGCTGATGCTGATGATAATGATGATGATGATGACTGTGCTTAAACCACATCTGAATTTGTTCAAGTGGCTTTGCCGGTTGTTGGTCTACGTTACTATTGCTATTTTTAAAGGGGCTTGTCATTAAGTACCACCTTTGAATCAAAGAACAAAGAGCACTTTTTAACCAGGCCAAGCAAATCATTTTAAGGGAACAAATTGAAACAATGCGCAAAAGGTTATATATAATTCAAGTTATAAACATTCATACAAAATGAGCAATCAATTAAAAACAAAATAATCAGAAGGGAAATGTGTGTGCCATATACTTGAATTTGTTAGCTAATCGTATTATCGAGTGTTTTGCAGAGGCAGCCACTTAACAGGATGTAAACAGTAGCCAGTTCCGAGTTGCGTACTCTGTTTAAATACCTTGCGAGCTAAAGCGTTAATGAAAAAACAAATTAAGCTCAAGTTGTGTGTCACAGCAGCTGGGTTAAAAGACTTTGTGTTATTGAAAATGCGAAAATAGCAGCATAAACAAACCAACCAAGAGGGTTCCCATTCGTTGTTGCCTGGCGGAACTCAACACAACACATCAGATAACTCTCCGCCCATGCAGAAAGCTTGATGTTAGCGCGAAGAGCCCATCAAACAGCTCGGGATGGTGGCTGATTAAAATCAATATAAGCGAAGAGCGTGAAAAGTGCCGGAACCGACTGAACCGACCCAGCACTGTGTCACTGTTTTGATGTGGCACAATACTGACAGCAGCTCCAGCCAGCACCACGATAATATCCATGGTAAAAACGCGTTGGCTTTTTCTCTGGTCCAGTGCTTGTAATTTCCACATTTCATAAATAAAGCACACCAGCGTATACAAATATTGTCCGCTTGTTGATATTGATGCTGGCGATGGACAGAAGCTGAAGATGATGATGATGCTGGTGCAGATTCGGGTCAAAGTCAGGCAGTCGACAATGTTTACTCGCTCAGCGGGCCTGGTACAGAAAGAGGGCGGTGAGGTGTATAAAATGAATAATGATGATGACACGCGAAAAGCCGTGAAAAACCAGCGAAGGCAAAATGAATATAAATGACAATTATGTGATCGAGTCTTGGGCTGTGGATGCGCACAAAAGTAGGCAACCAGATTGAACGTACTATCGGAGCGCTTTTCAATTAGGCCACAAGAGCTATCGAGTGACACTTTAACTGTGCCCAAAAAAAAGAGCTTCTGTGACGTTGTTTTTTGTTGGCCGCCAAGTTTTAACGATTATTCCTTGTCAGTTTGTGGACGCTTTCTATTTATGTTCATTGTTGGCATATTTCCGTTAGCCTAGTTTGTGCACTTCGAAAATTGTTGTTGGCATTTGTTTTGTTGGTTGACTTTGTTTGTATTTTCTCCACTTGTTGTTTGCTCAACTGCCAAAGATTTGCTAGCTTATAAATTCCAGAGAAATATTTTGGACACCACTTGAAAAGTTTTGTTCTCGAAGCAAAGCTAAGCTGACTAGTGTGTATTAGCCGCAACACTTGGGCAATCGCCTTGGGTCATTTATGTACATAGCTCTTGTGTTTGAACTTTTATCCATCTTTCCGCATATTGAATACACCACCAACTCTCCCAGATCCTTGCCACAGTCAAACTTAAACTTTTTAGTTTATTTTTTTTTTTGTGGCATCTACAGGTGTTTCACATTCTTTTGGCTGCCACTGCTGATTGCCGCCTTGAGTTGCAAGAAGATTGATGAACCCACGTGATATACTATATATAAAATCCATGTGGGTGATGTCATGTGCGAAAGTTGCGTTGTGTGTGGCTTGTCTTAAATTACATTTGGGAGACTCACAATGGGCGGCTGCCGAAAATTATGAGGGTTGAAATACATATTTCAAGGCGAAAGCGAGTTGAAATGATAGATACGAAAGTATTACAATACTCAATCAATGCATTAAGCACAGACCATTCTGCAAAATTTTAATATTTATTCTCATTTCTGTTATAAATGGATGATGATCACAAAACTTTCCTAAGGCTACAAAATGAATACAGCGCTTTAATTTCACCCACTCGATTTATATTCTAAAGCATTTATTAGCTACAACTTAAATCATTACGAAATAATCTTGGCTTACGTTAGATTTAAAATATGCAATAAGCATATCTGTGGAGTGGTCGATGTCTTATCTTAAAAATTATTTAAGATTAAGTGATGAGTCTAATAAAGCGTAACCTTGGACTTAAGCTGGCTAAAGTTTAAGCTAAGACAGTAAATTTACATATCTATTATGGCTTTTCAAAAAAATTAAAAAATTCGCTTAAGAATTTAAATGTTTTTGTTATTTTAAATAAATATATCTGCTTTCCGAAAAGTACAAAGAGAGCCAAATGACTTTCGAGTTCACATAAGTTTTCCGCCAAAAGCCAAAAGCTGTCGATAATAAAAATAATATTTATATGTAAAAAAAAATCTGACATGACATTGTCAAACGATGAGGAAAAAAACTGATGTGGATATAAGTACAATGAAAAAAAAATATTAATTATATGAAAACAACAGAGATAATGAGATAAATACATCTCATTGCACTGTCATATTTTCGTGAAAAGTTAAATCATAAATTATTTGAATAGGGAAATGCCAAAACTGGCGTAAATTGTGCAGCAGTCCAAATGTACAAAACTACGACTTTTGTTCATTCCTTAATTAAAAGCGAAGGCGAACTAGAAAAATAATAATAAGCAAAACGAGGCAAGGAATTGGAACAAAGATAACAGCACAAAGCGATAACAATTGTTATTGCGAGTGAGCCTGGATGCAGGTTTTTTCAGAATTCTTGAACCCAACCTCTCTTCACCCAAACACCACTCATATACAATGGGGCCAAAAAAATGGCAACGATATGGCGATATGACAGAATGTTTTGGCCATATAAAATAAGAATAAAATGTCAGGGCGTCTTACAATTATAGCGACAGCTCGAATTCAGCAGAGACGAAAGCCACTTGGGTCGAGGGCGACCCTCGGGCACGGCAACGGAGGGTTTATTAACCAGCCGTCCCACTTCACCTCAAACCCCACCCACAGCAAAAGGAGCGAAAGTAGACAAATTGTCGCTGGCATCATGCGGTCGTGGCCATGCTCCTTGATAATCAACACAGTTGCTTGCCTGTGGAGTAAAGTGCCAAATTAAATTTTGATATTATCATAACGCTTATATTTGCCATTTGTAGCATACTTGTCAGCGACTTTATCCCATCCCGTGTTCTTTGCCTTTGCTTCCAGAAACCGTTTGGAGTCAAATTCGGAGCACTGGAATGCGCTGCTTTTGTCACTTCGCGAACTAACCGAATGGGTCATTCGCAAGGATACAGAGTTGAGCACCCTGGGCTTGGGTCCAGTACGCGGCGATGCGGCTAGTCTTCAAAAGCAATTGGTAAGTTTAAATTGAATAGAATTAGATAATAAATGAATTTTAACCTTGTTTTGCTCTATATTCATTTGATAGGATTTACAATATTCAATAATTTAATTTGTAAATCAAATTCAAATCATTGAAAAATAACTGCAAAATGTTTTAAAAGCTTTCTTATATATAGAATAATTTTGTCACAAGGGTTATTCTATATATGAATTATGAAATTCTAGAAAAATTAGAATGGTTCGATCGATTTATGTTAACAGAGTTGCCATTAGTGAGTATTTTAAACATAATATATTAATATTTTCGTCGAGGACAGTTCGTAAAATACATCATATATATAATTTGCTTCGTGACATTAATTATAATAAGATGATTGCGTCACCAAATTTGGTTGAAAGGTTGTTGATCCTTGCAATGTCGGCATATGCCACTCCCTAAAAACACCATATTAGATTGGATGACCACTCCGCCTACCAAACTAATTAACGTGTCAGTATAAATTAGGAAGAATATATAAAATACAAAGTCAAAGTAACCAAATTTGAAAGGGATATTTCTAATATCATCCTTAATTAATCCGTAAAAAAAGAAACATTTTGGAACAAGCCTAATCCCGCCCCAAAAACAATAAAAGCCTATATCTTCCGAAATTTAATAGTTTAAGTTACCAAACTTGAAAGGAAGATTGCTATTAACGTTCTCTATAATATTTTTAACCACGCCCACTCCCGTCCCCAAAAGCCCATAATATAAGATGCAGTATTCTTCTTCTGAATAATTTAAATCGAGTCTTCCAACATTTAACCATGATATATTTGATGTGATAATTTTGTTTAATTATTTTATTACACATATTAATGATCTTATTAGGCATTAGACATCCGATTTTACTCTAAGAGAATATAGAGTAGTAACTTTAGAGTTAGATTTAATTTTAATTATGAATTTAGTTTCCCTTTTGTTGCATGCCGGCTTTCTGGCTTGATGTAGCCGTTCCGTGCCCATTGGATCAGCCAGGACCTCGGCAATTATGTGTAGTATTTGTAATAAGCATGCCCTCAGTTAAAGCACAAAGTTCACACTGCAGTTGGTGCTCATCGTGAGGTTGTTGCTGATATTACTGCTGCCTTCTGCTTTTTTTTGTGTGCTGCCATCGACCCAATTTTAACCTTCCTCATAGCCATAAAACTGGCTGCACCTCAATTTGCTCTACTCAACTAATTGTGTGGAAGGTTTTTTTTTTTGATACAATTGCCGAGCGCTGGCATTTTTGGTGCCATTTTCTAGCACAATTTGTAATTTTTCGCCTCGCTATGTGTGTACCAACACACAGAAGGGTCTCTGTGATTTAATGGCGCATAAAGTGCTTGGCAGGCCCATTTTATGTGGCTGACATTATTCAAGCTCGAACAAATATTTAGCCATAATTATTTGTATGGCTGTATGACTTTATTCAGAGTCAGCGAGATAAATAAGAATTCCGCATTCAGCGCCGCACTATAATGTTTAGTTGGTATATCAAAGTCCTTAGCATGAGTATTATGCACAAATAAAATATACTCAGTTTATAACATTGCAATTGCATTTTATTCCCAATCAATGGTAACAGAAAACAGAGAAGTTAACATGATTGCACAATTACACTATGAAAAAAATTCTTTAAGTTCAAAATGGGTCTATGCATTTAATGTTATTTAAATAGGTTCACTGATCATTACATTTGTACTACATCATTATAAGGAACTAAATGAGAATACCCAAATACATATTGGCTTACACATATCCCATTTACCAAACTTATCTTTAGAGTTTAACTAGATGATATGATAAGGTTTTCAGCTGCTTTTTAAATATGTGTACACCTGGAAAACAAACATAATGACAAACTATTATTAAGGCCAAGGCATGCATTTACATTGAGAAAGAAGTAATTAGTCAGTTGCATTTATACAGTTAAGTGTTGAGAAACTTTTAAATTTAATTAGGGAAGAAAATAAATCGAAAAATAAACCTCAACACAAGGGGTTATCAATGCGATTTGAGTCACACTCAATACGGGACTGTATCTATTAAATAATTCTGCAGATTCAGCGTCAATGTTTTTGTAGTCTCATTAGAAATGTGATTTATACATTGCATTCGGTTTGTTTTTTTATGCGAAACCAGTCATCGATTCTAGTCGTGCCTGGTGCTCAAGTCTATATAACTGGCCAACTTGACCGAATTGCGTTGTTGACTTGAAAGTCACTAAACTCCTCTAGATGCGAATTCCAAAATAATTGTTAAATGATGCTTGTTATGTCAATAACATCCACACCCACATGCAGCACATCTGTACTATGTATAAATGCCCGAAATCACTTAAGGACTTGTTAAGGCAGAAAATAAACACAGAAGTAGAAATACCAGGGGAAGCTGTGCTTGTGTCCGCATTAACAGCAACAACAGCAGCCAGTTATAGCCTGCCCTGTTGAAAATGGGGAAACGGTGTCTAGCACAGCGTGTACCACTTGAATTTTACTTACCACAGAACGCAGTCCTGCCATGAGCTTAGCATAAAAATGGTGCAACTTTTACCCTTGGTCCTTGGCAGGCTCTGAAAATCTATTGCCTGCCACTAAGATACGGTCTGCTGAACATTTACATTTCGGCTTGTGCAGTGTGGAGAGTGAAGTTGCGAGTAAACCCAAATTTTGAGTTAAGGCATTAACAAACTCTGAAAGGAATTTTACTTATATTTCGTATTGCTTTTCATTTGATTCGCTGCCTTTGGCGAGTATTGTTGAACTATTTTATTATGTGTAATTTTACACTAAATGCATTAAATACAACATTTATTGTGAGCTCTTCATAATATTTTATTGGGGAGAGGCACTAGAAACTCTTGTTTTTCTTTTGGGGCGTTCTCAGTAGGAAAGTAATTACAATAGTAGATCATATATGTAGAGCAAAAGGCTAACAGCAGCACTTGTATTATTTGTGGCTGTATCAGATTTGGCCAAATAATTAAATTCTTTGCAGCATTGACAACTTTAGTATATTTATAGTATACATAGGGTGTTTATAACGTTTTATTTAATTTGCACAAGTAAAATAATTTAAGTCAACGAAATCTTATTTCTTTTGTGTCCTGTCTCCACTTCCAGGATGATCATAAAGCTTTTCGTCGTCAGCTGGAGGATAAACGCCCAATTGTTGAGAGCAATTTAACGAGCGGTCGTCAGTATATTGCCAGCGAGGCGCCCATTTCGGATACCAGCGATACGGAGAGTAAGTTTTACGGCATACCATTAAATTATTATGTACATATAGCAAACCGCACCCAGCCCCACTTCCCTGCTCTATCCTTGCACATTAACAACTATTTAAAGTTAATTTGGGTCAGCCTTAATATTTTAAATAATCTAGTACGTTCTTTTTCAGTCTCTCTTTTTTTTAGTAACTGTTGGAAACCTTTTTATTCCATTCTAATTGTAGCCAAACAACTCATCTACATTTAACAAATGCCATTCACTGCGCTCTCAACTTGTAGGGCAAATCTCAAAATCAAACAGCAGGCCAACATGTACGACTAAGAACTCGATTGGGCACTGGCCCTACAAGCTTAACAGTTTACCAAACCACTAAAGCGAATTTGGATTTCTGCCTTTGTCTAGCATGAGATTTTTCCCAATAATATTTCATCTGCGGTTTCCCAACTAAATGTTTACTGAAACAAATCTGTGCCCCCTAAATATTTTATTTAATTATCTAAACGCGTTGAAAAAGCTTTTTCATATAATAATTTTGAGTTTATTTGATTATAAAGACCCATATTACGAATGATTTCGAATATATTCTCCATGTTATTAAAATTAAAAATTTTTTGTGCCAAAGCTATTTAATTTTTTGTTTTGTTAATTTTTTAACGACACAATTAATTTATTATCATTTTCAATTAAAGGTTGAAATATTAACAACTTTAAGTTTATTTAAAGTTTTATAGTAGGCTTCAGACATGTAATATTTTCCTTCATTGAAAATTTAATTTTAATTTAATTTGTCAATAACCACTTGCACATTCGAGCATTCGTTTATCATTTCTAAATTCGTTCTTATAGAAAATGCAAATGCTGTAATCGGTTAAATTTATCTGTTCAGCTTTAAAAAAAAGTCCTTCAGTTAAGCATGGTCGTATTATAAGTACTAAAATATTACTAAAAAGTCAATTTCACTACTTAAACTTCTTTAAGTTGTGGTACTAATATTTATAATGATAGTTTCATAATAGGATATGATGTTTACACAAAATATTTGCTTTATTCAGTTATCTAAATAAATTTTTTTGAAAAATTTGCAAGTGACAAAAATGTCAGATATATATTATAGGCAAAATAAAAAGTTTTCCAGCCGTTTGACTACATCTCCTTCAGCACTATACATTTTACATTTTCATCCGACTGTGTAGTCATCAGTCCGTCAGTATGTCAGTGTGACAGTCTGTGGGAAGCGCAAAGAGCAGAAAACATCTATGCGATAAACTCAATCTCAAATTGCAAAAGCGGACGCGTCTTTGAAAGTATTTCAGGATTTGAGCATTCCGGTTGTGATATTTTAGCATTATATTACAATGATATTGAATGGGCGACAAGCTACGCCTCCGGTTCGGTCCATACCAATTGTTGCTCCGGCTCCGTTCGGGCATTAAATTAAATTCAAATTAAGCCAACGGCTCCTGACATTCATCGATGCTTATGCGCTGCCAACGAAGCCCCCGTTATTGTCATACTTCTCGGTGTCACTGTTGTGCCCTTAGAACCACACCAGTTCTGTTTGCTGCCACTTGGCACTCTCTTTCTTTCTCTTTCTCTGTCTCTCTCTCACTTTTCTCTTACATCACTCCTCAACTGCATGTCAGGCTGTCTTTCATGTTTCATGACACTACTATTGTGTTTTCTTTTTCAGTCCTGTTTGCCCTCTTATCCACTGTCGATTTGATCTTGATAAGCTCAGTTTTATTTGATCTTTGGCATTTTTTTTTAATCAAAATGATAAGCACTTAATCTGAGTGAAAATCAACTCTTTCTCCTTGCTCCTAAATTTGACATTGAATTATCTCACGAGCGTTCCCTCGAAAATTGACGAACTTGAGACAATTGCAAAACTTGAGACAATATTAGTTCATTTTATTGCAAATTTAACCACGGTGTGCAATCAACATAATCAAAGTCGCTCCACTGCCCAAACCCCCAAATCACCCAACATCTATAGTCAGCATAACCATAATATCATATCTAATTCATAAAGTTGAGTGCGCCCTAACGTTACGTGCCACAGCACAAAATGTGGAAGCTATGTCGGGTGTGGTAGTAGGGGTGCCAACCAAATTTTATAGCAGGTGCAATTATTGTTTTTGCTTGCCTAAAGATAACGTGTCAGCCCCTCGTTCAGTCAATATTTTTTATAACTTTTTTACACTGTACTTACCTACACACAAATATTCATTCGCGGTATCCTTACAGCCCCCCATGACTCCGATTCCCGTTACATGACCGCCGAGGAACAGAGCCGGGAGCTGACACGCAGCATTCGTCGCGAGGTTAGCAAACTTTCCGAGCAATGGAACAATCTAATCGATAGATCTGACAATTGGAAGCATCGTTTGGATGAATATATGACGGTAAGTCTATCCCGCTCTTACTTTATTTCTTCATTCACATTTCTGCTGTTAAATTTGTTTATAATTTTGCATCTTGCTTGCGGGTGAATTTTCTTCCGAGAAATTCAACTGACTTACGGGGCTTGGAGACCGTGACTTTTTGTCGGTTTTAATTTGTATGGTCTCCAATTTATTTTAGCAGTTCAAGCATTATCTACACTTTATTTTGTCGAGGGTCCTATTCATGTGTTCGTGTGTGTGTGTGAATGTGGGTGTGCTTTGTGTGAGTAGGTGTGCGAGTGTCTGATTGTCTCTGTGCGTACTGGCGTAATTTTTATGCAATTATATTTGCAAAGTGGAAGAGCGCTGTAAACTTTTCAGAAAGTATTTGTAGAGAAAATCAAATCAATGATTCAAGTGTGGGAAGATCTTTGCATAGAATCATAAGAAGCATAAATAATTTGTAATTTTTAAGAATACAGATTTCTACAGATGTCATTGGCAGTTCATTTGAAACTTAAAAAAGGTCTAAATGCTTCGCTGCAGTTTTATTTTAATAATTTACAGAAATCTAAATTGTGTTTTTATTCCATCAGCTTAACAATTTAGTTTTCTAAGCACATACGAATTGTCACATACATATTAATCAATTACATTTCCATATTATGCACGTAAAAGACAACACCAAGAAAAAACAAAAACGAATTAAACAAAAAAATACAACACAAAATGTAAAAAATGTTGGATGTCCTTTACTTTTGCATTGTTCGCAATAGTATTTTTGGTGTTTTTGTTCATGCTAGTTGCCACTTTGATTTGTGTTTGGTTTGGGTTGTGGGTTGGTTTCAGCTGATGCCTAATAAATGCAAGTGTGTTTTTTACGACACATATACTCGTATTTTGGTTTGCAAAACAACGCCAGCAGCAATGCGAATAACAACAAAATATTGGGCCACAAATGTGTCGTGTCGGATGGCGACGGCTGTCGTTACTCATACGCACCGTAAATTTGATGCAACAAAGTTTGGTCGAATAAAAATGTCACAGAATGTGAAAGCAGTAGATATACAAGTACACACATATATATAAATATATATATCCATGTCCATGTATATATTGTTAAGGGGCGCTTGTATAAAATATCAAAGCGCATAAAATTCACATATTGTGTATTCTGGTAGCATACTTTTGGGCAACCAAGCTAGGGTCAAGCCAAAATCAATACACAGCAAGCAGAATCAAGGAAAAGCAAGTAAAGAGCAAAAGGCAACGGCATAAAACGAAACAATGCGTTTATTTTTTGAGTGTGCCAGCAAGAAACAACAAGAAAACAACGACATAGAAATTTATATTTGCAACAAAGTTCACATAAATATGACACTTGAGTGAAAAAGCAAGAGGGTTGGCTTAAGATGTCAGGCGTTAAGGGTTTAACGTGCTACGCCCACAGGCTTTCTCTCTGAACCGACTTGTGGTACATTGAGGCATATGTTAATGTTTCTACATTTAGAGCCAGGCATAATCTATCTTACAAAATCCAAATCCAAATCCACATCAAAACAACTCATGCTAATCCAACCCTTTTAGCTAACAATGTTCTGGCCAGAATCCGAATTACTTTCTTTTTTGTTCAGCGATAGCTTTGTTTTTTTACAAGCACAATGCACAATGCCAAATTAATTTATACAATTCCTTTTATCTTTTGCATCAAAAATTAAATGCGTTTTAATTTAAAATTGAGTACTATTTCAACTTATTCACACACAATAAAACCTATTTTAATTCCCATCAAAATTTAATTAGTTGCATTTATTAAAGCTTGGTTTCCTCTCCCAGGTACTGTGACTAAATTTTAGTAAAGTAACCTTACTTCTTCTTAAAATATGAAATGATGACAGAAAAAATAAACTTTAATATTAAGCTCAACGTTGAGTTTTTTTTTAATTTTTGTGCCATGCGCCATAATTGTGCTTGCCATGCAGGTCGCAAACGACGAAAAACTGATAAGGCAAACTTTAGTAAAAATTAACAACGTGATAGTAAAACAGAAAAATGAGCAAAATAAATTTAAAAAACTTTCTCAACAAGCTGCCAAAGTTAGTCGAGCATTGGGCGGGGGACTTTTCGGCAGAGAAAACGTAAAAGATTTAATAAGTGCAACTTAAAACAATTAGCAGGAAAACACACACACACCGACACGCACACACACAAGTCCAGGCAGGCTGATGTGAGGAAAACTTTGCTAACAACTGATTAAAGTGCTGCTCCCCAGAACTAACGAGAAGCAGCTCTCTCTAAGCCGCAGCGAACTCTTCGATTAATTAGGACTAAAACATCGTCCGTGTTTAGTTTTTTTCCGCCTAACTCAAAAAATTTCTATAAAATCGTGAGAACCCCACTAAGTTTTTTATTTTGCCTACATTTTTTATGTCGGCTATGCTCCATGTGGCAAGTCAGAAAGAATAATAAAAATGACCTAGGTCATTGACAAGTTTCCTTTTTCGAGTTAATCAAAAATTAAAAATTTAGTTTTTGCAGCTAGAAAATAAATTAAAATTAGGCCAACACAATGTGGGAAGTTTTCAGTGCCAAAAAAAGCAGGTCTTTTAGTATTAATAAGTCTTTATCAAGAATCAGAAAGAAGAGCTTTGAATGGCGGATTATGTCATTTGCAGAAGTTTACATATATGAATAAATCGAGTATATTGTGCTTCAGTTTTTTCAACCTGATCAGAAAAGTTTTTAACGTTTAAGGTTTTTTCATTACTTTATGACATTAAGCTTGCCTAGTTGTCGATTGTGATAAGTTATTAAAATTGAGTTAAATATTTAGATATAGGGCTTATAAAATTTACTCAATATTGAAAGAAGCAGGTAAATTAGATTTTGGTCGATGCTAGCTTAAAACAAGGAAGATTGGTTTATAAAAACGTTGACATACGCTTTCAAAAAATGTATGAAAACGTATATATGAATTAAAGGGTAGAGAAAACAGTTATTAGTAGTCGACTTTGCACATAAATAAAAGCTAACATACTAATGTAAAAATTAAAATTTGTCTCCCTAAACTCATTTCATAATAGCAAGTACAAACTTTTAGTTGATTTAAAAATCAACAAATGTATACAATAATTTTGAAACAATTCCGATAATAGCCGCAAAACTAATAATTGCTGCTAAGAAACCTCAAAATTTGAGATTCATTTGACAAGTCTTTAATCAACATGCTGCCGATTGATGTGCCACTTGCAGGCCTGCCAATCAAATGCGTCTGCAATTAGAGACGAACTTGCCGTTTGTGCTGAATAGTTCCCTGTTGCGACAACTTTCTTAAGACTCCGGCTCACAAATGATGCATAAGCCACATCAATGTTATGTCATGGGGCTCACTTTAAAGCCAAAGACTGTGTGCAAAATGTATGTTCAGGCTAATAATAAGTGCTCAAAGAGCTCTGCACTGCAATTTGCCAAACTAGGCTGCACAAAATTTAGACTGGGCATCGCCATAGAACTACTTCTGACTCATTTGGGGCTTTTTGAGGATTATACAGTTGACTACAACAAGAATAAATACGTGAGAAAGTCTGCGGTGAGTGATGAGAACACTTCAGAATCCAATTATTTTTCCACTTAATCCAAAGCAGGCACTTTGTGCCCATTTAAGTCGTACAAAAGCGTCTAAACGCGTTAGTTCGCTTGTTGGTGATCAGCCAGAGGGTAAGGCAATTGCTTTGCACTGTGAAACATGTCTCATTGATTTCCCGTTAAACTATAAAAATAACCAAATAAATGTGGCAAAAGCGCTTTAAAATTGCAGAAGCCACATAGGAAGCCAACTGGATCCCTTTGGTCCCCTACTTGCCATAAGTTAACCGCATGTGGTTGATATTGACGTCAAACATATACACACACACAGTTAACACATTTAACCCCTTATGACTGGTTGACTTAGCCACTATAGCAGATGCTGCCCTGTTTTTCATCGTTGTCCTTGAGTCCACTTGGCCCTCTGGCTACTGGCCAGCTAGCTAAGAGCTTTGGTGCTATGGTCAGTTCTGGTTTGTAAAATATGAGGTTGCAACAACACGACTTTAGCTTGGCTTACTTTATTATGCAGCACATGCACAATGAAATCAATTTCGATTTTCGAAATTTCTTAAATAAATCACTCATACGCAGTTTGAACTATTTTAGTGATGGCTTAATGTCCCTGATTTATGGCCGCTTGATGTTTTTAAATAATGCTTTTTAAACTTTGTTAACAATAATATCGAATATTTTAGAAAATTTTGGTCGTTCAAGCGGCATTTTCAAATTACAATATTTTTCTTACAATCCTAAAAGTATGCTATGTTTTTTATTTAGTGTAGTCTGGAAACAAACCGAGATAATCACATTCATTTTAAAACTTTACGGATGAGATTTTAAATGTACATCAAATAAAAGCTATAATGTTTATTATTAATTAAAAAAAAAACAAAGGCGGAGAAAATAAAAAAAAAATTATTGGCAGTATTTTACCAATATTTACAATGCACCCTTATTGCTTGTGTCCTTTTGTTATGTTATTTCGCTCTCTCTAAATCAACCAAGCGCAAACAGCACACAGCAAATGATTTAATGGTCACAAAATGCAACAGACTTGTCAAAAATGACACAAAAAAAAGAGATTACAATTGTAAAAGAAATAGACAAGCTTTCAGAGCACAAAAAACTACAGACCAAATATTTTCCGCCAACCACTTGGGAAATCAATTGATTGTCACGGTAAAATGGCTTAGCTCTTGGTTTGGGTCTGTCTATGGCTATGAATTTTCGTGTGTTCCTTTATGTGATTACTTTGGCTATGATTGTAACTATGCTCCAGGTGCATAAACCACCCCAACACCTACTCAACAGCACCCGACATCGATTTAAGACCACATACTGCTCTCTTTGTAGTTGGCTATATGTGCCATTTTGTAAGCATGTTGTTTTTGTGTTGCTATTTTTGTGTGCAAAAAGTCCAGCAATATGCCACGAAATGTAGCCGTGTATAATTGTCAAACGTGTTCGGTTTTACTAAAAATGCGGGCACATACATAAATACACACAGGCTCACTCGCACATAGTAACACAAGACACACACAAAACTAATATGTGAATAAAACGAAACTCGAGCCAATTTATATACACTGTATTCTGTTTTTAAAGCCCCAATCGCAGTACAAGTTTGTAAAAAGGTTAAAGTGGTTTTTTGCAAAAGTATGCAAGAAGAAAAAATTTCCAGCCTCATGGGATTCATATATATGTATATAAATTATATATACGTATATCAGCAGCCAAGTTGTTATAGCTATGCAAGTCACAATTTTAATGTCAGAGGCCCCCTATTATCCTATTTTATTTATTGACTTTTTATTGGAAAACTGAAAAAATGTTATCAACATCGGATAACAACTAAATTATACTCCAAGAACTATTTTCATATTGAAAAATGTATCTTTATATAATATATCTATTCAGGGTATCTCGTAGTCAATCGAACTTGACTTTATCATTCTTAATGGTTTTTTCTTTCTATAATTTTTTTTGGGCTGTCTGTCAGCGTTTTTCCAATTTTATTTAACCGAACTGGTATTGGGTTTACCCTTTTACGATATTTGGTAAACATTTTGGGCATTAAACGAAAAATAAAAACGGGCGTGTTCTTTAATTGACGTTGCTTCGCAAAAATAAGCAAATTTAAAATACCATAATTGTAATTGGCCAATAGTTTTTTTTATCTACCAAAAGATGCTTTAAAATATAATTGAATTGCTTTCAAAAGACCAGCGACTTTACTGCAACGTTAAAAACATTTTTTATTCTAACTTTTCGTTAGTATACAGATTATGATTCAGCCGTAAATGTAGATAAATCTGAGGTGCAAGTGTTGGAAACTCTTCAGCTTTATTTTATTGATCTTAATTAAAAAATGTTCAAAAATAGGAGCGAAGGAGACTTCAAACTCAAGAAATCGCAATTCTTGTGGAGCTCTCAGACTAAAATTCAATTTACAAATGCAGAAAGCAAAGCAAAGCCAGAAACCAGAAGAAAAAATAAGAAAAAAATGGTGCCCCAAAAGGTGACAGCGTGAAAAATTATGCGCTCAAAATAGATTTTTCAGCGACACTTCAAAATGGATATAAAAAACTTTTGCCGCCTCTGTCCGTCCAAAGCTCAGTCGGCCGGGCTGTCGCGTCTGGATTTAATACACTTGTAGCACGTCCTTTGCCGGCGGCACAAGTGTGGACAGATTCACTGGCACGGCGACTAAATCTATTTTGCATTCTTCTTTTTGCTATTTGTAATATACCAACTGCAGTATAAATTGGCTTATTTATAGCAATAGTTTTCCATACTTTGATTTAAGTTGGCATTGCAGAAATATGTGAGTGAGGATGACAAAACAAGAAAACATGGTGATTTATTTTTATAACTAAAATCAACCATGGTTTAAATTTGCGAATTAATTTGCCTTTTTGCAACGACTTTTCAAAAGCTAAAAAAAAACTCTCCCAAAGAAAAACCAAGAACAGAGTAATTAAATGAATTAAACTGATTTGTATATGATAACCAGTGCTCTCGAATATATTCATGAAATAAATCCTTCAGTGCTTCATTATGATCGACAACCAGTCCGTGACTCATGAGTCGAAAAGAAAAAAGTGTGTGTAAAATGTCACAAAAATCAAATAAAAACATTCAAATGCATTTATAAATCGTATCGAAATAAGCCAAAAAGCCACAACAAATAAAAGGCAAACATAAAAAATAAAAAAATGTGGCAATAAACAAGGCGAAATGTAAAGCTCATTGAATTCTTACGAGTCTGACAACAACAGTCAAGAGCGAATCATTTGGGCGGCGGCAATTCACTCAGCCCATGCTCAACGAGACAACCACTTAATGGGTCAGAAGCTTGTAAAGAGACAAAATATGTCAGAGAGAGAACAAAAGCGCAAGCACGCAACAAAACAAAGCGCACTATTAAAAAAAAAAAAAATAAATAAAAAATACAGACACAAACTATACATTGACATTTAAACAGTTCCACGACATAAACGAAACTCAAAATGCGAGCATCAAGTTCTGCTCAGCATTCGTCAGTGTGTATGAGAGTGTGTTTGTGAGTACAAGTAAGAGAGTAAGTGTGTCTGTGTGTGTGTGCGCTAGTGTGTTGTGCATTGGGGAGAACAAGTTTCAGTTCGTGTTATTGGAGTTTTGAGCGCAAGTGGCTGACAGAGTCGCCAACGTCGACGGCGACACTTAACGCATGCGGCCGGCGTTGTTGTTGGTTCAGTTAACGAGACACCGGCGCGTAAGTTGGTTGCGTGTTGTATGCGCACAAGCGGCACGCGCAGAACGCGATCAGCCGGCAACGACCAAAACGAAATGAATCGAAGAACAGATTTGCATTTGCATTTGAGATAGATACCTGCGAGGATCTTTCCAATATTAAAAAAGGAAATACGTGATGAAAAAAAGTGATTTTGTGTTCTGTGTCGCGTTGCAGCTGCAATGCTTTCCATATTTAATGTGCGCAAATTTCTTTCAATGAGCTGCAATATAAAACCAAACGCGAAAAACTGTTGTACAACAAGCGAGAGTAACAAGAGTAATAAGGTCGAATTTTTAATTATAATTTTTGTCAACTTCGGCTACGTCGGCAAAATGGCAAAAATTTGTGTGTGATAAATGAAATGAAATTCTTTGTAATAGTCACGTTTAAAACTGTGCGCCTTTTTTCTCAGTTTTTTTTAGCCCCTTTTTTATTTGCGTTCTGTGTGCATTGTGCGGTCAAATTCACTTTAATGTTGCAGCTGTTGTGCGCGTATTCCATCATTATCTACCTTAAGTGAACGAACAAGTTGTTAGTGGTTTTTATTGTTGTTGTTTTTGGAACGGTTTGCAAAATTTGCAAGAATTTATGCTGCATATGCTGAAATAAACCAATTTCAAATTGTAATTTTTAAAAATAAAATAAAATAGGACAGATAGCAATGAAATAAAAAAAAAAAAAAATTAATATACATTTTGTCACCAAAAATGTCTTTATTCGTTTGCACCATCCCTACATTTACTGTGTCTAACCAGACTTTCAATATCCCACGCTCGGTTGTTAAAAGTCTAAAGGCGCGATTATCGCTGGCAGCCAGCGAAGGTCATTTTTTTATACGTTGCATTTTATTAGATCTTTTCGGTGGAAGAAAGTAAGCCAACTCTGAATATTGTGTGTGGAGGGTGAATTCGAGTTCGAAGTTTAGGTTGAAGTACTCAATGGAGTACTCACACAGGATTTCTCTGTGTAGTTTAAAATTGTCGCTTAACTTGCTTATTGTCCCAGCTTGAGCCATAAACTGGCAAAATACAATTAAATTACAGCCAGCCAGACTGAGATTAAGAGCCATATCCAGCCACAGTCTCCTTAAGTACATATTGTTGGTTTCTTTGGGATTTTAGTGACTTCATTTACTCACAGATATATTTTCGTCTTGTTGTATCTCAACTGGATTTACATTGTCGCACATCTTCATCTGTATATATTTGAAGAGTGTGGCGTGTGTGCAATTTTTTATCGTTTACTGTTAGTCATTGTTATTGCTGCTGCTGTTGGCTTATCTCATTGTGGACATTCCAACAGTGTCTCTGACGAGGACGAGCTGTAAAATAAGATCGGAGGCTGAGAAGGGGATGGCGATGGGAACGGGAATGTGACAGTCCCAGATGTCTTGGATTGTCAGATGGTTAATTAGGACTATATAAGTCAAACTGCACTTGCTTCATCTGAATTGTGTTCGAGGCCATCAGTTCATATTGCTCTTAAAATATGTAAATATTTTGCTTACTCCAATTAACGTCGACACATATTTATTCAAAATGTATACATATATTTACGCAATTTGCAACCATATTCCCCTTTAGTTACTTAACACAAATTTAATTATTTTATTCATGCCCCAATATTGTGTGTACGCTATTCCCTTTTTGATTTCTACATGCACCATTTCCAATGTGTTTTATATAACTCCTTTAATCTGAAAATCATGTACTCCCATATGCTCTTATTGTAAATATAAACATAAAAGCCCTATTCAGCTTATATTTTATCTCACAAAATTGACGGTTTTCTGTTCCCTATTCGATTTCCGCTTGCCGGTTATTCACATCTAATTCCTCGACACATCTATGATGTCACATGTATGTGTTTGAACTGGCTTTCGTTAGATTCGATTGTGGGTTTTTTAAATGTGCAAAATGAAAAGCCATGTAAAGTTGAACGCTTGACAGCTGCGGCACGCATTCGTAGCCAGAACATCTGGTCCAACATCTTATATGAAAAATATTTTGATTGCTCTTATAATAATAATATAATAACATTTATTAATGAATTTGTACAGAATATGCGTTTTATCTGTCAATATTTTATTCTGATCTGTTTCTTTCTAATTATTTTTGTATTTTGCAGACCAGTTCATTTTCAGTTGTAGCTCAAATTCTTATTTCCAACACTCTCAAAGTACGTTTACTTCTTTATTTTATAATTATTTTCTTTGCCTTTGTTTCCATATATATGAACCACTACCAAATCATAATACCCAATACTTTTTTCTTTGGGGTCCCATATTATTCATTTTTTGTATATATACATAAAACATGCTGTCGTCCGTCCATTCCAAAACAAAAGTCGTTCATAAATTTGTCACTCTTGTCTAACCGTCCGACGCTAATAATTGAAGTATGCATGTTAATATTTATGTTCATATATTTCGATGCGTCTCTGGATTATATTGTTCTTTATGAAGCTGCCAATGTGCATATCGATGATGGTGGAAAGCGGCACAATGGAATTAAAATCTGTTTTAATGGGCGAATTGTTATGCTGCTGTTCTATTTAAGCTGCACTCGTATTTATTAAAATAACACATGTTATGAATTGTGGTATGGATTTGAACCACAAGTCAACTTTGACACACTTTGAATGGGCGGCTGAGCAGATAAGCAACACATTGCCATCAATTAACAGCAATAGCTCACATTATAAAGCAAACACGAATGCCAATGTTCTGCATGTAATTACAGCGCAATCTTTAATCAGAGAAAGCAAAGTAAATAATAATTTACTACTTATTAAAAAATTTCAATTCAAATAAATTGATAAATTTGAGAACCCGAAAGACAAATTCCCAATTGAGGCGCCCAATTGAGGGCACAAATGTTAAATGATACAAAAACATTTTGATTTCTTGATGAACTCTGTGCATATCTAACGTATTTAACATGTGGCAATACATATATTTAGATCATAAGAATGAAAATATATAATATAAATATTAAATTCTTACTCCAGACAATAAATTTTGACTAAGCAAATATCTAAATATAATTTGCTACAGCCTCAGCTTATTATACAATGTGATAAATTGAAATTTAGCAAGGCTTTCGCCTACTCAAATTACGCTTTTTAAGTTGATAATTGATTTAAAACTACTTAATTTATAACAAAGAAAGATAAATTAAAATAACAAAAATTGTATTTTGAAGGCTCTTTCTTAAAGTCTTTTGAGTCAGTATTATATGAAATTCATATTTTACTTTTTCGCCCTATTGAATATAATAATAAAATGTGATTTATTTCTTAACAGCGAACAAAAATATATTTTTGTGTGTTTCCATATGTTTCATTGTTGTTCTCATGTTTAGTCTCCCACAGAACAGGCAGGTAGATATTTATATACATTGATCAAATATTGATATTTATTCACCTGCGATTGGCTGCCAAGTGCTGCATTTACTTTTACGCATTCACTTTAGAATTTCGTGAGCGCTATTTAAATTCCATACTGATAAATAAATTCGCGATAAATTCCACTTGAACTACATTTTTCATATATATCGCAAGCTGAAGTTTTTTTCATCCAAATTGAATACGAATGTGTGGAAACTTCTTTTTAAAAATAGATTCAATAAATCATATTTGTTTACTGATTTCGAAACATTATATATCCTTGATAAGCAAATATTAATGCAACTTAAAGCGAAAAATTTAATCAGGAATAAACTTGCACTTACTGGGCAAACAATGATGCTTCGTCGGTTGCCAAATTTGGCTACCTAATAATCGAAAAGCATGCCAACATTGAAAACTAGTCGTAGTTGATTTACCATATTTAAACCTCTCAGCATGCAGTTTGCATTTGTCGTGATTGTTGCATGATGCATATTTGGCATGTGTCTACTCCTTGCAGTTGCCGCTTGTGCATAAGTTCCCCTTTTGATAAAAGCTAAAGGCTGAAAATTTTTTATGCTAATTGCACTTAATTTATGCATGTGCAGCAGCGCTGCAAGATTCGTGTGTGTGTGTATACATCTCTACTAATGTACATTTGTTGTACGAACAGCAAAAGAATTTCAAAGACAAGGAAATACAATTGTTGTTCTTCGCTAAGTTGTTGTTGTGCATACAATTGATATTTATTAGTATACTAAGAGACAGAGGCAGTGCCTGGACTGGCTGACAATTTTTGCGTGCCTCAAATATTCAATTATCGCCACAATTGCCGCCAGTCCGCACCCACACAACCGCAACCAGACCCGTTACCAACTCCCCACTTCTGGCTGACATTTATATATATATATATATATATATGTATATATTTGACATACGCGACTTGTAAACGCCGAAAGCCATTTAAGGCTTTCCGCGTGTGGCAATGCGATGCCTTCTATGGCATCTACACAAATGTCAGGCAAATGTCGAGACTTGGCGACTTTGTCGTGGCGCTTAATCCTTCTTATTTGCTTGGTGTCTATATCGGCCAATTTATATGCGGTTAATGGTGTTAACTGTTTGACGTGGTTATTTATAGGCATAAAGATGCAACTGCAACTGAAACTTAATTCCAAATACAATGTGAGTGCCAAATTAATGGACACATTAACGGGCATACAGTTGTATATTAAGAATCTCATTTTGACACAATTTTAGCAACTGCTCGAAGCTTAAAATGTATCTTTGGCTTCATAAAAAAAATATTAGTAGAAGCAGAACAAGAATAAGCATTTGCTAGAGTGCATAACCAGGGTATCTGAATAATGGCAGCACAAAAAGTATCTATTGATGCAGAAGAAAATAAAATATAATTGATTAATAAAAAATTTAACTCAAAAAATAAAAATAAATAAACATACAATTAGGTGTATTTGAAGCAGAAAACAGCTGCAATCATTGCGCACTTGCAAATTGTTGACGCAATTTGTAGCCAGATGAAGAATGTATCATTTATCCTTATTATCATTTATCAAATAAAACAAAAGATTTATTTGCTGGCTTTGGTTATTCGAGTCTTCGTTCAAAATCAGCCCAACTGCTATCGCGTATCAGAACATGCTTTAGCGCCTAAGCCCAACGATTTGCTTTTATTAACCATGGCTACATGCAACATAAACATGATGCAGCTTTCCCCATGCTTGGCTGAGCACGTAGTACGGCTAAGGTGTACTTATCAACCTTTGGGCCACGAGTTAAGTGATAACAACTGAGCAGCAGCCACTCCTCGATAGTTTTGTACGTTTTTCAGGCTTTTGCACGCTCTGAGCTCATGTCTTCTGAAACTATCAACAGCCGTCGCTGTCAGTGTTGCTCCAATCAATTAAAAATTGCTGCACTAATTGCCGCATGTTGTTTATCGAGGCACCAGTGGACGCTGGCCAGCTCAATCGTTTCAATTGAACAATTATGCTGGGAGTGCACTCAATTAAGTTTGGATCAGAAATTTGGGGGCGTGCTCACGCTTCCTCGTCTCCTACGCAAGGCGCATTTGCTTCACTGAACTGTTAAGCTGAAAACCAGGAGGGGTGCAAACAAATGAAATAATTCAAATCAAAGGATGTCTGAGTTGACTGACAGATGCTTAAGCTGCCTACATTAGCCGGGAAGTGGCAAAACAGCTCAACCAAAAGAAATCACAACTCACTGCCCAAGTGGCAGTTCAGAGAGGCATTTCATGCATATCACCCCAAATTGCCTACCACTTTGCGTTTTGCTGTTGGGCTCAGTTTGAGTTTGAGTTCGAGTATGAGCCTCGGTTGGGAACCTGCAGCAGCAGCCAAATATTAATATTGCTAGGCAAAGTCTCTAATGAGCGCAAATGTTTGTCGAAATGTTGACAACTTAATTGAGCAGAAAATTTACATGTAACAACGATGCTGTGACGAACTTTTGAAGCAACTTTGCTTCAGTTATGCATTATCAAGTTAGTTCGTTAGCCGACGGATCAGCAGAACCTACCGCATACCCTATTCGCAGACAAGCGTCTCATTTATCAACGTCAACTAAGCCCGTATCAAAGAGCAAGACTTCAAATGAACAATTAGGACCTCCAAAGGGCTGATGAAGCACGAAGCATTAAAAGCCAAACTAGTTGAACTCTTTTCATTTCCCGTTTCCAAAATCACGGCACAAAAAAAAGTAAAAGCCATTATTGCAAATGGCTTAAAGTGCAAACTAAGCCAAATTTCAAAGCATAGCACGATTTTAATGAGCTGCAACTATTTATATTACTTGGCTCGAATTTTCGAAACCATGTCAAATAATTTTCGAGAAGAGTCGAGACTGATGCGAGTGGATCAATGAGTGGATTTTAATTTGCAGCAGCAAATATTCCAACATGCAACAATAATTCACAAATTAATAAATTAAATTTAATTTTCATTCGTTGTTTTCTATTTATGAAATGGTTCTCATTTCCTTTCCAGAATGACATTGCATATTCAAATGTTTTCACATTCCAATACTTAATAATCTAGAATCGATTATTTTCATTGTAGAAAATTCTTTATTTTTAATTTTAATTTTTAAAGAAATATTTTATAATATTCCATTCTTATGTACTTTCCTGCCCGACATTCAACTATTTGCACAGCTTTTGCATGCTTCGTATTTGATTTGGTCAACGATTTAACCTGACTGGCTACAATTGTAAATAATAAATAAAAGTAAGAAATTTTTTTAAAATTGTGAGCACATATTTAATTGGACACCATTCACAAAATATTTGAAACAGTTCCCCTTAGCAATTTTTCCCACCAAGTTCGGAATGGGTTGGCTTCTTCTCTGCTTAGTAAAATTACTGCGGAATTTTCGGCAATTTAATTTTAAAATAAACATTTTAGATTTTGACCAGGTGCGTTTCGTTAGTTTTTCAATATTTGTTGATGTGGTTTTCCGTTGTTAAAGGCAAGTGAGTAAGCAACGCACAGTTAAAAATATATTTAGAACTCGCATTGTAATTTTATGTTTACCCTTATTATTTGCAAAATATTTATGGCACATGATACAATCTAATTTAATGATTACTTCAATATATTAAGTAAATTTTATTTGTTCGTGTGATTGTGTTTTATTTAAGAACTTCTGGATCAAAACATGCCTTTGTTTGTTTGTTTGTTTTTAATTACACACACACTTGTACTTAACTTGAATGTTAGACCCTGAATTTGGAATATTTGGCCTCGCCGGGCAGTCTGTTTTGAAGGCCACCAAATAGACCATCGATAATGACAGCTCGAAAACAGCATAGAGAAAACAGATAAAAATTGAGAAAATCAATAATCATTTAAAATTCAAATTGGCAAAGCATGAACCGGAAAATGTGCGAGTGCTGTAACCAAATGGAAAAACAGATAATGAAAATTCGAAGTGGTGCTCTGGGGTCGCACCACGCTAATGAAATTAAAAATTTATGCTTTCGGTCCGTAGGCTTAAATATACGTATATGTATGTTTCTAGGCTAAAACAGAGCCAAGCGCAAAAAAGAAATGTCATTTAATAAATTGGAAAGTGGGCGACTGGGCGCAACTTCGCTGCCCAAAGAATTAAATAGAATGAGAACTGGGTGGTGGAGATGGGTGGTGGAGATGGGCAGAGGGTATTGTAAATGTTGAAGGTGTGGTATTTTTGCCATGCCTGATTGATTTTGCGGCGTTGGCGGCGTCTGAGACAGGAGCGGAGGCTGAGGCTGTGTCTGATACTGACAGGCAGATACAAAAGCAGCCACAAGAAAGACAAACGCCGCCAGTTTGTCGCGTCTTTGATGAAGTTGCCAAGCGCCGATGTCGTTGCGGTCTCGTTGCTCAATCTTCCTGGTTGTTGCACCAAGCCATTGACATCAATTAAATGTAAAAAGCAAAATTGAGAATTGATCAGCCTAGTAGACAGCCAATCAGCTAAAACATATATATATATATACTTAGATTCGAGCAAATTATTACTGAAAGCCACTCATACGGCGACTCTTACACATTTGCAACTCGTGGGCGTTGACGCCAGCTCCAATCCAATTGCTGCTTCAACATCTTATCTCATTTTTTTTCTTTCGCTTCATTAGTTCGCTCAATTTATTTCTCCTTTACACGCCAATTAATCAGATTATGTCAAAATGTGTCACTAGGTTAATGCAAATATATTACGCCTGTTCGTCTATTCCAAGTTCTCAGTTCCCATTCCTATTCATAGGCATCCTCAATTGTAGGGCAAACGGCAATCGAAGTTGTTTAGTTTGTTTGTTGATTGGTTGGTCAGTTTGATAGTTTTTAAGACATGTGTCTGTTTTTGTTTAGCGCTGGAATTGCGCTTAACGCTGCTTAATTAGTGAACTGAAGCCAATTTTAAGCTTAAGACTTAAAGATTTAATCGGAATTAAATGCTTGCTATTCCGTGGCTTGATTGATTTACGAAATATACTTGTTTAATTTATAAAATTGCTGTTTTGTTATCTATGTTTTGTTAAAAATCTTAACTTTGTGTGCCGGTATATATATAGACGGAAATTTCTTTCTATTTTCATAACTTAATATATATTTTGTAATACCTGCTATAGAAATATTGCCTCCTAGTTATTATTAGTGTAAACTTTCTATTTATTGGCTATCCATAATTTTATTTAATTGAAACGTGAAACTCCATAAATCTGATTTTTTACTTTGTACAACTTGGAATGGTTAAAGTTTACGACTATAGAAAGGAAAAAAAAAATCTGAAGACATTTAAAATTAAACGAAAACTAATATATTTGTATTATACCCAGAGACAGTAATATATAATCCATTCGCATATCAAATTGGTTAAGCTTTATATTCATGTTGTATCTATAAACTCCCGCTTGCCTCACTTTCGTTTTAAAAAAGATCATCAGCAAAAATTGATAATAACAAAATCAACTGTAAATCTCTGGTTCAAAGAATGTAATACTCAATATTGTTTTCCAGTCTGTCTCTTCAGTACCTGAGCAATCAGCAAAAACCTATATGTGACACACCCGCAAAAAGCAAAGAAATACCAGCTAAGCCTACGAAACAGATCTCGTCATATTTAACATGTTTTACAACATCTCTGTCTCTGTCTGCCGATATTTCGCTCCGTCTGTTTCTGGATAGTTGAGCTGGGTCCGGTTGTGTTTAATCATCCGCGGCAGCTTTAACTTGTTTTGGGCGCATTCGCTGCGGTTCAATGCAGGCAGCGGGCGGAAGTTGGTTAAAAACGGAAATTGAGCCATAAAATATTGCGACTAAATTATTTTGCTGCAACTTTCCAATTGTTATGTCTGAAATTCAAGTGCTCAGCTGACGACATTATTTGCTGTGCATGATTTGAGATTCTTTTGTTGCCGATTTTATTTAATGTTGCCTGTAAAACAGGCGCTGGCAGCAACTCCTTCTGTTTCTGCTTATTTGCACCAGTTGTAAAACCACTTTTTATAACTCGTTAAAATTATTACTGTTCTTTTCATCCCACCTTAACCAACTTCGGAATTCTCTCCTGCTACATAGGTGGCAACATTTAAATGCTATGACCTTAACGTTTCCCAGGTTAGCCACCAACCACACAAGACAACACTTCCACCCACCGCGGCAAATTTACCATTCATCATGTTAAATTTAGGATGGCAAAATTTTTTTAAAATTTGTGACAATTTGATGAGAATTTCCGCAGCTTATTTTGCTCATTGCATTGGCGTCTCCGGTTGAAATCAGATCTCTAAGTTTGGCTAGTTAGTCGTATTAAAGTTCAAAAAGTTTGCCATAGTCAACTGTACAGACAGATGTCCAAATTATGCGTACAAAAATTTGCATAATTATTTGAACGAGTGGACGGATTTTATCAAAAGCGTAATTTTATTTTGTTAAATTATTATTGACAGAGAACTCAAATTAAAATTACGTCAAGACTTTTATTCAAAATGTGGAGCTTTTTCCAGGTATTTCTGGCGCACGCCACTCATCGTTGGACTAAGCCAAAGCAGAGATGCCCAAATTGTGTGAGGGGCAAGTAGTTGAATGGGTTCTATTAAGTTGAATCTCTGATATTTTGAAATGATTTATTAAATTCCGCTCCTTAATTTATTTTGTTATCATACATTTGCGTATCTCATCATTAATATAAAGCCATATATCTGTATGACATGCTTATCGATCAATGTGCCTTCGATATATCATTTGAGCGCCTGTCAGCTGACGATGTTACCGGCAATTGTAGTTGCCAAGTTGCCAACACAGAAGCCATTGAAAACGCTTTATTAATGGCTTTATCGCTAGCTAGTTGCAATTACGACGGCAAAGGTCCGCTTTCAGGATAACTTTCGGAGCTTTTTTAACAATCCATACAGTGACTTTTTTACACCCCTGCTGGGTGGTCTGCTGCACTTGCACTCAATTTGATCTATTATACTCCATTTTCGTCATTGTCTGACGTAAATTAAGATTCAATGCCATAAACGTGTGTGGGTTCCACTTAGATGATGTTGCTGATAGTACTGGCAGCTGGTCACTCGGTTTAAGGGTGTAATAAAATTATTATAAAATAATTTTCGCAAACAAAAGACAATGTAATCGACTGCTCACACGTAGTCGCTCTAAAGCCCTCATCTAATTATTTGCCCCATTCTGTGTTCAGCTGCCGCACTTGCTACGTGCGTTCATTCGATGTTTTTCGGGCTTTAAGAAATTCCACACCACTGTCCAATGCACTTGTTGCCGAACAATTCAACTGCTAAACTACAAAACTGATTAAATAGATTAACTAAATATACTTTCATCAACTTGAAAAAACTTTGTAACGGCTTTTTTCTTTAAAGTAGCATATGCGACCCATATAACTAATTACTGTTTTATATATAAATATATTTGCATTTGTAGCTCATCTCTAAGCTTCTCGTGTTAGCCGCTTCTAATACGCTTGATGATAACATATTAGTAATGTCATATATTTCATGCTCACATAAAACATTTTCATGCGTTGCACCTTTCTAATGCATATATGTTATTAATCAAAACAACTTGTCATAAAAATCAAGAGAAATTACTTTCTGAGCTGCACTGCGTCTGTTAATTCTGTGTGTTTTCTTATCATATAATTTTTTGTACATATTTTAAAAACATGATTTCTATGGCTTTTCAAAATTAAAACTTCTGTAATTCTTAATGACCACTTTCGTCTCTAACACAAAAAACTGTTAATTAACTTTTTTGATTAAATTAAATAAATTCATTTTAAAATAATAAGATAGGATTAGAAACTGACTGACATTCTTAAGCGAACTATAATTTATTAATTAAAAGACATATGCTACTTTACAAGATTGCTTCGTATATTTATAGCTAGTATATAGACTTTTATGTGCCTATGTTCTCAATTTTTTTTTTAAAGAATAATATTTTATAAGCCGATGATATTTGTAGCTCATGCACTCTAGATAGAATCAAAAACACTTAACAAACAATAATGAAATCTGTTATATATAATTACAATTAATTACTATACAATTATAACTTCACCCACCGTAGTCCAGAGTTCCATTTAAATCAGAACTAGTAGTATTTCATTTGTATTCTGGTCCAAGTAGGGTAGTTTTGGCCAGCAACGGCAAAATCAAAAGCCTTGGCCATTGGCAAAGCAATAAACAAGTCTTAAGGTTCTCAACCATTGCAACAGTTTCTAATCCCCATATGTACATATACGTACATCTATATGTACAAATATATAGATACGAGGCAGACGTTGAATTTGTATGAATGCGTAGCAGCAATTTGTAGCAAATTACTGTCAGGCGGATACACAAAGTGCACCCTGCAGGCAATGTTAGTGGTTGGGGCAGAAAGGGTCTTACGAAGCATATCTAGTTGCCTGGCAGCTAATGCAGCTCATATTTGCAACTTTATTTATCGTAGCAAAAACAGCTTGTAAATTTTCCACGCTATTTTTGCCTCAAGACTCTGCCGCCTCGGCTGTGGTAAATTCAACAATTGATTCGATTTACGAATGCATTTTCTAGAGCTTGACCTACGCCGTCGAACGTAGCCACACGAAAATGATATGATAATTCGTTTAACCAAATGCCTTTTAAAAGGCATCGTAGACATGGCCACGCCCACGTCTCCGGGGCCTTCATCCTTAAATTCGAGAGAGACTCTTGGCACTGACCTCCTTCCTATTTTCGTAACACGTTTCCTGTTCGGATCGTATTCGGATACTAATTCCCGTTGCCATTTATATTTCCATTTGAAATTTCGCTTTATCCACTATCCAGTCTCCGTTTCAGTCTTGTGATCATTTGTTTGTGATAAATTGTTCCATATCGCTTGCCATATTTGACTTTTTTATTGGCCACGGTCAAAGCGCTAACCAAGCCACTTAACTCATAGTTTTGCAAATTTGTTTGTTTTGTTTTCTGTTTTTACAAAATAAAATTTTTTATCGCCGGTTTGAGTTCTAATATTCTATGAAGCCTGCATACTAAAATTGATGTTTAACAAGGGAGTGGCAAATAACTTTGTGGCTACCATTTGGTGCATAACGCACTCGATTTGTATTATGTATGTCATGCCCCGCTCTGAAAGAGCATGCCCCGCTCTTGAGGCATGATGCAGCCAACTACAAATCTGAAACCAAATTATTATGGAATATGCACGACAAAGGCGTGCATATTTTGAGCTTAAATGTTCCAGAATTTACGAGATTTACATTTCATTTATTTTGGATTTGTATGTACATTCTAATTATTTTATATTTCTTTATTTCCTTAATATAAATTTAATTTGTAGTCACTTGAAATAACACAAGTTCATAAATTTGTATGTTCAACTGCTTATCAGAGTGTCTAGATCTGCATGCATACAAATACTTGTTATCCTGTGGCCCTGCATTCAGTGGCACACAACCATTAAAAGGAGAACAAAGCTCTTTTGAAACAAAAGCTAAGTCGAAAACAAAACAAAACGCATGCTAATACGCCCACACATTTTCCGCTTTTCCATTGTTTGTATCACTCAGTGGGAATTGCATTCGAGTACGATTTACGCATTACAACAACAATATTAAAAATAGTTCGCTCAGAGCTCAGAGTTGAAAAATTATGCATGGACGGGCACCGAGGTTAGCTTTTAAACTCGCTCAAAAGTTGGGGATTTGCCCGGGCGTAAATCTTAGCTGGCAGTTTTCAAAGCAAATGAAAATGCAACAAGCCGTGAGTCGGCCGATAAATTGAGGAGACCAATTAAGAACCGTCACAGATTTGTTGTATGTTATTATAGTAATTCCAATGATTCTCCAGACGAATGTTCTGGTTTATAATAAATTATTTTTTTCTTTTCTTATTTTTGAAATGATTTCCAAAGTTGAATGCACTACGCGAAGAAGGTGGCTTGACGAGTATTCGTTTTGAGGCTTGGCAATTATTCAAAACAATTATCAAAATTTATTACGCATTAACTGATAAAAAATGCCAACGGCACAATAGAGCTTTTTCATTTACTTCTGCGTCTCAATCAAAATACAATTAGGCAAAGCACGTGCCACGTTTCTTATCAAAAACTGCAATGGGTAATCACTGTAATTTTGGAGTGGAAAAAAGTGGTTGTAAGTTGAAGTTGTGGCTTTCTGATTTAAATGCACAATTTTTATTACCGTTGGCTTGCGGTCCATGAAACAAAATTTCCATTGCCACAGTCGCATTTCTTCGACTTTCCACGCTTGAATTGCTTGTATTTTTGTCACGGTTGTTGATCTCTCCCTGTCTCTGTCCACGTCTGCCTACATCTCTCAGCTTCGAGTTTTGTGTCTGCCCTTTGTTGGGTCATCTGAAATATAAAAAGACACCTGGAGATCGTGACGTACTATGTATGTGACTGCAGGCTTCTTATTCACATTGTATTCGGACCAGAGGCTAAGCTGTGTCCAGTTAATTAGTTTTGGAAATTGTAGTTGATAAACAACATCAAATGGTTTTCAATTGGGCGCAGGTAAACGGATTTACAATAGGCTGTTTTTGCCAGTGGTTTCATATAAATACCCAAATTCGAGTGATTAATATGTTGAGTGGTTGTTTGATTTCGCCACTAAAATGTTTGGCTCCATCGCATGTGCTCGAATTTTGTATTATTCGAGGTGAAAGTGAAATTTTTTAATGCTAAAACCCCAACATAGATTCGGGATAGATCAAAGAAAACTTCTTGTTAATGTGATGCAAATCGCAAAGCAGTTTAAAAGACAACAAACGATAAATATAAGAGTTTACAACCTACAATTTGTTAATTAATTACAACTATTTGTTCTCTATTTATGTATTTTAAATTAAAAGTTAAACTTTGTTTTTATTTTAAAGGCCCATTTTGAGAAGACTGTCAATCAAACAATCATACTACATTTTTTAACTTATATTTCTTATTATTTTTTTAATTAATTATTATATAATTATTGAATTGAATTAAAATTTTTAAATTTTACATTAAACACTTAATTAAATTTCAATTTTTAACTTTATTTTAACAGTAAATAAACAAGTTTTCTTTTCAAATTGTAAAATTTCTATTAATTATATATTTTTAATTGAATTAAACAAAAATCAGTACAGTTATCTTTGGCTCATATGTACAATTCTACACCTTCCTCATTCGTCTATCAGAGTTGAAAGTATCTATGCGCGAAATCATAACACAAGCGAATCCAGCCAATTTCCCCAGTAATACTAACATACGATTGTCTGGTGCTATTCAATTACACGATTCACAAATGCGACTGAAATCCATTCCATTTCGCATGCCGTACAGCGAATAGTTAACACTTTTTTTGTTGCTTACTTTAGCTTGTGCAAAAAAGCATTTGCATAGCAAAAGCAATGACCAACAACAGCAAGAAAACATTTCAACATTTATCCCGGCATTTATTCAAACATCAATGCGGCATTCTGACAATCTCGCACATGGATTTCGTATGCAGAGCAGATACCATATGCATATTTTATTATATAGAATACAACAGAGCCGTATACGGAAAAGGGACAATGAGAGAGAGAGAGAGAGAGAGAGAGAGAGAGAGAGAGAGAGAGAGAGAGAAAGAGAGAGAGAGAAAGAGAGAGAGAGAAAGAAAGAGAGAGAGAGAGAGAGAGAGTGAGAGAGAGAGAGCAAGGGAATTAGAGAGTAAAAGTAAAATTTATTTGGATTCTCCTCATGTTCGTCAGAGTGCATCAGTCAAATTTTGTACGTAAATAATTTGCATAGCATTCAAAAATAACAATAACAAATTACAAATCAAATATTAGTTACTAATTTTCCTCTTTTTTTTGTTGCACACGCGTTTCGCTTGTGCCACACAAGATAAATTGTGTTGCACATAGATTGCAATCAAGGAAATGTATTTGCAAAAATGTAAAGTGCGTGTGACGCATTTTCAATTAGCTGAGAAGCGTATGTGAGAAACTTTCAGTTTTCAATTGAAAACTGTGGATTCTCTGCCTATAACAACTTTTATTTATACATTTCCCAAACAAGCAACAAAAGATTGCTACAGTAGTGAAAAGGGTGTGTGAAGGGAAATGGAAGGGGCTACATGTTTGCCCAACTAATTAGACACTTGTCATTCGTCGTAATGTTGTAATAAATACCGTTACAATGTCATTACCGGCAATACTTGAATGTATTCCAGTATTTTTGTTTCTCCTCTTTGCTTAAAAACTTCTCTGAACTGGCAGCAGTCAAAGGGTTGGGCGAAGATGGTTGGGAGGTGAGTGCCTGAGCTGTCTGTCATTGGCTTGTTAACTTTCTTGTCTGTCTAAACTGAGCTCGCTTCGCAACGAACAATTCCCTCAAACCACACCCCCCCCCTATTACACCACTCGACGAACCGCTCCTGACTTTGTTTAAAACTTTGTTATGCTTTTCGGCTTAGAATTTTAATGAGCTTTCGTCTACTGCGCTTTTTGTCATTTCATTCTGAAATATCATGTTTTTCATCATTATGCTATTCACAATCCACGTACTTCGTGTATATATATTGTTGTCATTTTTTTGTTGGGTCATTGCTTAGTTATAAGTATTAACTACTTGACCCTTTTACTTTCCGCCTCAAGTTAAGTTTGTCAAAAGACGGCTTTTCTTTGCTTGATAGTTTTTTTTTTTAAGATTTCTGTAAACCTTTAAAAGAAGGCTTTGACGTTGTAGAAAGCCAACTTTCAGTTCATCTTATGTAATTATTGTGTGTGGATGGGTCAAAATATGTATAATCAATTGTTTCCCAGCATTAATTGTGTGATATACAAAATAAATTATATCAATTACTTTATTCAAACAATACGTTTTACGCATTCTTCAAAAAAATGTCAGTTATTCCCTTAATTACCTGGTGGTGTTCCACAAAACTTGCTCACCACCAACAATATTCTATACAACCGTTACTCATTTCTGGCAAACTCATTGTCAGATATGTTAGTCGGAAACAGAGAGACAGCAACAACATCTTAACTTGATGTATATAACATTGAAGAACTTATCTATGAGCAAATATTGCCCAACATAATTTACACTCGCCCAGCAATTGTGCAAACAAAATGCAGCCGGCAACGTTTTGCTTGACTCCACAAACACCAAAAACAACAACAAAAATCAGTTACAACAACGTGTTTATTAAACATTCCAAGATGTTTAGATAATTAACGCTAGGTAATGTTTACAAGGCAGGGATGACCTAAGAATTTTCGGCGTAATTTAGTAACTTATTTGCGCCGCCGAATACGATCCACAAACATATTTATGTACTTCCTCTGTGTATTTGTAGTTGTTTACCAGTTGCCTAATGCATGTTGGTATATTGATCCAGCTATCTAACATATAATAAGAAAAGCAAAGGAAAAAATAATCCTGTCTAACCGGTCTATAAAAATAGAAACGTTCATTACGCAAGAATTTGCCCTAAAACGATGCAGCAAAGTGCATAAGAAAAAAAATTAACAACAACGAAACCTGAAATCTATAGTAGTAGTAGAAAGATTAGCAAAAATAACAGCCGCAGCAACAACGATGATGCGACTTTTTGCTGCAACAACGCCGGCAGCGACAATGTCGCACAGCTCCAGTTCCGACGAGTCTGGACAAATTGTAAAGAACGCACACATTGACACACGCACACGACAGTCGTCTGTATGCACGGCTGCAGATGGGCCGGATGGGGGAGGTACTGGGGCTGGAGTTGCAACGATCTACAGCAACCACAGCAAGTCAAGGTCATTGGAACGCTATTCTGGTGCGCCATCCCAGCAGCAGCAGCAACAACATGAACTGCCGTCATATGCCACGCCCACGAGCAGAACGCGACGGCGTCTGCTGTCGCCGTTTCGCTCGATGAAGCGCCGTAGTCGTAGCAGCAGCAGCAGCGTCGACTCTCAAGTCTACAATCATTTCGCGATAGTGGTGGCCAATGCAGCGGCCGCTGCGCCGAGTGCTGCAAATGCTTCCAATGTTGCTGCCACTGCTGCCAAGGCTAGTTCTCAGAGCGGCGACAGTGGCACGGGAGGCACCGAGTTAGAGCACGAGCTGGAGTTCGAGTTGGAGTTAGAGTTGCATCACGATGAGGAGCACGATGAGAACAGTCAACTGAGTCTCAGCTACTCCCAGCTGAGCAGCAGTGGATGCGACGAAGCCGATGCCGACGATGAAGCAGCAACAACAGCAGTTGCAACCAAATCAAAAACAGCAGCAGCAGTACCAGCAACCCAGGCGTCGCATTTTTTAAATTCTAATGTTGCACTGCCAGATGTTATCGAAGAGCGCCGACGACGTACACTTTTGTCGCTGTACTCATCCTCATCAGAGGAGCAGCTGCACTGTCGCATCGGCGACATCACCCTCATGGACGACACCTACTCAAACTGCGATCCACAGAACGATGCGGAACGCATGTTTCTTCAAATTGTCGGCATGTTGCGCGATGAAAATGAGGTTTGTGTCTTGGCTAAACAGCCCGCAGTACTGTAGATGTTGCATAGTTTATTCATTTGCCAGAATGGAATATTTAATCCGTACGATTTTAATTAAACACATTCCTTATTGCCCCACGCTTTCGCTTGGCTGCATATAAAATCTTGATTAAATTACAGCCAATTATCCCCAATAAGGATTGTTCGTATATGAACATATACTAGATGGCGACTGCAACTGTAACTGCAATTCGACTTCAGTTTTGCCAGCGATGAAATTGCACAATTTTAAGCGATTTACATTTTCAATTAATTGAACATTCGGTTTACGGGAAATTGCTTTTAAAGTAATTTCTTAAAACACGTAAACAATTTGTAGAAGTAATATCTTTAATTTAAAAATATATACCGTCATTTTAATTTAATTTTGTTGTAATTAATTTGTATATTTGAAATATGTCTGAGTGTTAGGCAAATGAATTACCTGAAGTCTTACGTTCGAACTTTCAATTACTCTCAACATGTTTAATAATATACACATTTTTGACATGTATAAAGATGGATTGTTTGAACAGTGCTTCTGTTTAAATTATCTGGGAGCTCATTTAACCAATATTTTTTCCTACCACCAAAAATGTCAATTAAGGCTGGCGTTGAACTGATTTTTAATAGATCAATCTGGCAATGGAAGTTGATATGACACCAGCTGGTCAACTGCAAAGCCATTTAACAAGGCAAACGACAGCAGATGCCATAACATGCACTCTGTGGGAGCAAGTAAAGGCATTTTTAATAAGAATGCGACTAGTGGATGCTTAGCTCACCAACTCGCCAGCTGCCCAACGTGTTGAGATGCTGAAAAAGTATGACGACTGTTTTTGCCAGCGGTCGCAAATCTAAAAGAAGCGGCATTAGCTCCTGGCTAATTATGCCTGGCAAGTGCCACGTAATGCATTGTAACGTGTTGTACATTTTTTTAGTTTTATTTGTGTTGGGAAGGTAGAGAGGGAAACCAGAGTATGCATATTGCTTTACAAGGATTCTCAGCAGACAATCACGCATCTTTTAGGCTTTGGCTGTGGCAGTGGCATTGTTTGCGTTGGTTAAAACTGCACAAACTTTGTTGACATACTTGGGCTTTCAAAGGGCATTGCCCTCCTATCGTACTGTGCAGTTTCTTTAATGACTTTTATATCAAACGGTTTCTTGCCATTGTTGCGGCAATGTTGTCTCTAATTAGTGCTGTTGCAAGCAGACGCGGGTGGTGCAGGGCAGAGCAAGGCTGAACTGGTCGTGTCAAGCTGCATATTTATTGCAAAACATCAAATTATCGAGTACAGCGGTAAACCATTTGCGGCGAAATGTGAAGTATCAGTTCCGTAATTTTTCTTTGTTGTTGGTGCCCCCTTTTGCTAATTAAACAGCGACACAAAGTGGTTTCCCCAACTTGTTGTTCTTTTTGCGGTTGCTTGTGGCAAAAGGAAGCACAGTAAATTGTAACATCAATTATGTTCAATCAATCTAGGAAAAAATTTGGCAATAAGAAATTTAAATAACAAACCAACTCGATATTTATAACGCCTCACCAATTTTATATAAGATTGGGAATAAAGTCATTACCCATTAACATTAAACTTAATTTACAATAACTGATTAACTTTAAAAATTAATGTTTCAATATGCAAATATTATTAAAACTTAGAACTTGTTTGTATTTTTGTACATAAAATAAACTGAAAATATGAATTTTAATTTTATTTGAATCTTAAATGCGTTTTGTCAAAAATAATAAAATTAAATGAAAATCTGAAGTTTTCTAACTAAGTTTCAAACAACCAAAACAAAAACAATGGCAAACAACGCCATGCCCATTGCTCAAAACTCCTCTCAATGGGATCTTTCGCCTCCGGCACATGTACATTGGCCATGCATACATTATGGAACATAAACTTTACCCTGATAGCCAGCAAGAGCTGCAAAGTTCAATATAATAAACACAAAATTCAAGAAAACAGAATTACACATTTGTATGTGTTTACATAAAGGACGACAAAAATTCAAAAAATAGTTAGAAAATAGCAGGAAGATAACCAAATTAAATAATAGAGTAAATGGGGAACAGAATTGTGCAAAACTTGCTTGCCACGCACGGTGTGGTATCCTAGCATACTGCTGAATGCTTGTTGCACTGCGGCAAAGTTGAAAGTTAAAAGCTGTGCACAGGTAAATGCATTTTGCTTGTTGTATGCAAAATGGCGGCGAAAGAAAGTTTTTGTTGCAAACTCCAAAGGGACGACAACAGCTCCGCCAAATGGACTGCCAAAGTGAAATTGAAAAACGAAAATGATGAAAATGTGCAAAATGAATCGTGTGCCTTGCTTCAGTAGATGCTGCCACTTCAGCTCCCCGATGCCAGCTTCCACTTACAAAGTGTTCAAATTGGCAGTCACTCATCTTCAGTCTTCTGTGCACAAACATTAAAGTGATGTTCCTAATTAAGAGCATGCACACAAAAGCAGCAAGTATGAGGTGTATAAAACATGCCTCTGATTTACTTTTGTATGCCACACTTGAAATTACAGCTCGCTTAATACAGCCACAGTAAACACATGTCGTATGCGTAATACACACATCAGCATTAAATAGCTACCTCGACTGCCTGCTAGGGCTGCATCTCTCTAAAAATGGATAAGACAAGCAGACAGCAATGTGTATGAGTGTTTGAGTGTGTGATGTGTGTTAATAGTATTCCATTGCCCTTGACTGGTGTTAGTTTCTTATCTCTTCTGATACAGCTTTGTACACATAAACTAACTATGAAAAGACAAGCCGGCTACAGACGAATTCTTTCTAAATGGGCTTTATAAATATGCATGCACACCTATATACAATTCCTCGGAGTACACTTTATTTAACTAAAGCTTGTCTAGCACAAGGACTAGTGTATGCAATTGTTTGTAAAATATTTTAACATAACAAGATAAACCAGAATTTGTTTTAATTACTGAATTACTTAAGTGGAAATAATGTGAAGCCACCCAACAAATTTTCCGGTAAAAATCATTTACAAACTCATTAATATAACATTAATGCAAAATTCAAATTTTATTATAAAAAAATATGAAATAAACACAAAATTCTGAATTCTAATTGATCGAAAATTATATATACTTCCCATTTGTATAATGGCCAATTTAACTTAAGTATTTCTGAGATGTTTACCAAAAATATGATGCCACATACAGGGGATTTTCTTAAGTGTAATTTTCAAATTAGTGCAATATTAATTTATCAAGATCACTTGTTATTTTGAGAAATATGATTTTAATTGATAATGAGGTTTCGCATTTGACCAATACAATGTTTTTCTTAATACATTCTGTTAAAATTAAGTTATGCTAAGCAACACTAAATGTAACTACTAGTAAGTCTGGTAGCCCTTGGAACAATCGATATAATATCGATGTATCGTGAGCGCACTCGATGAGGAGTAATCGCGCCACGATCAGTAGAGTTGAGTAGTGAACGTCTTTCAATAAAGGAATCCACGGGATTAACTTCAACAGGTTATGGGCCCAGAGGATTAAAAAAAAGATCCAGAGGTTATGGGCCCAGAGGATTAAAAAAAGATCCAGAGGTTAAAGACCCAGAGATTAAGAAAGACTAAGTAATTGGTGTGTCCAATAAACAATAAGTTTGTGTGTCAAAATAAACAATTTTTGTGTGTCAAAAATTTACGCGGAAAAAATGGCGAATAACTTGTACTCAATAGACAAGCTGGATTGAAAAAAACTATGATATTTGGTGTGTCCAAATGCGGAGTGTGCTTATTCATGCTGATGCATGGAGAATAGCAAGTGGTGTTGAAGTGAAGCCAGAAAGAGACAGCGGCAACTGGGAAAAGGCTGATCAGAAGGCTTTAGCGACAATTACATTGTCAGTGAAATCAACACAGATAAACTACATAAAAAACTGCAATACATCTGCAGAGGCTTGGCAAAAACTAAAAGAAATTCATGAGCCAAGGGGACCAGCAAGAAAAGTGTCTTTGTATAAAAAGTTATTAAATTTAAAACTCATAGACGGTGAGAACATAATTACGTATATAAACGAGTTTGAAAGTGTAGTTGATAAACTAAAAGAAGTTAGTGTTTCGCTCGGTGACGAAATCGTGGTAATAATATTATTATCAAGCCTACCAAAGACTTACGAAAATTTCGTAATAGCAATGGAAATACGCGATGAACTGCCTAATTTCACCATAATGCGCAATAAACTTTTAGAGAAGAGGCAGAACGTAGAAACGAAACCAATGACGAAAACAGAGCACAGCAAGCATACATGATAAAACAAAAAGGGACTGGCAAAAAGGAACAAAAACGAAACAGTAATAACGGTAAATGCTATGTGTGCGGGAAGCGCGGTCACTTTGCAGCTGCATGTCGGGCAAGCAAATACAGTTATAATCAGCAAAGAGATGAACAGACGCCGAAACAAGATAAGAAAACTCAAAACGAACATTCGAATATGTGTGTGTCACAGAGTAGTGGTCTCTTCGCGTCTGATAAAAATGTGCGTCGCGACGTATGGTGTGTCGATAGTGGCGCCACATCTCATATGTGTAACAATCGTACGGCTTTCATAGAGTATACAGAAACTCAACAAAGCGTGCTAGTGGCGGGCAATGAAACAATAAAAGCACTTGGAATCGGGATCGTGCGGGTTAAAACTAAATATTCGGTATTTAAATTAAAAGACGTTTTATATGTACCGAACTTACAAACGAACTTTTTTCTCAGTCAGCAAAGGTGCTGAGAACGGTCTTCAAATAAACTTTAATAACAAAGGAGCCAGTATTAAAAGAAAAGTAGATAACGAAATGGTGATTTTTGCTCATAAAGAAAACGGATTGTACTTATTCCAAAATTTGATGGAATCAATTTATATAAACAAAAACAATATTGAAATAGAGGAGCAAGTACAAGCACATACGCCGCAGACCGAATACGAGGATCCTGAGGATGTCGAAAACGCTGGTTCTTCACAGACTAGTAGTGAAGATGATGCAGTCCTACATAAAAATCGACTTAATGTGATGCAGCCAATAGAAGAGGGTGAAGTTCCAGACAACGTTAAGATGGCTCTATGTAGCCCTCATGGGGGCGAATGGAAGAAGGCGATGCAGCTTGAGTACGACTCGCTGATTGCTAATAGCACATGGTCATTAGTTGACCTACCTCCTGGAAAGAAAGCTATCGGATGTAAATGGGTATACAGCTTGAAACGGGACTTCTGATGGCAACATAGATCGATTCAAGGCGAGGTTAGTTGCAAAGGGATGCAGCCAACAGTACGGCGTTAACTATGAAGAAACATACTCTCCAGTTGTACGTTACGCAACAATACGTATGGTATTCGCACTTGCAGCAGAATTCCAACTACACATGCATCAAATGGACGTATGCACAGCATATTTAAATGGTGAACTAAATGATGAAGTATATATGAAGCAACCTGAGGAATTTCGCAGTAGAAAATATCCAAACCGAGTTGCTAAGCTTCAAAAGGCTATTTACGGTTTGAAACAGTCTGGACGCGAATGGAACGCGAAACTGGATGACGCTTTAAGAAATTATGGATTTGTTCCATGTAGTAGCGAGCCATGTTTATACATATTGCATATTGAAGGCAACATAAACATTGTTGCAGTTTATGTCGATGACATTTTAATAGCAAGCAAAAGCAAGAGGGACTTGTTTGCAATCAAGCAATACATAAATAAACAGTTTAAGTCAGGTCGATATGGATAAAGTTAAGGAGTTTTTGGGCTTCGAGATAGAGCGATCTGAAGATACTGGCGATGTGTTTGTGTGTCAAACAAAGTATATCAATACATTACTGCATCAATACAACATGCAAAACTGTAGGTCAGTGGCAACACCGTTGGATGCAGGATATCAAATTCAATCTAAAGACGACTCTAAACTGGTGGATGCAACAAAATATCAGGCACTTATTGGCAGCCTGATGTACTTGGCAATATCAACACGGCCGGACATACTTCATTCAGTATGTAAGTTATCGCAGAAAAATAAAAACCCGACGAGTGAGAATGATGCTGGCGCTAAACACATATTGCGATACTTATCTGGAACAAAGGATCTTAAATTGCACTACACGAAAACTGGCAAACAGATAGAGGGATTTACCGACGCAGATTGGGGCGGTAATATAATTGATCGCAGATCTTTCACAGGATTTATGTTTTTCCTGGCTGGAACGGCTTTTTCATGGGAGTCCGCACAAGCAACACACGGTGGCCTTAAGCAGTACAGAGGCGGAATATATGGCGTTGGCTTCAGCAGCAAAAGAAGCGGTGTATTTAAGACGACTAATAAAAGAAATTGGTTGTTTTAATACTGATCAACCATTGTGTGTCAATGGCGATAATCTTAGCGCACAACAATTGGCTAAAAATCATATGTATCATGCACGGAGTAAACATATAGATATAAGATATCATTTTGTAAGAGAACTAGTAGATAATAATGAAATTGTTATGAAATATGTCGATACAACAAATATGATAGCAGATATTTGCACTAAAAATCTAAATAAGCAAAAACACAAAAAATTGTTAGGCATGATAGGACTAAAAAGTATTGTGTGTCAATAACTTTATAATGAAATTTCTATTAAAGAACATTTGTGTTGAGAAGAGGTGTTAAAATTAAGTTATGCTAAGCAACACTAAATGTAACTACTAGTAAGTCTGGTAGCCCTTGGAACAATCGATATAATATCGATGTATCGTGAGCGCACTCGATGAGGAGTAATCGCGCCACGATCAGTAGAGTGGAGTAGTGAACGTCTTTCAATAAAGGAATCCACGGGATTAACTTCAACACATTCCCAACAATCGTTTTTTGTATATAATGCTTTTTGAGATATGTTTTTTATCTATTGTCCCCCTTCTAAACTTATAGTTCCTTCATTAACCCCAGTTCCTGCAAAAATGCCAGACTGACATCGTGAGGTATATAAATAAAATATTTTTAATATAATGTCCATTTATGCCATTGGTAACAGACTTATATTTACCGATATTGTGGAGTCGTGGGGTATTATGAATAAAATAATAGTTTATAATTAAACAAAAGGGGTTTATTTAAATTTTAAAATTTATTGACGACCAGTTTTCGACGAAACATTGTTATTATTACTTATTGCATGAAACTCTTAAACTATTTCCATAATCAACAAAGTACAAAATTTATAAGCATGACTAACTTCGACATTTAAATCTTTCTTGCAGAAAATGCGCCAATTCCAGAAGGTGCTAGAGGATTTGAGCTCCCGTGTCGCCCTGGCTGAGCAGACCAAGAACGCCTGGCAGACACCCACATCTGTAGGCGAGGCAAATGAACAGGTACAGCAGCTGCAGCGTCTCCGTGATAAAATGACAACGGCAAGTGCATTACTAGATGATTGCAATGAGCAGCAATCCTTCTTCACCGCGAATCAGGTGCTGGTGCCGACGCCATGTTTATCCAAACTTAAAGATTTGAACTCACGGTAAGTGTAGACTGAAAATTGTAATACATCACGACACTGATCTTGGGTTTCCTTCGCTTCGCTTACATTTTTTTTTCCATTTTATTTTTGGCAAAGTATGAATTGGCTGCAAATTGCAATGGACGAGCGCCAAAAGGTTTTGTGCCAGGCAGGCGCAAATCATACGCACGAGAACGGCGACGACGGACGCAACACATCAAACAGTGGGACTATTGGGCCATTACCTAATTTGGGACAAAGTGTTAAGCCGCCCTGGGAACGTGCCACAACCGCCGCTAATGTGCCTTACTATATCGAGTAAGTATCAACATCTTAGACTCGGCCAATTAATATTTAACCAAATTAACCCAAATCACCATAATGCAGCCACGAACGCGAGACCACACACTGGGACCACCCAGAAATGATTGAACTGATGAAGGGACTAGCTGACCTTAATGAGATACGCTTCTCAGCCTATCGTACGGCCATGAAGCTGCGAGCCGTCCAAACCCGACTGGGTAAGTACCCGACTGCAGGCAGTGATTCTAATTACGGGTCATAAATTAATTTGCTCATTTGGGGTGCTTAAATTTTACTTTTTAGTTTGAAGTTTCAAATAATTATACAAAATGACTCACTAAGTATATAATAAGAAAAAAATACGCAGACACATTACTCTATTCCTTTTTTAATTATTCACAATAAACTTCAATTACTGAATCTTATTTTCTATTTAATAAATAATAATATATATAAAGACATAATGTTTAAAACATGAACCAGGAATGAATAATCACTTTTAAATGTTGCTCATTTTAGCACTTGATCGAATTTCAATGGTCACTGCATGTGAATCGTTTGATCGCCACGGACTCCGGGCACAGAACGACAAGCTTATCGATATACCGGACATGACGACGGTGCTGCATTCGCTCTATGTGACAATCGATAAAATTGATTTGACGCTAATGCTCGACCTGGCCATTAACTGGATACTGAATGTGTACGACTCCCAGCGCACCGGTCAGATACGTGTACTCAGTTTCAAGGTGGGACTCGTGCTGCTCTGCAGGGGTCATCTCGAGGAAAAGTATCGCTATCTGTTCCGCCTGGTCGCCGATACGGAGCGAAAGGCGGATCAGCGACGCTTGGGACTGCTACTGCACGACTGCATACAAGTGAGTGTGTGGAGTGGCAATCAGAAATTGTATTATTTATGCATAATTGCCTACAGGTGCCGCGTCAACTAGGCGAGGTGGCCGCATTTGGTGGCTCGAATATTGAGCCCTCGGTTCGTTCGTGCCTGGAGCAGGCGGGCATCTCACAGGAGGCCATCGACGGCAATCAGGAAATCTCAATTGAGTTGCAACACTTCCTCGGCTGGTTACAGCACGAACCGCAAAGTCTTGTGTGGTTGCCAGTGCTGCATCGTCTAGCCGCCGCGGAAGCTGCTAAGCATCAGGCCAAGTGCAACATATGCAAGGAGTATCCCATTGTGGGCTTCCGCTATCGATGTCTCAAGTGCTTCAATTTCGACATGTGCCAAAAGTGTTTCTTCTTTGGACGCAATGCCAAGAATCACAAGCTATCGCATCCCATGCATGAATACTGCACAACGGTGCGTATGCTTAATGAACACCAAACCACATTTGTTTTCATAATTTATTCCACAGACCACATCCACCGAGGACGTGCGCGATTTCACGCGTGCACTCAAAAACAAATTCAAGAGTCGCAAATACTTTAAGAAACATCCACGCGTCGGCTACTTACCCGTGCAGAGTGTCCTAGAGGGTAAGTACACTGACAGAAAATTAAATATTTCCTATGTAGCGAAAAATGTTTTATTATATCATTTTTAATTCATCACATGTTTTAAACAGAAACAATATATATTTAAGAAAAATAAGAAGCGATAAAACTTGTGTTTCTAGTTATTATGTCAGCAGCTGTAAATATATCCTTACAATTTTTAAATAATAGAATTTTTATTTAAAAGCAACTGGACAAAATAATTTTGTTCAACTATCACTTTTATAATCGCTCCCAGACTTCGATATTTCAAATGAATTTAATTAATGTAATGATAAACTTAAATTCTACCCATGCACTTTAATTCATCGTTTTCCCTTTAATTAAAATTACGTTTTGAACCCATTCGCAGGAGATGCACTTGAGAGCCCGGCGCCCAGTCCGCAGCATACGACACATCAACTGCAGAGCGATATGCACTCGCGATTGGAGATGTATGCGTCGCGACTGGCGCAAGTGGAGTATGGCGGCACTGGGTCAAACTCGACGCCGGACAGCGATGATGAGCATCAGCTGATAGCACAGTATTGTCAGGCGCTGCCCACGAACAATGGAAGCGCTCCCAAGTCACCGGTACAGGTTATGGCTGCCATGGATGCGGAGCAGCGCGAGGAACTCGAGGCCATTATACGCGACTTGGAAGAGGAGAATTCCAATTTACAGGCTGAGTATCAGCAGCTGTGCAGCAAGCAGCAAAGCGTCACACCCGACGACTCCAACGGCATGCAGCACTCTAGCTCCAGTACAACGGGCCTGACCGCTCAAGGCGAGCACGGACAGGTTAGCAACTAAGACTAACATAGCATCCAAATAAATCGAAGTAACTTTTGTTTTTGTTCTTGGCAGCAGGATATGATGGCCGAGGCGAAGCTGCTTCGCCAGCACAAGGGTCGATTGGAGGCGCGTATGCAAATACTCGAGGATCACAATCGCCAGCTTGAGGCGCAACTGCAGCGTCTGCGTCAGCTGCTTGACGAGCCCAACGGCGGCGGCGGTGGTAGCAGTGCTCCCAGCAGCGGACTACCCAGCGCACCGGGCTCAGCGCTTAACTCCAAGCCAAACACACTACAAACGCGCTCGGTGACCGCCTCGCAGCTAAACACCGACTCCCCAGCCAAGATGCTTCATCAGAATGGTCACTACGAACACAATTCAAGTAAGTGCATGCTGCACAGATATCATTGGATGCAGGGGAGTCAATAAAAATAATAATTTTTAAATCGAGACCCCTCATCCACTTAGAGTTGCGAGTTGCCTACTCTTTGATAGATTGTTAATTTTTTAAAGTTATAGTGTGACTATTTCGTATTCAAAATAATAATAATAATTATTTCTTGTTAGTTGTTAGTTAAAACTCAACTCCCTTAATAATATATAATAATTACTAAATTTAAATTTTTTATAACATAAATTATAATGATATATAGACAGAATACAATTTATAGTCACTATAGGGCTGATTAATTAAAATGTTATCCCGCATTAAATCCATTTACGATTATGCCTATTATATGTACTTGTGATTTCCCATACATATATGCATATGTAGTGGGTATTATGCTGACCGGTCTTTGCAACGAGCTGCAGCAGCAGCCACCGTTGGCCAATCTGGCAGCCAAGCATCATCAGAACCAGCTAAGCGGGGCCTTGAATGCACTGCATAAGCAGCAGCAGCACGCTCAAAGGGGAATCCTTACAGGCAACGGTGGCATCGATATGCCAAACATAGGCATGCAGACGTTAAACTACTTAGGTGACGACGGACGTCCACCGCCTCCGCCGCACTCCAGTTTGCTGCAACAGCACATGAATGGTGCGGAAATATCTTGAAAACTACTTAATTTTTTTGAATTTTTGTTTTTTACTTTTCCTTAGTTTTCTCAGTTTGCTGAGTTGTTTTTCCATTATGATATTTAGATTTAAAATATTGTTATACATTTTTTTGATCTTTCTGCTTTTGTTGTTGTATGAAATTTGTGTTTAAAATCCAATCTCTATTTAATCCAAAAAACTAATGTGAAATCTCTCTTGCTTAATTCCTCTGCCATTGCCCACTATATATAATGACCATAGATCTTGGCTAAGGCGTTTGGAGTGTATGTCAAAGCGGTAATACAAACAACCACATATTCTTAAATAAAAATATAATACCTTAATTAAGTTTAAAATAATTACAACAAATGAATGACAAAATATATTTCCGTGTCTTTGGAAACAGAAGGCGCCACCAATTTGGTCACTATCATAACGGAGCATGAAATCGAGCCAATCAACGATGACTTGGATGAGACAAGCAGCTGCACGACTACGAATACTACGACGACCACGACCACAAATACGGAGAAAACTTGTCTGGATTTGAGGAAATAAAGTTTCGCCACTTACAGCTGCAAGGCAATACTAATAAATAGAAACACTACTTACGGATAATACATTGTAATCGCTGGCGTGCAAGCTAACTCTAAACAGTATACATATACATAATTAGAACACGCAACTCAATATATATAAATACCGTAACACATATATTTATACATATGAATATACAAAACGAAAGGATGCATAAAGAGAGAAAGCTGAAAGTTTTTTATTAGTTATCAGAATATATCACTAACATTAAGTGAACGATACATATTAAAAGCTGAAAATAATGCAAAAATATAAATTAGTGTTAAGAGTCTGATAACCATCCTAATAATAATGCATAATCAACTGCGGGCAATAGCAAAACTGTTATAGATGCACTCTTTTCGAAACAAGGCAACCATAGATTAAAAATCTTTCTGAGGTTCCCACTAACTATATGTTTTATATACGTTAAATTAAAAAATGGTAAATCATTTTTAAAAAGAAATTTATTGCACCTTAATTCATTTTTTTACCTTGAATAAAGAATACTTTATTTCAATTTAATTTGTAGTTTATAAATATGCTATTAATGTGTATTTTGTATTATAATTTACATTCTAACTAAAAGTGTGCTGCAATGTTTTTAATTAAAAAAATAGTCATTATTGAAAAACAATTTATTTTGTATTTTTATTTACCTTAATTTATTCATTTCACAATTTCAGATTAAACTTAATATATATTTTTTTTTATATATATATATATATATATATATATATGTATATATTCTTTTGATACCTAGATATAATACCGATTGGTTTTCCGCAATTTTAATCAATGTAATGTTGAATACGATCACTAAATGGACCACATTTTCTATGATCTTTACTATCACAATAAAAGTAATCTATGACTCATAGTTTTGAGTTGATTTTAACTGATTAAGATGTTTACTAGATAAATCAATACATTTCCACTTAATACTACTAGTCAAATTACATACATATTTACCAACATACATATATGTGAAAACGATAAATACAACTTAAATCGCTTTAAATACCAAACAAATCGTTCGTTTTTAGATGCTTAAAAAATAGAAAAATAATTATACCAGATAACATATACGTATATATTTAAAGCTTAAATTCATACAAATATCAAACAAAATATGAACTATATATGACCAAGGGCAATTAAATAATTTTTTAAGAATATCCTCGACAGTAGCATTTTAAAATATCAAAAGTATATGAATCCCTTATATTAATTTTTTAATTTCGTCCAACGAACTATGTTAAGTGTCGACCGATGATTAGTTTTAAATACAAATATCTGATCTATCTACAATAGTCAAAGAATTATATATATTTAAAATGTGAACATAATTATTATTTTCATAAAAGTTACTTTTAATTTAATGTAATGCATATAGCAAGAACTGACTATGAAAAAAATCCATAAATAGTATATATATATATATATATATATATATATATATATATATATATATATATATATATATATATATATATAAATATATATTTATTTATGATCTTTCTCACAATTCACAATCAGTGTAGAAAAGTTACCCACAGTAAATATTTTTCTATCCAAATCATGAAAAAAAGTCCTACCAATAACCAACCGTTTAAAACCCTCCGTTAAAAACCAAGTTAAAAACGAATGAACCAAAAGAGCTAAACATTATAGCTTACACAACGCGCTAGATATTTCATCATATTAATAAAAAAAAATACTTAGTAAACATATCCTTAAAATGCAACAATATAAAATTGAACTTAAGCTGAAGCTACATACACATATTCAACACGAATTTAAATACATGCGTGTTATTTAAACTACATCAACAATATTAAAAAAACAAACGATCGTTTTCGGTTCCGTTCGATGTGGAAACAATTAAGTTATTATGCAACCCATAATTTTTAATTTAGGATACAACCGTAAAAGCTGCCCGTTTTGGAATAATTTTATATCTAATTATATAAGATAAAGAAAAATATAAATATATATAAAAATAAAAATGAAGTGAAACAATTCAAGCATATCCCAAATAGTCTTCAGTGCATCAATTGGTTGTCTATGATAAATATGGTGTTTTATATGCCACAGTATGAATAACTTTATGATATAAATATAGACACAAAGCCAAACAATCATCGAAAATTATACAAAATATATTACGTGCTAGATTAGCTTCTTATTTAATAAATATATATTTATACAATACGTGCTCCAAATATTAAGCCTATTCAATGACACATAAATACCCAGAATCCTACTAACTAATTTTAAATTCACTTAGCGAAATTATGTTCAATTGTAAAGCATTTATTCAGATTCAACTAAGGTCTTAGTTAAATGAGAAACGCCATTTACAAGTTATAATATCGCAACTATATATTTAAATTTTAACTTTATATATCTTATGTTTGTTTCTTTAATACCTTAAAGCAAAGGTAGACAAAAAGCTTGAGCTAGCTCCAAAATTGTTTTAATGGTAGCTTGTACGAACAATTTCAATTGTACCTATCTTTTGATACCGTTTACTAAAAAACTAAGGACTATAATTGTAACTTATCTTATTTGAAGCTGCAAGACCAATGCAAAGAAAACAAATAAATAATTTTAATTTGTAACTTGAGGCAGATGAAATCTATGATGAGATCTTAAACACTTAACTCTGTTCTACAAATGGTAGAAAGTATATATATACATATATAATAACGGGTACATACACATACATATACATGAGCAAACATGCAAAAATAAATATTAACAATAATATCAACAAATAATATATAAACGTTTATATACAAAACATACATACATATATTTATACATAATGGGATAATTATACTATATCATATAATATAAACATATATATAATTACAAAAAGTTGATACAATAAATCCAAACAAAATACATAAATTGTGTTACAAATAAATGTTTTCTTTAATTTTGTATCTTACAAAGCCTTGGTCTCAGAACATTACAATATTACTTCAGAATTACTTACTTCAATAAGATTCAAACACATATTCCTCCAATTGCAGCTCTGTTCAGATCAAAAAAGTGCCAAGTTTTAGAAATATGCCTTGAGTGTTTGGGATGTAGACGCACTTATTGAGTTTTAAGATTAGCCACCTCTTAAAATTTTACTTAGTTATTATTTGATTGCACTCCATTTGGATTTTCACTGCTTCAACTTCGACAACTTGGACTGGAATATGGTTTTTCATATGGTAAATCATTAACCTCTTTAAAAAATAAGCCACTTCCTGCTTAGAACTGACTCTGTGCTTCCATTTTGTTGCCCCCATCTGCTTTAACAACTTATGCAGCAGATCGGAACTGCAAAATGATGTTGGCTATTTAACTCTGAAGAATCAATCTCTCACAATCTCACAGCATAAGAAATAAGATTAACTAATTCCTCTTTAAAAAGTTTTGTACCCGATAAGAGCAGTATAAGTCATTTCAATAGCAAACGAATGTAGCGCATATTTTGATTCAGAACTGATGCCTCATTGGCTGACGAGCAACACGTGATTATAGATACATGCATACATACACGAAATTAAAAGTAACGGGTATCTTCTGAATGCATACAAAACATATTTATGCTCTCTCGATCATCAGGCCATGTCTTTCTCACTCATGTGCTCCATTATTTGATTGGAATCAGAATCGAGATCGCAACCTAAAATCGATTAAGTTTTTTTTAAATAGTTTTAATGACAAAAGACTTGTTTGCATAGAAAGCGACAGATGACATAGAGAAAACTAACTTATAGCATAGGAGTTGTATACTGCCCATTCTGTTACACACTACTAAATTGTAACAAAGGTATAAAATAAAAAGCTTTTTTGCAAATAATATACGTATAGCCAATGTAAAATTCTTGGAACAACGTATACGGATATTACACTAAAATACTTTGCGGGACTTAAATCAAAATATACATCAACCTGTTGGTTATTTTTAAAGCGCTTCTGAAAGTGAGCCTATTCTTGAAGGTAAGACTCAGATAAATTTATTTGTAAGAAAAAGTGACTCTGTAATGTCAAATTCTTTGGGTATGCTGAAATACGTTTTGGTATTTTAACAGTAGCAAAGCGTCGCCGCAATCGGTACTTGAAACAAATTGGGCTGAATGATGTGAACACGTAAAAGATCTTTACGTACTGATTTATTGGTTAAATTTATTTATTGGTTAAACCATGCGGTTTATATACAGGATTCTTAGACCATATGGTTTATTTAAGACTAGTTATTCTATTTAAAAGATGAACTAAGCAATCAATATGCGTTTATTTCTTCTTTGTATCTTATTTCGACGCCACGTCTGTTAACTGTAGACAACCCGACAGATGGTGCACAAAACCTTTTCTAAGTGCAACCCATGGCTCGGGTGCATATTTATTTCCTCTGTGCGCTATCTACAGCGTACGATTTTCTGGTCTTGTCGAAATCGTACAGTAGTTAAGGGTTTCATTTCGAAAAGTAAGATATCTCAAGTGTTTTCAAGAATTTTGTAATCATATGTACATATATCCATGTAATTTTAATCCATAATTTCGAGCTCTTATTATCCAAGGTACATAAGTATCGTAAAATTTGTTCGCAGAGAACATTTTGAAACGCATTTATAGACAAAACAACACATAATTTTTTAGAGTATTTAAACTTATATTAAGCCAAACTTGTGAGATAGACCCGCGTATATATTTAATATAATATATAAGCACGAATTACCAACATCCAATGACGAACACATTAAGGAACAGAGTGCACGGTTTACAGAGTAGTATGAAGTCTGAGAAGCAGATAAACTGATATGAGAAGTGGTGTCTATAAAGCCAGAACTAATAAAAGATGGGAGAAAACAAGAAATAGATTGCCTTCTAGTTGCCAAATGCCTAAGGAGCTCAGTGATGATAGTAGGCGTGATGAGGATCGGCAGCAGGTGCGGCAAGAGCGGCGGGATAGTGAGCGTAGGGACTATGGGCAAGTGCAGGATAGGCAGCATGGAAATGTGCGGTAGAAACCAAAAGACCAGGAGCAGGGGCTGCTGCTGGTGCCGGTGCTGGGGCATGTGCAGGAGCCGGTGCTGGTGCTGCACTATGTAAACCTCTCAAGGCGAATGGATAGGAAAGAAGCGGAAGCGGGGCCTTGGGCACTGCCGGTAATGAAGGTGCTGGCGCTGGTCCTACGATGAGTGCATGTGGCGAAGGTGCTGGCGCAGGTAATGGCTTGTAAGCGAGCGGCTCCTTGCGCACAACCGCATTGAAGCCATGGAGGGGATCGGCTGTGTACTCAACTGTGCGCTTAGTGCCATCTGGATCCACCACTGAATAGCTGCCCTTGACTACGTCGCCGTGGCGCGTTTCATGTTGGCTCTTTAAGTCACCGGTGTAACCATCTTGGATGTCGTAGCCGAAGGAGTACTTGGGATCAGGATCATACGGTTCAGCCGCAACTGGATAGAGTCCAAAACAAATAGAATATAACTGGAAAATTAAATAAACTTTTCATCAGACTCACCAGGTGCCATAATTGGCTGTGGTCCGTGATGCGGACCGTAGCCCGCATAGGCATGTAGGGGTCCAGCTGGGCCGCCATAGTATGGATTAGGTCCAAAACTGCCGGCGTAAGCTATGCTAAGCGCAGCGCTCAGCAGAATAATCTGAAAATAAGATTATAGCAATTTAATACGTTGAAACTTTAACTAAGATGATTCAGAGAACTCTTAAAGTTATACTCCTTGTGATCCTTCCATAAACACATTATTTTTGTAAGATCCACACACCTTCAGCATTGGAGTTTTAAGTTGTCCGTGTTTCTCCACTGTAATAAATTTTTTAGTAATCCAGACACCAAATACCAAACACCACTTGAAACGTGGCAAACCAAATTAAGGATTACAGCACAAAAACAAACAACAACCGCGCCAGAAGAGGAAACAATAACTGCAAGCGTTTGGATGGCGTTCTGGCAATTTATAGCAAAACCTGGCGGCAAATGTCGCCTGCTTCACATGGAGCAAAAGACCAAGCAAAAAATAAGCTAATTGAAGATTAACACAGAGACCAGCTACACTTATAGCAACGTGCCCAGACCGATCATGCCACATGGCGCGCACACAACACAATAAGCTAAACACTCAGATAGAAAGACAGCCAGACATCTAACAAAATCAACAACAACAACAACCAGCCAGACAACAACCAATACTACAAGACGAGGTTGTTATATATATGTGTTAGCTATAGTGGGCAACAACCATCTGGCGCTGAATCGTGTGCCTGGGTTCAATATTGATGCTCGCATCGACTTAGAAAGGTTATTGTTTCGCTAAGCCATTTAAAGGGACCCGTTTGCCATTTGCCCTTTTACTTTTGTGCCATGTTTCTAATTCGCTTACGATTGTGGCAATTGTGTGGAAATTTATTCGCTGCTCACCCAATTGAAACGTTCATTTATTATCGGCAAGGACTTTTACCAAACTTAAATGCGCGTAATGAGTACCAGCTTAATGAAAATATAAACCCCTGAAATGGCAACCGGTAGCAGCATCTAAAACAACAAAAACGTTTCGCATGCTCAAAAGGTCAGGCAGTCGACAATTAAATTACAGCAAACCAAATGCCTGGCTCCAGCAGCCGCCGAATAAAGCGAAAGGTCATCTTACCAGTCGCTTTGGGCCATGGCACAGGTATACCATATAACCAGTACCCAGCACTCATTACCCAGTCATCCCCTCAGATCCTCCAGTCTGCAAACAAGAACGAATAATGGGATTAGTTATATGTTCACTTTGTGCGCTTAATTTATGATCGCAAATTTGTAGGCCGCAGACCTGCAATGGTATCGATAGTTCCTACCATTGTTTCTTATTTAGTTTTGGTATGTGACAACAAAAGCAAGAAATCGTGCCGTTATTCAATTCTACATTTGGTAACACGAAGATCAATGCAATTGATTATGTAAATTGTAAATGTATAAGTTACTTCATATCCACATATATTTATTTATATTTATTTAACTACTATTTTTTATAAGAATGCCAAGCTGAATTTTTGAAGTCAGTCAGTTTGATATTTTTTCTGTCTCTCGGACGTGATTTACTTTTCTAAGAAAGAAAACCTTTCCGATTTCAATCTTAACGCGGTCATCTGATAAATCGAATGAACTTTCCCTTTAAAAAGTAAATAGCACTTGCAATTATATAGAATCATTTATATACTGTTATATAATTATTTTCCGCACTAATTTGCTTTTAAACTTTATAACTGTATTATTATTATTAATTCGACCTTATATTATATTACTAGGTAAAAGCTTGCTTGAATGAAAAATTGGTTCTAATGCTTATTGTTTGACAAATACCACACATGTTTGGGTACTTTTTATTTGAGGTCACCTGCATTCAAACTTCGCAAATGCCAATTTAAGAATTGGCTAAACTGACTTGATCACTTTGACAGCTGATACACCTAGAATTGTATGGATCAACTTAGTATGTAAGACTGCCATGGTAATTAATCATATGACACTTGAAGTTTTTTGATTCTTTAAAATATTGCTGAGAGCAACTACTAATATAAGCTAAAAATACACAATGTTATTAAAAAATTATTATCAAAACTGAATACCAAAGCGGTTGCGTTTCTGTCCCAACTATTGAAATTGGTCAGCTGTTTTAAAAATAATGTGTCATCGTGATGACTAGCTAGTATTTTATCTTCTTCTGCCCATTCGTACCTTAAATGGGTCTGCGACAAGTCATTTCACTCAACTGATGGTCAATCGTTCTTTTCCCTTGGTTCAGTTGTGGACACAGTCATATTTGGGCATCTCTCCGTGCAGAGTCTGAAATGGGTGGCCAGGTTCAATGGAAGGCAGGTGGAGAACTCAGTGTTTGATGAGTTTGTCAAACACTGTCGCGAGAAGATGATCGAGCAACAGAGGCTAACAAATAATGAGGATACATTCATGGAAATGTTTATTACACCGTATCTGCATCGGTGCACGCTCTCCTTAATACTTAAGCATTTACGAGCAGATTGGACTAGATTGATATCCCATCGACTATGCAGGGTCATCATTACCTACGTGTAATCAAGTGCAAAATTTCGCCGATCTAGTTTTTAAAAAAATTCATACTGTTTATAAATAAATGTCATTCCTTTCCGTGTCGTGTAATACTATTATATAATAGTGCCGATAATAACTATTTTTTTGTTCTGCTTATGACTAAGAAATCAAGTCCCCAGTATTTTTTAATTCCAGTAGATATTTATGAAAACAAACAAACGAAACCCTTATTTTATTTGTCAGGCATATCTTAATTGCATCTATATTTTTTGTGCTCTGGCTATGATAAACATAGGCTGTGTCGAAAAACCAAAAATTTAAAGGACACCTTCTGCAATTTAAATATTATTTTAATCGTTCTAACGGCGTTTTTATGCACACATCTACACAACTATATGTAATTGAATGAATAAAATTTTTTAAATATGTGGAACATTTTAACATGTATAAGCAAATAATAAGCAAAATTGCTATGGTAAATAACAAAGGAGGCTCTTATCGAGTAGATAGGCAAAGACTTGAAGAGACACGAGCTCGAGAATATATAAAACCTTCCGGAATAAGAGTTCCCCAAACTGATTGTACAACGTGTCTATTTGGATAAGAATATTTATAAATAGCTTAAGATAATGCAGAATGTTTCATGAATAATACCAAAGCAGTCAATTTTCGATGATTAAACAACTTAATATTTTTGGGATCACCTAGTTAAATTAGCACCTAATTTTGGCACTCTATTTGAAACTTGCGCAAGAGAAAGTTAATATCTTCGGAGTATAAAATAGGGATTCTCAGTACAAAACATAGCTTAACAGTTCCACTCGTTCTGTCATTAAATTTATATTGATGGAATCTTATTAAACAGGTTTATTACTTCTTATGAACAGCCGCTGCATTTTTGCAAATCATCTGTTAACGCTTGCATGTTTAAGCTAGATGACAACCTATAGCAAAACAAACAAAACAACGCTTAACACATAAGTAAAATATTGTAAGAAATAACAACATTTTAAGATACGATCAAAACTTTTAATGCCATAAATTATCCAAAACAAATTATATATATATATGTATGTAACGTTGCATAGCCTCATAAAAGGGGATTAAAATATTAACAAGACGTTTTCGACCCAAAAAAATATAAATTTTCTCCATCAGCTTAAAAATTTATAAATTGAGACAAAAGAAGGGAGCATATCCGACTACGTTTCAAGCTCAACAGCCGAGTCGATAAAGCCATCTCCGTCAGTCTGTAAATCAGAAACATTATTGTATCACAAATATTGATACATATCGTTTTCAGATAGTAATACATTTCACAGTCTTAAAATTGATATTATTAAAAGTGATTACATTTTTGTAGTTTTAAAATTGCAATATATAATTTGTATGTGTACGGTTGTCGTCTATTAGTGAGTACGTTGGGCTTATTTGATCAATATAAATTTTAAGAATATGTATAACAGCATCATTAGGGTATAACGTAGCCGAGCTAACTTGATTCTTACTTGTTTTTGCTAAGCAATTTTCAATTGATTGCTTTTCGTCAAAATTTAGGCGATAAACCTAAAAGTACAGGCAAAAAGTACATAAAGTAAGAAAACAATTATGCAATTAAGAAAGTGTCACATAATTTCAAAAGAACTTAAATAAATTATTCGCAAAAAAAGTCAAACAACTTTTGTGCACAACATCTTACGTTATCGGTGCTCGCAGAACGTCAACAATTGGTTTATTCTAAAACATAGACTTCGTCATTAAAAAAAAAAAACAAATTTAGATTCCAGAAATGAGTTCCGACAGTTTTGTCACTAAATTCTCAACTCGACGCCCAACGACACGCAGGCTCAAAACCCATAGCTACAGCACGCACACAACAAAACAAAATTATATTGTAATAACTGTAAGCGGATCGCATTGCATGCCAAATCGCTTTAGGCACGGCAATCGCATCGCTCAAAATATATATTTGTCTTCCAGAAACACAACGGCTATATGCATATATATATCTATATATACATACCTATGCATACGGTTGCATTTGTTTTCGGCTGACAAAAACAATGAGCGAACAGGCGACATTTCCAACTTGACTTCGGTGTGTTGCGGTTCGCATTATAAGTGTTCTGCTCTAGTCGAAATATAAAATCATCAAAATCGCATCTGTCGGTGGTTGTTCCAAGCACTGGTTTACAACACTCGGGCTTCAGCTGTTTTATGCTCATTTTCAAACAGCTGTTTCTTTTCGTAATGTTTTGTGCGGGCATCTGAGTTGTACAATCCCCTAAAGAAAGCATTTCATAATTGAAGTTTATTCAGTGAAACTTATTGCTCATTATTTTGAATGAGGTAATAAATAAAAATTGTAAAAATATAAGAATTAACCAGTGTCGTTTAATTTGTAAATGTAATTTTTAAGTATTCTTCTCGTAAATCTATAAATACTTTTATAAAATGTAATGTCGTTCACCTAGTAATACATTCGAAGTATATATACGTATAATGACTCTGACCTTTCGGTGATAATATTTCCATTAAATTGAATATAACTCCAATACAAGTTGCCCATACTTAATTTGATGTTCTATTAAATGTGATACTCAATTGTCTGCAGAAAAGTAGCCTTAAAAAATTAATGATTTATAAATTCGGATTTTAGCTCGTTTTTACTTATAAAAAATAAGCACCAGAAATTTGCGCAAGTAACTTACAGAAGAAAATCAATATATGTGCGCGATGATTAAATTTCAATCTCAAAGAAAATTTAATATTTTATTTTTTTTTATATGCTGTACGAACATTGAGCCAAACTTTTTCGATACGTTTAGAGATAGAAACTTACAAGTTGCAAGATATACTGGTCTGTACCCGCATCGAACAAAGCGTCAATATTTATGAGCTACATACACTAGAAGGCTAGGAAATCGATAAAATCGAACATCGCAATTCGATTAAAACGTACACAAAATTTTATAGTATATTGCTAGTTACACCCTTTAAATTCGGAAAAACATTGAACCAAGCTCACTCTCGCACAAAAGCCTATATTTACCGTAAATTGAGAAACCTTCTACACCCGCCCTGTTAAGTGGCACCTGTTATTCGACGGAATAATATATTGGTAACAGTGTATTTCGCAGTCGGTAATGCCCCACTGCAACGTTGTCACTTGTTATACATATTATTAACACAAATATATCGAGCAAATAAATTAACGCAATTACTGAATTATGATAATAAAAAGTAATTAAACAAAGTGGTTATATTTAAATTATTACCTCGAAAATATATCATACATTACTTAGAAAAAAGTGTCAAACATTAATTATATGAGTGTTTTCATGAAACTGAGTCGTGACGGAAATCATCAACGCAAATTGGCTTGGATAATTAAGTAATTTCAGCGAAAAATTTAGTTTCAGATTTAATAATGTGAGTTGCAAGTGCCACAAGTGCAACGCTGCGACTAACCACCCAAATTGGGAAATTCTTAATTTTAAAAACAACTAAAGACAACCTAAAAGAACAATATAAATTATCTGCTGCATATGTAAATGCAGTTTGTGAGAGAGCAAGCAGGTATAATGCTGGAAGTGGATAAGATGTTAGAGAAATGCGGCGACTTCAGTCGGCTGCAGTTACTCATGATGCTCCTCTTCAGTCTGATTAATGTGCTCGCATCTATGCATTACTATTCCCAAACGATTATCAGTTTCGTCCCAAAGTATTGGTATTTATGAGTGTATCTATACGCATTCTTAATAATTCATTATTATTCATACGCCCAGGTGTGCCGATAAATGGAACTCTGAAACCGGGATACCCGAAACGTCCAGCTGCTTACCACTCGACAGAAATGCAACAAATTCACAGTCATGCAACAGCTACAAATATGAGCTCTACATGGGCTACCATAGCTTTACCAGCGAAATGAACTGGATATGCGATGATGCGTGGAAACTCACCATCGGCCAGTCTATGTTCTTTGTGGGCTCCGTGGTGGGCACTCTGGTGTTGGGCTATCTAGCGGACATAGTGGGTCGGCTGCCCATCCTCATTTTGGCCAACCTCATTGCAATGCTGGGCAACATTTTAACAATATTTGGCACGAATCTGCCTCTTTTTTGTTTATTTCGACTTATCTCCGGCTTTGCCACGGACAGTAACTTCTTAATGATGTACATATTGGGTGAGCAGCGCATGAATTTACTTATTAATTTTTAATATAAATTTATGATTTTGCAGTTATGGAATACATGCGACCCTCGCTGCGAACTTTTGGCCTGAGCATCTGCATTGGCATCTTTTACTGCTTGGGCTCGATGGTTGTGCCCTGGATAGCAGTGCAAATGGGTAGCTGGCGTGGCTTTCTATTAGTCACCTCACTGCCATTCGCTTTGGTGCCGTTGTTCTATTTCATTGTGCCGGAGAGTGTGCAGTGGCTGATCTCCAAAAAGAAATATGACCTGGCTGTGGTTTGCTTAAGGCGTATGGCCAAAATCAATGGTCGCCAACTTGATGAGAGCATCTATGTGCAATTCGTGGAGGAGTGCAAACTACGTCAGCTGACCCCAAAGACAGCGCCAAACATGCTGGACCTTTTTAAAACGCCGAGGCTCCGCCGCAACACTCTCATATTGTTCTTCAAATCGTGAGTAGCAGTCACAGTCTCAGTTGGTTGACTAATTCACCGAAATTTGTATTTATCTCTGCCGCTCACCCACACAGCATGGTCATTACCCTCTGCTATGATGCCGTCTCGCGTAATGTCCAAGGCCTTGGCATTTCGCCATTTATTATGTTCTCGTTGAGTGCAACCACAATTTTTCCAGCCTGCCTGCTACTCGTTGCTCTCCAAGATCGCATCGGACGCAAGGCAATGTCTTCTATGTCGTTGCTCCTCAGTGGTATTTTCATTTCGGTGACGGGCGGTGTTCTTTATGCCGCTACTGCCGCAACTGATCGAAGTAAGTGAGAGCTGAATCATTTACTTAAATATTTTCTAGGGTAGAGTCTATAAATTATAAAATTATAACATATATATATATATATATATATAGTATATATATAGTTAGTATATATATATATATATATATTATTAACTCATTAAGTTAATAATTTAATATATATATATATATAAATATATATATATAGGGCGTAAGTTTTAAAAGGCGAATTCCGATACAAACTCATTAAGTTAATAATTTAATATATATATATATATAAATATATATAATGTATATATATATTAAATTATTAACTTAATGAGTTTGTATCGGAATTCGCCTTTTAAAACTTACGCCCTAATTCTCTAAGGCAGATTCTCTGATAAAAATGAATCCTATAAGTACATAATATACTCAAAAAACAAGGTTCAAAGTTCGATTTAATATAAATAGATAAAGGCATTTTCGTTTTATAACAAATTTAAACTTTGATTCCGATGCTTTGGCTTTCACGAAAATGATTTGATTTACCTTTAAGGCCGGATGTGGTTTCTTTCAAACGCATTTTAAAATTTGAAGCTAATGAAGTTTTCAGAAATAAAATAAAATTCTTGGATCCCTTACCGAGAACAACTTTTCAAATTAAAATTTTTTTATATTTTACAGTACCTTTTTTTAGGACGCAGTCTTATAAAATTATGATAGTTTACGTTCTTACACACATTTCTACCTTATATAACTACAATTGAAATGCATCTAACTATGTACACCTTGCGCAGATACAACATTACTAGTGACGCTTTCAGTAATCGGTCGCTTTGGTGTCACGGTCGCCTACAACTCAGCCGCCCAATATGCAACGGAGCTGATTCCCACCTGTGTGCGTGGTCAGGGCGTGGCTGCAGTGCATGTGATGGGCTATGCATTCACATTCTTCAGCGCATACATCCTATTCACGCGGACCATTTTCTCGCCGCTACCTGAAATTATTCTGGGCGTGCTGTCCTTGCTGGGCGCCTGCCTGTGTCTACTGCTGCCGGAGACCTTGAATCGCACGCTGCCCGCTTCATTAGAAGATGGCGAAAACTTTGCCAAGAACGATAACTGGTACATTTTTGGCTTTATGGAGAAACGTACGAGATCGACGGCAGGTCTCGCCCCGGGAAATGGCCAGTCCCTTTCCACATCGAACATTTCCTCCATTTATTTTTAAGGCAGGGCACTATTATCTATATAAGGCAGGGCACTATTAACTATATTATTTTATAGTTATTATTATAATATTAAGCTATTAACTTAAACTTAAAGTTGAGTCAGTGCAAGACTTTTTCTCGGTAAATATAAATATATAATTCCAAGTCTAAAACATTATAGAGTACATATTAAACGACGCACACAATTAACAGCAATCTTAGTTAAGAGCAATAAGAAACGATTTATGTTGTTTTAATTTTAGTTCGTTGTAATTGCAAATTTGGTTATTGTTAATTGTTGCGCTACCTGCGCTTTGCTTTACTTGCAAATAATAAAACTTTGTTGATTTCAAAAGCGTTATAATGTTAATGGTTTAATATGATTAGAAAGCTTCGAATGTGCCCTTTAACAACAATTCATTTCATTGATGTCAAAAAACGAGAGTGATAAGACTGCTATGGCTGCTGCTGTCCTTAGATTTGCTAGAGCTTTTATAGCACAAGCTTAACAAAAAATTACAAGAAATTACAATTTTGTACAATGAGAAGCTGTGTGTACTTAATAAAGCTTTCGTAAATTATATAAAGTATATATAGTACGCATATCATCAAATTATTAATAAAAACAATTGAATACATTTTATAGCCTTCTTTCTGATGTTTAAAATAATTATTTTTGTTATAATTTTTATTTCCTAAGCAATTGGAGTTCCTTTAATCTACGTTTAAAAAAAAAAGCTTTTAAAAGTCAACTATTAGAGAAAAATGTATTTTGCATTAACAAAATTGCAACAAAATTTAAAGTAATACAAAGATTTCAGATGATTACCCTATTCACACTTATTTGCTTTAGTAATATTTTAAACTCATATAATACTTTGCTTGTAAATTTCATCATACTTTGATACCGAAGGTATCATAGTATATTGGTATGTACAATGTCCGTCATGCTGTCTGCCTGTCTGTCCTTTTGTTCTTCTGTTCTTCTGTTCGAACACAACTTTTTCGACTCACTTAGCGATACAAACTTGAAACTTTTAATAGTAGGTAAATTACTGGTAGTCGCCTTTAAAAACGATAGTATATATGCCCTCATATCTCGCGCAATTTTCAAGATGAAGTGACCAAGGTCGGAAGCTAGCTCATATTGGTTTTGGTACACAAGAATCGACATATTTATTTCCAACACCCGCCGACCAGAACGTTTAAAAAAATTCTTTAAAGTGTAAGATGAAATAGCATATTAGATGAATCTTAACTTAATCACCAAATCACTTTAAAGCCATTGGCGACCTCTTATCTATATTATACAGTTACTGAATAATAAAACAAAAAATTTAAAACATTCAGATTGTTTTGCGTTGCTATTTGCATAGATGGCGCTTAGTCTTGTCAGATATTGCAGGCAATATTTTATGCCATGCGATATGTATAACGATCTATATACGTTGTATAAGTATGTTTATACTCATGTATACAAATGTATAAGCATATATGAATATTGCATCAGTTTTTCTTGGCACACTACCAGCGGCCAACGAACAATACAGACGTTCTTGTCACAAAGAACACTAGAATTGTGTTCACAATGGACTTCGAGTGTGTATTGGAGAAGTGTGGCAGCTTTGGGCGCTACCAGTTCGTATTGTTAGCTCTCTATGGCTATACGAATATACTGTCGTCGTTTCATTATTTTTCGCAGACGCTCATAAGCTTCACGCCGCCGCATACGTAAACCCATTTTAATGAAATTTAAATTATGTGAACAAATTAAAATAGTTTTCTCCATTTTATAGATGCATGCCTGCAGCTCCGCATGAGGAATACGCTTATCGAAACAACTCATCCTCTGGTCGCTGTAACTATATTCAGTGGAATTCGGTGCTCTTAAAGAATGAGGAATTAAAATGTCAAACATGGCAATTTGAGCGTGAGAGTGGATATGAAAGCATTTCGACTGAGGTATGTTAGCCCTGAAAGTAGGCTGTACTTAATGGAATTCACAGAGATACACTTGCTTATCTGAATATTGTGCACAGCTGGAATGGGTTTGCGATGATGCTTATAAATTGGCCGTGGGTCAATCCTTTTTTTTTGTGGGCTCCGTTTTGGGCACCATATTCTTTGGTTATCTGGCGGATCGCATTGGTCGACTCAAAGCCTGCATGCTGACCACATTGACGGGTGCATTTGGCGATTTCATTAGCTCGTTTGTGAACTCGCTGCCATTTTTCTCGGCTGGCCGTTTCATATCTGGTTTATCAACAGATACTCAGTACATTCTCATGTACATATTGGGTGAGTCTGAACAATGAGTCTGAATGTAAGCCTCTGTTGTATTCGAGCTGTTCTTGCAGTGTTTGAGTACCTTAGTCCCAAACGGCGCACACTGGGCCTTAATACTGTGTTGGCCGTATTCTACAGTGTGGGTCTAATGGTCTCACCGTGGCTGGCCATTTGGGTGGGCAGCTGGCGCTATTATTTGTGGGCTACCTCATTGCCGGCATTGGGCGTACTCTGCTACCCGTGCATGCTCTTCGAGAGCGCCGAGTGGCTGCTAACCAAGAGACAGTTTGAGCAGGCGGCAGAGTGCCTGCGTCGTATTGCCAAATTCAATAGACGGAAGGTGGAGGAACATGTGTTTGATGATTTCATTAAGTATTACAGCGAAAAGATAAACGCACAGCAGAAAACTGCATCCGATACATTCATAGGCATGCTGAAAACACCACGATTGCGTAAATTTACCATCATTCTGTTCATCAAGTCGTAAGTCGAAAGCGATTGCAAGTGTCTAAGATTATAGGCTTATAGCAAATTTTCTTCATCAGCATGATCATCACAGTGGCCTTTGACGTACTCAGTCGCAATATGGAAGGCCTTGGCACCTCACCTTTCAAGCTTTTCTCATTCACGGGCTTTACGTGCCTGCCCGCCGGCCTAACTATAATTCTATTCCAGAACGTCATCGGTCGCAAGGGCATGGCCTGTGCATCCCTTTTTGTGGGAGCTGTGATTACTGCCATAACTGGTTATCTGGTGGCCAGCTTGGATCCCTCGGAGCACTCGCTTCTCTTGGCCTTAATGGTGGGACTGGGTAGATATGGTGGCATTGTCGCCTACGATGCGGAGGCTCAATATGCCGCCGAAATTATACCCACCAGTGTACGGGGGCGTGGCATGTCCAATATACATGTGGTGGGCTACGCATTTGGCTTCTTCAGCTCATATATCATATTCCTGGGCACCTTTTATAAGCCGCTGCCGTCACTTTTTATCAGTCTGCTGATGTTCATTGGTGCCGCGTTATGTCTGACTCTGCCGGAAACCGTCAGAAAGTAAGTGAAAATGGCCTACAATTTTCCATTTATTTAATTGATTTATTTAGGAAACTACCACAAACATTGGCGGATGGTGAGAATTTTGGTAAAGCCGAAAAATGGTATTACTTCCCCTGCTTTGACCAACAGAGGAAAAAGGCGGAGGAGACAGTTGTGTCTGTTGCGTCCATAGAGAATACTTGTAAAACATATATAAAAGAAAATCTCTGAAAATAAAGTTCTTTAATTTATTGTATTTACTTGCGAATTAATCATTTATTGCCTTACGGCACAACCATCAGTGTGCCGTATAATCAGTTTTGCTTAGAGGGACGTGATATCTTTGTTAATTCTGAACGTTATAACATAAATGCCGTAATTAAAGTTAAATTAGGCAATAAATGTACAAACTGTCAGAATTGCTAAGTCTACCGTTTGCTACCGTTAGTTTACCGATAGCTAACCCTTTTCTATTACAGGAGCCACGCTGTGTAATAATTATTAAGTTAAAGTTAAGGATGTAAATATTTGGAATGGTCGCATATGAACAGAATTTTACAATTTCAATACAATATTCATTTTTTTCTAAACACGTGGGTAATGCATACATATATTTATATATTAATGTATTAGTCTAGGCCGTACTATAAAGGTGTCAGGCACCGGAAAGCCTAGCGGTAATTCATATACATTGTTTACCATACAGGCGTCACTTACAGCAACTGTCGGCACTAACTCTAGTATAAATCTTAGTCTAATCCCACTTGTGACTGCCAAAAATTCTAAAACCATCAACAAATGTTCGTCTCTTCATCGGTTAAGTTAAATGCCTGATAAGAGCAACCGAGTAAAATACGCCTTTCGAAAAATGCCCTATCGAAATTTTAAATGTACCATTATTATTAAAGTTTGTAGCATGTATTTGTGCAACAGTTGCATTGCTATAGTTATCCGTATTTTTGAAGCGCAATATATTACTATGGATCACCAGATTACCATATAATTCAAAAAATTTTAATGTAGTAGTATCAAGAAAAATAAATGCCCATATATTGGCTATTGTTTGTTGGCTACACAATGTAGGCAATTCAAGGCAGGCAGGGCAGTCACTGACTCTTTGGCGCTACGAATTCAATGTTTGCAAGAGTCTCAACGTATTAAAGTCCCACAGAGATAGCCAAACTTAAATTTTATCATTAACTTCGCACTTTAATCTAAGGAGACGCATTAGGGCAATTATACCATATAAGGCAGGTACGCAACATCTGAACAACAACACTTGGAAGCCTGCTTCACTCCGAGCATGTTGTTAACGGGGAACTTTGAAGTGTTCGCTCTTACCCCGATACCTAGAGTATAAAGTGTCCAGTGATTTTAATACACACAGTATATAAAGTAAACAAAGTTCACAGAAAGTAGCTAGGTACAGTGAAGTGAATATGGATTTCGATCGTGTGCTTGAGAAGTGCGGCAGCTTTAACCGCTTCCAATTTGTCCTCTTGATATTATACGGCTATACGAATATACTCAGCTCATTGCATTATTTCTCGCAGACACTCATCACGTTTACGCCGGAACATTGGTCAGTACAGCATTGATGCATAGAAATGTCAGATTTACTAATTAACCAGTTGAAACTTGGTCGCTGCAGGTGCTCCCACGATGATCTTCATGGTCTCAGTGCGGAATCAATACGCTCGATTTATTCAAATGTAAGTCAACCCGCCTGCACAAAGCTCGATGGCGTAATTAATGGAACAGGCATAGCATCCGATAGCGAAACCTGCCAGGATTGGATTTTCCAACGTGAAAGCGGCTACGAGAGCCTCACAACTGAGCTCAGGTGGGTCTGCGACAAAGCCCATCAGCCAGCCGTGGGCCAATCCTTCTTCTTTGTGGGCTCCGTGGTGGGCACCATCACCTTTGGCTATCTTTCGGATCGCATTGGCCGGCTACCAACTTTGATAATGACAACATTAGCTGGTGCAAGTGGTGATTTGATGTCTTCCTTTGTGCACACCTTACCATGGTTTGCATTATCGCGCTTTGTCTCTGGACTCTCCACCGATACCATGTACTATTTGGTATACATTCTAGGTGAGAAAGCGGAAGCCTCTATAAGTCGTCATAGTGGTTATAAATATTTTAATATTCACTTGGCATTCATGTATGTCAGTGTTCGAGTACCTGAGTCCAAAGCGTCGCACATTTGGCCTCAACATAATTCTGGCCATCTTCTATTGCTTTGGACTGATGACCTCCCCCTGGGTCGCCATCTGGATAGGCAACTGGCGTCACTATTTGTGGATAGCTTCGCTGCCAGCTCTCGGGGTGCTCTGCTATCCGCTGCTACTCTGTGAGAGTGCACAGTGGCTGCTCACCAAACAGAGATACGATAGGGCCGTGCAGAGTCTGAAATGGGTGGCCAGGTTCAATGGAAGGCAGGTGGAGGACTCAGTGTTTGATGAGTTTGTCAAACACTATCGCGAAAAGATGAACGAGCAACAGAAGCTAACAAATCATGAGGATACATTCATGGGAATGTTTCGAACCCCTCGTCTGCGTCGTTTCACGCTTACCCTGCTGCTTAAATCGTAAGCATTGTAAATTATTCGTTGATAAATTATCCTATGATATTTATTTCATGAAGGGTCATTATAACACTTTCTTATGATGTGATCAACCGCAATATGGAGGGTCTGGGCTCCTCTCCATTCAAGCTATTCTCGTACACATCGATCAACTATTTACCTGCGGGCTGCACCATTCTCTTGCTTCAAAACATTATCGGGCGGAAGGGAATGGCCTGTGGTGCTTTGCTGGTGGGCGGAATTATAACTACAGTAACGGGTTTCATTATTGCCTTTATGGATCCTACGGAGAATGCCATTTTACTCGCTGTTATGGTTGGTTTGGGTCGCTACGGATCTACGGTCTCCTATGATGCGGAAATCCAATACGCCGCCGAGATAATTCCAACCAGTGTTAGAGGGAGGGCCGTGTCCAATATACATGTCGTTGGCTTGGCCTCCAGCTCGCTGGCCTTCTATGTGATCTACTTGGCCCAAATTTATAAGCCACTGCCATCAATTTTTATCAGTATTTTGATGTTCATTGGTGCTGCCTTATGCCTGACGCTTCCTGAAACGCTGTACAAGTAAGTCACAATAATTATGCAGAGCTCAATTCGGTTCATATTTGGCCTTTATCTAGAAAACTACCTGAGAACCTGGCCGATGGTGAGAAATTCGCTATGAACGAGGGTTACTTGTACTTTCCGTGCTTTAAAAAAAAACATCGCGAAAGCTCGTCCCAGTGTACCGAACAGAAGTCAGAGGCCTAGTGTTAGGCTTATGCTGACCTAACTTGAATCTGATATAGATAAAAAAAACAACCTGAAGATGAACTTAACGTGAAGTTAGTTCTTGTAACAGAATGGTCTGATAAGTATTACTCATGTAAAGAATACATAGTAATAGAGATGTAACTGATAAATTACTCAATACGTATTCAATTTATTCTATTCCTATTGTACTTAAACTGAAATAATAAGCCCCTTATGTAAACTTCTTCTCTTTTGAAAATACCTTATATACTAACAATCTCAACTATATAAATAAATATTTGCTTATAGTATGACAATAAAAAATGTGTTATAGTGAGAAAACTTTACCCGCTTTTAAAGGGTGTTAGTAGTAATATACATTCCAAACCTTAAGCAAGTTATACACCATAAGAAATATCGGCTTTGGGCGCTGAGCTGAGCGTGTCCATACAATTTTTAACGATCTTTAAAGAGAGTTAACAAAAAGATTTGATAATGTTTTTTTTATATTTAACTATAACGATTTGCGATTATAGAAATTCTCTTGCCCCCAGTGGACAAAGCACACAAGAACATGTTTCAAAATTAAAAAAAAAAATCCGGAGGAAGAGAAGGTAGACATTGCACAAAAGCAATATGCTTCATGCATTCAGTATCAGAGTATAATTTTACCTTCGGAATCACACCTGCTGATTAATGAGGACTATGACTTAGGTGAACTTTTTACATCTGATCATAATAGGAATATATATTCCATAATTGCAAATCGGCAGCAGGAAGCCACTTATATTCATTTCAAATTACCTAATATTGCTTGGATAATATAAGTCCCCCAGTGATAACCGGTAAGTCAGAAAGGTATATGAGAAACAGGTATTCGGTTGAGAGGCCAAAATCGCAACACAAGCTCAAATCAAGTGGATACCAACACCTTCCCCAGGCTTCGATTAAGGGCAGTCGTGATTATGATGGTGCAAACTTTATCAATCTTAACATGACATTGATCACGCTTTATAATGGTGCTCCTTCTTTTTACATGAAATCAAAGTTCCTTTAGTTTTTAAAAAGATCTTTGCATATTTGTTTTATGAGCTAGTTAAGTAAGGGTCAAAATTCGATTAAAGGTCACTTTCTAGCCGTTGGAAAAATAGGTAGGGCGTTATATGAATTTTCTTTGAATGAAATAATAAAGTATACATATTTGTTCAAGTAGACTAATTGCATACAAATATCTAGAATGGAAATTATAAGCATTGAATCAATAAATTTAAGTCGATCTTAATCAGCAGTTTATGACATTCTGGACCCAGGAGTGCCATTATGTGGTAATTTTTGATAAGAAAAATTAAATCTTAATCTTAAAATAATTTAAATAATTACTGATATGATTTAAATAGGTTTGAGAAATTTGTTCCTTCTCAAGGCTGTGGCAGTGCTTTACTAATGATCTGGGCCTTTCATCCCCACAGTGCACCCAACTTGTAAGATTTCAGGCCTAATGAGCACTAGGGGTTGTATAATCTTGTAGGATTTGTTGTTTGGTGAACTTTACATACACAAATGCATTATTCCAAAAGAATTAATCTCCAATGCCTTTGCCGCAGGTCTAGTCTAGGCTGTTTAGGGTTAAGGTTAATGATTTAGAGTGGCTAGCAAGATAACCGGACTTAAATTACACAGAGAAGAAATGGAGATAAGTGGGTAATCGACAGTTAAGCAGCTACGAAGACTGCCGTTAAAAATTGAATATTTGCATGTAACTCTTACATATTACACTAATTTTAATACCACAAAAAATTTTTACAAATTTAGTAAATTTTTTATTTTACGTGTATTTAGTGGAACAAAATAAATTGATAAATCCACATATTTTTGACCATTTTAAAGGTACAGTCATCAATAATCCTTAAATGATCGGCACCGAATAAAAAAAAAACTGATATATTGCAGTGTTATAAAAATTTGTATACAAGAGTTTTATTTTATTTTTAAATTATTCTAAAATTCTACAAATTTAGTTCTTATTATTTTTACACTTGCATTTACAAAGTAGCAAATCAAAATAAACTCTGTTAGATACTAATTCACTTATCGTAAATAATTTCTTAAATACTTATAATGTATTCAAGATTTTAATTCAATTAAGTAAAATTGTGCCGCTTAATTGTTAACTATGCGATTCCGATTCCGCTCAATATTTTACACGTTTTTTGAATATGTTTTCGATGGCTATCTATTGAATCATGTCTTAATAAAAGTTTTTTGAAGGTATTTAATCCTACATTTTAGTAAATATATATAAAAATATATATTTATATTATTGTGTGTGTGTGTGTACGAGTGCGTATAGAATGAATAAGTTTTAAAAAAGATGCTGAGCACTCATTTCATATTCTTCAAGGAACCATTAAATTTTTGTTTTAGTAAATAAAGAACAAGTTTGAATTTTAAGAAAAATCCCAAACGGCTGGTTACTTATGACTATTTTTGTTGTTCCTTGGCTGTTTGGTTGATTGGGACATTAGGAAAAAACATTGTTTATATATACTATGAACTAGTTCTTAGTATTTCAAATTGGCTCATTTCTTGTAATCCTTCATAGCGTGCTCCTCGCGATCGGAGGTGATCAACGATTGTTTGCGCTTGGAGCATTGCCCGGACTCCAACTGCTGCTTGACATCAATTAGCGAATGCTTGCGCTTGTACTTTTCAAGCTCAGAGTCGGAGTCATCATCGTTTTGATGGTGAAGGCATGGGAAGTCGAACATGCTGTCGCCCTTGCCAAAGACCTCACCTTCCTCGATCGTCGTTGGCAAAGTGCTGTTAAGCCAGCAAATTGTTAGATATAAGTTTAAATGTAAATAAAGAAACACATTTCGCCCACTTACCGGTTAAGCGTCTCTGGAAGCAGCAGGCAAACAAAGGAGCCAGAAAAGAAGAGCACACCCAAAATAATAGAGGGCGCTGCCTTAAAGAACGTGCCCAGCCATAGAATATATGGTGCGAGGAAAGATGCAGCAAATCCAGCCACATGCACAGCAGCCACACCCTGGCCGCGTACACACGTCGGAATCAGTTCTGTGGCATACTGTGAGCCCGACTCGTACGAAATAGCAACGCCGAAGCGCGCAGCTATCGTAAGACAGGCCAACAAAATGGCATTGTGGTTGTGCTGTTGATAGGCAATGGCTATGCCCGCGGCTGATGTGAACAAGCCGCCAATCAACAGCGAACCCGATGCCATGCCCTTGCGTCCAATGCGATCCTGCAGAAGGACCAGCAAAATACTCGAGGGCAGCACTGCCAGAGCGCTTAATGAAAACATGATGAATGGCGACATGCCCATTCCTTCCACATTGCGAGACACGGCATCGTAGCACAGTGTAATCACCATTCTGAAAATAAAATAGCTTTAAAATATTTGTATACCACGTAGTGCAGGACACGTAGAAACGTACGACTTGAAGAACAGAATTAGTGTATTCTTGCGCATCCGCGGCGTCTTGAACATGTCCAATAGTGTGGCATGCTTTTTGTTATCGCCACCTTGCATTTCGCGGGTCATTTGACAATGACGTCGGAACTCGTCAAACTCAGCTTGGGTCACATGACAGCCGTTAAAGCGGGCTACGCGCTTAAGGCGCAAGATGGCTCCGTCGATGTCATTGCGAGTCACCAGCCATTGAGCGCTCTCCTGCACCACAAAATAGTAGAGCACCACCAGCAGTATGGGCAGCGATGTGCAAGCCAAGTATATCTGCCAGTGTCCGGCCAAGACAGCCAGCCAAGGTGTAAACACCAGGCCCATACAGTAGAACAGGCCCACAGCCATATTCAGACCTAGGGTTCGCATGCTGGGACGTATATATTCGAGGACTGTCACAAAAGAGTTTATTTTGGTTAGAATTTAACAAGACAGAGTAAAAAACAGCTTACTTACCAATAATGTACATGAGATAAAAGTTGGTATCGGCCGCCAGGCCGGATATGAAACGACAGAGCGTAAATGTTGCAACGCTCTTGGTAAAAATGGTAGAGAAATCCCCAGCAAAGCCGCAGAAATTTGACAATATCAGCGCTGGCACACGCCCAATTTTATCAGAAAGCAGACCATAGAACAGGGTTCCCACAACGGACCCAATGAAGAACAGCGATTGTCCAATGCGTGCTTTATATGCTGAGTCACAGACCCAGTTAAGCTGCACAGAAAAATATAAAGTTAAAATTGTGCAAAAATTAAAAAAAAAAAAATAGAGTACTGAAGTAGAGTCGAAGTACTTCTATTAACAGCTATCTGTTATTATTTGTTTTAACAAAAATTGTTCTGAAATAGATTAAAATGGAATTTAACCAAAGCAAAATAAAAGGTATTTCTTACAAAACAAATACAAATCCAAAAAAAACTTAAGATTGAATATTATTTTTATTTTTTATAAATGACTTTTGTACCATATGTTAACTGATTAAAGTCTTGCACTAATTTCACACTTATTGTTTCAGATATTTTTTTATATTAACTTACTTCGGTGTTCATACTTCTATAGCCAAAGTCATAGTTATAGATCCATCGTTCGCAAATCTCAGAGCTGACGGTCACATTGGCACCATTAATGTCCGCTAAGCGGGTACACGAGGGGCTCTCAAATTTGGAATATATATCAGCTATCTCCTTATATGTCATATTAACAAGCTTCTCATGATAGCACCAATGATCAGGAACGAAACTTATCACGGTTTGTGTGAAGTAATGCTGCAAGAGATAGAGTTCAATAATATAAATTATAAGATTTAAGCATATCATTTTATGTACTCACCAACGATACAATAATGTTGATGAAGCCAAAAAGTGCGAGTATCATAAACTGATAGCGATTGAAGTCACCACATTTGGCAAGAATTTGATCGAAATCCATTGTGACCTTTCTGAGCTCCTTTTCCTCCGGAAATGGATGTGTTTGTACTTTGATGGGTGTGTATTTGTTGCACGCCAACTCTGCTTGTGTTGATATTGCGTATAACAATTTGTTCCGTGCCTGGAATGTGTGTGTGTGTATAGGTGTGGGTGTGTTACGAAGGTAATAAAGGTCGACACATTTGGTTCACTTTTGAAACTTTGAAATGTCTGCAAATAAAAACACTTAAACATTTGGTTTTCTTCAATATTATGATCAAGAAATAAAAAGACTATTTAAAATGTGATCCACAACTAATTTACATTTGCAGTTAATTAATAATCAAGGTTTTAGCCGCACCGTTTCTCATTGTGCACATAAATATTTCAATATATACATTTATATTAAATAAAATTAATTGTATATGTAGAATGATAATGCTAATGGTAAGAACAAGTGTCAATGAAATTTTAATTAAAAATGCAAACATATTGTTATAGAGAAAGTTGTTTAAAATTAGGTCGGTCGACAATCTCGTAGTATTTTTATATATTTTTCATGTCATTGAATTACAATTTTGCAACTGACCGCAAAAAATATATTGAAACATTTCAAAGAAATCGAAAATTTACTTAATAAAATTATTGACATATTTACAAAACATGTTTCGCCAATTATCGCTGACACATTAAGGGCGATTTGAATTTCTATAGCGAAACATGTTGCGATGAATAAATAAGTAAATCAATTTAACACTTGAATTATTTAAGCTTAGCTTATTAAACATGAGTCTAATTAAGCAGTGAGTACTTCGTTTAGGTCCTATGAGAACAAAGAAATCTCTTTCAAGAGTTATCCCTTAATTTGAGTAAATTTAGAAGCAACCAACAAAAGTTTACTAACAACTTAACTAAGCGATATTGCTTATCTGATGCATGGAATATATGTTAAAACTTGGTTAGATACAACTTCTGTTGTGTTGGGAAATAGTTGTTGGGTCGAAAAAAACACGTGTGACAGATACTTAATCAATCCAATCACTGCGACATTATTTTGATAAAATGTTGAACACAAACACTACAACATTATTCAGCACTCTAGATGTGAGTTAAGTTGAAGTCAGTGTTAGAAAATTGAAATTGTTTTGTATGTACTTCGACTTTGAATATTTTATATTTTTACAACTGGTTTTAATTAAAAGTGATTGTAAAAGATCCGCCTTAAGTGCGAAATTTTTTTAAGAATTGATTAAAAAAAAGTCAAGGTTTTAGGATTAAAAGTTGAATTTGGCTGGGCATTTAATATATATGTAATTGTACCGAAATCTTATTAGCATTATTTGTAAATTAATTAGTAAATACTTAATTTATTTAATACGATATTTTACAAAACTAAATAAACGAAATCAAAAATAATTAAATACCTGATACCAAAACACGAAACACGAATTTGTTTACGAAGAGAATAACAAAACAGAAAACAGATGCGTATTTGCGAGAAATTCAACACAACTTTTTTTGTTTTATGACAGCCGCAATAAGAACAGAAATATATATTTTATTTTTTTGCACAGGCACAATATACTATTTGAAAAGTATTTATATATTTCAAAGTTCAACGAATCTAAATCACAAACAAATATGAAATCTTTTGATTTTTCTGTTATTGAAATTGTTTTTATTGTTAGTGAAACGCACAATTTGGTGGGAATTTCTTTAAAATAAAGTGATTATTTGGCTGCTTATTGCTTTTTTTTTGGGTCTGTGTTCTGGCGAACGGCCCGTTTAGCGCGCGTTTGTACCGTGCCCGCTAATATCTCTAGCGATGTGTATCCACGAAAGATGTTTTGCGTACTGAGCCAGACAACGCCGCCATTTGTTTATAATAAACGACAAACAGCTGTCCAACGGAAAGCTGAGTGCTGGCGTCGACGCCAATTCAAACATTATGGTATCCACTGGCAGCAGACCAGGGACAGAGTTTTGATTTAATTGCTCATTGGGGAGTTTGGGGGCTGTACTTCGAGCGATCGTCTGAACCAGTTTAGCAGTTTGTAGCCGGGGTGGGAGCGGATACATGGTTAAAGCGAAAACAGATCATAAGTTTTCAGCAGCGAATAATACTTAGATGAAAGTCAGACTCAAGTCGGGCTTTTGACTTTTACATTCGACCACGCGGCATATACCCACTGATTGAATTCGATACGATTTCATTTGATCATATTTGTGCCTTGTGACGAGCACACGCAGATAAGCAGTTAGCCATAAGCAATTTCCCGCTAATTATTGGTGCTAAAGATACTAAGCATAAATATTATTATAATTATCGATATTGCAAATACTTTTACCACAAATACTTTTACCTTTATTGGCCTTCTGACTGGCCAATTTGAGATCTTAATTAAATTATTCACAATTATGACTGCATGCCACATAAGGGAAAATACATGAGGCGCCAGCATTTAAATGACTAATGCTTTTGGACTAATTGTGCTTAAATATTATTTTTTGAAGGCTTAAAATTGTATCATGCATTTAAAATTTAGAGGGAGAAAATAACCCTCTTATCTTATAAGTATCATTAATGCAGAAAGCTCTTTCACAATATTTCTCTTATGCTTCAAGTTAATATATATCTAATTATTTTGGTTATTTCTTGACTAATTTAGTTATGCCTTGATTGGTTTAGTTAACATTTTAATTTTTTCGCTTCTATCTGTTTTTAGTATTCATTATTAAACACCAATTTGTATAATAATTTGTAGTTATATACCACACTTAAGGTGAAATATTTAGAGATATAATTTTAATTCTGCCTATTTGGGCTAGAATCTGAGAGAAACTTCAATAGCCTCAAATGTTTCCAATTAAAGCAAATATTTACTGTTTGCAGTAGAATATCAAAGCCAAAGCCGCTTTAATCAATCAAACATTAATAAATGTTTTCAAATAACAACTTCTAAGCATAGGCAGCTAATTTTTCGAAAATACAAGAAAATTATAATTAATTCACGTCTTACAGATGTTAAGGAGTGCGCAAAACAATCATTCGACCAACAAATATTTTCGAATCTTTAAAGAACTGCACCGAGAATCGAGACTATTGCCAAGAGCTGTACTTATCATAGACAAACAGACAGACAAATATATACATTATTGAGCATCCAAATATTCGAATGATAGATTTCCCTTTGTTCATTAGCATTGTCCGTTAGCATCTCAACAAGGAATCAAGAAAATTTTTTGGCGCACAAGTTAATAAAGACACAAGTCATCCGTTCAAGCCAACTCTTATATCAAATGTCCATACAATAACTTCAACTATCAACACGAGTTTTCTTCTTGTAAAATTTTCAATAGCATAACAAATATGGGTATTTTAAATTATTTAATTTACAGTTTTAAAAATATATTTTTTCTTTTAAGCAATGACTCAGCGCCATTGAATACAATAGCCAATTGACAAATGTTATTTAACAGTTTTCGATGCTAACTTTTACACTAAACTGTCGATAAAAGCAAAAATACATATATATATTTGTGCTTATGTATATGTATATATATGGATGTATTTAACATATATAAATAAAATAAAATAATAAATAAAAAAAATTCATAAATGGAAATAAATTGATATTATATGTGTGTCGCTCTTTATGCAATTTTTTCTAAAACTTATTATTATAATGACAGACTATTTAGAACCAAGTATTTGTGCGCATGATTTTCCATTCGACATTTTGCAATGAATCCATTCAACACTTAGCCTCTAATTCAATAAATACTCCAATATTTATTCGTGCGTATTATTTCCACATTTCCTAAACCGCAAAATCCAAAAGTGAACTGTAAAATTTTTTTATTTTTATGTGATTGGGTATTTTTTTTCGTTTCACACACATGCGATAAAAATTTGATTATAGTCAAAATAAGACGTTCATATTTAACTTACTAATTATTAACGGTTTACGATGTGTTGCCCTAAAACCAGAAAATGTTTTTGTGTTTATTTAACATTTAAGAAAATAATATAAATACTATAAATATATATATATATATATAAAGATATAAATACTATAAATATATATATATATATATAAAGATATATATATATAGAACTATATATATATATATATATATCCTGCAATGAAAGCGGATTACTACACACAACAAACAAACAAAACAACATGAATTATTTTCTTTCAGGCGTGCAGTTTGCTGTTGGGATCGGTTGGCGACCTGCATCGGCTGCTGCTCGCGTGACAATTGAATTCGCATTGACTTCAAGTTCAACGATTGGCTTCGGCTCATAAAAGCCTTGCGAGACAGTTTCTTTCAATTGGCCTCGGTTTGTATGTGATCTTTTCAATCACCATCAGCAGCGTACCAAGCTTTTCATTTTGTGCTCAAGAGTACTTGAAAATACATAGATACATACAAACATATTTCAAAAACTACTTATATAAGTAACGCCCCCTTAAAAATTTTAAAGGTTATGATCGAAGAAACTACGAAAAAAGGTGTATTTGACAAATTTAAGCTGGACAGCTTGTCTTTGAGTAAAATTAAAGAGAAACGCAAGTAAATGACAATTAACCAATCTAATCCAAATACCGCTCCCTCGTAGTAACTGAAGCTAGAACCATCTCAAATCTTTAAAATTTACGAGTTCGTAGTATCCCTAATCCCGCACCTGCACAAAATGTTTTATCTGTATGGCGTCATTAAGTCTCCTACATAGTGCTTGCTGCAGTGAAGGCACGTAGCAGCAATGAAGTAGTAAACAGTATCCCCTGGCTGTATAATTAATTGTTACACTCCATAGGCTTGTTGGATAAGAGATATATACAGCTGAAAAAGGCCTTGGACGGACTCTTGTGAGAGAGAAATGAGAGATGTGCAATACAAATGTATCAAATTGTCATTCTCTCAATTTAGGAATTCCTATTCTAATAATGTTCAATTGTTTTTAATGCCGAATGTTTGCGCCTGCTTTCGAATGAATATTTTTATTTTTATCTACGCAAAGATGAGGGTACTTTGATACATTTGTTTAAACACACACATTCACATAAATAGATAAACAAGAAACTTGGTGTCAATTATTATGCCTATATGACATACAAATAATACTACATTTAATTTATACTTCTTCAAACGATGAGAGTAATGTAGAGTGGCAGCCCTCTTAAAGCGATTTACATAGAAAAATAATTTTAAATGTGAACAATATTTTTTACTGAGATTTGAAGTCGATGCGAAAACGTATTTTATGTTTACAATGTTCGTTATCTTATCTTTATAAGATACATTACCCAATGGGTCAACCGCTTTATTTTACCTATAACTTTAAAATATGCTTCAATCAGTCATTGCTTTAACTGCATTCATTAATGGCTTTTCGGCTTTAAGCTTGAACTTTACTTTTATTTTTCAATTCTTCTTTAGAAATTTTTCCAAAATAGATTGTTTATTTGCCCCATTTTAAATGTGCTGAAAAAAACCTATTTACACTCTAATGAATAATAAGCTTCGTGATATCATCGTCAATAAAGGAACAATGATATGTATATCTTTTAAGCTTAAATAAATCAATTAGCAATAAAATACAAAATTACGATTATTATTTTATGGTAATGAATGACTGAGAACACTCAAAGTTTAGCATTTGCTTGAATCGTACAACGATAAGATATCCTGGTCTCATTTGATTTTATTTAACTACTCTCCCAAAGTGAGTAAATAATGCCATTATAGACAAAAGTGAAATTTTCTAGATATAAATGTAAGAATAAGTTATATAAATATTAAAATTAATTAAACAAATAATTCTAAGTTTTTAAATGAGATATCCTAATTCTATGAAAACAGTTAAAAGATATGATTGTACGAATTATTATTGGCCTGTCTGTACGTCACAATTACTTGAAAACAAAAAGAAAAAATATATAACAATGTTGTAGCCGAATAATTGGATTAAAACAATAAAATGGAACTTCAAAGGTATTAACCACATTATCTGGCTTTATCTTTATCTTTAATTTACCAAATAAAATATGAAATATAAAATTTTAAATATGTTAATAATGTAAGTTAATTAGCTGATATTGATATGATAAGGTTTTAGATAACAAGTATGTATTAAAAATTAATATGTCTTATGTGCTCGTACTTCAGCACGTTGCAAACTTCAGTTTACAAAAACAAATTAACAAAACCAACGCGAATTATTAGTTGTTTAATTAATCACAAGTCCAATATCTTATGAGCGAAACGCCAAGGGATAGCTCAAAGTAAAACAATTAAGTCAATTGGTTGCGCACGTATATTCAAATGATTTTATTTTTATTATGTTGTGCCAGCATTAGTATTTAAAATAGGTGCCACTTAATCATATTACAGTGACGTATACAAATTGGCACTGGGTGAGACCAGACACAAAATAAAAATAAAAAAAACTTATTGAAATTCGAGCAATTGTTGTGCTTACAAAATCAATATATAGTAAAAGAAAAATTTTGAAAGATTGATAATACTATTAATATATGTTCATAGCAGATAAACCGCTTGAGAGTGGGCTCGTGGTAAGCTGGTGCAACAGATAACTAAACACGGAATGAAAACAAACCCAACAATGTACAACAGAGTCGACCCTAACTGATCATCATCGTGATTTTAACCAAACGTAAAAACAATCATCCTATAATCGAAAGACAGCGGTCAGTATTGCAACACGACGGAACCCAGGCTTCATTTGAATTGCTGATAACCCTTATTATAATTGAGGTAAAAAATTAATTGGCAGCTGGCCAGTTAAGCATTTGGCAAAGTCAACTCTGAATTTAAAAATAAACTATTTATACTCTAAACTAAATACTCGATGGGCATATTGTATTGTTTTATATATATACACATATTATTTATTTTATTTATTCGTAGCAGCCAACAGACGAAAAGCGCACAAATTTTTATTATTCGTTTGCTTTTTTTTTTATTATTTTTTTGCTATTTTTGAGAATTTTTATTTATGTTCTCTTCGTGGAATTGTTTCACTTAATTTAAAGCTTAAGCTTAAAAGACTGTAAATAACAGAAACCTGTTGTCTGTTTTGAACAGGTACAACTGTAGATAATAAAATGTCATTTGTCTACACTCTGGGAAACCAGTCAGAAGTATGATGAATACGAGTAAAACACGTTATTAGATGGCAACAGCAATTTCCAAGAACACAACTAACAATTATTATTATCATATGTTACCAGCTACCAGCAACTTTTCTTTATGCATTGCCACTCAGCAATGTGCAATTGAAAATTAAATTTAAATGGAATCAAATACGCTTCGAATGCGGCTTATCTAGAATCACAGCCAAGTATATACCGAGTATTTGACTAGTCACTTATATACTTAAAAATTACACATATTTGTGAGTGCCTGTATAATTCGTAAGACCTAATTATTTCCCGTCACGTGGGGAAGATACAACCACTTCAAGTGGGTTAAATAACACGAATTGAGTTTGAAATTTTGTGTCGAGTAATTTTAGTGAAGTAAATAATATTTAGCCATTACATTTATAAAAATCAATCGGAATGTTGTTAATTAGTATTGTTACTTAATATCGCAATATCACATTACATTATTTAATTAAGCCAGTTGAAAGTAAAATAATATTGCTTTGTATTTACAAAACTTGTCGCCACTTCTTCCCCATTTTAAATACTTTTAAAATTTTAAGCAATTATGTGCTTGTCCCTTATTTGTTATCGGTTATATTTAAAACCAACGGAATAGCAAAAAGGCGGACTAGCACAGCAACAAAGTCTTGTTGACTTTTAATTATACCATATGTATTCTGCAAATACTTCAATTGATCATCTGATGAGGATAAACAAATTTTTTTAACGGCATTTCCATGGTCGCACATGTCAATTTACAAATTAAATGGGCATTGAAACATAGAATACTTTAAAATATTGTTGTGCCATTTTTTTTTGTTAGTCTTATAGTAGCTCTATGTTTTGTGCAAAAAACAAGAAAAAGACATAAGAACAAGATAAAGTTAATAAAAGAAACGTATTCTTGATCTTTAAAAAGTTGCAAGTATTTTGCTTTGAGAGAAGGAGAACTTGTTAATTTACATTTGAGTGTCCAAGGCAAGACGAATGTGACGTTTTTAAGAAAATTACAAACATTTGGCCGTGGATCAATTAACAAAAAATTAAAACTTACATATGTACAAACATATTATATATAGGTGTATATTTGACAATTTGTGTATTAGTAAATGATTGGGTTTTCCTTATGTATGTTTCGGATATTGGTTTTTATTTATAAGAAACACACTTATACATCGAAGCAGATGCAATACATACATAGGTGGAAATGTATTGGAACTGTTGCCGCAGTAGGTTGCATAAATTTGTTAATTGCTATTTTTATATACGACACTTGGCGACAAACATAGAATCGAATATTGAACAAAACTTTCCACTCGCTGTGATCAAATTTGCATGTTGCTGGTTCTGCTGCACTTCAATTGTCGTAAATGAAGTGTTATTATATCAACGATCATCGTATGCCCATGGTTCATATTTTTTTGATATGCCACTCTGTGGCCACACAATTTGTTGTTTATTCTTTATTATTGATTTTAATAGACAAAATATATGTTATAATAAAGAGCAACACTTGAACTGAACTCTTTACAAAGTCAACCACAACATCGCACTTTGATATCTATTATTTGTCTATATTTTACATTTCGCCGTCTCGCACATTTACCGTTGGTTTACCGAATGAGTCTGGCATTTCATCGACTCTGCGTTTATTTCAGACTATTCACTGCTGAGGCATGATTCTGCTCCTCTATTTCGGTATATTTGAATATCGGCAATGACATTGGGAGAGTTTACGCAGCAACAACAAAACTATTGAAAGCACAAGCAGAGAGCAAGAGCGCAATTGCAAAACACGGATTGTACAATATTCCAATGGTTTCACTTATAAATACCTGAACTCGCACTAGACGACATATAATTATTTAGTACATTTAGTTTTTAAATTAAACTTAAATTATTTTTTATTAATTCTGCTTGCATAGACCATTTCAACTGCATTGAGGGAAAGCATTTAAGCAGAATTGAATTTATTTGCTTTATTATTTATTGCTTTGAGTATATTTGGCGATTGCGTTGTATTTTTTTTTTTTTTTTGTCATTGTCATTGGCATTGTTGCTCAGATGTTAGCACCGCTTATTTTTTGCTTGCTTTGCTTTGCATTGCTCTGCTTTATTATTTATGCGTTTTCCATACGATTCACGACCTGCTGTACTCGTGAGTCAGTTTAGTTTGAAACAATGTAAGACAAATGTGTAATAAATAAAGAAATACACTTATAATGCAAATTTCATAATCCTTATGCTTGCTCCGTGTTAAAGTGAGTTAAATGAAAAGCAGGAACACTGCCAAAAATTAATATATTTCCTGCGAACGACACACAAGTGAAATAATTGCTTACAAAAATTTCTATAATCACACATGAATATTTGGTTGCACATTTGTCAAAGTATTTTCATAACTCTTATCATCAATTTCCGTATGTGATTTTGAACCATATAATTAGTTTCTAATTTACTTAAATTTTTTTTTAATGAATATTTAAAAATAATTATTTAATTTTACAGTAATGTTTTTTACTTGCAAGCTGCTTTCGAATGGCATTGCTACGCAACTTGTGCTTCAGATAATTAGCAATCAGAAAGAAACGCAGAACTAACAATTAAACATTAAACAGAATTTTTCACGAACAAATGGTAACAACCCTCTTCCCTAATGCGAAATAAAATCTCAAGCAATAAAAAACAATAAAATTTCCTGCAACATAATGAAGAATACTTTGACGCAAAAGAAATAAATGGAGACGAGGCGAAAATTGTATGACGATCAAAAAAGGTATATTGGATGTCTCAGATGGCGTCTAGGGTCTCATTTGGTGTAGTGTGAAGAGTTCCAAAAATGCATTGTTCAGCCGAACGCTGAACCTTGCTTATCTTTTTCTGAGTGGTTTATCTTTTCAGACAAGGTCATTTTACTATTACCCCATATAAGGGCATGGTTCTCATGATTTATAAAAACATTGGACAATATTAGTGGACGTACTTCACCTCAATCCACTGGGTTTCCTACAGGTATACGACTACTACCATGAACGTGCAGAAGGAAAAAGATTAAAAAAAAAGTATTACAGAAACAAAAGAAACGACCAAAAAACGACTGGGTGAATTTTCTAAAAGTGTCAAATTTTGTCACTAGCCTTGGTTTGGCGCAATTGGATTTGATTTGATTTTGGTTTGTTTGCTAACATGTCACAATATATATATTCTTTTATTTATATTTCTTATACGAATTGACATTGTACACTGTGTTGAGGCTCCCACAAGTCTAAATTGTTGACTAAATAAGTAAGTGATATAGATCGTGAGATAAATCGCTATAGCACAACAGATATTACTTGTTTGTTTTTGCTAATGCATAATGTTCATATGTTAATCTGAATACCAAAAATTAGTAAAAGGTTTTTCCCACTGTGCTGATATTTTTATTAATCAAATAATTTTTCAAACACGAAAATTGTCTGCCAATGTTTTTTTTATACTGAAACTTGGTTTATGCTTACGCTAATTCGAATCTGAAGTAAACAAAACAATAAAAAGTGCAATTCGACACTTCATTTAATAAGTAAATAATTTTAATGTAATACGATAAGTTACTTAATAACTAAATATATAAAAATCTAAAAAAAAAAAATGAAGAAGGTTATACTATAGGCTCTAAATCACTAATGCGAGAATTAAAACATTGCGTTAAATTATCAAAGCGAATACCGCGAGTATTCTCATAACCATGCAGAGGGTTTTCCAGTTTTGAATATGTATCGCTCGAAAGGAGTCATCACTCAGCCCATAAGCCATATAAAATCTTTATTATTTTAACTAGTCCAGTGCATATGTCCTGTCCATCTGCCTGAATGCAAAACTATTATTATATAAATTCTTAAATGAAGCATTTATTTGATTCTTGCGTGATTTTGACAAGCTTACCAGCTATGTGTATTAACAAATAACTTGAATCCGCTCACAAAATACATCCATTTTCAAATTAGACAATTCTTCATGTTTTTCGAAATAATTTCTAAATACTCAAAAAAAAAAGGATTTAAATTATAAAGATCTATTTACTAGTTGTTTATTAAAACTAAAATAAAATGATATATGTATATAGTAAAATATTAATAATAATTCTCCATTTTAAATATGCGAAATATTGAAATACCAATGTTTAACTTAATAAAGCTATTTTTACATATTATGTTAATTTCTTTTCATAGTGTAAGTAAATTCAGTCAGTTTTTTAAATAAATATTAATTTTGTGTAGTCTACAGTATGCCATATGAATATATAATTTTCTTAATATATGTATTTCAAATTGAATACTTTTTGGGGAAGGGCTTTTATCTGGACGGCATGTCTTGCATTATTATATACGCTCTTGAGTGACCAAAATTGAATTTATTTGTATTGGCTATATAATTTTGTGTAGAACTTGTTCACTTTGGCTATAGTTGTTAATGTAGATTGGCTTCTTGTGGCTTTTCTTACAAACGTAATTTTGCATTTTAATTCATTACACAATGGTATACACATTTTAATCGAGTTTGCGATTTATGGGCCAAGTATTAATTATATTTTATCCAAAGACATATTCAGTAATATTTAAATCTATTCAAACAGATGTTAATTTATACTCAATAAACTATTTTTATTAAAAAATATTGACTATACACAATTTCTTTTAAGTATTATTTTATTGATATTTTCTTTGTGGGTTTTGTTGCTGAAGCACACTTTGTTTCAATTTTTTTTTTTAAATTTGCATTTATTGCTTATATCCAAAATAAAAACTGCAATTTTATATATTTTAATCTGATTTATTTGTTTCATTAACAAACAGAAAGCGTAAATTAAATACTCTTAGCATATGTCATCATAAACTCAACTTTATCATCGATTTTCTAGTAGTCATGATCAGATTGGAACATAATTGATTATCACAATGATACATTAAGGTTTTACTTACACACATTTTAAGCTAAACATAAAAAGTATTAAATGTAGTTTACGTTATAGTCGAGTAGTACTTTTTCCCGTGCATTTAAAGAAGCTGACAGAAAACAAAACACTTTTAGCTGCCCCAGTCAGTCAGTGGATCGGTGCATTTTACCATTGTTTGCATTGTAAATTGGGTGTGTGGCAAGTCCGGGGGTTCTGGATATTAGCACATATACCACATAGACCGTTAAGCACATAGTCACACAGAAAATTTAAATAAATAATTTGAAACGTATTACAATTTCGTTTAATTACTTCAGGAATATTATATATCACAAAGTCAACGCGAGATCAATGACTAATGCATAAGTTCAGTTACCCACTCAGAGCCGCTAACTAAATCAATAAAATTATCAACAGTTCGCAATTTAGCGAGAAAAAGTCTCAAACAAATAACAAATATATTTTTAATGTGTAACGCAATTACGCAGATTACAATAATCGGCAAAATTCTAAAGAAATCCAAAAATCACAATATTTCAAAATAATTCACAAATTTTAGTTAGATTTCTTTTACAATTGTTAACTTAAATTCTTTTTTTATTTTAATATATGCCGTCATGTCTTTGAAGATTCGGCCCACGAACACAAGACATAATTTTAATGTAGTACAAAGAAATTTTAGCTATATCATTGCAAGTGAAAAACTTGTCGAAATGAGGTGCCCCAGCGAGTCAAACAAAGAGGCGCCTAGGCGGCGCAATGCAACTGCAAGGACGCCAAATCCGAGAGTACACATACATACACACTACACACAAAAACAAACACACTCTCAGTTAGCATGGAATGAAGGAAAGCATTTCCTTAGATGCTAAACCGGCAACGGCCACCAAAATCGATACTCTACAATTTGCAAAAGGTCATTAGGCGTTAAGGTACTTGATTTTGTCGGGATTTAATTATGAAATAATAAACACACACACAGACATACACATACTAAGGTATTCATTTAAATGTCACTTACTTGTGTTTTCCGACTGAGAGGCCTTGACGGATGATGTTACTTAATTTCTTATCGGTTTATGTCCCGCAAATTGTCAGGACAACACACTCCTTCTTAGGGCAATGCCCGCTGCGATTGTACCTGTGTTGGCCCAAGCAGCGGATTCAAATCGCGGCTACAATGAACGGCAATCGAACCCAGCATTATTCCGCGTCTGGCTTTTGTTTGGCAGGTTAAACGACAAATCCGTTATCCAAACTGTGCGATGGCAACAAATTCGACAACTAAGTATAACAAATTATAAAAACTGCACCACGGACCGCACTAAGTACGACGAACAGCCAAATACGCACCACTCTGTGCAAAACAAAGTAAACGAATGAAAATTATTATTTTCATGAGCACTGAGTGAACATACGACCCTGCCAAAGCCATCGACAGCGGCAGCGACAGCGACATGTGCGCCATTTGCGCTGGCGGCAAGAAAAACAGCTGCTCTTCGCATAACAGAGCGCACGCTTTCCCAAGTGACGTCATTGTTTGACACATGCGTATCAAGAATGGACGACTCTTAACATCAACATTGGCTATTCCATTCGCACACTTAGCCTTAGTATAGCAACAAACTCTTATTATCTGGTTGTTCATGCTTGTAAATGCTTGTTGCGCTTTGTGTATGCCGTCGATGCACAGCAATGGGAAGAGCAACTAATTATTGGCAGATGCATAAGCCTGAATACACTTGAAGAAAATGTGGGCTTATTTCGACTACAAACAACTTGAGTAAGTGAAAGTACAAGATTGTCCCTATAAGGCCTGGCTGTAAGCCAACAAAGTTAACCAACAACTTAATGCCATTATCTGACGTTAGTTAGGTAACCCTCTACCTTCACACAATTATGCACAGAGAAAAAAGATTCTCAAAAAGTTTTTTCTCTCAATAGCACAACTCACTTCATGTTTAACTAGCGCTTACCGTCTCGCCAATTTAGCCAATTTTATCACTATAAAATCCATTTTTTAAACAACATTAATTTGCATCCTTCAAAATTTAAGTATTTTACTTAGTATCAAAGAACTCGACACATAAAAAAACATGTACGAATCTTTGAGAATGGTCGCCTAGCAGAGACCCTAAATCCATGTTCTCTCATATCAAAAGTTGTTTTGATCTTGTGTCTTAGTTTTAGTAACCTTTCGACCTATTCAAATAAATGGTAACTAATTTTAATAAATCTGACATCCATTCCCATAATAACATTTAGAATAAAAATAAGCGAAATCGAATAAGCATATAAAAATATTGAAACATAAACAAATTATTTTCCGCATAAAAAAGTTGTAATTTATAAACGTAAATACAGTATTTATTTCAATACATAATGTCAAAGAAAATATTTATAACAATTATATAAGAGTATAATATATGTGTCGTAAACTGTTTTTTTAATATAACTATTTTATATTCACATTTTTTATAGGTTAAGCTTGTTTACATGAAATTTTAATAGATCTTTGAGAAAGCCTGAGATTTGTTAAAAATTGATGAGATTTAACGAAGTATGAAATTTTTCTATGAGCACTTTAATTACAATGCTAACAAAAAAAACATTATTTAAACATTAACACCATTCACATAAAAAAATTTTTTTTTACGTGAATTTTTTAATAAAAATAACGTAAATATTTTGTGTTACGTTTAGTTTGGCACTTACTGCGCTTAAATAGTTGTGATTTAATTAACTATTCACTGAGACATTGCATAGGTACTCAATTTGTACCAAAAGGTATTCTAGTAATGAATTTGTATCACATGCACGATTGCACGAATAAAGCTTTTTAACCATATTGTAATCATTTGCACATAAGTAATTCAAAATAAACATATAACAAACTAAGTTTCTACAAAGGAACTGAAAAAACATAAGTTTACCATTTTACCTAAAAATAAAATATAATTATATAAATAGTATGTGCAGGTCACTGTGCTTTCAATTTTCAGTCTGCACTAGAGATTCCTGTGGTTGAATTTTCACCATGTATAATTGAGTCCATTTCGATTTCATTTGCACTGAGTAGTTTTTCCACTTGTATCAACTTTAAATTGGGTTCAGTATAAGTGGCAACTCCCACATCATCTACGCTTTGATTTCGGGACATTGAACGTTCTGAAAGTACAAATTATAATGGCTTTATAAGTATATTATTATAAGGTAATAGATTAATTTTTTTCTTTGAATATTTGCCACAGTGATAGATAGGTAAACATATTACATGTAATTAAGAATATATTACCGAAACGTGCGCGTCGCGTTTCTTCATTAATGATAATCTCATTTGTAATGTAGATCTCTCGTCTTATTTGATCCCGCAGCTCTAAACTCATGTCGGGAATGCTCCAGCGCACGAATATCATTACAAAGGCCACAAAATTCTAAAAAAAAAAATAAAAGAAATTAGGAACATATTCTATTATTTACTTGCATTGATAAATAATCCAAGTAGTAACATTTCACGATTTACTTGAAAACAACCTTCAAAAATCATTTACATTTAACTAACTTTTGAGTCGTTTATTTTCTTTCTACTTTCACTACTTCTACCAATTGAGGTCTTTAGCTCAAAGTAAAGCCATAAAAATGCAGAATCGCATCATTTTGTAGTTAATTCAATTCTTTTGCTAATCACTTGGCAGACATACATTACCCTCCGCCCTAATATGGTGAAAACAGTAGTTAAAGAGCTACAAAACATTTTAAAATGGAGAATCGAAGAAGCCAATAGATCTAGTTCATGTGCCACATAAATGGTAAACGAAACAAAAAAAGTACAAAAAGAGAAAATGACAACTAAATTTAAAGCGTACCTAATTTTGTCACTCAGTGCATATGTTTGATTTAGTAGCGTAAAATAGTTTGAATCGAACGCACGCGTTCAAAAAAAATATAAATAAATAATTTAAAATATAGAAAACAAGAGGATATTAAATAATACAACATAAACACAAAAATTAAAATTACAAAAATTTTTAAACATAATTCGTTTGTTTAAATAAAATAAATATTTCAAGAAATTGTCATTCAAAATTTAAATCTGATAATTATATTTTATTAGAAAATTAAAATATAAATTAAAACAAAATAATTAACGATATTATCAATTTAGCAGTTCTACAACAATGAAACGATTTGCCTGTTTGAATATACGCTTCGTTGGCCTAAGCATAGCCTGTTTGGATGTTTTAATTGCTCTGGGCACCCTGAGCCTGTGCAGCTATCACCTGTATAATGATTTTATGGACTTGACTCAATGGCAACAGAGTGATGTGCAGATCCTGAGTCCATTTGGAACATTTGTGGCCACTTTGGGTAACTAGAGAAAGCGATGTTCATAACTTTTTATAACGCATTGATTCTATAGTGGACTATGTGTTGGTCCATGAATTTTCACAGGCATTCTATATGATACTGACAGTCACTGTTTGGATAAAGGCTTTGATAAATCTTGTGGTGGCTTGTATTCTAGTCGATGGCATCAGACAGGTAAAAAATTTGCTGCTGAACATGATGGTAAATAAATTATCTACTTATTATTTACTGAATAGCAACGACTTATTTGTATTGCACCATGGTTAATTAATGTGTGTACATCGATGGTCATCGAAGTGGCTATATTTGTGTGCCTAGAAGTAAAAATTGATGAAGTGGATGCCACCATAGATCGACGCATTGCGCGCAGCGTGCTCTTTAGTGTATTCATTGGTAAGCTAGGCTCACGACCATATATAAAGCAATTAATCTGATTTATTTCTTGTAGTACTAAATGCACTGTTTGCCTATGGCATTTATGCACTATACCGCATGCTGAAGACATCAACAAATGAGAACCGAACGCTGCAGGAGAGTATTGTGGAAACCTCGGGTATGTTTCAGCATATCAAGGTTTAAATCTTTCATCAGCAATAAATTGGCATTCTACATATTTCTGAACGAACAGAAAGCAAACTAATCTAAAGGATTTCATAAATGAAAGTTATTTTCTTATGTATCCATGTATTAAAATAAATAAAACGAACAATGCAGAACATGTCCAAATGAACTTACTTCGAAAATGACCACGAAGGCCAAGCGACAAGCCATAATAATAAAGTACATTTCTGAATAAGTATACGGGTTTGCCGAACTAGGGGGCCTCCGATAGTCCATGTACCTTGATATAAGGAAAACTTTAGTTAAAAGAAAACTAAATGAATACACGTTGAAATTATATTTACTTGCACGTGGTTATGTTCGGTGAGGCACTAGCCAGACCTATTAGATGTTTGGAATCAGAGATATTAAACTCTGACAATGTAAAATCCAAGTAGCCGTCCAAGCTTCCATTCTTTGAATTATAACGGTACACCCAACGAGGTATCATATCAGAAGTGAACGCAATGATAAATCCCTAAATAAATAAGTAAATAAAATTATTGACCACAACAAGAATTGATTTAACTCACATTCGTGATGACACTCATCTTGCTAATGCAGTCCAGTATGCGATACCAGACACCAATATCACGGACACGCTGTGAAACCGCCCTTTTGTGCTGCGTCAGTAGCTTCTTGGCATCCAAGCGCATTTCGAGAATGTTATTGAGTAGCGCAAAAAATGGAGCAAGCGGAAAGGCAGCCACAAAAATTGTAACAAAACCATATTGCAATACCATTTCCAAAAACTCCGGAAACAAGCTACGTGGGCCCCAATCCAGCAATTTGAAATCACGCATACAGCGCTCAACTTCAGCATTGTTAGGCTTAACAACGTTTCCAATGAGTTTCTTGAGGCCGACCTTGATGACCAGCACCCGTCGCCAAAACATGGGCAAGCATACTTCTAGTAAGGTATTAAATGCCTGCTTGCCTATCATTATAATAGCCAGCTGAATGCACAGCTCTGTCAGACAGCCACCAGATGAGCACTAAAAACGGGGTCAGTTAGAAGTAAGACTATTAAGATGAATAAGCAAACTTACCTCTTCTTGACGGAAGGTAAATACCGTTATATAGTTACCAGGATGGCCAACATATTTGCCCTTAAAGAACGCTATATAAAATATGGAAGCATAATAATTTACAAATTGTAACAAGTATATCTTCAATGTCAGCGAATCGTCAAATTGCGTTTGAGTTCGCCACATTTCGAGTTCAGTCAGATACTCGGCCAAGTAACTATATAGCTGAAATAACGCCAATTAAAAACATCGGTTAGACTGTTAATCTATTAGCAACTTACATAGTTTAGTACAGTAAGCAAAAAAAGATTGACAAATGCCGGCACTGCAGTGGCCAGAACAATCGCTTTTGATGTGGTCATTGCGCTATCGTTAGTCTTAAGGGATGCCAGCCAGGACATGCGATAAACAACGACTGCGACGAGACCAACAAATGCCAAGGCAATCAGTAACAGCACCACGGAGAAGCTAAAAACGGTTGCTGGCAACTTCATTCGCCAAAATGGCACCGTTGGCTCTATTGTATTGGTGATGTAGTCGGTGCGTGTTGGTTTAATGTGCTTCAGACGCGCCAAATACTGCGGCCTCGGATGCTCCTCGTGCACATCGAAACCGGTTAAATCCCATCGATGAGTGATTTCAGCTGAATAGCGTTTCCAAAGTTCCAAAAAAAGGGTTGCCCAAAAGGACATGAACACGGCAAAGAACACGGTACTCGGATTATCTATAAGATATGTTAGTTTTGCATAGCTGCATGTCTCTTTCAGATCCCAAAATTTACACCATTCGCAAAGTGGACACATTGTGATGTTGACGTTTGAGCGCAAACAAATATCCTTACTGCAAAAGCAAAAAAAATACATTATCTGAAGCTTAGTTTGCAATAGTATTGTAAAGCAAATTACACGGGCACATAATTCTCAAGGGAAATCCAGGAGTAAAGAAAACAAGCGAGACCAACTATGGAGGCCAACAGCAGCATGTATGTGTAGTAGCCCAGCCAGGCAAAGTAGAGTCCTAGAAAATACGCAATGCAATTGTCAGAGAGTGTATACTTTCGCATTTCTTGCAAAATTCTTACCAATCTTGACCCCAAAGTACTCCTTTATATCATCCAGTGGCTGGTAGCGATACCATTTCTTTACCGACGCCCAGTTTGTAAAGAGCAGTTCACGCATTGTGCCCACCTCCGTAATATTGCCCTGTTATTTAAAAATGAGTTGCTTGAATAAATAGTTATTATCGACAATATTAATAATACTCACATCGTGCAGCGGATATGCGGAACAGTAGACACCGTCGGCTATCAAGCGATTGATGCCAAACGCCATTTCAATGTCACGCTTAGCAGGAAAACGCTGGCGATCCAAAATGAATTCCACAATACGCGAACGCACTGCTGTCGTAAAAAAACAACCATCACGTATGTCAAATCTATAAGCAATAAAATAAAGTACTAGCGGTTAAAAGACAACGTTAATGTTCTAGCTTACATATATTCCTTGTCACGACTGTAAATGGCCGTAAATCGATGGGCACGTTTCGGAAACAAATTCTCGTCGACATAAATATTACGTAGAAAGAACTGCCGGACTGTTTTGAGACTAGAAAATATACTTTTTCTTGAAGTTTTCTCCACAGGTAGGCCATGTATCTGAAATAATATAAAACATGGGATATTTAGTCAGGAAACAGCACATTTCCTCAAAACAAACTTGATACCATAACATCAAACTAAAATAGCTTGAGCAACTTTTCAATTAAAGGCGGGATGTACTACATTGAAAACTACTCAACTATTCAAAGCTTATCTCAAAAATCTATATACACATTATGTATAAAGTGTATATGAATTGAAAATCTGTGAACTCATACACTGTTGTAGTCAATTCCATTAAGAAATATTCTCTAAATTTGTAAAGCTCTTACCATTATCTCCGCAAGAGATACAGTTAAAAAAAAATTCACCTGCTCACCTGTAATGATTATAACATAATGCAGGGTCATAATAAGATTAGGATAGATTAGGATGAAGATATTAATATTGACATCTGCTTGCAAAATCTTAGAGGCATAATAATTACAATTAGAGCCCTTGGTTTACTAAAAAACTAAAACATATATATCATATAATGACTATAAACACTTCTTGTTATAAAATATTAATTATCCATGTTCCTATTGTTACTATTTTATTATGGATTGACTCCTGCAATTGTCCATCATATGTACTTTTTAAAATTATTTATATTAGGAATTTTATATCAAAAAGGACTTATAGCTAAAACTGAATTGGTTTAGTAAAGTACCACCAAATTGTCAAAGATTGCTGCAAATTTGTAGACGATTTGACCTTTTATTTACACTCAAATTAGTTAAGGACTAAAATAACCAAAAACATGTGCATATTAAAAGTAATCATTGTGCATGGAGCTGTATGCACCCAGTATGTAAAAGTTAAACCTAAATAAATGGATACTTACTTCCTTCATGGGCAACCGCAGCTTAAGTATTTCCGCATAGCGGCGCAACACCTCCAGAGGAGCATGCAACTGAAATATGTGAATTTTAATATATAATAACTTGCATTTATTTCAAGCACTACTTACTTTGACAAAATAGATTTGGTCTATCAGACTGACCTCCACCTCGAGACCCTGTTTCTTAAGTCTACTCTCAAATATGAGTCGCTTCTCCGCATACTCCTGCTCCGTTGGTAAGTGTGAATTGATCTTGTAGGCCAACACAAAATCAATCGAGCGCTTGCAGTCCGCAAAGAATAATGAAGTGTTGATCTTCGCTCTTTGGTAAAATTCACATGGGAAGCTGCACTCGCGCTCATCGTTGCTATTGGTATCTACAGTTGGTTCAGTCATTGGCAGTAGAAGTGTGGTGTGGCTAGTCCTTTGCTGGCTGGACTTGCCGTTGGACAAATCCTGATCGGGAGTGTCTGGTAGTTGAAATGTGGATGACTCGCTGTTGAATAAAATAGCAACCACAATAGTTGTATGCGTAACAGCTTGACTTAATTATGTGAGAGTGATTTCATTAAACAAAAACCCATACTACGACATGCCCTGGAATGATTCCCCGGGGTCTCTATATGACCTTTTAGCGAAAGAGGGTCGCCTGGCGTGTCCAGAGCTCATAACAGCTACGACATTCCAGTCCCCAATAATTCAGGTCAATGCGAATAAAAGCCGTTAACACTAAATGGCACACATAATATTTTAACAAAGACAATATACTAAACTGCAAGCCAGACGGCGCCTATGTAAACATCGTTTATATATTGTTTAATTTATTTGTTTATGTAGGCGTTTTGTAGATCACATAGAGAATTTCGAAAATATACACAAGTCTTAACAACACAAAACAGCAGAGAGAAATTTTAAATTTCTCATCACCTTATGCATTCAGCTTCTTCCAAGAGTTAAATTTGTAGATGTAGACACGTGCTAATGAAAAAATTTACTATTCTTTTTAAGATATGGGTATTTATTATATATATGTATTATTATTTTATTATATAAATTTACCATTTATTGTTTGCCTGTGAGAAAAATTTCCATTAACATCTCTTATGATTCAGATATATTGGCGCTTACTCAACACCACTAGACTTTTAAAAAATTCCTCAGGTGAATCACTCTAACAAGTACATATTCAATGAGTACGTATAATCATTAAGAGCAAAATGAATATGATACTTAATTCTGCTCTAAAGACGGTTTCTATATATTTTATGTATTATTATTTGGTAGAAATTTTAGGCCCTGCTGGCCAGAACTTAACCACTCTAATCCTACTATGAGTTTATGATTAATAATTACGACTATAAAATTCTTGTTATAATTTTAAACAACTGTAATAAGAATTTTAATAGTGTTTATATGGCGAACAACATTTAAATTCTTAGAAGTTTAAGAGCTGTTGCTTAACTTTCCCAGTCGAATTAAAGTTTTATTGTTTGCACGCTTCAAAAGTCCATACCAAAAATTGCCTTCCTGCACAAAAAGAACTTGAAGTTTCTTATAAATTAGACACATTTACACACAATACATATCGAAATGTTTGAGGTAAATTTCTTGCCTTGTCATACATATAAATATATATAAGTGTATATATAGGATTGCATATAAATTAGTACTTGTTTACTTATTTAGTACTTATTATATATATGTATATTTGAATAAATATTATTCATATTATATTTATAATTATATATACCTATTTTCTGTAATCAAGGCAACGAAAAATAATATTTATTCAAATCAAAAAAATTAGAGAAATATGTAAGAATTGGCAGAAACATTTTTAAAATGTATAGCTTATATAACGCATTGCTTGCTATATGTAAATAATAAAATAATAATAAAATGAAACACACATCTTGCACCCACACAAAACATATGCATACTGAGCAATCATTTAATTATGTCTACGAACTGATGATTAATACTTTACACCAACAACACTGATCGTAACCAAGAAAACCGTATGTAGAGTATATAGAGCATCCTCTGTCATGTTGAGAGCTTACCCAATAAACTGCCCAGTAAACTGGCATTACCCAAGGAAATGTGCAAAAAATTAGGTTAGGCTGTTTTTAAATTTTTTTTTTACAAGAATTATTAATATAAATATTCACTTAACCACAACGGACGAAGAAAAACGCAATGACGACGACTAACGCGCAGCAGCAATGTCAAGAAACTGAATAAAAATAATGAGACTTCGCCGACAATCAGAGGCGTCTTTTTGTTTATCGGGCAGACTTGTCAATCCCCTGTTACCCGCCGCACTTCCCTTTGAGAGCCAGCATTCCACCTTACACTCAGACGAGAGCGAGATGTCAGCTGTTATTAGCGCGTCCGTAGCACGAGACAGTTTGGACCCAGCAGTGCAATTTTTGAGTAATCAGATCAGTGAGGTTAAATCTCTAATGGCACGCGTACCTGTGTGCATGAATGTATTTGAGTGGAATTCTTTTTCCGGCTGTAACTTTAGTTCTACAGTTATAGTTATTTTAAAATGTCATAACATTTATTCGAAAACTGTTAACTTTTCTGATGGTGAGTGCCGTTAATTATTCCGTTTGATGATATGCATTAAATACTAATCTTAAAAGTGCGCTTCTTTTTTATTCACTAATCGCCTGATTAATTTAGATAGCTAATTAATTTTATCAATCTAATTTAATATGAGGGGTTTTTTTCAGACGTGCATTTAAACACACGTTTCTATTAAGCATATGACTAATATTTACATTTATCAAATTTTTGATCAGTTATTCGTATTAAAATTTGTTTTTCGTTAATTTCCTATTTTTTTCATAAGTTAAAAGGTTCCCTTTTCCACTTTTTAGGGGTCTTAATCCTCTTTTAAAAACTTATTTATGCGATCCTTAAGCTTTCAAGCTACTAACAAAATTATTATTTATTCAAGTGTATCTACATTTTGCTTACCTCTCAGCAAATCTGGCGCGCTTCTCTTGCTGCATGAGTGCTTTGTGTGATGACGAGTTTCTGGTCTTAGTACTATCGTCGCTCTCATCGCCTCGCTCGAGCTGCACAAAACGCCGACTGGCATCTCTTTCGCCCCCCCAGAGGCTATCTATGGCCACCAATGTGTCTCCGAGGCAAGCTCGCTCCAACAGTTCTTCATTGTAAGGGGCCAATTCAGCCGAATAGGGTTTCTCAAAGTGAGCAGATGGTTGCCGGGAGGAAATCTCGTCGGAGACAGGCAGCGTCCGGATTGATGCTGTTGACTTAGCTCTCTTTATTTCCAGGGCATCGGCAGCATCTCCGCCATTATTTAAATTTAGCATTTCTCTTTAGACCTGTTTTAAATTTTGACAAAATTTGCCAATTTCCCGCTCGTCTTGCTTACTTTCGCCAGACATCTGCGAGCGTGTCTGTATGTGTGTGTTAGGCTAGCCTGCTAAAGTCAATGCAAGCATCGGAAGTGATTGCACTTAAAAATTATACAATTGACTTGAAAATAATGGAGTCAACTAATCGGCGACCGCCGCAGCACCTCTCCGAGCTAAACCAATATAAACACTACGATTACAATTTACTTACATTGATAAAAATACCGAGAAAAATCCCAACGAAATAAAATACCAAATGGGTAAATTAGCTTCATCTGAAAAGACTGACATACCAGTTGTACATGTGTGCATTTTGGAAGGAAAAAATATAAAATAGTACACACCGAAAATTAAATACCCTTGAGCCAATCCGCTCACATATATGTAATATTTATATGTTAAAAGAGAACAATATTTAAACGTATCGCAAATATGAACAAAGAAGATAACACCAATTTACAATCAAAGCTTATCTGACCCAGTCAAAAATATAATTACTTAACTAATTATAGTAAAATTAAAATATTTTAAGAATAAGATTTGGTAAAATAAGAGCCGCAACAATTGGTTGTTTTGTTGTGTTGGTTTGACGAGAACACCATTGGTATAATTTATGTTTAACCATATTCAACTCCGGCTGTCCAATATTTGCCATAAATTATCTAAAGCGTTAAATTACTTGACAATATATGTATGTATATGATCATTATGGATTGGTCTCTATCACTGCGGAAAAAACGACATATTATAGTGGTCTTTGTAAGGCTATAATGCAAGCACATACAACTGTCTTGCATGTCTGAACCTCGCTGACGTGCTTCTAACGCAAAATTAGGACACGCAAAATACATAAAAAGAATATTGATTTCAAGAAAACAACTTGTATTTGTACGGAAATAAACATAAACAATATATAATACAAAAAGTAGGCAAATTAATTAATAATTAGATACATACCGAGGGATTCTCTCTTAGTGAAACAACAAATTTTAATATATGGAATAAGAATACAGCAGTGTGTAATTAATAGATAGGCATATAGTTCGCACTATTATATATATATATGGCTAAAATATGCATAAAGAGTTGAACTTGGACATCGAATTTACAATAGAAACGAGCATATTTTAGCGACTGACAATCAAATAAAAGTACAGAAAACAACGCCTAAACCTTCTTGTTATAGTTTTTGTGCACCTCCGGCGAGATGTTGTAGACGAACTGCAAAATCTCTTGTATAACGGGTTCCTTGCGCGTCCGAATCGCCCCCTCCATTTCCGACAGCTTCACTCGAGTATCCGACTCGATTTTAGCAGCAACACCTTCGCGGCTGCCCATGTGCTGATTATTTGTATATATTTCAAAATTATTTACTGTTTTTAAAAGGAAATATCGAAAATTGTGATTAATATTTACCTTAGCCTCGAATTCTTTGAAGGCGCGCTCGCGCTCCTGACGGAATTTTTCAATCTCCTCGGTGGCTTCATCCTTGGCCTGTTTCAATCTCCTGGCCTTGCCTGCAATTAAATTCAATTTTACTCATTTAATCCTTCCCTCTATCAATATTGACTAGACTCCAAGCGCAAAAATAATCATGTGACTCGAGATACGAATAACGTTTCGACTCGAGGCGTAACGCTTTACGTTGTCGTTAGCGAAAAAAAAAGTCGTAAGCTTTTTTGTAACTATCAACGGTTTAATTTGGGTGAAAAGGGGTGGAAATCTGTTGTTTCGATTTGCACTTACGTTTTCTGGCCTCGGCTACCTTCTCGGCTGCTTTCTTTTCTGCAGCAAGCAATTGCTGTATTCCCTGCGTTTGACTGGCCATATTAAGCTTTTCCTAAAGTGTAATGCGTTTCTTTGGATGATCGCAAGGCCGTGGTTCCCGTGTAAGTCAAAAAAGCAAGTGACGAAGACGAAGACTGACTTGATACGAGCGAAGTGAAAAATGTCATATGACGAAGTCACGCACTAGTATGCATACAAAGCAACCATACAATCGACTGTATCGAGTGTAGAATTAGAGTTGCCAGCCATAGCTATCGATATCAATGGTTCAACCAGATTAGATATCGATAGTCGCTATATATCGGCTCTAGTAAAAAGCTGTTCAGATAGAAATTACTATGTGTGTTGTTTAAATGTTAAAACTTTCTAGGAAATTTATCTACGACAGTTATTTGCTTACTTGCATGATAACTTAGACCAATATGCATTAAAACTGTTTATAATTTAATGTAGCTAAACAGCAATCTTTCACGTATAAGTCGATTGTTGAATATTGCCAACATCCCGCCCTTCAAATATCGAATAGCCGACTAATATAATTTTTTAATATAATATAATTTTTTAATGAAAACCGCATATACAAATTTTATTTAAAGGTGGTAGTTTGGTATAATTCCTCAAATCATTAGGTCATTTGCAATTAAAAGGTTCGGTCACACTGTAATCAGCAAACTTAACAAATATAGTAAAAATTTAAACGAACGGTACATACACATATAGAGATATATATATAGGAATAGAAAGAGACGGACTATCGAATCAAGATCAAGCATGGAGAAGGCGAGCAAAAGCAAGCGGATCACCCGCGACGAAAAGCAACGCGACTCTAAACTAGAGGATGTGGTAAGTGATGGCAACCGACAAAACATTTTAATTTCAACAACAAATCACGTTTGAAAGGTGCTGAAATCGTTGGACGAGTGCAGCACAAATGAGGACAAACTGAAATTACTGCTGCAGCGGCACATGGAAAGCGAGAAGATGGTGAGCAAATTAAACAGCGAGATGCGAGCGGCCCAGCGCCAGATGGAGGCACAGCAGCGGGAGAAGGAGCAGGTGCAGCGCGAGCTGAACAAGAGTGTCCTGATGCGGGACAAGCTGCAGGAGGTGTGCCGCGAGCAACAACGCATCCTTAAGTCGGTGAAGAACGAGAGCGTGCTTCAGATCAAGGTGGAGGAGGAGCGACGCAAGGAGAGCCAGATCAAGTTTCAGAGCTCGCTGAACGAGGTGCAAAAGTCGCTGACCAAAAACAACGAAGAAAACATCAAACTGCGCGATTACAACATCGAAATGACCAAAAAGTGAGCAACATTAACTCAATCAGAAACACCGGCCTCTATTTATAGGCGCCATGTGTGTGTGTGTGTTTCTGTGTGTCTGCAACACAATAAGACAACGATATGCTCATCGTTTGAGTTCCTCTCTGTTTATTTTTAGGTTAAAACTGCTGGCGGAGCAATATCAGGCGCGTGAGAAGCACTTGGAGAAGCTGAACGAGCAGGTTCAACTGGAGTCCCAGCTACATCAGGCCAAGCTAAACAAGGCACAGGTGGAGGCGGCCATGGAAAAGGAAATACTTTCAAAGTGGGCGAGCTACTTATAATTCTATATATATTCTTATTAAATATTTTAACAGAGAAAATCAAATTGGACTCGAGAAACTATTGCAGGCGCAACGTGCCATCAAGGAGCTAACGGAGCGGGAACAGCAGATGAAGGAGCAGTTGAACATGTACACGGCCAAATACGACGATTTTCAGCAATCGCTACACAAATCCAACGAAGTCTTTAGCAGCTACAAGCTGGAGCTGGAGAAAATGTCGAAGCACACGAAGAAAATCGAAAAGGAAGCGGTCAGCTGGCGTCAAAAACACGATAAGGCTAATGCCATGGTCATTGAACTGGCCACCGAGAAACAGCAGCGGGATCAGCAATCAGAACGACTGCAGAAACAGGTGGAGCAGCTGCAAAAGCTTTTGCGCGCACTGCAATTGGAGAGGACCACTTTGCATCAGACGCTTCGAGAGAAGAATATTGAGATACCCGCAATGCCGCAGCTGCCCCCAGAGCCGGAGTCCATTAAAGTGGCGCCACTGGCGGACAATGCCAAAATTGAGCTGATGACACGCAATTGTGTGGAGCTGAAACAAACGTTGGCCAACCTGCAGAACCAAATGAAACTGTTGACGACAAATGACGCGAAGGTTGTCGCCGCCGAGGCCGAGAAATGTAAAGTAACCGAGGAGCAGCAGCGAGCAAACAATGCCAAGAAAAACGCTAACAAAAAAAAGGCAAAATCAAAGGCGAAGGCGGCAGCAGCTGCAGCAGCGGCGGCCGCAGCATCGGTATCGGAGCTGGAAACAGACGCCGCCTTATCCGAACAGCCCTCAACAATGGAGCCAGAAGCGGAGGCAACAGAAATGGAGACTTATGGCGAGAAAAAACCAGCCAATACTGTGCCAGAATCTCCGGAAAAGGTGGACGATGCTGCTACAATGTCAAAGTCAGCAGCTATTGAGCAACCGGAAGTACAAGCAGCAAGTGATTCCACGGCGGAATAGAAAGTCAAGCGATGCATCCGTAAACCAACCAAGAAACCCCTCCTTCGACTGTTATTGTATCAAGTCTTTATTCTTTCTTCATAAATATATACATACTTACATAAATACATATGTGCATTTGTCATATTCGTAATTTTGTAATGTGTGCAATCAAAACAGCAAATGTAAAACCAATTATTGGGCTTTATATATTTATATATATATATATATGTATACATATGTCTGTGTGCAAATATGTATATATCCAATTTATAAATTATTAAATTGTGAGCTACTGCAAAACAAAAATTAAACAATTAAAATAAAACAAACAGAAAAAAACATGTATTTTTATATTATCCTGCAGGACGGATCCAATAAAAGTATTATGTTAGTATAAGTTTAGTTATTCTTTCTTTCTTTCTTCTTTTCCTACATATTTGCATTTTGTTATTCTTGGATAAGCAGATGCCAATTTATGAGTTCAAATTTATATTTCCCTAAATTACACAACGTTGATATATTATTACGCAACTGATATAAATGTTATTTTTAAGGTAAAAAATCTGCCTGAGTGCTTAAAAATCTGTAAAAATAGGATTTTCTTTCCTGTTTCTCATTCGATCTTGATATAATTTGTACAAATTGTCCATATTAAATCGATGAATATATATTATATATAAATTATATAAAATTTAAAAAAAATAAACTCAATATACGTTTGGTAAATAATAAATTACATTTGAATTGAAGTCTGTAGATCTTCTTGTCTCTGAGATCGACTTGTTCATTAATAGTTCCACAATTTTATAAAGGTTGTAATAAATAAAAATTTATAATTCTGGTTTTGAATAAAATAATATACAATTTAAAGAGAGAATTTAAATTCAAATTTTAAATGAAAACATTAAATAAAAAATGTAAGAAATAAAAAAAAGTGCTAGATCGTTTAGTATCAGAAAATAACCAAGTTTATGAGGCATTTAAAAAGCGTTCAAAAAATATACAAAAAAGAGAATGACATGGAGTCAAAAATAATTAAAGAAATACTGTGTCGTAAAATAAGTTTAACACAGCTAAGCATGCTCTAATGTTTCCATGAAATAAATATTTCTATGGAAAGGAACAACGCGTAATAGCAAAAGTAAGCTGACAAAGTTCTTTACTAAGTTTACCATTACGAAAAATGATGAAGACCTAATTGGAAAGCCGAAAAAACAGATAAACCAAAAATATATTTCTTTTTCAAAGGGTTCCGGAAATGAGGAGTTTATTTTTTTAGTCATTCAAATCGACTAACAAGACAATTAAAACACTCCTTAAATTTAAATACATTTGTATCTACATTGTTAAATGAAAAGTCGATCAAGTTTTGTGTGCCAAGTTTACCTTATCTGAGCCAGTTACTGTAAATTATTATTAAATTAAGAAGTGACAAAATGCAGCATTGCACAATTTGTTAAACAATATTGTTTACCGTAGTTCAAATTGATGTTGTTATTTTTGTTGTGTTAACTGAAAAACGTTTGTAAGAAACTTGGAAATGTTATTAATTAGTTTCGTGTGTTAAAAGTCGCTGCTAAAGTTGATGTGGCGCCAGTAATAAAGCCGCGAAGTTACCGATTGACGTGTCGCAATGAACAGCGAATTGGCAGTTGGTGGCACAGTGTCTGTAGGGATATGCAACACATTGCGTCGAGTACGGAACTAACGCTTCCAAGGCTTAGACTATGATGAAGACACTTCATGGTCAATGCGTTGTAATTGCTTAAGGCACGCAATTGTCATTTTAACTACGCCATGTCACACTTTCCTATGCCTATTTTAAGCGCATGCAACGTGGCGTATGGTTAACGCCAACGCCGACCCACAAAGACACACAAAAGCTTTCATGCCTCTAAGCTTGGCATTTTAAATAATGCCATTTAAGTACTCCACTAAAACAATTACAGAAATTAATTTAAATTGCATAAGGCGGCGAGTTCAAGCAGACCACCCGCCATCTCACTCCCCCACAACCCACCAACACCACTCTTTTGCGGTCTGAGTGAGAAAAATGCTACCAGCCGCCAGAGAGTAGCAAGCCAAGCAAATCCAGCCACATAGGCGTCACTTCTGCATATTTTACACATTCACACACACAGCTCGTTTGGCAGATGTGTGCACATTTAGCAGGCAATGGACATTTTAATATTTAATGAGTTAATATGCTGAATGTGAAAGGCTGGCAAGCGTGCTGTCGTATTCCCAGCAACCAATAATCACACACACAACACACGCACACTAAATTTTGTCATTTAGTTGTTAAATATTCGTCCTTCTTTGTAAATGCTCAATACTAAACAATGTTCCAAGTACTATGCTCATTCTAAACTCTTGAGTGTAAATTCTTAGGCACAATGGCAAAAGACGACGATGTCGACTAACAGCGTAAGTTAACAGCGGCATCGACTGCAACACCAGCAGCGTAAAATGTGCCCAAAATACGCCAAAACGTATTTACATATACATGTCCGAAAAAGAGTCAAGACTAGAAACCGACTAGACCGAAAGCCGCGATGAGAGAAGTCTGGCAGCACCAAACAATTGTGTGGCTTCTCTCGTGTCACCCTTAACCTGTCAAACAAAATGGGGGTTAAAATGTGGCACAGTGGGAACAGTTATATGCTGCATGCATATATCTTTATGAAATTTTTGTTTGATGTTTCAAAATTATTATTAAATTCTAAGCTTTTTTGGTAGTATGGGAAATTCTTAATAATTCAAATAATAAAAAAGAAAACAAACTAATTGCACTCGAATTTAAATTTTTTAAATTTGGCAATTCCTACAAAATCTCCCATTTACCATTACCATTTCCATTACCATGTATCTCGCATTTGATAAATTTTAAAATTTGACCTACTGTATGCGCGGGAGTCATAGCACCTACACCGCCCTTTAGACGAGCTTCTATCTGGCTCTCTGGCTTCGTGCGCTCTCTCTTTTCGCTCTCGTCGCAATTAGACCCCGCCGCCAAGGCAGCGGCCATAATGTGAAGCTGTCTCTATCGCATTCTCAGCTGTCAGGCCCAAGACAATGTCAAAGCTGTGCTTAGTCAAAGTTTAGTAACGAAACCTGGCCGTCTCCGTCATCGTCGCCGCGCTGCCGACACGAGCGCAAAACAGAAACGAATCGGAGACGAGACGACGACGACGTCGACGTCGACGTAGGATTCGATGCCACTCTGAGAGTTTGAGTCGCAGTTGCGTTCGCCAACGCTGTATGAATGTAACTGTAATCAGTTGTGTATAGGATACTCTCGTGTGCGCGTCGCAAAGTTTCCAGTATAACGGCAACGGTTAACTGTGACGCCACCGAAAACTGAGCTGCTTGGCGGCAACGCACCGCGGTTTGTTCCTTACTTTTATTTATGGTATGCCGCTTTTGTTGCTGCTGTTTTTCTTTTTATTCTTGTTTGTTGTCGATTGTTTCCAATTCAAGTGAATTCACTAAAAGCGAGCGTTAAATTTTCTCCTAGAAATGTAGTCGAAAATTTTGGTTCCAGCTACAGCTGCTGGTGGTGCCACAGCCGCAACTGCTGCCCCTGCTGCTGCTTCTCTTGCTGCTGCTGCGCTAGCGTCGCAGTTACTGCTGCTGCCGACTGCGCTGCTGCGTTGTCCGAGATAAAGGATATGCCCGGATCTAAAAGATACAGATTTTTTTTTACTTCTGCAGGTTGCTTGCTTGGCTTTTTGCTGTATAGCTCCATTCGCAAGAAAATTTAGGCAACAATAACAAGAACTACATCAGCAGGTAGAACAACAAAAAAAGCAGAAAACAACGTTAAATTATAATGTGTGGTGTGCGTGCGGCTTGAGAGTAAAGTGAAATGAAGTTTGAAAAAACTGAAAATCTAACAAGAATATGCGCAACTATACAAGTACAATAATAAGCTAAATTCATTACCAAATTAAAACGTCAGACGCAAAAGACGAAAAAGGAAGAAAAGTTGGAAGAAGCAGACGAGGGCTAAGTTAAATGCGACGACCCGAGTCGAGTGTGGCAAGTCTTCTCTGTTCTGTTCTGGCTTGGAGCATCGTGTTTGTACCGGAGCGAGCTGCTGACGGCCATGCTTCGAGGTTAACACGCCTGTAGTCCTCGTCCTCTGCATCGTCATCGTCATCGACATTGCTGCCATCAAAGGCATCGAAGGTAAATATATACATTGCAGAGTTAACCCAAACAAACTAACCTACAAAGTAAACAGTAGCGTAACGGTATAAATGCAAATTTATCACCTACACACACATACACTCAAACTCTCATATGTAAAAATCCTGTAGTCAAAAAATCAACAACTCCCAGCAATCTGATGTCGAGACTTTAAAATAAATAAAAGTACAATACTTCTTATAAACACTAAGATATTTGACAGCCTAGCGATAAATATAAAATATCAAATTTTATCTAACAACAATATTTTAGTTGAATTTCGCTTGACCTTAATTCGAATTACACAATTTATTTACACAGCTAATACCAATGACCATCGTAAACATCTTTTTTTATCGCCCAGTATCTGGCAATTAAAAAAAATTGGCAGTGAATGACTCGTTAATATAAAACACTTCTTCAATTTTATCTGCCTTAAGCATTTCTTATTTTCGACTTTTGTGTGCTTCATTGCTTTACATGGAAGAGTATAATAATATTTACACTAATAAATAAAATGATCGTATAAAGGCGATACTCTCTGATACAAATTTTTTGGAAATAGAATTCATTTTAAAAAACCTGAAAAACCGAATATTAAATAGAATTTGATAAAATAAAGCTAAGTATATTTGTAATCACATTTGATTTATTTAATTAGGCTCCCTAGTCGCATATGGTACACATAAAATTCACTTACCGCGAACCGTACTCGCTGTACGTTTTAACACACATGTGTAATATAATGTAGAAAAATCTCAAAATTCAAAAGAATAGTTCCCAAAATTAATGAATATAGTAAGCACCAAAAAAATTTAAATGGCAACCTCTACGTAAAATCTTACCAACTAAATTTTGTAAAATAATTTCTGTTCATTTAATTATCATTATATAACTTGTTTTGATATTTATAGAGTTCAATTTTAAAATTGTAAAATTTTATTTGAGTTGCGTGACGATGATAATATTTGGTAACCAGAGACTTCAATTTAGTTTTACTAAAACAAAACATTTGATGCTGTTTGTGCTTTTAGTTCCTTTAAATATTTTGAAAATGATTACTTGCCTTATAAAGGCTAAAATTAAAAAAATAGATGTTCATTTAAAGTCCAAATATATATATACATATAAAAGAGGAGATAACTCGACTACGAGTTACACTAAACTCAGCTGTTAAATATTGATTAAAAGTTCGTTAATAAAGTGAGATAAATTTTATCAGCATATAACATACGACAGCGACTTGAGTGATCCTGATCAAGAATATATACTTTATCGAGTCAAATACGCATTGTTCAGCTTGTTTCATTCCTATTTTACAATATACCCTTTTTAAATAAGTACGTTGAATACAAAAATAACTCTTTATATTGTGTGGCTCAGGAAACCAAATATGTTTATCTAGGAAAGGAATTTACTTACAATATAAAAATGACTCCTTTTCAAATTTTAATTGATTTCCAAAATAATAGATGCTTTTACCGGAATATTAAGAGTAATGTAGTATACATACGTATTGTTTTTTTTTTTACCAAATATCTTTCACATAACAGCGCTTGAGCGTTGAATCTATACAAGTTTTGAGGGTTATTCAGCTGCACTGCAATTTATTTAATATAATGTGCCTAAAACCTTCAGTGTCATGTATGTATTTATAAAATGATTTACGTTATTTGTTTAAGTAACAGCAGGAATTGCAACAAAAACATCGCAAAATTTCCCCAGGATACTGCACAAAAGATGCAGCAGCCACCTGAAAACACACAAAAAACACACGCTTCTGTAGCGTATAAAAATAGCATCAAGGTGCGCTCTAGACACACACACAGACGCCAACGCCTACACAAAAGAAGCAGCTCTCATAAAGTAGCCAAACGCACGCAAAATATTGTCAATAGAAAATTTAAAAATAAACTAAAAACAATTCAACGAGCTTATGTGAAAGAAGATTTTAATCAAATTATAATTTGCAATTGCTATCAAAAAATGTGTGTGTGTGGCATTTGAATTTGATTGAACACCATTTTTGCGATTGCGCTTGAGTGTTCAGGTCACACCTTGTGACCTTTCCTTGCCTAGTCAATTATTAAGCGTTTAGACACTCAAACCGCAAATGGCAAAAGCAAAAGCGTAAAATAATTAAAACGCTTTTAAAAACTTCCTAATCACTCGGGGGGTTGGGCACCGACTATTAAAATACAGAGGTAGCCACAACCACAGAAAATTGAATATACGTATACAAGCCTACATACTAATATACATTTTTATCAATTTAAAATATTGAAAATTATATAATAGTGACATACAAATGTAATAATAAAGCAAATTGATGATTTAACGCGACTCTGGCGAGTTCCACATTGTTTGTTACCGCATCACTGAAATTATGAAATATGAAATCACAATCAGACTAATATTCCCCTCTGCTGAGAACGCAACCATTATTCAAATTTTACTTTTCAATGTCTGCTTCCTTTTATTGTCACAAATACCTTGTGCAAGATGCATGTAATACTAAGGAATATCAGAAAAGCTCATTTTTTTCAATCCAACCACTCTTATTCTATCTAACATTCATGTCAAAATTATTAAATCATTAAAATAATTAGAGACCGAAATGTTTTAGAAAAAATATTAAAGAAGAAATTTCTATTAGTTTTATCAGAGTTGCTAATTATTTTTGTAATAAATTTTTTGATAATATTCGTATTTAAATATACAATATATTTAATAGTAACAAATATATTATAATATAGAACTTAGTTTGTCAGTGAACTAATAACATATATTACAATATTGTATTATAGTTAATATTTATAAATAAATAAATCAGAAAAGAAATATGGAATATATTTTGTACTATTCATTTGTAATTTCAAAGATATTAATAAAATTCGATGCATACCAAACAAAAATGCATTCCATATTAATATGTCTATAGACATGGTACACTTCATAATTTAGTGCTTAATTGTTTTTATATCAACTGCTGTCCATTTTACGCATTTACAACCAAACTTGTGAATCATGCAACCAACAATCAGCTTTCGGGAAAAAATAGTATGCAAAATATGAAAATGTCCCAACTCTTTGCAGCCACATCCCAACAAACATATTTGCAGCGAGAAAGTGAGACGAGTGGCACTTAAAAGCATTAATTACTATGCCGCACAGGCCGTGCAGACGACAGTCATTCTGCTATTTAATAAAATAATAAATATATATATTATATAATATGCATTGCATACTTATTCGCTCCGCGCGTTTCATGTATGAGTTGTGCATTCATTGTTTAATTTTTTATTGTCAAATTTGTTGTTATTGTTTTATTGTTTTTTTTTGCTGTTAATATAGTTTTCAGTTGGAAAAGCTTTTCATATTTTGTTACTCTGTTGGCTTGGTATTTTAATTGCCGATGAACAATCAAAAAAATTTAAAATAAAATAAATAATAAATGTTTTGATGTAGCATCAGGTTATTCCTTAAGCTCACCAATCATAAACTTTACGTCTTCAATTGATTAACAGCAACATGTGCGAAAAATCTAAATTTTAGATGTACTACATAAGTGCCCACGAGTATCTTATGCACATATGTTAAGCAGTTCAAGTAATGAACCCATCTTCACATCAATAACTGCTAATTAGGGCAACCGAAAACTTAAATTGAGTGACAGCTATCAATTCCAGGATATGCTTCAGCATATATGTAACCCGAGAATGTCAAATGTCAAAGTAATTTTAAAAAGATGAAAGTACTTTGGGCAATCAGATGCTTTAACATACAATGGTTTTACATTGAAGTGGTCAATGGAGGCCCCCTGGGCCTGTATCCCAATCAATAACTTGAACCGTGTAATTGCTTTTATAAATTCGACTAAAAATCCAAAATGGCTCATGAAATTAAAGTTGAATATTTTCAATAATATCATGTAAAGAAAAAAAAACTAAGGAGGCAAATAATTGGCACTGCATGTCCGATACGATAGTTTTACTAACTCTTTACAATGAATAAGTTGGCTTACTTGGCACTGGCTAAAAACTGACTTCATTGTCGGCTAGTCAAACTAACAAGCTGCCAAAATAGTTTTGGACCCGGTCCTCCCACACATTGACTTCCCTTGTGAGGGAGCGGATATTTCCATATACGGTTGTACTCGTCGTATAGCTTTACGAAATGTTTAACAATAAAACGCCATTGAGCGTAGTCCTGCTGGCGACGTACACACACATCATACACTTACACACCCGCACACAATCATCAAACAAAGACACGAACACTTCTAGAGTTGCCCGCGAGTTTTTATGGCCCCGAGAACATCCGGCTTGGCGATATGCGCCAAGTTTTAGACAATCATTTTCTTTATCGGCCAACAAAGCAAAAGGCGAAACCTTAATGCTTAGCAATTTCTGTAGCTTGATGAAGACAAGGGAAAATGAGGGCCAGTGAATAAGTGCTTCGAGGGCAGTCACAACAATAATTTTTTAAGTTATAAATATGCGGCACTATATTTATGTCTGTATGCGTGCTAAGCTGGACACCACAAAATGTTGACTGGACAACCATTTTTTGCTTAAATTGGTATAATTTATGAGCTGGCCTAATTTATTTCCGCCTACCACACAAAAAAAAAACTGTAAATATTCGAATATTTCGAAATATTTTTTTTTTTTTAATAAATAGCTTGATACGTAATGTGTTCGTTATGTCACATTTTCAATAATTTTTAGATTTTAGACTGTAAATATATATTTAGATAAACAGGACTTTGATCCGGATTTGTAAATGAGGCGGAATGTAGAATGTAGAGAATTGTAGAGCAGAAAATTTATGTTGTTTTTGTGTCTATTTTTTATTGACATAAGCATAAAACACGCACTTAAATTTCTTGCTTTCACTTTGTTATCTAGATATATTAAATATTAATGAAAATATATAATGAACGAATTATAATATTGTTTTCGACTACATAAAAAAAGTCCTCCGAACTTTATAAAATTTCACTAAAAACTAGAATATTTTTCTTCTTTTCAGACATAATTTATAAATATAGGAAAAAATATTGAATTTAAAACTGATATTTTCTATTTTCAAAAATACTTCTTTACTAATTAAAAAAATAGATATATATAATTAAATATCTGATTACGGTATTTGATTTAAAAAATAAAATTCTTTATTTATCATAACACGTCTGTTCAGTTTGGTGTACAAAATAACTCTGACTTATGCTACTAGTTTACTCGATAATGTAAGCTCGCATTTGCGTCTTATCTTATTATTGAATTTCATCATTGGCTTAGGATACCGTACGTTTGCTTATGCTAGACTATGCAGTTGGGTTTCATAAATGATCGCTCGCAATTGCGTCTTATCTTATTCTTGGAATTTCATCATTGGCTTATCAAAGCATTTTTGTTTTACCGTACGTTTGCTTATGCTAGACTATGCAGTTGGGTTTGATAAATGATCGCTCGCAATTGCGTCCTATCTTATTCTTGGAATTTCATCATTGGCTTAGGATACCGTACTTTTGCTTATGCTAGAATATGCAGTAATTGCGTCTTATTATATTATTTGAATTTTATCATTGGCTTATGATTTGCATAGGGCGTTGTCGCAGTGAGTGTGGACATGAGAGATCTGCATGATCTGGATATGTCACTTCCCCATCCCTTAGAAAATTGGCTTGTCCTCAAGCGTTAAGTGTAGGGTACGTCTCGGCGTCGGCGTTTTTCACGGTTGCTTCGTCTTCATTTTCGATGGTTGGTGTCGTTACTGCATCATTCTTATGTTTGATTATTATTTGTTTTAGTAAATTTTTGCATTTGAACAAAGAATAGCTTATAATTACTATTGACAATATTGTTACTAATTTTAAGCTTATGATTAACAGGGTATTATTAGTTCTTGTATGTACTCTTATGAGTTCTTTAGTTATATTTGTTTACATTTATTTTCTTTTTCTTTTTGAACTTGGTTTTGTAATGTATTATTTTCCTTCCTCTATTCGTTTCTTCAAAGTGTTTGTTATCTAACTGTTTTATTATGCCTGTTTTCCTGAATGGATTTGTTATTTTTGATTTGATGAGTGGCATTTCTCTATACTTTGTATCTACTTCGTAAGTTTTTCTTGTTTCGTTTAACTTATTGATCTTTTTAATTTTATTCAACTGGGTATTGTATGCTGGTGATCCGGCATAAATAAAGATATCTGCTGGTGTTCTACCAGTAGTGCTATGTATTGTTTTATGATTATAAGTGTAAAGTATTATTTCGAATTTTGTTAATTTATTTTCTTCGTTTGTGTCTGAATTAATTATTCTTAGTTTTTCGTTGATTGTTTTATGAAATCGCTCTACGTCTGATATTCCATTCTTGCTTGTCGTGATTTGAATTTTAACATTTTCTGAATCCAACCAAATTTTTAATGCTGTACTCATGAATGCTGAGTCTTTGTCTGCTTTTATTTCTAATGGTTTTCCCATTTCGTTGAATATTTTTAATAATGCTCGTTTTGCTTCTAACCAATCTTTACCATGTATTTCAATTAATGTAGCGTATTTTGAATATACGTCTATGCATGATAAAAATTGTTTATTATTGATCATATAAAAATCTATAACGTATGTTACTCTAGGGTTCAAGACCTCAGGTGTTATTTCATAATTAAGTTTTGTATCCCTGTGTTCCACTTTTGATATATTACAGATTACGCATTCGTTAATTATGTTTTGTATCAGTTTTTGGTAATCTGGGAAATAATATTTTTCTTTAAACATTACTATAGTCTTTTCTATTCCTGGGTGTAAAAGGTTTGTATGGTCGTTTAATATGATTTGTTTTAATTCTGAATAAGTTTGGATATCTTTTAATTTATTTGTGGTCCTCATAGTTTTTATCGGGCCATCTCTTTGTATTATTTCTAAGTAAGCTTTTTGGAATTTTCCATAGTCACCTTCATGTGGGAAGTATATAACGGTGGGTTTTGCACAAAGATATTCTTTTATGATCTCTTTTGCTTTTTCCGTTGTCATTTCTGTGTAATTTATTATAATTTTAGTTTTGTGAAAATAGTTAATTTTCTTCACTTCTTCAGTATTTCCTTTTATAAATTCTATTTGGTGACTATAATAATTTAATGGTCTTTCTGTGATTTGGATACAATTTTGGTTATCTTCTGTTGCGCTATGTATTGTTGCTGCTATGCTATCTTGAGCATTCACCATGAGATTTTCTTCTTTGGTATTTTCTTCTTTCTTGGTTTCGTTATTGTATTTAAATAAAAATTGAAAATCATTAAGTCTCACAAATTCATCTCCGTAGTTGATCTCGGTTTTACAATCCTTAAGGAACGTTCGGCCTAAGAGGATGTCATAATTTTTGGAAAAATTATGAATGTAAAACTTTTGATCCGTCGGGCAAAGTTTGCTAGGAGCTAATGATATGCTCGTATTTAATTTTATTTCTCCATTTATTGTTTGGCAAGTAGTATTTTCTTTTGAAGTTTTATAATCAAAGAAATTTTTATTCATTAAATTTACTGATGAACCTGTATCTATTAAGCATCGCAAATTTTGATTATTCATAACTATTCTTATGAACGGGATTCTGTGTTTATTTCCGAGGCTGGTAGATGAAAAATTTTCATTCCATTCCATTTTCGATTGTCCACTGTCACTCGGTCTTTGTCTTTTCGTTGGTTGGCTAGGTGGTCTATTATTATTACTTGATTGATAATTGATAGGGTTTTGCATCCTGCCTTCATTTAATTCATTTTGATATTCATTGTACAATTGTCTATCAACTGTTGGTTCATTTTGAATATTTTGCTTTCTATAATTTGTGTTATAATTTTGTTGGTTCCTATAATTCTGATTATAATTTTGGTTGTAATTTTGTTGTGTTTTTGGGTAATATTGATTATTACCTTTATTGTAATATGTATTGTTTGTAGGTTTTGGTTTTTCTGATACTCGGTCTTCATATAGACCCAGTTCCTGAGCTACTGCTTTTAATTTTTCTGTTGTTGATATATCGTATCTCGCTAACTGCATGTATAGTCTGTCTGGTAATTTTTTATGTATTACGTCTCTTACGGTATTATTTAATGCCTTGGTGTACAGTGTTTTATTGTCGTCATTGTTCTCTATTGCTAACTTATTCAATATTACAAAGGATTTCTCTCGAGTTCTTCGAGAAACTTACGGATACTTCCTCCGAAATATGTGTTGTAGACTCTCCTTAATAGTTCTTCACATGATGTTTGTGTTTTGTAGGTGGAAATTAATATGCTCCGTAGTGTTGCCCAATCTCCTGGTAAGTGTCTTAGTGATGTTTTCATTGCGTCGCCATGTAGTTGCATCTGGATTGCGCTGTACAGTATGAGTTTTTCGCTGCATCATTGGTTGGGTAGAGTTCCATGATGAGATCAATCCGTCCGATGAATCCTCCCAGTTCGTCCGTTTCTCCCCCGAAGGTGGGTACTTGGCGGATTTGCCCGAGTGCCTGGTTTATTGAGTCCGACATCGTTTTGATTGTTGATTTTTTTTTTATTTGTGTGTTGTTTTGTTTTTTATAAATATGTTTCTTTCACTTTTGCTTAGTTTCTTTGTAGTTTGTTTTTTGTAAATATGTTTCTTTCGCTTTTGCTTAGTTTCTTTGTAGTTTGTTTTTTATAAATATGTTTCTTTCACTTTTGCTTCGCGTATTTATGTTTACTTTTTTTTTTTTAAAAAAAAATTTACAAGGATCACGCGGTCCTTATGCGGATAATAGTTGAACAGTTTCGTGGAACACTAGTACGTTGTCCTGAAAGGTATACGACGTTTCACGATATTTCACTATTATCCTACCGGCTGCGCCAATTAAATATCTGATTACGGTATTTGATTTAAAAAATAAAATTTATATCAAAACACGTCTGTTCAGTTTGGTGTACAAAATAACTCTGACTTATGCTACTAGTTTACTCGATAATGTAAGCTCGCATTTGCGTCTTATCTGTAATTATTGAATTTCATCATTGGCTTAGGATACCGTACGTTTGCTTATGCTAGACTATGCAGTTGGGTTTCATAAATGATCGCTCGCAATTGCGTCTTAACTTATTCTTGGAATTTCATCATTGGCTTATCAAAGCATTTTTGTTTTACCGTACGTTTGCTTATGCTAGACTATGCAGTTGGGTTTGATAAATGATCGCTCGCAATTGCGTCCTTATTCTTGGAATTTCATCATTGGCTTAGGATACCGTACTTTTGCTTATGCTAGAATATGCAGTAATTGCGTCTTATTATATTATTTGAATTTCATCATTGGTTTATGATTTGCATAGGGCGTTGTCGCAGTGAGTGTGGACATGAGAGATCTGCATGATCTGGATATGTCACTATATATAATTAAATTCTGATTACGGTATTGATTTAAAAAAATAAAATTCTTTATTTATCAAAACACGTCTGTTCAGTTTGGTGTACAAAATAACTCTGACTTATGCTACTAGTTTACTCGATAATGTAAGCTCGCATTTGCGTCTTATCTTATTATTGAATTTCAATCAAATCTGGCATTAGGATACCGTACGTTTGCTTATGCTAGACTATGCAGTTGGGTTTCATAAATGATCGCTCGCAATTGCGTCTTAACTTATTCTTGGAATTTCATCATTGGCTTATCAAAGCATTTTTGTTTTACCGTACGTTTGCTTATGCTAGACTATGCAGTTGGGTTTGATAAATGATCGCTCGCAATTGCGTCTATCTTATTCTTGGAATTTCATCATTGGCTTAGGATACCGTACTTTTGCTTATGCTAGAATATGCAGTAATTGCGTCTTATTATATTATTTGAATTTTATCATTGGCTTATGATTTGCATAGGGCGTTGTCGCAGTGAGTGTGGACATGAGAGATCAGCATGATCTGGATATGTCACTTCCCCATCCCTTAGAAAATTGGCTTGTCCTCAAGCGTTAAGTGTAGGGTACGTCTCGGCGTCGGCGTTTTTCACGGTTGCTTCGTCTTCATTTTCGATGGTTGGTGTCGTTACTGCATCATTCTTATGTTTGATTATTATTTGTTTTAGTAAATTTTTGCATTTGAACAAAGAATAGCTTATAATTACTATTGACAATATTGTTACTAATTTTAAGCTTATGATTAACAGGGTATTATTAGTTCTTGTATGTACTCTTATGAGTTCTTTAGTTATATTTGTTTACATTTATTTTCTTTTTCTTTTTGAACTTGGTTTTGTAATGTATTATTTTCCTTCCTCTATTCGTTTCTTCAAAGTGTTTGTTATCTAACTGTTTTATTATGCCTGTTTTCCTGAATGGATTTGTTATTTTTGATTTGATGAGTGGCATTTCTCTATACTTTGTATCTACTTCGTAAGTTTTTCTTGTTTCGTTTAACTTATTGATCTTTTTAATTTTATTCAACTGGGTATTGTATGCTGGTGATCCGGCATAAATAAAGATATCTGCTGGTGTTCTACCAGTAGTGCTATGTATTGTTTTATGATTATAAGTGTAAAGTATTATTTCGAATTTTGTTAATTTATTTTCTTCGTTTGTGTCTGAATTAATTATTCTTAGTTTTTCGTTGATTGTTTTATGAAATCGCTCTACGTCTGATATTCCATTCTTGCTTGTTGTGATTTGAATTTTAACATTTTCTGAATCCAACCAAATTTTTAATGCTGTACTCATGAATGCTGAGTCTTTGTCTGCTTTTATTTCTAATGGTTTTCCCATTTCGTTGAATATTTTTAATAATGCTCGTTTTGCTTCTAACCAATCTTTACCATGTATTTCAATTAATGTAGCGTATTTTGAATATACGTCTATGCATGATAAAAATTGTTTATTATTGATCATATAAAAATCTATAACGTATGTTACTCTAGGGTTCAAGACCTCAGGTGTTATTTCATAATTAAGTTTTGTATCCCTGTGTTCCACTTTTGATATATTACAGATTACGCATTCGTTAATTATGTTTTGTATCAGTTTTTGGTAATCTGGGAAATAATATTTTTCTTTAAACATTACTATAGTCTTTTCTATTCCTGGGTGTAAAAGGTTTGTATGGTCGTTTAATATGATTTGTTTTAATTCTGAATAAGTTTGGATATCTTTTAATTTATTTGTGGTCCTCATAGTTTTTATCGGGCCATCTCTTTGTATTATTTCTAAGTAAGCTTTTTGGAATTTTCCATAGTCACCTTCATGTGGGAAGTATATAACGGTGGGTTTTGCACAAAGATATTCTTTTATGATCTCTTTTGCTTTTTCCGTTGTCATTTCTGTGTAATTTATTATAATTTTAGTTTTGTGAAAATAGTTAATTTTCTTCACTTCTTCAGTATTTCCTTTTATAAATTCTATTTGGTGACTATAATAATTTAATGGTCTTTCTGTGATTTGGATACAATTTTGGTTATCTTCTGTTGCGCTATGTATTGTTGCTGCTATGCTATCTTGAGCATTCACCATGAGATTTTCTTCTTTGGTATTTTCTTCTGTTTTAATTCTTGAAAGGGCATCCGCTACGTAGTTTTCCTTGCCTGGTATGTATTTGATTTCATAGTCGAATTCGTTTAATTTTATCTTCCATCTTTGTAGCTTCATGTTTGGTTCCTTTATGTTATTTAGCCATATAAGTGGTTTGTGGTCGGTAAGTATTTCAAAATTTTTTCCAAATAAGTACGATCTAAAATTTTTTGTTGCCCATATTATTGCCAATAGTTCTTTTTCTATTGCTGAATATTTTATCTCGTGTTCATTTAAAGTTCTACTTGCGTAACATATTGGTTTATGGTCTTGTGATAAAACTGCACCTAACGCGTAATTACTAGCGTCCGCGGTGAGTGAGAATTTTTTCTTAAAATCCGGGTATACTAATATTGGGTCTGATGTTATGAGTAGTTTTAATTTATCAAAAGCTTCAATGTATATTTGTTCTTTTTCGTTGATTTTAGCTTCTTTCTTGAGCTTTATAGTCATTGGCTTCACGACTTTTGCGAAGTTTGGTTTCTTTTTTCATGAACTCGCATTTAACTAATTGTAGTTTTAGATTTGCTTCTCTGAGCTTTCTAAAAACTTTAGTTAATGCTAATATGTGTTCTTCCAATGAAGTGGAATACAGTATTATATCATCCATGTAGACTATGCAATTTTTGTAAATTAAATCTCCTAAAAGATTGTTCATGCAACATTGAAAGGTTGCTGGTGCGTTTTTTAATCCAAATGGCATTCGTGTATATTCGAAATGTCCTTCTTTGGTTGAGAATGCTGTCTTTGCTATTGATTTTTCATCCATCTGAATTTGATGAAATCCTTTGGCTAAATCAATTGTTGTGAAATATTGACATTTTCCTAACTTGTCTAATATTTCGTCCATTACGGGTATGGGAAATTTATCGCTGATTGTTTTTTCGTTAAGGCTTCGATAGTCCACGACTATTCTGTATTTTTTCTCTCCTGACGCATCTTCTTTCTTGGGTACTACCCAAATTGGAGAACAATATGGTGAATTTGATGGTCGTATAATGCCTAGACGCATCATTTCTTTCATTTGTCTGTTAACTTCCCATCATAAAAATGACGATATCTAGAAGGTTTCCTATAACAAGGATCCTCATTGTTTTGTATTGATAGCATGTTTTACAGTATTTGCGAAAGTCAAATTGTCACTCTCTTTATACTGAATGTCGCTAAATTCAAACAAAACTTTTGTTAACTTCGACCTTTCCTCCGAAAGTTGGCGGATTTGCCCGAGTGCCTTTTTTTTTTTTTTTTTTTTAAAAAAAATTTTACAAGGATCACGGGGTCCTTATGCGGATAACAGTTGAACAGTTTCGTGGAACACTAGTACGTTGTCCTGAAAGGTAAACGACGTTTCACGATATTTCACTATTATCCTACCGGCTGCGCCAATTAAATATCTGATTACGGTATTTGATTTAAAAAATAAAATTCTTTATTCATCAAAACACGTCTGTTCAGTTTGGTGTACAAAATAATTCTGATTTATGCTACTAGTTTAATTGACAATGAAATCTCGCATTTGCGTCTTATTTCACTATTGGCTCATGAAAGCATCTTGTTTCCAGTACACTTGCTTATGCTGATGTTGCATAAGGCGTTGTCGCAGTGATTGTGGAAATATGCAGTTGGGTTTGGTTGTTTATGCTGACGTTTGCATAAGGGATCTGGCGTTGTCGCAGTGAGTGTGGACATGAGAGATCTGCATGATCTGGATATGTCACTAAATAGATGTGCGTCGCTTAAAACTATTAACAGTTACTCTTTGTGCAAAGTCCTATTTTCAGCATTCGAAATTAAGCAAGTTTTTGCCAAGTGCATGATGTTATCTATGGTATAACTTTATCGATTTAATGTTGTGTACTCAGTAAATTGATGATGGTTCGGTTTCGAAGTGTATTGCGGTACTCAGACTCTGGCATTGTTGAATTATGCATCTGAATTGAGCTTGATGCAGGCTGCCACATATTTAAATTGCTAGAAAGCTAAAAGTCTAGCAGGAACTTTAAAAATGTGTATTTTTTTGCAAAAGCTAAAAATTGAGGATTAACTAACTTTGTATGCGAGCGGAAATTACCGCAGCAAATTGGCGAAATTGTTTGCCTTGATTAAACTATCAAAGATCTAACCTATTTTCCGTTTTTTTTGTCACTATTTACTGAATAATAGCTGAGTCGGATATAACTTTTTGTATTTACAGCTAGATATCACTTTTGATGGTTTCTGTGTGCATTCACTCAAATTCAATTCTAGTTTAAATGCCGTAAAAAAAACAAAAATGAACTTGCACAAGAAAAAAAGCTCAATTTTTTAGAACTTTTGATTTTTATTAATGAAAGGAGGTCAGGTTGTGCTCACTCATGTTGGCATGAAGTGCGCTTAAGTTGCTCATTGTGATGTCTTTGGAATTTTCTCATAAATTCCCGAATTTTATGCTATTTAAACTTACTTCTAACTTAAATTTTTACTCAATGGAAAGCAATGCATCAAATTTACAAATGGCATTATGCTCAATTTGAACAAATAAATCAATTATAATAGCTTCAATAAATCAATGCTTTTTTCTCGTTTATATTAGAGAATCTCAACTATATTAAACAATTTAGTTTTTATCAGGCTATTACGAACACATAACATTTTCGAAGGCGGAAGATGAACTTACAATTTTTTCATATAGAACATTTAATTTAAAAATGATTTATTTTCACGAATATCTGGCTGTTATCACAATTTAGCTACGAAAGAAGAAAAACTTATTTTTACAATGCTGTGTTACATCCAAATTTAATCTATGCAATTTAAAATATTTATATTGCTTTGTTATGTAACTCTTAACTATTTTACTGTACGAACATAAATAAAAGCTTTGTCATCTGGTGTATTATAATAGGTGGACTTATGATTATTAACACAATTTTAAATTGGTAATATTCATTTTAATTGATTTTCAAAATTAAAAAAAAGAATAACTAATTAAACTATTCTAGTTTTATGCAGCGGACAAATACGGAAGACAATTAAAATCAATGATAAATCATTTTACTTAGCAAAAGTAGTGAATCGAATATTGAAAATTAAATAGATATCGTGTTATTAAATTAATTAATCATTACATATCAGAAGAAATTTCCTATCAACAAGTGATAAGTACATTCTATTATAATTGCTTTATATTCAAATGAGTAAACTTTCATCAAGCATCATTGATCAAAATGAATTTTAGATATGCGGAACATCATAGCTTCAAAAGAAGTCCGCATATTGAAATATTTGTGTATAAGTGTCTTAGAGGGTCAACCATTGGGTCAACAGTTAAATGCTGTCGTTAAGAGCGGCATCAAAAGCAATGCACACTCAATTGATCTGCGTGCAATGTGCTTATTAATATCAAGTGAATCAGCAGATGACTAAATGCTAATACAGTAAGTGCGGCGCCAACACACACAATAGCAAAACAGACAGTCACCTCAATCAACGTCGAACCCCTAACTAAAACTCTTTTACCCCAACAGCCACCACCCCAACTCCCACCCTCTTAAACTGTTCCAATGAGTAAAAAATATGTGCTAAAAGACGCGCGCATGATTCGATTCGCTTTGAATTATGGCGCTCAATAATAATCAGCATTTGCTAACAAGGCATTCATGCAACCAAACTCGCGCATACACAAACATTTAAAAGAAAACATGCACATTGCTATGGAAGTAAGCAAGTTTTTGCCATGAGCAAACATGAGTAAGTGTAGGTACTTATATATTTAGTTGTACTAATAGCTAGTTGGTTAGCCGACTGACGGCAACAACAAGTTGTACTTGCGGCAGCTGCAAATTGACACTTTGACCTTTTGAATCTAGTCCGAGAGACCGACAACTTGCGCTGACGCGCTGCGTCCTTGCGCTGTAGCATCCGTCGACCATTCGTGATTTATGTAACTTTTTATTCAAACCCATATCTCACGATGCGCTTCTGGCTCTTTTCAGCACTGCTTCCCTTATTAGCGGCTTAGTGCTTTGAATGCCGTATGTAAAGGTAAATGCAAAGAAAGCCAAATGCAAATCCAACTTCAAAGTGAAAGCCAAAACGACGACCACCCTGAAAACAGGAAAACGCACTAAAGGAGTTTACAAGGATACTCCAATTAACTAAATATATACATAATTCTACCTATGTATATGATAGTTTAGAGACCAACCAATTTGCTTAATGAGTTGCTTTTTGCAAGCGAACAAAATGAAAATTGATAATATGCTGCAGCTATAAATAATCGCAGCAAAATAAAATTAATAAGCATCCGAGCTTGACGTGCATAGCAACAATAGCCAACAACAATCGCATAAACATTTATATTATCTATATCAGCAACCAAAAAAACAAAAACAAAATCCACCATGGCATCACCACCAGAAAGCCCCATTGAAGAGGTGGTCTATGAGTTGGAACACACACGCGTGCCTAAGCCCATTCCAGTTGCCCTCGAAGATTTGTGCCGTCAAACCAAGTTCACCAAGCAGGAAATCCGTGTCATGTACAGAGGATTTAAAACGGTAAGTGGACACACGTAATGCCATTTATTTGCACCACCCCAAGACGAAAATAAATACATATATACTACTATTAGATATAAGAACAGAATACATATGTATGGCTATAAATATGCTCATATTTATATGATATTATATATATTTATGAGGCTGGATCTCAACCAAAAAAAAGGACTGAAAAAGATACCATATGCTTTTTGGTTAGGCGACGCAGCAGACAGAGCAAGCGAATGGTGCGAAAGAGCACGCGAATAAGAAGGATAGATAAAACCTAGTACATTTACGATCTAATTTTTTACAGAGACCATTAACATGGATGTAAATAGATATTTTTTGTGACAAAATATCTGATAGGCATAAAATATATATATATTCTTAATCAGCATCAAAAGTCATGCAGATCAAAAAGCTGATCTCAGAGAATATAAGAGCAGCAGACTCTAATTTTTTAATTTTATTAATGACCATTTGCGCTCAAATTTTCATAGTGATTTTATTTTTTGGCTTGCAGGAATGTCCCGAAGGTGTGGTGCACGAGGATTGTTTTAAGGATATTTACGCAAAATTCTTTCCACATGGCAGTAAGTATTTTTGTGCATTTTGAGTGTGTGGATGTGCATTACATATGTATGAGTTCAATGTCCTTTCTGACGTTTTTCGGTTTGTTTATGGCTTTGTGTTCTGAAGCACATTTTAGTTATGTGTGGCAGACTTGGGAGATTGCACTTGGTCACCACAAAAATGGCAGTGCTCATATAAAGTACTTCCACGATCATAACATTTTATATTTTCTCAGATTCAAGCTTATACGCTCATTATGTGTTCAAAGCTTTTGATGTTAATTGCAATGGCGCCATTAGTTTTCGGGTAATTACGCTCCTTACTATAACGTTGTTTCGTTAACTAAACACATTTATATATACAGGATTTGCTAGTTACCTTATCTACGCTGCTGCGCGGTTCTGTCTATGAGCGTCTGCGCTGGACCTTCAAACTGTATGATCTGAACGGAGATGGTCGCATCAGTCGCGGCGAGCTGAGCGAAATTGTTTTGGCCATACACGAGCTTATGGGAAGAAGGCCACATCAGCCGGAGGACGATCGCAAGGCAAGGGATCAGGTAAGCAAGAATTTTATATGATGGAAAAATCATAAATTCATAAAATATTATTTTGGTGACGTGGGCGTGATCATAAATTTTATACATTTGTTACCCCAGCTCAAAAACTGTAAAAGCCATTTTCAACTTTATTTTTTTTTTTTTTGTGTGTATGTGGGTAAGGGGGGGTGGGGGTGTGAAGTTCATTTAGAGGAGTTGTTGTCAGCCGGAAATTAGTTTTTCGATTTTTCAAGGACATCAGTAGCAAAATGCGTTCCAAGGCCTGAAATTATGGGAGACATAAAAACTCTTCCTAAATTTTTGTATCTATACATGAAACCGAAAAACTTATTATTTCCAAAATTTGTGATAGTAAATAAAAATTGTCGCTCACCGATATAATTATGATATGCTTTCTTTTATATCTGACTTATATATTCAGTTAAAGACGTTGGGAAGTTCAATTTAAATAACTAACTAAACTCGGACTAAAGTAAACTAATAAATGAGTGACAAGATGGCAAAAAAAAAACACAATTTAGATTGGGTTGAATGCAATGCGTAATGGCTTTTGTTTTTTGCCTAATGTGCATGCATCATTTTATATGTAAGAGCCGCACTTGACAACGTGCAGAATTCGATGACGTTAACGATTCAGCGACATAAGCGCGTTGCGAGGATACACGGTTTACGCTGCGTATGAGTAATTATGATTGTGCACACATGTCGAGAAAGGCAAACATTTCTATATGCATGCAAGTGCGCTTGTGCCGAGCAAAGGCTTGGAGAGCGCGTATAAGCGGAAACTGCAGCGGTTATTTTATTTAATGATGAAGACTTCATTGCACATATAGTCGATAAACGATGAGGGTGTATATGTGGATAAGGGGTTTTTTTATGATGATTGAAAAAAGGTATTGAGTGAAAATTAAACACCAACTATTGATTGATTAAAATGTGGATATTTCAATTAGTTGCGAACTATAGCTAAAAGGTTTCGTATTTCAGGTGGATCGAGTTTTTCGCAAATTGGATTTAAATCAGGATGGTATAATTACGATAGAAGAGTTTCTTGAGGCGTGTCTCAAGGACGATTTGGTAACGCGTTCATTGCAAATGTTCGACAATGATCTTTGATGACAAGACGAGCCAGAGATACGGAATACGAGGACTGTAATACCGCTTATAGATCTATAGATTGAATAAACATATTCTGCGCCAGTTTCAACAACCAAAACCAAATATAACATAAATTGTTGTGAATATATGTGTTTGTGTGCAATGTTCAACGGTCAAATGACACCAACATAACAAAGAAGAAACAACATATTAAGATCTTATATGTTATTTTATGAAGCTAATAAAAATATGAATATCGGGCGTACAGAAAACCATAATAACACACTTTAAAACCTATATGTGTGTAACGAACAAATACTTAGGTGAGAAATAAATTAAAAAAAAAAAAACAAATTGAATACAATTTATGAAATATGTAATTTTTTAAAGCATATTATGAATTTAATCCTGCCGTCAAAATCGATTTGGTCGTAATGTAGTTATTAAATGTATATGTATGTATAAAAAAGAAATACTTTATTTCATGGTATTTTATGAGCAAACAGCTAAACCGAACCACCAACCAAATTAAATAAACAGAATAACTTTGAAACGGAATTGGCTATTTGATAACTAGAAATGCAGTATAGCAACAAATTGCAACACGATTTACTTTACACGACTTATATTAAAAATAAAACAAAAATCAGAAGAGTAACAGCAATTTTATATATACATACGCGTATATGCATAGGTACTTACATATGAATAAGTATATGCATACCCATATGCATACGAACATAATTGTACTTTTTAGCAGCAGTAGCAATATTCGTTTGTGAGTGAATTTAATTCATTGACTAAACTATTTGCATTTAATTCTTAGTTATCTGTAATTTTTTATATCCAAAATCAATTTTAGCAGTCTAACTCTGCGCTTAAAAAATTCATAAATATTTTATTTTATTCGTACACTGATACTAAAATTACGGCGTTCTTAACGAATATTCTAATTTCGAAGATATTTGAAATTTATGAACAATGCGGTCAATTAAAGAATAAAGAAAATATACCACATTTCAATACGCTAACTCAATTCCTATTAAATTTCAAATTATGCCAATTGTTTGCTGTTAAGTTATGTTCATATTTTCAAGAAAAAAAAATATTTTTAATTCTGAATGCAAAACAACCACCGAAAAAATAGCACTTTAAATCACATGTTTCTATCACATATTTATTAAATTGCGTTTTGTAATTAATTATTAAACTGCGACTGCAATTATAAAGCATGCGCTCCGGGCCGTATGCCACTCAATATAAAAAATCAAATTAACCGTAAAAAATCCATATTCGTACAGTGAAGCTTAAGCTTGTGTAACATGCATCCACTTTTTTATGTGTCATGTACTCCTGTTATTTGTTAATGCGCCACGTGTGCTCGACATTTTAATTATAGTACATACTATTTAGTTCTTAGCATATCAGCAGAGACAGATAGAGATGAGACCGGCAGCAGTATAGTACGGTTGTCCAAGCTGTGGAAATATTTAACATTGCCACAAAAGAAGACAGCAAAAAAGTTATTTTTACATTGTACCTTCCACAATTGTTGGTTCAGCTAAAAATTTATACTTACTTACATATAATACGTGCAACACGCTTCGCGTTCATTGAATGCCAATGTGCATGGAGTCGAGACAATCAATGTGGTTTGAAATTTCCCCTTACATACAACTGTATACAAATGTTATTCGTTTCTTATTTTTATTAACATCAGCTAAATATTTGTGTAACACACCTCTACATATTTATATTTACATGATAAAAGAAAGACACACTGTTCTCTGTCCCAATGGGCGTATTGACGCATTTGGCTTTAAATAAGATAAATATTAAAATAGAGGAAAGAAAATTGTTCAAGGACAATAAATTCTGAGGAGTATGAAATTAATCATCTTGTTAATCTTAGGCTGCAAACAGTCTATTTAACATTTATATATTTTGAGCAATCTATCTGCTTTTCTGTTAAAAAATTAAGAAGATGCTTTCGATACATTTATTTAAGCCTGTCATGCTATCTGACTTTCTTTACTTGGCAATGCATACTTATCATAAATTACATTATGAGGTTCTATTAAGAGCTAACTCAAATTATTGGCATTACTAGCAAATGCGCTTTTATAAGTACTTAATTGAAACTTACTTGTAACTTAGTGCATGACATGAATGTCCACAAACTTAAAACTTGAAAATCAATGCAACCTATTTAAAAAACCACCAAAAGATTCTAACTACCTAATCAGTATGGATTATTATTGTGCAATACGTATGAAATTACACTATCCACAAAAAATAAACGGAAAATTAAATTTACCATTTAATTAAGAAAAATACTAAATAATGAATGAAATTGAAACGCTTAAAACATAATTCCTTTATTAATTAATCAATTAATTAACTTTATGCTAAAGCCAAAAATTTTAATTCTTTAGTAAACGTATCGGAATTTTGTGTAAATGTCTACGTACTACTCCCAAATCGAACGAACTAAAAAAATACATACAAGAATATCAAACACAATAAATTAAAATTTTTGATGATGTTAAAATATGTAACTAACTAGCCAAATAAGATCAAACTGTGTAGCAACAATTTTTAGCATAACTAAGATTGAACAAAATTCAACTTGAAAAAAAATAAGAAATTATGTATTTGTTAACTACATATATTGCATTCCCATTTAGTTGAACTCAAATTAAATCAAAATGTACCTAGTAAATGTAAATTATGATAATAATTTTCCAATATAAGCTATTTTAATTACGATTAAATGTAAAGGAACTTGGAATGAAATAAGGCGATACAGAAATTAAACCCAGAAATTACTCATTTCATGGCTCCTGAAACTTTTAATAATTTAAATTATATTTATAAAGATATCAACCCTTAAGTGAACATTTAAATCACCTTATTTAAAAACCAAACGAAATACTTAAAAGTAACTTAACAGCAGTAAACGTGGTTAGTGATTTGGATTGTTTTTAAGTACTTACTATAATAGAAGACCCACACACATTGATAATGCATATGAACTAAAACATCTATTTAATAACTATATAAAACCAAAACAAAATCTATTCCATTTATTTAATTGTCTAATACACACATAGATGTGTGGATAGTGCTAGGGCTATCCACACTTACTTCTTTATTTTTAAATACTCAAACAGAGTCTGCGATTAAAAATATTTTTGGTCGACTTTTAAATTAACAAAGCATATGGAATTTAATATATTTGACACACCAAATACTCGTCTCTCAAACCAAAAACATTTGCCAGTTGTATAAACTCCCTATGATCTTTACTTATTGAATATTTATACATAATTATTAATTCAGAATTGGGGTCACTTTTTTATTGTTTCCCATAAGAATTGAAATATATACATTTAATTTAAATCTGTTAACTATAGTTCTTTTTAACAAATACAAATTGGGCAAATATAAAAATTTTAATAAACATAACAATTTAATAATGTACTGTTGTCTTTTTAAATCCAGCTAATAAGAAAATTTCTCATTTTATTTCAAAGGATATTAGGTTATACACTCGTTGATTTTCTAAATAAATGGCAATTCGAAGAATGTCGACCAAATTCGCTGACGCCTGCGATGTTCAGTGATCTTTTTTTGTAAGAGAGCTTGAGTTTCAGACGTGATTATCGTAAACACCAGAGAAAAATCACCCAAAGACCTAAAGTTTAAGTCGGGCCTAATTGACAGCAATATACTCTGATACCACTATGCCATACCCTCCAATAACAAGTGTCAGATCGTTAAAGTAGTTTCCTTATAATATGTGCTCCAAACGTTACAATTGCTGTAGATATAGGCTTTTATCGTTTTCGAGGGCAAGGCCAAGGTCCAACATTTTTTTTCAGGATTTTGGAAGGGATATCAGCATTTACCTAATAAATTTGGTGAGTATAGCTTTTGTAGATGACATATGGTTTTATCGGCTTTGACAAATGAAGTGTGCGGGGCCATTTAATTTTTTTACGATCTCTTCGGTGAATTACCAATAACACACTTTCAAAATTGGGTGACTTCAGCTAGCGAATTGTAAAAGATAGAAAGTAAAACTTATTGAGACCGCCGGCTTTTAAGGTTAAAGTTATCGGAAATTATAGTATAAGTAAAGTAAGTAATGCCAGACCCTGGAGTTGCAGAATCTCTACCCAAAATGCAACTAACGCTGATAACTCCCACACAGTAAAACGAAGAAGAAAAAAAGAAACAAAGATCCATACGTGACTAAATATTGAAAAGATCTCGAGCTCAGATATATATAAAAAACCTCAATAGTTTATTTGATAAATATATGTTTATTTATTTATGAGATATCAATAATATGTCACTGATTTAATACATTCATATAAATTGATTCTCGTCATGTTTTGTATTTTTTATTTATTCGTCCGACTGTGAATAACTATATTTGAATGTGTGTGTGTTCGTTTTATATTACTAACATAAAGTATTTCCTTTGTGTGATTTCTTGTTAATATTTACTATTTTTGAGCGTCCATATCGTGGGATTCAATTAATGTTGCTTAGATTGTTTCCTCATAAATATTTGTGTAAATTTTAGTGTACATGTTTTACCTCACAAGCTTTGTGCTTATTCTTCATTTTCGTTAAGGTGTTTTTAAAGTCGACTTGCCTAAGGACTCCGTAATTAATTGTATGCAAGGGAATCAAGTTTATATTCCGCATGTCACTCGTTTTGACAGACATTTCACAAGGGCTCTGACAATGCATTCAACTAATTGTTTATCAACTACTTTCATTTTAATTATTGCAATATGTTATATTGATTTGGGTTTGTTTTTCACGTCTTATGAGTTTTGGGCCATAATGCGACAAATGTGTACGTAAAATATTTTACTTAAGTGATTTCTTTAAATTTTTATACTTTTTTATAAAATGGTTCACTACAATTTGAACGTATTAATTGTTGTTGCTTAAATTTGTTATACATATAATTTATGTGTGAAATTGTTCACTTAGACTACATTTTAAAACTTAACTCCATTTGCACAAACATTTTTACTCCAATAAATCAAAAATTGACTTAACTATTTTAAAATTTCGTTTTGATGTGTAAATTTAAGTATATTTATTTAATTACGTTTAATTGTAAAGTAATGTAAATTTAATTTAATTTTGTCAATGTATTGGTTGTAGATTAGATTTATTTTAACGTTGTGAAGGGTACAGAGTATGACGCTCAGTTACGTTTAGCTAACAACAAAACACAACAATAGTAAAAATACAAAAAATTCGTTTTTATGTATGAAATGAAAAAAAAACAGATTTTAACAAAATATATATATGCATGTATATTTTTATAAGCATATATGTATGTGAATATTGAGATGTACGCATTGAAGAGTTTTCGATCTTTGTTTAAATACAATTTTAATTTATGATTAATTTTTAAATAAATTTGTTGAAGTTAGTTTAAGTTTGTATAAATAATTGTACTTTGATTATCAATAAATATTGATACAATAATGCAGTAGTCTGATTTGACATATGTTTGTGTGAGTATGAGTGTGGTTTCGATCGTATTTAATAGATGGCATGGTCAGGGATGTTAATAGCATGTTGAACAGTGCTTGAACTAAAGCAACGCGCTCTTTTTATGGCAGCCAGTTGGCATTAAGTTAACAATGTGCGGTTTTTTAACATTGGATGTTAGAAAATGTTGTAAATACATAAAATATTTGGCATTTAATTTCGCGAAGCTCAACGAATTTCATTAAGTGTTTACTCATTAACTTTAGCACAAGATTTACACAAGAGAAATGACAATTTTTTTGGGGTTGGATCTTTGGATAGAAACGCAGAATCAGAATTGAAAGATGGTATTTTAATCGTTTTCACTTGTGGAATGCTCATTTGAAATATGTTCTTTTTTGTTTGTAATTAAACATATATGTATTTCCATACGATTCAAAAATATTTCGAACATGAAAACAACAAACTTGAAACGAAAACGATGATTGCATTTATAATTCCGTGTTTTGGAAAATAAGATTTTACTTTGAGCTTAAAATGTTAATTTGTTATAAGATTTCTTAATAGGATATTTATATATGTATTGCTAATACAGTATCCAATTTTTGATGATTAAATTTGAAACTTTTTGCCTTATGCGGTTAGACTATCCTAATGTTAAGGAATTTACTGCTGTGTAAAGAGTTGAGTTTGTATTGTAAAATGTGTTTTGTTTTCGGTTTGTTTATGTAGAAATATTTTAGAAAAGTAGCTGTTCATATAAAGTTCTTCGTTAATACCAAACCTTCCAGAATTGCTCAGCTCAATTGTTGTTTTTTTAGAGTACTACAAAAGTGTATTTAAGTATTGCAACGGCTGACAGCCATCTCAAATGTAGCCAGCCAATGCTGCTGTCAGCGTTAAGTGCATTGCCTTCGCTCTATTTGTTGTTGTTGTTGTTGTTTCTTTTAGTAACGCTTATGCTTTAGTTTACATTTGGTTTGTTAGTACTTCTCATCATCAGTAATTTCCCTATGGGAATTCTGTAATTCTCAGGCCTTGTAATGCTGATTCCTCACCGCACAGCACAGGCTCAAGGCGAAGGTCAGGGACAGCAGCTCCAACAGAATAACAGCGGCGGTAATTGCAAAAATGGTAACCCAATTCTCATAAATAATATCGATCAGCTTATCAACGCAGCCCTAAAAAACGAAAGAAATTCATTACTAAGAGATACAGACTATGTGGGTGTGTTTATGTGTGCGAGTGCATTTGTCTACTTCTTAATTTCACTGTAATGAAATATTTATTAAATTTTTTTATACCCATGCCTAAAAAAGAGAAGTTGGTGCCATACATTTGAAATGCGTGCGGCATATAAATAAAAATTAATACATTTTTACTATCGCTGTGACATTCTGGGTACAAAGGATTTCATGGTCCACAGCTTGTTGGTGCTCAAAAACCCACTGATAGCCATGAAACGTCAGGCAAAATTTACTCAGGCACAACCCGAAAAAGTGCCGATATTAAGTTGTAAATACTGTTAAAAATTTTATAATGGAAATACAAAAACATTAAAAACCATTAAATTAAACCACCTTAAGATCTTAAATTGCAGCTGTCTCTTTTCCTTTCGGATAGTCAACCAAAAAAACTAGCCGTGTGCAGGATTCAACACGGCACCTCGCACTGATGTACAGTTGCAGGAGTAGTTTATACATATAAATTATATTATCCACAATAAGACAAACATGGTTCAATGTTGTCAATGAGGAGTTTGTTCCCCTCTCGTGCTGACAACTTGCTGATAACCCAACCTTTCCCCGTGTATGAATGCAAAATTGCCTCCGAATAAATCATAATTATGTTTGAACCAGAAAAACAAAAATTTAATCTTAAATTTAAATGACATAATTATATTGTAAAAACTTGCTATTTAATTGAATTACAATTCCAAACATATTGTTATCACATTGCTCGATTTATATTCTACAGGTTCTTATTGTTTTATCTACTTAAATACACAAGCAATTTTCTCCAAATGTTTTTATTATCCGTTTACATAAAACCAACTAAAATTCGAGCTTACCTGCTGATAGATAGACGTATTCAACGGACCGCCAAATTTTAAAATACGCGACTTTTCACAGTCGTTGAGACCTTCCTTGCAACATGATTCTGGTATATTGTAAAATACGTTCATCGAGGACACGGCAATGTTAACGATATTCGTGCGATCAACATTGTTAAAACGACTCGTGGCCCAATCTCCAGGTCCATCTGCTCCGCAGCACTTCAACTGCAACATTAAATGGAATATATGAATATACAAAGTAAATAATAAATAAGCCAACTTATCATATATATACATTCTTTTGCAGAGTATCAAAGGTAACGGTGCGCGAACTCATGCTAGACTGTCCGTACTCCTCCTGAACAGATGATTTGACCGCCGCACGCACTATATCATCGAGTTTGTCTTTGTTGTGAAAGGCCCATGCACCGGCTGCAATTTGTGCCACCATCACAATGAGTATGACACAGAAGAACTGCAAAGTGTAAGCGATTTATGAATGGAATTCGAGCGCAAGTGTGCAAGTGGGCGTAAAAAAGCGGCAGTCAAAAAATAAACGATTTACAAAATGTAATTTTATTGAGACTGTGGTGGGCGAGACAAATGCAGACAACTGTGTGTGTGAGACTTACCGAGACAAGCAGGCACTGACTCTCGCGGCAAACACCCAAGCAGCCGAAGAATGCGCCTAGTGTGATTAGTATGCCAATCGCCAGGAAGACGTAGAGGGCTATGTGATAATGGTTATACGATTGTGTCATCGACAACATGAACGTGGGATCCGTTAGCATCCATAGCGAGGTGACCACTATGGACAAGCCGATGAGCTGTGAGAAAAAACAAAAAAAATATATAGAGAAATTAAAAAATTAGTTTGCGTAAAGAGGTCATGCGTTCATTGTCTCAGTGAAGTAACGTCATACTTTTCACTCAATATCATCAGTCGAAACATTAGCAAAAAAAAAAAACTTCATGACGCCATGTGTGTGCTTCTGTGTGTTTGCGACACACCCCACTAGAGAGAGAGCGGTAATTAAAGTGGGTAATTAAAGTCGTGCCAAAAATACCAATGTCGTATATGCCCCGTCGTCCTCCATCCCCTCCTCATGGGCATTATGAAACATGGTCCGTTTGTAACTTATGATTACAGCAGGCACAAAAACCGAGGAATTCTTGCTTTTCCTGACATCAAGTGCTTCTTATTTCCTCTGCGTTTTTTTTTTGTTTGCCAAGACATTGAACCAAGTAGCGAGACAAATGAGAGGCCATAACGTTATCATTTGCCCGGGGATTATCAAGCAAACGAAGCTTCTTTTAAAAACGACAGATAATATTTTGGGCTGTATACTCAGTCCACCTGTATAATATGTATATATAATATTTACTAAACTCAACGCTGATTACTCTGTTTAGTGCCTGCTCATACTTCAAATGTATAGGAAATGAAATTCACAACAAAGTTAGAATATCACGGCTTCTATTTACGACTGTGATGCAACGGTAAAATCTTGTGCATGGTAATGTTTACTTTTCCATCTGCTGCTATCGATAAGTTTACACAGCTTACGGTCAGTCAGTGAAACCAAAGCACTGGAAAAAGTAGAAGACACTTCTGTAGAGAATTGAGGTATAGAACCAATCCAATAAGAAAGCTGATAACTTGTATTTGTACTTATTTATACCGGGAAAGGCTTAGAGTCACGAAGCTTAGAGTCACGATAATAGCAACTTATGCGGTTCTCTCATATATACATTTATGAACTGAGTCATTTATTTCATAAATTAGCTGCAACTTAGTTCATAGTGTATATAAGAGAAACATTTTGTCTGGTCAAGTGCTTGAAATACAGACATAATGACACTTATGACAGGTGTTCAAAATAAATCTTTAAATTATACTTAACACCTTTTTAAAGATATATGCAACATAATTTTGTCTGTACAAAAGAAGAAAAGAAGAACGGAAGCAAGACTGTTTAGACGAGCAAACATCACCTACACTAGTTGAATCAAAACTCTCCCAGTCGTTGTGTATAATGTGTATTATAGGCTGTATCGAAATTTTCGAAAAAGCCGACCTACACCAAGTCAAAAATATTTTCCCCCATCAGTAAATTCAGAAACACCAAATACAACACCCACCGGAAATCTTGACAATTAGTGTATTTTGAATGAAACTAACCAAGCATAACTGAGGACAGAAATTTTACTTGTAAATTAAATCATTTTTAATTATTAACAAAGAGTTTAGCTTTTAATTTAGCTGAGAAAACATATCTTAAGATTTTATTGATACTGAAAATAGGTACAGAATATTTAAAACTTATATATATGGAAGGAAATATATAACCAATTTATATTAAAAAAATTTTTGTATTGTGCAAAGTGTATCAGAAATTTTAAGTGTATTAATTTAAGACAAGCCTTTGGCTTGAGTAAGAATGAGATAGAGAGAGGGCGAGTGAGAGAGTAAGAAAGACAAAGAGAGTGCGCATACACACAAGTGACTGAGACAACTGAAAATAGGCCAAAGCAAAGTGCATTCTGTCAGCAATTTAAAAGTGTGCGTGTCTTAATAAAGCACAAAGTAGTAAAACAAATGTTGCAATTGGCGGAAAATTGTTTACAACAGTATAATAATAAGCACATAGGTTTCTAAAACATATATACACACACATTCGCACATATTACACACATATATAAAGTGCACAATTGAGTAAATATAGTGTGCAAGACGAATTTGTGCCAAACGCTTAATAAACTCCTTACATGACCTACATTCGTAACTAGACCCTGTAAAAAAACGGCGAACGAAGAAATGCATTTGTCCTTGCATTAAAAAATTAACCACTATTTCGATATTTCCAACCTTAAAAAAAGCAGTACCAATAATATAAATACATTTTTTTTTTAAATTTTGGAAGTGTAAAACAAGAGATACGCCAAACGTCATACGCATATAAGCATCAGCAACATCATCGGAAATCGTGGAAATGCTTGGAAATCTATGTGACAGTGTTGCAAATGTGCATGGAAAAAGCTTAATTACAATCTATGCAAACAAAATCAAAGAAACTACAACAACAATCTTCTTACACCTCCCACTAGTAAAATAAGAAAATAAACTACCACATTCAAATCAACATCTAAACGGAACAAAAGAAAATATTTTTGTTGGTTTGTACGAAAATAGATTTGACTAATAAATACTATAGGGAAAATCAAAAAACCAACAAAACCAAATGGAAACATTGAAAATTCAAGTGACTAAATTTTCACAAGCAAACAAAAACACAAACAATACATTTTAGTTGATGAAGCAATCGGGGAAGAGTAATTGCATAAAATTGAACACAGGAAAAAAAAACGTTGAACCCTTTCAGCGAGAGAGAAAGAGAGTGGCGCACCCAAAAGCCGCCAAAACTAGGTCCTGCCCATACACAGCAATCAATTTGTGTGTGTGTGGCTGTATACATGCATACAGCAGCAGATACAGATACACACTTAGGCGTTTAAAGAATGAATGAGGCGTTGTAGATAAGAATAAGAAAAATACGAAGGTGTAGCAAGAAGCAGACTTGAATAACTAACAGGGCACCCATATATAAATAAAAAATCCAAAAGGAAAATGACAAAAACAAGAAAAACCACACTGTGTGGGATCACAAAAACTTTGCTGCGGGGGGTGTAGAGAGGAGATGCTTTCGATATGTGCGTTTGCATGCATGTGTGTTTGTGTATGTCGGATACTCCCTCCACGCACTGCGGAATTTCTATTGTTTATTCGAGTGTAAGGAGTGTGAGCAGCGCAGCAGCTGCACAGAGTGTGCGCGCGAGCAAAAGGGAACGCGTGCACAATTACACAGTTAAAAAATTTACGCCCTGTGCATGAGTTTTTTTATGTGTTCCAGTTGCTGTGTTTTGTTAAGCTGGCTGTTTCTGCTTTGTTGTTGTCGCTGCATACCTACCCAGAATAAGATGTTTATAAGGACCATCAAATATTTGACACACGAACAGCAGCCGTTGAGACCCATTTTTATGGCTTTTATTTAACTTGTTTTACAGATTTTTTGGTTCGTTTACTTCGGTGGCTTCTTTCCCGACCGTTGTTGCTTTCCTGCCGCCGATTCGGATTTCAGAAGCTGAGTTAGTTGTAATTGATTTACTCCTGCACTTGCACAATATTAAATTCAAATGCACTCGCTCGTTTTGTGGACGGTTTAAAGAAAACTTAAGGCATAGGCCATCGGCATCCTGTTTTTTTTTTACCGTTAAGCGTTACGTTTAGCAAACAATTCAAACTTTTATTTGTACATCGAAGCAGCAGCAGCGCTCTCTCAATCGCGTTTGAGTCAGTGTGACCGACTTTGAATAGCTGAATAAAGCCAGAATTGTAAGAAATATATTTTGATAAGACAATACCCTCTTATGCGCTGTGCAACACTGTTAACAAAAATGAGTCCAATTCGATAATTTAATTCTGTATAAATTCTATCCTAAAATATAAAAATAACGTAGATTTTCCTAGTCATCCGACAAACATTAAATTAATGTATCAGTTACATCATTATCGGTGCTTCAACAAAAATGCAACTGTTATTATCGATAAAAAAAACTTAATTTAGGAAATGGTCATTTATGGCTTCGCGGCGTTGGGTCACACCCGTTGTTCGTTGTTTTTCCATCAGAAAAAAAACAGTAAAAGAGTGGAGAAAAAAATAGCGAAAAAATGCATTACAATAAAAAAAATGAAAATTAACTAATTAGTGAAAAGTGCAATAGACTGCAGCTGACTAAAAAAAATAAAAGGAAAATCAAAATGCATTAACAAAACATGTAGCTGCACTAATTTAAGTTCCCCCCGAAAAAAGTGAAAAAAAATTGGTGCTAAAGGAAAACAAAATACAGAGCCAAACGCGAATGTAAATCTAAAGTGCAAGCAAAAGGTAAGCACAATATCAGCTCCCCCACACACACACATACATCCCACCCCAATTTTTACCTACATAGTCTATACCAACTACGAGCTGCGATCAAAATGAAACAGGATGCAGTTTTAGTAGTTAAAGACTTTAATACATACATGGCTCCACAGTGAGAAGGTGTGTTTGTGTGTGTCTTGTAATTTTGTTACGCAGTGGAGCGCTGCGGCGGCTGTTGAGGTAGAGTCAAGCATTTTTATAAGAGAAAAAAAATCAAGCAAAAAAGCTTTGCCTGCGCTTTAAGGTTTTATTGTTACTATTGTTGTTGTTATTATGAATATAAAATTTCACAAGTGCTGCATTTGGAGCCAGTTGCGAGACGGCTTCTGCTTGTTGTATTTGTTATGTGTGTTTGTGTCTTGTCGATTGATTGAAGTAGTGCAAAAGCCAGAAAAATAAGCAAAACTCAGCAACTTACTTTGCATCCATATGCATGTGTGTGTAACAGACTCACAAATGTGTTCGCATGTATATGTCAAAACATATATGTGGATTGGTTTTAGCCCAGCGTTTTAGCTTCTCCTAATTAAATTCACTTTCACCTTCGGTTGTGGGCAGTTTTCAGTAGCGGAAACAGTCGACCAATTAGTTTGTGTACTTCTTTACTTTAACTTATTGGTCGCCTTGGCAAAGTGAATGTACGAAAATTAAGACGAATATAATGATTAAAATACAAATATACATTTGAATAAAAAAACAAAAAATCTTGCAAACAATGATCAACAAAACATTTAATGTATAAGGAACAATGCTTTTGCGGGTACAGGTTGAAGTAAATAAAACAAAATGAAACCTTTTTAAATAGCACAAATAAGAAAAATATTATTAAAGAAAGTAATATAAAACAAATAAAAAAGCTGTAGAGTGAGCTGGACTATATGCATTGAACTCAGTTATTAAATATATTCTAGTGTTATTTTTGTCAAAAAGTTTTAAAAAGTTCTGCACCCAAATGTAAGCATACTATCATATTTCTTAGGCACTGAAAAGACAAAAAAAGAATGCATTGCACATCTGATCCCAATTTGAAACATGTGTAAGTGATCAATATGCAAATATGCTATTCACCATAAATTTGGTGTTTCTTGTCCGATTTAGCCATTTATTGCTTTTGGATATCGAAACACGATCGTTGGAAACCGGAGGCAGTTATCGATAAAATAAAGCCAACTTGATCTGCGCCGGATATACGAGAATCTGCATTCCAAATTTGAATCCTCTACTTAGTTTAAGGGTCCGAGATCCGCGTGTTTACACCGAAAGACGGACAAGCTATCGCAACTATGGAGTCGGAGATACTTTCTTCTGCCATTATAATCTTTTTTCCCACTTTTAATGGATTCAGGGTATAAATAAAAGTGAATTGTTAGCAGTCACACCCAGAAGATAACAAAATGTATTTGCATAAAATGTCTTATCGTTTAAAAAAAATATATATATATTATATTTTTGTTTTTAGGTTTATTGTTCGCTTTTAAAATCTAACACGCTTCGTTCCCCTCGCATGGTTTATTTCTAATTAGCGCGTTTCTGCCCCGTCAATTGAAAATTTCAGCAAGCGTGCAACGTGTGGGAACTGTTAAATTGTTGCATCGAAAAGGGGCATCCATTTAGATATTTCAAACATTTGAATTCCACACACACAGACACAAAGCACATAATTTAGTGCGACAAACCGCACTTGGCAAAATGCAACAACAATAACAAACAAACGACAACAATAATAGACATCTGACAGCTAGGAAGTTATTTCGCTTTTGTCTTTTGTGCTTCAATTCTCTATATTGACGACCATCTTCATTATCTTTAACATTCAATTTAAACGCTAACAGTGCGTTAACATTGTACAAGTGCATTAAACCTAATAACAGCATTAGGCGCATACGTGCCCAACAATCCCATACCCTATTTTCAATTTAAAGGCATGTGCTTAAAAGTTGATATCACCAAGTATCAAGTAAAATCTATTAGCCCCTCTCACCTGAACTTTGCTGAGAACTGTGCTGAGAGCGGCGAAACCTAACGCCACAAGTCGTTAATTTTTGTGTCGTCGTGTGAAGTGAAGCGAACGCAAGTAATTTTTTGGCTTTCATTCGCTTAGTTTTTTTATTGAATAGAAACCTGATGCCTTTATCGACATCGAGCAGACTTTTATATATTTGTAAAGAAAGCTGCAATATTCTATCCTTGTAAGTCTAATTACAATTAGAACTAGCTGCAGTTCAATCAGAAAATATTGTTTTAATTAAAACAACACATACTACAACTTTTAGGAATTCTGTTGGCTCATGAATTAGAAATGCTTAAGTTGATGGAAAAAATACTTTTAAAGTAAGTTCGGATCTTATTCGAAAATCAAGAAAAGTTATTAGAATATCAATTGATTAGTTTTCAAGCCAAAATAAGATGAAAATGTGTGCTGATGAAAAGAAATTCTTTTGAATGTTTTCCGGTAAACTCGTTTACATCTATTTCATAATGTCACTGAAATTTCACTTGTGATGATTTACTAATTATAAATTTCGGGAAACATCTCATAATCAATTCTTATTAATATGTTATGATTTATAATCAAAAACTCAATTCATATACTTTGAGTATGAACTAGAAATACTGGGTATTCTAACGGCATTTTAAAAATTGTGTGTAAACATGACAGAGAATTTGTTGCAATAACAACACCCTCCAAAAGAATAACAGCAAGCAACATTGGGTGTATAACTACAAGTTGCTAAAGCAACTTTTATAATTTATTCCACCGACTTTTTATGGCCTACTTCTTTGTGCTTAGGAACGTTTATTTTTCCCCCACACACCCACAACAGTTGTGGAATTTTAATCCGCATAAAGTAACCCTTACGTTTGAATCTTGGTTGGGATTTTAAGGTCTTGTGAGCGCTGATCGAATATTTACTTAACTAATCATACAATTTGTTTTTCAGTCAGAGCAGCTGTTTAAAGTTATACAAGAAACTATAGCAATCAGAAGACAAAGTAAACAATGTCTACAACAACTAAACACACACATGCAGAGCACACATTTTGGGTTTACTGTAGCTGGTCTCGAACTGTCATGCATTGCAAGGTTATCATTTAATTTAATAATAAGCCTAAAATAAATTTCAGTTCCATTGCAGGCAGCAGCGTCGCACAGGCAACAAGGGAGCAGCAGCAGCAGCAGTTGGTTGGTTGGTGTATATAAGCACTATTGATAACAATTGATATTGAGAACGAGACTTAAATTCAAACTGAAACTCAAACTAAAAACTGGTTTCGATTCAGCGTCTCCTGCGCAGCGGCAGCGGCCACATTCTCGCTTATCATTGACCGAGCATGTCGCACGGCAGCGCCGGCGCGCAATCTAGTGGCGGTGGAGTTGGCGCTGGTAGCGGCAGTGTCGGCGGCGGCGCAGCAGCGGCAGCGGCAGCAGCAGCAGCAGCATCTAATTCCGAATATCGTGAGCTACATTGGACGGTGTCGAGCGTGATGGACTCGTCACGCGTATCCACCTGCCTTATATCGATGCTTCTGATTGTCTACGGCAGCTTTCGCAGTCTCAACATCGAGCAGGAGGCTCGTGAGCGAGAGCAGAAGAAGCGCAACGAGTCCATGACAAATCTGCTAACGGGCGAGCAAGTCGAAAAGGAACCAAGTAAGTTAACTTTATGCGCTCTGTCCTTTAAAAACAAATTTTTTTTTATATATTCATCGTTACAGTCGTAGCTTAAACTATGAAATGAAAGCAAATAATGGTTTGCGAATACCCATATTAGAAGATATATGTAGTTTTGATGTAATTCCTAGTAATATATCTTTAAGTTTGCCTTTAAAATTGCGGGTCACACAGACGTGAACGAAGAAAGGTTGGAAAGGTTTTATCAGAAATATCGCTTGGCGAGTATTGGCGCAGGTGTAGGTGTGGCCATGCAAATTTGTATCGATACTTTGAAATTATAGCTCAAAAACTTCAAAAGATGCAGTCATATTCAAATTTAAAAACATCGCCATCAAAGTACCAGCGAAATTTGAAGACTGTAGCTTCAAAATTGTTTGAGACATGCAAGTTCTTACCTAGGGGAGGCAGAGGCAAAAAGTGTTTAAAAAATATATGCTAAAATTATAATTCGACATATAATTAATAATTGTACTTCGTGATTCCAAGTTTTAATTAACCTGCACATAAATTACAAAAAAAAAAAAAGGAATAAAGAAATAAAGCCTGTTGATTCGAGTGTAAATAATAATTCTTAATTAAAATTCAATCAGTGAATTAATTGTACTCAATAAAAAAACTAAATCATATGTACAACATTTAAGCGCAACTTATGTCATTTCATATTAGTTAATTAATGTATTTTTTTATTATTAGATAAACTTAAGTTAAAAAGAATCAGCATTTCATTAAGCTTATACAAATAATTATATAATACAGTACATAAGCCTTCGTTAAATATGAAACTCAAAGTTCTTAGTCGACTCTGTTGTAGCGGACAAATTTGCAACGCTGGATACGATGCATGCGCTGTGTCTGCCACTTGGCGCTTCCATCTCGCTGCTCATCATGTTCTTTTTTTTCGACTCGATGCAGCTGCTCTTCGCCGTGTGCACAGCCAGTGAGTGTAACTTGTTAAGTTGTTATGTTATGTGCTGTGCACATCTGCACACAATAATTGCACATTAATTTTATATATATTTCTAATTCTTTTTATTAATGCGGTTGCTTGTAGTCATTGCCACTGTTGCTCTGGCATTTCTCCTGCTGCCCATGTGCCAGTACATCATACGCCCCTGCACGGATGGGAAGCGTTTTTCCTTTGGGATCTGTGGTCGCTTTACGGCAGCGGAGCTCTTTAGCTTTACGCTTTCCGTATCCATTGTCTGCGTCTGGGTGCTGACAGGTCACTGGCTGTTAATGGACGGTACGACAAATTGGATCATCTCGAATTTTAATTAATTAATTAATAAATTATTATTTATTACATTATTAATTATTACATTACATTTCAATTTTTGCGTTTTTCACAGCCATGGGTATGGGTCTGTGTGTCGCATTTATAGCGTTCGTGCGATTGCCCAGTTTAAAGGTGTCAACTCTGCTGTTGACCGGTCTGCTGATCTATGACGTCTTTTGGGTGTTCCTCTCATCGTATATATTCAGCACAAACGTGATGGTCAAAGTGGCCACACGACCCGCCGATAATCCCGTTGGCATTGTGGCCCGAAAATTAAATTTGGGCGGCATTGTGAGGGATACACCGAAGCTGAATTTGCCGGGCAAACTGGTCTTCCCCAGCATACACAACACCGGACATTTCTCAATGCTTGGCCTCGGCGATGTGGTGATGCCGGGTCTACTGCTCTGCTTTGTGCTGCGCTATGATGCATATAAAAAGTCACAGGGCTTTACATCGGATCCAACGCTATCGCCGCCGAAGGGTGTTGGCTCCAGGCTAACATATTTTCATTGTTCCTTATTGGGGTAAGTGGATCGATTGTTGTTTCTCTTGTAGTTTTGTTCACTTTATTTTTACCATCATCATTACTTTATTGCAGCTATTTCTTGGGTCTGTTAACAGCTACGGTCAGTTCGGAGGTGTTTAAGGCAGCCCAACCCGCCTTACTCTATTTAGTGCCGTTTACGTTGTTGCCACTGCTGCTGATGGCCTATTTGAAGGTAAGAGAAATGCGACTTAATATATATGCACATGCTTATATTTACTAACTCGATCTGTTTTTTGCAGGGCGATCTCCGGCGGATGTGGAGTGAACCTTTTATTGCGCATCAACCTTCAAAACAAATGGAAGTCTGAGTGAATTCTATCTTAAAACAGAATTAAACAAACCCAAAAAAAATAAGGAATAAGGGACAAGCGAACACCACACAATTCTAAAACTATGAATTATATCTCTTAGCAAGCTTTTTTTTAAGTTAGGTGATTTTCTTTTAGTAAAGTAACAGCAAACCGAATAATAAATGTACGTAGTTTTAGCCTAAGTGGGAAAGTTTTTTAAAAACCAGACAAATGTACTTGTATATGTTAATTTAATTCGGGCTTTACGTTCCGCAAAGGAAATACTAAGCACAGATTATGCTGAACGTAATATTGAGAATGCAATCAAGTGGGAGTTTCAGATGCGCTACAATATCACTCAGACTCAAGCTGCAATCTTACTTAAATACAAGCCTGTATATATAGTAAATGTTTAGTATTAGCTCGATTTTTTATTTAGCAACTGTTGAGATTTAATTTTGTTCATTTAGTTTTAAAAAGTATTTTCAATATTTCCAACAAGACATGAAAAGCGAACATAATTTCACCAACATTTTTGTATTCGTATCAATTATTTAGATTTTCTGTAAATACTTAGTTTTAATATCAATCACAAATAATAGTTAGTAAGTCAGCCGCAAATTAAATTCATACCAATTCAATTGTATTTTTCTACATACATTTCCGTCCCCGTTTATAATTCCTACATTCACTTACACACATACAAAATAAACAATGATGTTTTGCCAAAATGCAAGTGTTCGCTTAAAAACGTAAATAATGAAGAATGAAAGAAAACAAAAAAGGCAACAAACAAAGAAAACATATGTTGAGCTCTGTGTGTTTCACAAATTAAGTTTCAATAATTATAATTATTTATAATGATCAAACAAACCTAACAATAATACATAATTATAAATACATGCATAGTAGTTACATAATAATTTTAAGTAAATGCAATTTCGAAATATATAGACACAATAAAAAACGATAGATTGAACATAAATCACTTAAATATTACTCGACTGTGTATGCATGCAGTCTTAATAAACGGAGCTGAAGTGCGTGTTTGAAAAATATATTTTCTCATTCTCTTGTTATTTTATTTTTGCTGGAAAACATATTAATTGGGATGTAAAATATCGACATTTTGAAGTGCCTTTTATAAAATTAAAGTTAATATATTACGGAAATAATTATATATTTAAAAATGTTTTAAACCGCGGAAATTAAAAAAAAAATGAAATCCGAAAACAACCGATTACTTCGTGCTTCGATAGCTCAACAATAACGGTGCAGTGGAGGAGGGTCGATAATTTATAAATGAATTAGGACTATCGATTATTGTGGTGTTTAACCGATAGGCAATTGTATTGCGTTGTGTTTTTCTTCTGGAAAATAAAAATATACCACAGAAAACAGTGAAAAATTGTAAATTAAGTGGAGAATAATAAGTAGCAGTCGAGTGCACGCCACAAAATAAATAGTTAATAACGCGTAAATGTAAGTTGAATATGTGAAAAACGCAAAGAACAAATGTGTAGGTGTGATACGCATACATACGCATGTCGAGCGTGAAGCCAGTTTCGAAACAATTAAAAAACAAATGTGAAAATTGTATCATTTTGAGATTTAAGCTGGCCTTGCTCTGAATGCGCTGTGACTTCAGCTTATCATCGAATTTGCAAAACAAAAACAAAACAGCAGCCATATCACACACACACACATAACACGCATTCCACACAAATTTATAGATATGCGGTGTGTATGTGTATGTAGTACGTTTTTACGCCTACACTTGACGTTAAAGTAGCATTTACAATAAGCCCAGAATATAAGAACGTAACAGTATATTTAACGTATCGTGCGCGCAAATCAGCAACGTAAACGTAAAATGCGGACTTCACGAACTAGTTCATCTTGTTAACCCAGGAAGCTGATTAGAATGACCTAAACCTGATCATAATTAATAATAAAATTTAATGTTAATTTATTAATAATAATTTCCAGAAAACAAAAAAAGGCATATCCTGGAAGCTTAATTCCAGATTATTCTTACGATGACAGTTGCATAGTAGAGTAACCAATTTGAATAGCCTCTGCACGCACTTTCCATTTGGGTAGTTAAATCATTCATTCATTCATATTCCACCATGACAAGCATTAAGATATTTGACGAATATATTGGGTACATATGGAGATATAAAAGGAAGTTTGCATTGTAAGATTAATTCATTTTAATGTTATTTTGCAGTAGCACGGGCTTCCGCTTGGTAACTGTTGCATCAAACTGAATATAAACGGGCAACACGAGCCGGAGCAGCGCCAGCAGGACCCGCACAGACATCAGCAGCCATCGCATCTGCACATGGGTGGCAACAGCGCTGCGTCTAATGCGAGCGCTTTCAGCGCTGGCGGCTACATTGGTCCGACAACGAGTCTAGGTGCAGCCGGTGGTAGTGATTTGATACCTGCGCCGATGGGCACCGGCACAGCGGTGGGGGGCAGCAGCGCACCCTATTCCTCAGGCGGCACCACTTGGGAGGAGTTCTGCGATCGTCATGCACGTGTTGCCGCCAGTGATTTTGCCAAGGCATGCATCACCTTCATCAATGGCAGTCTGCCGCCCGAAGTGGCACGCAATATTCCCTATCGCAGTTTTGCTGTCAAATTTGTCGAGTATTTCTCACAGCACTACGATACCGAGTTCTTTAGACGACGCAGCAATTTAAAGACGGACATAGGCTCTCTCTACGATGGTGGAGGCGGAGCTGTGAGCAGTGATTTCGGTACGGAGGAGCATGAAGTGTCGCGTTTGTTTCCCAAGTCGCTGCTGCGCAGGCTCTCTTTCAAGGGACTGCGCAAGGGCAAGGTGAGCGTACAATGCGGACAATTGTGGTCAATGCGCCAGGTCATCAAAGGTTAACGTAGAAGCTCTTCTTTTTGCAGGCCTTCTTTCATAAGAACTCGGACGATGTCGACGGCATCAATAAGCAGAGCAATAAAACCAAACTGGCCAAAATCGTTGTCGAATGTCGAAAAGAGGGCATCGTTAATAATTTAACAGCCGAAAGCTTGGATCAAACAGCTGGCACGCAAAATTGGGAAAAATGCCGACTGGCATTGGTCAAGGCCGTGGGCGGTTATATGCTTGAGTTTTATACGCCACCGAAATCGACAAAGCCACGCAGCGGCGTCTTTTGTTTCCTCATTTCGGAGGCACGCGAAACAACCACTCTCGAGATGCCCGATCGAATGAACACATTCGTGCTCAAGGCGGACAATAACATGGAGTATGTGATTGAAGCTGAGAGCGCTGACGATATGCGCAGCTGGCTGGCCACAATCCGCTATTGCATGCGAACTCCGCCAACCCAACAGCCGATGCTCGACTCCGATGTAATTGCGGCAGCTATGCAAACATCGCCGGTGACCACTAATCCCAATACAACAACAAGCGGCAGTGCCGGGGCAGGCAGTGCATTAGGCGGCATACAGAACCCCCAATACCAGCAGCAGGGTGGTCTTGACGGCTCCAATGGCAATCTGGTCAATTCGCAGTCAGCGGACAGCGCTTTAACTGCCGCCATCGGCTCGGGCAGCAACAATGTAGCCAATTCCGCCACGGATGTAAACACAATTTCTCAGGCCAGCCATGAGTTGAGTAGCACGCCTCCCGAAATCCCCTCGCGTCCATCCAGAGCTGAGGGTGGGCGGGGAGAACAGCGTTTGTCTTCGTCAAGTAATTTTGATGGCAATGAGCTTGTGGAGAACGAAGCAGATGTAAATGTGGCCGATCTGACGGCTGAGATGCGTCTGTTTCCCTGGTTTCACGGCACGTTGCCACGCGCCGAGGCGGCTCGCATGGTGCTGCAATCTGAAGCAGCCGGCCATGGATACTTTTTGGTGCGGCAAAGCGAAACGCGGCGCGGCGAATTTGTGCTCACATTCAATTTCCAAGGACGGGCCAAGCATCTGCGACTGACAATCTCGGAAAAGGGCCAGTGTCGAGTGCAGCACTTATGGTTTCCGACCATCCAAGAAATGCTCGAGCACTTCCGTCACAATCCCATACCACTCGAGTCCGGAGGCACTTCAGATGTGACTCTCACGGATTGGGTTCATCACACGAGCAGACTAAACGATTCGGCCGCCAACATGCCAATAATTTCAAATGCCACCGCTGCGCATGAGGCAGACGTCATCGTGGCAGCTGCGGCTGCTGGTGGCACGAACAACGCCGCCAGCAGCTCTGGCAATGCGAATGGCACTGGACATCCATCGCCGAGACATGTGAGATAGCCAAAATTTTGGAGTCAATTCAGTGTCAGTGACGGTTTTTATTTCCTTTATTTGATTTTGTAACGTTATCATTTCATAAGGGAAGCGATTGACAGAGATTCCCATAAATGAATAATTTTATCAATAGAAATTAGGAATATAAATTACCAATTAGCATTAGAAATCATCTGAGATTAACTGCAGATAAATTAAAATTTCTCGATTATCATCAGCAGCAGAGCCCTATTAAACATATTGTCTATTAGTAAAATATAAATAAGCTTTGATTCATTAAGATAATGTCGCGTTATATAAACAGTCTTAAATCGCATTTCTAACTTTTTATATAAAACTTACATTCAAAAATGCTTCGTTCTAAATTTTGTACGTCTGCTGTAATGTAAAATTCTACATACTTATTTAATTATAGTATAAACCATTTCTAAAAGATATATGTTGTAATTGATTAGAAAAAATTTGGTAGATATTTTCAAAAATTAATGAATTTAATTTTCACTACTATTTCAATGATAATTCACTTCTTACATTAGAAAGTAATAATAACCGATAAACATTTACTTATTTACATTAAATATTCTACTATGATATTCTATTACTAAAAAAGTTACGCTTTTTCTTATATGTAATACAACATTGATTAGGGTTTTTTCTGCCTAAATTGCTTGATTGATATATTTCTGTTAATTTAATTATAGCATTCCATTTTGTAAACTATGTGTTTATTTTTTTTTGGATTTTTTATACGTTTTTTTTTTTTGTAGATGTTTAGCTCACACAAACATATTTTAAGTGTATAGCTGAAATCTAATCGTTTTTAATTTGCAGTGCAATGAAGTGATTACCATGAATCTAAGTGTTCGCCTAAAGACAAACGAAATCGAACTGCCACAGGAGCCAACTCTCGTCTATTTTCCGGAGCAAGTCTACTTTCATTTGGATCCCACAACACTGACCGTTGACCAGTCGCCGCCTTCGGGTCAAGGATTCTTGGATCAGCCGCATCTACGGGCGTCGAATGCATCACTTCAGGCTGCCAACACTGGCGCTGGGACGGCACGTCATGGCGGCGATACGAACGCCAGTGGCAGTGGTGGTGCCACCAACAGCAGCAGTGGCAGCGGCGCAAGTGGTTCAGCAGCCGGAGCTGAGTGCAGCGGACGCGCCATTGATAATCAGTATAGCTTCACTTAGGCTAGGCGCTAGCGCCAATGCATGTAATGAGATTTGGATCTTTTTCCACGGAATTTATATTTGTGCCATTGCGTAGCAGCAGCATCAGCGAAATATTTTTGTATTTTGTTAATTTCCTTCTATATTTTTTTTAAAAACTTTTTTAAATTTGCAAATAACAAATGTCGGGGTGTAAGTCGCATATTTTTCTTGTTTCTATTAGTTTGAGATACTTTGTGGAAGACATGAAGTAACTGAATATTATTACGATTACGATTATGATTGTATACATTAAATAGCTAAATGTGTGTGTTCATTTAAAGTACATATGTAAATGTTGTATGTATAACAAAAAATAAAAAGAAAACAAAAAAGTGTAAAATGTGTGGCACCAGAGGTGTAACACTGGCGAATCCTAAAACTTCCTGCTTTACAAGAAATACATACTTATATACAACTATATATAAATATATATACTACAATTCAAATATGAAATAATATATATATATATATATAAATATTTAAATTATATTAAAACTTATAAACTACAATAAATTAAATTATATAAATGCATATAATTAAAACTATATTTAAACCAATTCACGGATTCAAGTGACGTATGAATAGAGGTATTAAGGGAAATGTATTTATTTTTGCTTTAATACTATTTTTGAGATCACAGCCGTTGGCTAAAAAAGCTTCGATAACAAATAAATGCGATAACAATTCGAAAGTTCGCGTTTTGGAAAGCTCAGTTGGCTCCGTTCATGAGCTACTCAGAAAGGTATCAATTTTAGATATCGATAAGTCTCTACCTGATTTGTAAAAAGTTAAAGTAAAAAAAGCAACACAACTAAATCATATATACTTCTCAGAAGTCTAATAAGCGTCCAGAACAATAATAAGATTCAGTTTAATAACGTCTTCAGTTTTGTTTCAAAACTGAGACGGCCATTTGGAGTTAGCTTCTTTGTGATATTTAAACGAGTGTGACCAGCAGTCGAAGAAATAATATACAGAGCCGGAAAAAAAACAAAAAAGAACTGCTTGCAATGGATCTGGAATTGGATATAATAGATTCTCTGTACGCAATTGGCTACAGAAACGTCCAGCTGGATGGACTGACACAAGCCCTACATGGTGGTATTGGCAGCGCTAGCTTGCGCGAACTAATTTACTGGCTAGCTAATCAATTACACTTGCTTCGCAAGACCGACGAATATGTTTCATCCAGCCGCAAGGAAAACAATGAATTCGCGTTCGAGCTGTCGCTGCTCCTGACTGAGCTGGGCTGCCCCTACAAACTGCTTGTGGCTGGGCCGATGTCGGAACGCTTTCAGACACGTGACTCGCTGTTGCAGCTGCTCGATTACCTCACCGCCGAATTGATGGCCACCAAGATGACAATGAAACTGCAGCCAAACGAGCCACCCAACAAGAAGTCAAAGACTGAATCGCATCTGCAGAATTCGGTGACCCAGCTGACTGCTGACCTTCAACTGGGTGACCTACCCAAAGAAATTAATTCAAAAATGCTGTTCGAGTGGCTCACACCTAAACTGGAGCAGCGACTGAAGGAGCGGCAGCACGCGCTGCTTGGCGGGCCCCTTATGCGTATGGGCGAGCCGTTAACTGATTCCCAATGGCGTTTACTCGAAGCCATGCATAAGGATCTGGACGCCGAGTACAATTTGCGGCGTCAGATGATGTTGACGCGCCTGGAGGCGACTGTGCAGAGTTTTCAGTGGTCAGATAGCATGAAGAAGCAGCAGAAAGAGATTGGCGATCGCTTTCAGCGTAATCTTAAGGAGATTGAAAAACTCAAATACGGCGGCAAGGATACCAATATTGTGGCATTGTTGGCTGCTCGCACGGATCTGGCCATCATTGAGAAGACGAGTTCGGCGAATGTGCGTAAGACCACGGCGTCTAAGATAGAAAAACATGTGATTGGCCACGTGCCGGATCGTGGTGGACGTGTCAATGAACACGCACCACCGCCACCAGAGATGCCCTCCTGGCAGCAACAGCGTGCCGGTGCACCTGGTGGAGGCGGTCGCGGTCGCGGCGGCGGCTTCGACGGAAGAGGCCGTGGTTCCAATTTCCGTGGCGGCAATAGAGGTCGCGGCGGTGGTGTTGGTGGCCAAAACTGGCAACTGCCAGGACAGCAACAGCCGCAGCAATATAATCAGCCATACCAACAACAGCAGCAGCAGCAGCAAAACATGGATCAGCAGCAGTGGATTAACAGCGGGGGACGTGTCCAAGGCACTGGCTGGAACCCTCAAGCTAGCGGACGTGGCACTGGTGTCTACAATGGTGGTGGTGGCGGCGGACGGGATGGCTACAATCACTCTAATCAACGCGCTGGCTTCCGTTGACCTATTCTAGTCTGAGTTTGAAGTTTTTAGCTGCCTTATCCTATTACCTTAACTTAATTGTTATTTATTTATGATAGAATGTTTCAATGTGTTTTTATGCTCCCAACAACGTGCCTGTCAGCTAGTTCAACAAATTTAACATATTCTACAAAACACATAAATTGATATAGAAAAATATAGAAAACCATGGCGAATATAAAATCGCGCATCACGTTTATTATTTAAGGTTGAGTTTTCACTTTTAATTGCCGTTTGTTTTTGTTTTCCTATCATGCAGACATCACCAATTGTGAACCAAAATGTTGATAAGCTGTTATCACATTATTTAAAGTACTATTGATTTCATGCGCTGTGTTTCGAATTATATTAAAAATAATGAATTTCAAAAAGATTCCATTTTTTTTACAACAAAATAATTTGCTAGACCTATTTGATAATTTCATATAGAAACTTTACTAAAACATAAAATCACTTAATAACAAAGGCTTCTTAAAAATAGTAGATGTTAGAGGTGAAAAAATTTAAATTAATATTTGGTATATTAAAAAAAATGTTTTTCTAGACATCCATTTCATATTTGTAAATGATCACTAAAAGACAAAATTTATTTAATAATAAACCTTCTTAATAATATAAGTTTTATTATGTTTGAGGCCTTTAAAATTTTTATTTGGTTGAAAAGCTAATAAAAACATAATATACATTAAAAATTTTTTTTAAAAATATCTTATGCCTAAGGCTTTTAAAATAGTCTTATTCACTTTTAGACAATTCAAATTTTTTTTTTGCCTTTACTTTAATGAACATATGAATAAAGAATTATATTTCGCTCGTTGAGTACATTTTGTACATTCACTAAAAGACTTACCGCTCGGAACATGAGTTTAAGGACAATCGAAGCGTTCAAAGTTCAACATAGACTCTTCAAAATGAATTAGAACCGAATACATGATAGTTATGATATTTTACAAAATAAAATCTTCAATTATGAAAAATGCCAGCTGATCTGTTTTGTTTGCTGCGCTGATTGACTATTCAACCTATTTTGTATAGAACTAGGAACTACATAAATAGTACAATATTTAGAATTGGGGTAGATTTGCGATTGAATGGCATAAGCTACGCCCCTGGAAAGGCACCGAAGCATCAAACACGCGACACTCAATTGCCAGCAACGGCGCAATCTGGCTATATATTCTGATAATATAGCCACTGTTCATAGCAAGCAATTAACGTGTTCAATCAGCATAAAAACTATGTCGAAGTCATCCAAATGACACAAATGGCCCACACCGCGCTCCGTTCAGTTTGACGAATATATTCGCATAGATCGGTTGCACTACCACCAAGGAGTGATAATCAACATTTTGTCCTAACTCCTCAAGTCGCTTGACACCAATTAGCCGCAATGCTGATGCTCAATTGCAACCCAATTTTAGCGTTTTTGTTTTTTAACGTTTTTAACATCAATATTGTGCCTGGCAACGCACAAAATTTGTTGGATCGCTTCCGGCCCGCTCCCGGAAATCTGACGCGCACCGATGACGTAAAAGTTGTGTCCGGCACAAAGGTGAAGCGCTACGAGCGCATGACAGTGCCACTGGGTGGCATTTCAACAGTTGCGGGGGGCATCGGTGCAGCCGGATTACTTAGCACCCTGCTGCATCCACAGCCGCAATACGTCGGTTACGCTTATGTAGGTCACATTTAATTTGGCACGATTCACGCGAGTTAAGAGCTCTTCCTTAGGTACCCCAGTGGCAGGCGGGCGCTAGGATTGTGGGGGATGGCGAATTTGCGGCTGCAACGGGCGTGATCACTTTTCAGCAGCTACCCTATAATAGTGACATTAAAGTGACCATCAATGTGACGGGATTGCCACCGGGAAAGCATGCCCTTCACATACACACGTTTGGCGATGTCACCGATGGCTGCCAATCCACAGGCGGACAGTTTCCCAACAATTTTGTAAGTAGCTTCAGTTCAAATAAAATTCACCTAAACCAAAAATCTATTAATTTTTTGGCAACTTGTTTAAAGAATATATCAATCCCTTAACTTTAGGTACGCAATAGGTATAACTTTTGCACCAGTAGCCTTTTTTAATATCATTTTTAATGTGTAAAAAATTAGTAACTAAAACCAATTTAAAAAAAAAAAACAATATTTTCTAATATAATTAAAAATTATTTAACAAAAATCATTTTATATTGGTAATTTAACCGATAGAAAAAGTCACAATTTTTTGATGTGTTATTGGTTTTTTAAGACTAATGTTAGGTAAACTCGCAAAAATATTTAGAAAGGGTTAGAGTAATTGTAAAATAATAATACATCTCTTAATTACAAAGTTCTAAAATTTGTTAATAAACTCAAAAATATTGTACTAATTGACTATTAAACGATTCAAAAAAATACCTATAACTTTAAGTGTAAAAATATAAATAAAAAATACAATAACAAAAATTAATAATTATCCATGATAATCTTATAGCAAGGAGACACATGCTTTCTCTCACATATTTTTGATTTTAATCATTGATGTATTTGTAGCTTGGTAATCTGGAAGTAAAGAATGATGGCAGCATATCGGCAGTGTTTATGAGCATATACCTGCAACTATTTGGCTTAAATGGTGTCGTTGGCCGCTCCGTCGTTATTCACAGCAAGCCAATCGATTTGAATACGGCCCTCAATGCCGAGGTGTTCTCATCCGCGCTGTCCGTTCCCAACGCCTTGGCCTATCAGAACGAGGAGTTGTCAGTTGGTGCACCGATTGCCTGTGGCGTCATCAGTCTGATGAGCACAGTACCAATCCCGACTACCACCAGTGCACTCTAGGGATAATTATTTGATAATCATCATAATCAACATTAAAAGCAATATTCACTAATTTTCACGACAATCTGCAAATAAATTAAAAGTACTTATGCTAAAAATATAAATTTGTTAAATTGTATTTTTCAATTTATGATGTGAGCTTGAGTAACAACCAACGAAAAAGAACAATAAAAAAAAAAACAATTTTATTGTTAAAAGTTATGTACATATTTAATTTGTGATTAGGTTGTAAGAACTTCTCTCAATTTTCAACACCAATCTTTACATCTGAAAATGTATCAATGTTAAATTTGAAATGAATGTTAGAAAAACACTTTTGAACTCATTACAAATGTGAGATCCAAAAGCTATTGTGACTAAAGCTTTCCAACTGTTTTGTCTGCTTTATAGGGTATTAAGCAAATGAACTTATTACTGTTTGGCAAATTAACAGTCAATAAAATGCAGCTCAGCTTTTATTATGTGAACGTGCGGCGCATGTGTAACTAATTGGAGGCCTCCTCAGTTTGAATTTCCAAACTTTCTTCGGTAGTTGTGGTAGACTGTTGGGCACAGTTAAAGGTTGTAATTTGACATGATTACTATTAGTAAAACCCCTTTCCGGCTTCTAAGCACGTTGATTGTTGCGATGGTTGTCTGCTGTCATTTGGAGTTGGGCCAGGCTCAGATGCAGCCAGAGATAGAGCAGCCGGCTAGTACCAAAACTGACTGGCTGACATTTCCTTGGGTGCACCACAACAAAACTAATAAGGGAACGCACTTAGGTGCGGGGTTGCAGCTAAAGGATGAATACAGTCAGATGGACATATCCAGTTTCGCTGGCTTTGAGAGTCATTCTTGCCGCCGCGTCTGCCAGCAGGGCCAGACGCAGAGCTGCTACTATCAGCTAGTGGTGCACAACTATCGTCGCCTTGGCGCCGAGTGTCAACGTTGCCAGTTCGATGAACGTGCCTGTGCCGCCGAGCACTGCATCTATGGAGACGGTGTTGCCACGCCAGTGATGGCTGTCAATCGAATGGTGCCCGGACCAGCTATCGAGCTATGCGAGAACGACACAGTTGTGTTAGATGTGCTGAACTACTTAAGTGAACCGAGCGCTATACACTGGCATGGAGTGCACATGTCGCGAACACCCGAAATGGATGGAGTGGCCCTTATCACGCAGTATCCGGTGCAACCGGGCGAGGTGTATCGCTATGAGTTTCAGGCAGATCGCAGCGGATCGCTGTGGTATCACAGCCATGTGGGCTGGCAAAGGGGCTTTGGTGTGGCTGGAAATCTAATAGTACGCCAGCCGCATCAGGCGAACCCGCATGCACGGCTCTATGACTACGATCTGGTGGAGCATGCGCTGATGGTGCAAGACATTTTTTATGACAACAATGTTCAGCAGGTGCGCAATATTCTGATCAACGGCAAGGGACGCAATCATCTTAACCAGCTGCCTGATCAGGATGTCACGCATCGCTATGAGCGATTGCGCGTTACTCACGGCTATCGATACCGCATGCGGATCGTGTTAAATGGTGTGTTTAATTGTCCGGTGGAGTTCTCTATTGAGCAGCACAAGCTGCTGATCATCAGCACGGATGGCAACGATATTGAGCCAGTGCTGGCCGATGGCTTCTTTCTCACAGCAGCAGAGCGTTTTGACTTTGTGCTCGAGGCAAATCAATTTGCGAAGAATTATTGGATACGCGTGCGAGGCTATGAGCAGTGTGAGGAGCAGAATCTCTACCAAGGCGCGGTGCTCAGCTATCGGGGAGCCGCACGCAGAGAGTTGCCCCTAGGCAGCATAATGGAAAGGCAGCAGGGCAGAGCACTTAATGAGTCTACCACGTATATTAATGATTTTCGATTCAAATCTTCTAACAATGCATCCATCACATTGCTGCGTCAGGCGAACCAAAACAATAACAAAGATGTGTCCACTGTGGCCCTGCGCTCCGTGGAGCCCGTCCCGTGGCTGAGACATACCAAATTCTTAACACACTACTCCAGTCTAAGTATGCAGCAAGCATCAAATGGCGAACAGCTCTTCCAAATCGATGAGATTAGCTTCAATCCACCCGGAATTTCCCTGCTGCAGGGACGTCATCTGTACCAGGACGATGGCTACTTCTGCAATCGCAGCTCGCTGGCTAGCCAGGGACGCAACTGTGCCCGGGAGCTGTGCGAGTGTGTGCACGTTATACGCCTGCCCGCCTATCGACCTATTGAAATGGTCGTGGCCAGCCACACTGAAACCACACATCCAATTCACTTGCACGGGCTTACCTTCCGCTTGGTCGGTCAGGGTGTGCTTGGAAACCACAACGATTTGAGAAATGTAAGTAAGCTAGGCCAATCCAAAGCAATCTTAACTTAATTTGCTACAGATACGCCAATTGGATCGCCAAGGACGCCTGTCTCGCCTGCCCAACGACAGCGCTGCCGTAGCCAAGGATACTGTCCAGGTTCCCGGACTGGGCTACGTAATTTTGCGCTTCATCTCGGACAACCCAGGCTTTTGGAGCTACCACTGTCACATCGAATCCCATGCGGTCCAGGGCATGACGGCTGTGCTCAAGATCGGTGAGAACTATCAAATTAAAAGCATTCCAGCTCGAGTGCGCTGTTGAATTGGAAATACAGTTGCTGAAGGCTGAAACCTAGGATAAACTCGGTATGCAGCAGAGAGTCATTTTATGACCACCGAAGACGGCAAAGTTTTTTTTTAAGAAGACTTAACTCATATATGTATATTTATATAAATTAATAACAAATTTACAAAGATTTTATAATTCCCCCTATCGTGTTTTCAAACCAAATACTTGCTGACTTCAGGGAAATTGAAGTAAAGTTGAAATTGCACTTCTAATTGTAAAATATTTAAGTATTTTAAATGTAGGTATATGTAAGTTTTACTTCCTACTACTTTTTATATTATAATATAAGCGATTAGAATTTTCAATTTCATCGAAAAAACGAGTGAGCTTTTGTCTTTGTTTTAAGTGCTTATAGAGTAGTAACGAGACGGAGAAAGAAAAACAGACAGAGACAGAAAATCAGATAGAGAAATATAGAGAGAGATAGAGAGCTAGAAAGAGAAAGATTCCGCTATAAGCTTTTTGATAGCAATATGTGCAAATACTAACACAAAGTTATTTCCACTACATTATAATATTTATATCCATTGTATACTCAGGCTAGAAGCGAACGCTTAGCATTTTAATTAAGAGTTTCTTTATAAAGGTTTGAAGCCAATTGCTAAACCTTTTTAGAATAAGAGATGTTTGCGCTAAATGAAGATTTAAAGCCACTGCTTAATCTTTTTAACAGGGATATAACTAATAAAAGCGATCGATCAACAAAAAATATGCGAAACAACTCATTAGCTGCAGCAGCCGGCGGATCACAGAACGCCCTTTTTCGAGAGAGAGAGAGAAACCGCACTGCACAAACTGCAATTAACATAGTGTGGATATAAATATACGACTTACAATAAGCTTTTTATATTAAACCACGCAAACTCAAGTACAAATAAAATTCATTATCATTAAAAGTTATAATCTGCTGCCGTCAACAATTATATTTTAAATATATTCACTTTAGAGAAACATTAACTAAAGTTCAAATTAAATTTGTAATTATAAATTAAATATTTAAGTATTTTAATCGCAAAATAAAACCGTTTATGTACGAGTTTTTAATTTTTACTTTCCATTCTACTATGGGATTAGAATTTTCAATTGCTTCGCAAAAACGAGAGCGAACCTTTGACTCTGTTTTAGGTGCTTACTAAAGTAGTACCGAGATATGGGGAGAAATATAAAATTTAGTTGGGCATGGTAAACATGAAGTGAGAGAGAAGAAATCACATGTGTTTTTTTATATTAATGCGTGAATATCGATTGAGTTAAATGACAATGCAGTAATTTAAAATTGAACACAACTTTTTCACATTTTGCAGCACTGCTGACCAATATAAACATGTGCGTAAAGACACGCAACATGTGTTTACACTTATACATTACGCATATGGCAGAGAAGCAACTGGTCTATTTGGAGGAACATTAGCGACGCCATATCTTTCACGGCTAATTTGATTGATTTTGTAGCCACAACTAAAAGAGGTTTGTTTGCTTTGATTAAAAGGTAAACATCAGGTAATTTTGCAACCTCATACGACGAAAAATAAATAAAAATATGCTCACATTTTTGTATAATTTGTATGCCGGTTATCTCAGTACCAAATCAAATAAAAATTATACATAAAAGCAACGTGGCTTTAAATGTATTTTAACTTATAAAAATTCAGAGCCTATTTGGCTCAAAATTAATTTCACGTTAAACTGTTTAGAATATGAATAACATCACTGATAAGAAGGTGGGTTCAGTGCTTGGTTTGACCCTTGACAGTCTGCCAGATGGTGTGAGCTACACAAAAAGATTCTTTACAGGTACACTGCAAATTTATTCAATCAGTCTTAACTCATCGACAGGCATGTCCGCGAGTAAAACATACGAGCGTCCGGCCGATTTTATAGATCCCGGAAAGCCATCGAAATGCACATGGCATCTGGGTACCAAGGAGCAGACACCGCATACGCAACGTGGCATTGCGCATCGCAAAAAAATTACTCCGGACATCCTGTCAGTGATTGGATGCACGCCCCTGATCAGGCTGAATTCCATACCAGCCAAGGAGGGCATTCAGTGTGAGATGTGTAAGTATGCCACAATATTGTAATTATTCAGATTGATCACATTAATTGAGTTACTTTACAATTATTACGCAATTATTTCTCACATGTGCTGATATTTGTTTGCTTATATTTGCATCATTCATTTTATATATATTTTCGTTGACCAGATGCCAAGTGCGAGTTCTTGAATCCTGGGGGGTCTGTGAAAGACAGGATTGGCTATCGCATGGTTCAGGATGCGGAGGAGAAAGGTCTGCTGAAGCCAGGATTTACCATCATAGAGCCAACATCTGGCAACACAGGCATTGGCCTGGCAATGGCCTGTTCGGTTAAGGGCTACAAATGCATCATTGTAATGCCCGAGAAGATGTCCAATGAGAAGGTGTATGCGCTTCGTGCGTTAGGTGCCAAAATAATTCGTACGCCCACAGAGGCTGCCTACGATTCGCCCGAGGGTCTCATCTATGTGGCCCAGCAGCTGCAGCGTGAGACTCCTAATTCGATTGTGCTAGACCAGTATCGGAATGCTAGCAATCCGCTGGCGCACTATGACGGCACCGGAGCCGAGATACTATGGCAACTGGATAATAAGGTGGACATGATTGTGGCAACGGCCGGTACTGCAGGCACGATTAGCGGTCTTGGGCGCAAAATCAAGGAACAGGCTCCGAATTGCCGAATTGTCGGCGTTGATCCATATGGGTCAGTGCTAGCCCGCCCCGCAGAGTTGAACAAGACTGATGTACAGTCCTATGAGGTGGAGGGCATTGGCTATGATTTTCCACCGACTGTATTTGACGATAGTGTAATCGATGTGTGGATGAAGATCTGCGATGCCGACTGCTTTCCCATGAGTCGTCGCCTCAATGCCGAGGAGGGTCTGCTCTGCGGCGGCTCCAGCGGTGGCGCCATGCACGCAGCTCTGCAGCACGCCCGCTGCCTGAAGCCCGGTCAGCGTTGTGTGGTTATCCTGCCCGATGGCATTCGTAACTACATGACCAAGTTCGTGTCCGACAATTGGATGGAGGCGCGCGGTTTTAAGCAGGCGGTGAATGAACATGGCCATTTGTGGTGGAGTGTGCCCATATTGCAGCTAAAGCTGCCAGCTCCAGTCGCGCTGATCAGGTCCAACGCAAGTTTTGCCGAAGCCATTGAGTTGATGAAGCAGCACCATGTGGAACAGCTGCCCATGATTGATCAGAATGATAAGTATGTTAGCTACTGACTGTCAACTTTTGTTTTACTTATATTTGCTTACTCATTTTGCAGCAGCGTGCTGGGAGTTGTCACACAGGAGACTCTCATGTGCCAAATTGTCAGCATGAATTGCAAATTAAATGCGCCCGTGGTTAAAGCCCTCAACAAGCGAGTGATTCGTCTATCAGAGACTGAGAATCTTGGCAAGCTGGCACGCATTTTGGAGGTTGATCCCTGTGTGCTAATTGTGAAAAAGAGTAGCGAAGCCATGGAAACAATCTTGGCACTGGCCACCAAACTTGACGTCACCTCATTTATTGCAATAGCCGATGGGGCCAAGCTGAATGGTAGGGGAAACGGCAATCATTAGAGGCTTTCATTAGAATGTCTCTTAATTAACGTAGCTTTATATCTTTAAAGTGTAACAACTGCGTACATTCAACATTTGACATTTTAGCTACCTAATTTTGAGCTCCATCTAAATTTTACAAGCAAATGTATGTGTATTTACACTAATATCAAAGGAAATTGTCCATATTTAGCGTCACAAAATTTTAAAGGTATCTTACCGGTAACTGACCTAAAACATTAATAGCAAATTTATATTAATAAATCGTATTCCTAAATGTCAGTATATCTTGATAACAATTACACCGACGTAATTAATTTCCAACGCTTTTTATATTTTCAATTGACAAAGTAAGATAATTCCTATAAAAAAAAACAAGAAACACTAAATAATAATATTCTCTCCATATTCAATATTTAAAGACTCAAATCTCAACTATTTATTTATCAAAATCTTAATATGCATATCAATACTCCAAAGAATCACTATTCATCGACTCTTTAACATGGTCTTTGACCCTGTTGTGGGATTTGGTCGTTAAGTGTTGCAGATAATGTTTCTGAAGCTTGAAGCTCTGCTGGCAAACTTCACAGCTGCGAAAAAGATTAGATTAGAGAAATCTAAAAAATGTATTAATCCAGTAAGAGAATTCATCGTTAAATTTACCTAAAATTACGACTCATTGTGTGAATCATTTGATGGGCTCTGCAGTCGCCTTTTGTCACAAAAGTTTTATCACAATATTCACATTGGAACGGACGCAAATTGCCAGCCATATGTATTCTGTGTTTAAATTTATTGTTTTATTGGTGATGTCGATATAAAATAGTTGATCTCACCTCTCGTGCGTACTGCGATTGCTGCAGTGGCGAAATGTCTTGCCACAAGAATAACGACATGGATACGGACGCACATTGTCATGGGTGCGCCTATGATGGTTCAGTTCGCCACTTGTACAAAAGGCTGCGCTGCATAGCTTGCATTTATGGGGTCGGGTGCCAGTGTGGCGTACAATGTGATTGCGCAGATTGAATCCAGTGGTGAAATTTTTACCACAAATGTGGCATATATGCTCGTCCGCCAGACCATGGACTCGTCTCTTGTGTTTCTTGAGAAAGTGCCTGCTGTGGAAGTTCTGTCCACACTCCTCACAGCTGTGTCCAAAATGTACTCCGATGCTCTTTAGGTGCTCAACGAGTGGGGCAGAGTATTTAAAATCAACTCCGCAATGTTTGCACACAAATCTGAAAACATTTAAATTATTTACAGACATATTTCTCCATATATTAAACGTACCTAGTTTGTAGCTGGACGTCATGCACCTGATGCATGTGCATTTTCAGTTGATCTTGATTGGTATATGTCAATCCACACTGATGACACTGGAATTTCGGATTTCTCGGCTTCGTTTTATGCTTTTTTCTGATAAGTGCTGATGGTGTTGATAGTGGTTGTATTTCCACCTTTTCTTCGTAATAGTTATCGTCCGAATTGACAAAATCTTCCAGTTGCTCATCATCGATGTCTAAGTCTGTATTACGAATGATGTACTGCGTAGAATATGTTAGCATATTTTGTTCCACCTCCTCCTTGACGTGTAATTTGTTAAGGACTTGACTCTGTGCTTCAATACAAACTCTGCGAAATTCTACTGCAATTTCTAGATTTTGTTGGCAGTGTTGGCAAATAAAGTCCGAAAGGTCTTCTTTTTGCTCTAGCTAAATACAAATGGTAAAAGTTATAATTTTTATAAAAAGTATCTCTGTGTAGTCGAACTCACAATCAGTTCTGTCACCATTTTAATTTTCAGCAAAAGAATATCATTTTCTGAATTAAATAAATTATGTGCTGTGGTAGCTTCAACCGATTGCGCGCATGTTCTGCAAACGGCATCTCGCATTAAGATCTTTGATTGTTTCTTCCCCTAAATAATATAAATATTTAAATTCACGCTAAATTATGGATGGAAGTTCAGAGTTTACATATGCAAATTTCGGTTTAAAACTACTGCCTTCGTATTCGACTTCATCGTCAATGTCGTCATTGGAATCGAAATCTTCATTGAGAGTGATATTGTTCTCATCATAAGCGCCTTCCAAGTATTCTGTATCAGTATATTCATTGTCATCGTCCAATCCATAGAGGGAAGCAGGAATTTCGTTGCAAATTTTCAAATCCGAGCTGAACATTTTTTGACAATATTGGTTTCAGTTTAAATATTATTATTATATATTACCCTTTTTTCTTTAACATTTCCTGTAGGAATTCCATATCATCGGCGAACTCCCATTTAATGTGTGGAGTTTCTAAGGGATCGGCTTCAGTTTCATCCATCTTGAAACGGCTGTCCGCAGTCTTGCAATGGTAACGATAACACTGCCGCAACGAGCGCCAGCCAACCTTGCACTCGTGGGCTTTTGAAATACAAGAATATATTAGATACTATTTGAGGCATCATAATTTATAACCTACGATCTCTGGCCATCTCAGCTCCCACCGATAGCCAGGCCGCCTTTAAGCTTGCAAGATCATTGTGTTCTTTGTCTGTCACGTCCCACAGAAGACGCCTAACCCTAACTGCTGCAATCAGCTGTGATTTATCCTCCTTTTTAAATCGTAGAATTTTTCTATGATACATAATGCGGATTGTCAAACAAAAATTTTTTTTTGTTCAAAAACGGCAATTTTTTTTTGCAAATAACTGAACAAAATGAATTTTTAATTTACATATGTCGTGACAAAACACAAATAAATGCCGTATTACTTTATTTATTAAGACCAGCGTACACACCTTAAGTGTAAAGTGACTGAAGAAAGTTGACATTCACAAAAATTACATCAGCTGTTTATGACAATCACACAGAAGCCATTGTATCACACTAAATGTGAATGACATAATTAAAAAAAAAAGAACGATCAGGTATTAATAATTCTGCTCTTGTGCAGGTTGGTGAGCTGATGCAATGATAAGTATGAGGATCGCTGAAACCATTTGTCGCAAGATTCACAGCTGCAATATAAATTTATATTAACAAGATGATCTGATACATATATGTCTCTGTAATGAATTTCTTACTGATATTTTCGGTTATTAATATGAAGACGTTCGTGCATTCGGCGAACAGAGGTGGAAGTAAATGTTTTCTCGCAGTATTGGCAAGAAAACGGCCGTTCATTTGTATGGGTTCTATAATATAAAATAATAAAATATACTTTTAACTCGCACGAGTTCGATTTAACGAACCTTTCGTGAACTGCTTTACTGCTGGTGCCACGAAATGATTTATCACAGAAGCGACATGAATATGCTCTGGTTTTGGAGTGCAAGATCTTGTGACGGGACATTTCGTTATGTGTGTAATATCTTCGCTTACAAATATCACATTCAAATTCTTTTTTACCTGTATGGCGTAACATATGTAGTTTTAAATATGTGGAGCTTTTAAACTCTCCGCCACATTGTTCGCAAATCCATGTGTTCGCTATTTTTTTATTTGTTCCATTTTCCTTAGCGCTGAACTTGCATGGTTTTGGGCTTTGTTTTTCAGCTGATTTGCAATTAGATATACAGTTTTGCTTTTGAAGTTCTAAGCAGCCCGAATTATTTACATTTTTTATTTCATTGAGATGTTCACAAAAGTTTTGCTCATCCTTCAGATGTTGTATTGCTTTTCTTTTGGCCTCCCATTGCTTTTTGTGAGTGTCGAGGCATCTGGCGCGAAATTCAGTAACCTCTTCCAATAGGGATTTGCATTTAATGCAAATATATTGCGGGAAGCTTTTGTCATTTTCCATCTATAATTATTTACTTAAAGTATACAAATACTAAATATGTAAATTAAGGAAAACTTACCCACATGTCAGTGATGTCTTCAATTAAAGATATTAGAGGGTAGTTGAGTTCCTCAAAGAGCTTTGTGTCGAGGTCTTCATGTACTGTTATTCCACAGGTGCGGCAAAGATCGCGCCACTCTTCCATTTTGATTTAGTTAAATCTAAATCTGCGCTTTAAAAGAAAAAAAAGGTTTTGGTTTTTGTGTGAATGTCAAAAAGAAAATCCGGAGCAACAGCTGACAATATTAGTTAATTAAGGCCTTTTTTTTAAATGAATTTTTTATGAATATGTGTGTACACACTGATAGTAAATAAATAAATAATATATATAATATAATAATATATAAATAAATAAATAAATAATTTACGGATTTAGTAAAAAATATAGGTATTTATAAAATAAATATGTTGATTCACTGCAGAACTTCTGGAGAACCTATTTACAATCTCAGTCCCAGAAATATCTTCAGTCATGAGAACAAAACCATTCATCAAGACATCGAAGCAATTATTGGAATAAAAGTAATTCTCATGCTCTCAAAAAACCAACAACAAGCAACAAACCCTGCGGCATCGTCAATAATTTTAAAGTCGACAAGAAAAGTAGTTAGAAAGTTAACTGCGCCACTAAAAAAGAAGTTGGCTTGCGATCAATGCGGCTGGTAACTCCGTGATCTGTACAATACAAATGATCATGCTATGCGCAATTCAGTTAAAAAATGAATGCGGTTGTAAATTCTTCACGCAACCTCTGCTCATGCTCCATTTGCGAGTCCACCACAAGGGCGAAAAACCTTTTGAATGCAAATATAGCAGAATGGCCTTTCCCAATCGCTGTAGTCACGAGCGGTAAGTGTACAATATGCTTCATTTCTTTTGACTGACCTATTGGTTTTTATGTAAAGTAAACACCATGCAAAGGAGATGCCATTCATGTGCCATCTTTGCAGCAGGAAGTTCATTAGCTAAATTGGCTTAGAAAAGCACAAAGGTACTCATGGTTTGGGACAAAAGATCTATCTGTATGTATTTTGACACTCCATGACTATTACCTATCGATTATTATTTTAGCTGCGAATTGTGCAAAAAGACGTTTAAGGGAGCTACATTTTTAAAAAAAATCATTACACTACAAAGTTTTATCAGAGAGTTAATCAAATGATTAAAGATGCCTTGGAGACAGACCACCATCGGTCAGCGACGGCGATTATTAAATATCTCGTTAAGCCATTCTTTCCTTTATAGATATTTGTGTAGATTTGAATTACAAATTAAGCAAATGAGCCATCGAATATTATAAAATAAGTTAAGCCAAAATTCACAGCTGTCTTTCTGTTAAAAAGAATTTTCTCATTATAATACCACAATAATTTTTACTAAAGCAATTTAAAAAAAAAACGTAAATTTATTTGTTTAAATTGTAAAAAATAAGGATTAGCCTTTTTTTTTGATATGTTATCGATATTATTATCTCTTATAATAGCCAGTCACATGTTAACTTAGGAAAATACTTAAGTAACAGCCCTGCTCGTCTCCAGGCTGGTAATCTGAATTTACACAATAATATTAATGTAATTAAAGGACGCTCGCAAAAATGTCGGTTCAGTGCAGGACGTGTGCCGAAAACATTTTCAATCCAAATGCCAAAAATATCTTCGAGCAGGATGACAACGAAATATTACTAAACATCGAGACGCTAACTGGAATCCGGGTAAAAATTTATCTCAACTCCAGCAAAAATATGTATGCAAAACTTTGTAGTGCAGTATCTACAATGTGTTTTTTTTGTTTTAGTTATATGAAGAAAGAAATATGCCCAAACACATTTGCACCTGTTGTCATTTGGAGCTCTACCATTCGTTGTCGTTTCGCGAGCGCTGCCTAAAAACGGAGAAATTTTTGCAACACGAAAAACAAAAGGCAAAGTTCGATCCAAAAAGTTCGTCACAAAAAGATGTCCTTGCCGAAATTACCAGTGCAAGCCGGCCCCTAGGCGTAAAAATAAAAGACGAGCTCGTATTGAGTACACCCGATCCAACAGTCTACAATCAGCAATATTCTTCACAGTGCCGCCTTTTACGTGCTCACAAGCAGACATCGGAGAATTGTAAGGATACCTATGATACGAGCTGGACTAAAGCAACGCCAGTTGAAATGACTGTGTATATGCCAGAGGGTATCGTGAACCTCGAAGCGGCGGATGCTTTTAATAACTCACCAACCAGTAGTTTGCAAAATTGCACATCCATAGATGAGTGGAATAATGCCTTCGGCGAGATTTCAAATTTCCAAGACAATATATCCGCTGCTTCCAGTCTAATGGAAAGATCTTTTAATAGCCAGTGCTCTTCTGCCCGAAATGATAGCGGTGCGACTAATATAATATCCAGTAGCAAGAAGGGCAAGAAAAACAATGGAAAACCTACCGCGGATCCAAAGGTCTTTATCTGTGACCTTTGCGGTCATCAATCTTCAAATCAGAAAAACTTGCAGATTCACATACTGCGCCACAAAGGCGAAAAGAATTTCGAATGTGAGGAATGTGGCCTGAAGCACTACTCCAAATATTTACTAAAGCTGCATATTAGGGTAAAGCACCGAGGAGAAATGCCATTTCCATGCAGATATTGTGAGCAGCGCTTCTTTTCCGGCAGCACACGCCAACGTCACGAGCAGTGAGGATGCAAAACAAAACTACAATAATACAATTCTGAAATTGCCTTTAATTTTATTCATTCTTTTACAGAGTTCGGCACATAAGAAGTTTTTCATTTGAGTGCAAGGTTTGCGGAAAAAAGTATCTAACCAAATCATGTTTAAATAAACACGAATTTCTTCACACAGGTTTTCGACCACATCGGTATGTTTAATTATTTATATTTTATCTGTTGTAATACATTATATAAAAACCAAATTTAATTAATCAGTTGCGATCTGTGTAATGTTGCATTCCCTCGGAAACCGGGGTTAAGGATTCATTGCCGCACAAAACAGCATCAGAAGAGAGCTAGCGAAGCTTTAAATAATCAACTTAATGGTATTAAACAGATTACAGTTACCGACGATATTTTAGAGTTTTCTGACTCGATCATAGAAGAACTTGATGTGCAAACGGTGATGGATGAAGTTGTTTAAAAGCTAGAATTAAAAAGATGATCTGGCCTTGATAATCATACGTCGCCGTTGTGCGTCAGATCCTATTTTGCCATTCACATTTAGCTTTCGATAATAAAATAAAGCTGACTAGCCGGGTTATGCGAACATAATTAAATTGGGATTTTCTGTAAATATGTAAGTTGTACATTTATGTAGAACGTGTGGTGAAAAGATTTACCATCTCAATGCCATGAATCTCTTCGAGATTGGAAGTCGTGAGATTAAAGAAAATAGCGCAACGTTGACGGGAATTAGAGGAAGACTTTCCTTAGAATATAAACACCTGTAACTATCCAGTTGTTTTAAACTGATGTAAGTTTGGCTACAGTTTGATGAAGGTGAAAAATTGCCTAAATACATTGCTGCGTTTTGGACATAAACTATTCGATTGCATTCCGAGAGCGTTGTAGAAAAGTAAAACTTCTGCGTAATAGCCAGCTCGAGGAAATGACTTCTTTGGATCCACTGAAGTATAGTCCACGAGGAAATATGATTACTTTAGAGATTAAGAGTAGCAAACAATCGCAATCTAAGATTGTGCGGACTCATATGGAACAGATGACAGTTGCTCAAAGCACAGCTCAGCATGCCAAACACTGTTTTAAAAGGTTACAACACCTGCTGCGAACTGCCAAGCGCCCATAGCCCACCCGGAGGCAGATTGCTATACGAATGCAATTATGATAATCCAGCAAACGCAACTTCTTCCACGCCGAGCAAAGAAACAAAGAGGTTTATGCAGTCCGTGCGCAGTCATCAAAAGTGGGTTTTGAAAGCGAATTTTTTACAACATAGTCGGCAGTTTTTAAGAAATACGTGTGTGACCAGTGCGGCAAATGTTTCGCAGATTACAGGAACTTAAAAGTGCATATATTGCGACACGGTGTAAACAATTTCGTTTGCCTGATTGTGATACAAAGTATTAAACAAATCATCTTTTTAAGTTGCATATACGTGTCAGGCACAAGGGTGAAAAGCCATATGCCTGTAAATATTGTGGCCATCGCTTCTTCACGAGCACCGCCCGTTGTCGGCATGAACGGTGTGTAAAGGGCATGACTAGTTTTACATAACGGTGATTACTTTTATTCACACGAAGAAATATTCATTTGTATGAAAATTTTGCGGCAAAACATACCTTACAAAAGCGTGTATATTTAAGTATATTTATTTACGTTTTTATCTATTCTGTCACTAACAACGTGTAATTATCTTTTAGATGCGAAATATGCAATGTGGCGTTCCCAGAAAAACTAATTTACAATTACACTGTCGATCAAAGTACCATCAAGGAGCTGCCAATATGCTGGGCACCGAATGTGATATAATTGGAGAAATTTCCGATATTGCCACTGAAAAAGATGTGGCGGATTAATTTGTCGAATAATTTTATGAGTAAATAAGCAACGCGTGTTATATAACTATTTTTAAAGGCTAACAAATTTTTTTTGAAGCTATTTTGGCAGGAATAAAATATGCATTTGTAGGCACACTTCCAGAATCCTTTTTATTTGTAGCCGCCATTATTGATTTTTAATATAACCGGGATCATATTAAGAATTTTACTTCTTTATATGTCCTTATCTGGAGTAATGAGCCTATTTTATCTAAAAGTTTCTATTGTTCTATTGCTCCAACAGAGTGGATTGGAAATGACTGACATAGAGTGACATAATATAGAATAAGTCAAAGGAGAACTCCCGTTCAAAAACCGTTTAAACAGAACGTATCTCCAGTCATGCACCAAACTATGCATTATTCGATAAAATATTAGAGTTGGAAGTCATAAAAAAGAGCAATGCTCCATGATGTAACCACAGTCGAACGAAGGCCTAACAAAAAATTCTTCTGTGTAGATACTCGCAGACTCAACAAATTAACAATAAAGGACGCATTTTCATTAGTCGTGAAAGAAAGTTCGCTCATTATCTGTAAAAAAGTCGGAAAGGAACTAAAAACGTGGTGGCCGATACGCTTTTGCTTAGTGTCGAGGAGATTGTGCTTGACCGCGACTTTCTGGTTTTTTATAAGTTCGGAGTACCAGAGAACATTCACTCGGACCAGAACGTGATTGAGAATATGATTAAGTTCGCATATTTAAACGGCCTTGTATTCACCACAATGCAATGCTGCAAAACGGTTTTGACATCCACAAGGACATATATGGAGAAGAAAACCGCTTCTGGAATTTGTATCTATAATAATAAAAATATAATAAATTAAAATTTGGATCAGAAAAATTGAAATACAAATTTCAAAGGTAAACAATATACAAACATTTGAAAATGTTGGGTGCAACAAAACCCTAAACAGTGTCGACTTTAAATACCAAAAACCAAACAATTTTAAATGAGTTAGTTATAACCGCCAAACAACAAAAAAAAAAACCACAAAATATTTAAAGCTGCGACTTAAACTACGTCAACGATTATTCAAACAACTCAAAAGCCACATTCAATTACAGCACAACAATTTTAAAGTAAAACACAATTACAACCGTTTGGGTGCGTTGTAAGAGCAATGATCTTTTTTTAATTCTTGCATTCATCGTGCATGAACGAAAAAATCGTTGCATACTTTACGCAGATATGAAAAGCGTTTTGGGAAGTAAGCCTTGCTCAAAGTGAAAGCTTTGCTGCGGATAGTCACTGAAAAGTTCCTGAATGCAAGAGCTTTCACCCCCGGAAGTATATAAGCCCGGATCCGCTCTGAAACGCTTTCTTTTTTTTCGCTCGGGTCATGATGCACGTCGAAGTCAAAGTGCACATCGCCGGTGAAAAATTTGTTTAAACACGTTCATCGGAATTAACAAAGTTTAAATAAACTATAAGCTCCATTGCGGCTATAAACAAACAACAAAACCATCGCTAACGTTTTTATATATATACAGATTTAACAAATGTGGAAAATAATAAAAAAAATATATATAACGTTAAACAATTTGAAGAAAAAAATTACAAAATTCCTAACCAAAAAAAATAACCCCGCAACAAACCCCATCTTTGAGGATTGAAAAAGACGGCGTAAAAGATGCCCAAGATTAAGCATGTGAAAAAAAAAAAAAAAAAAACAATAATAATTTAAAATAATCGAAGTCAAACCATAATCCCAACCAAAAAGAAAAAAAAAATCCAATCCAAGACATTTTTAAGAGGACCCGAACGTGTCCAATGAGGCACCATCATCACCAACGTGTACCGGCACAGTGCAAACGTCTCATCTGTAGCCTAATCTAATTTTTGTGTATACATATATATATAAGTGATCTGCAGTTTCATTTTTATTATGTTGATATATAAAACTATAGCAAATATCCACGAAAGAGTGGCAAAAAATAAATAAAAAAAATATATAATTTACAATAATTAACAACATTTGATGTTCGTACACCATCAAAATTTATGGAAAAAATTTGGTTTAAGTTCCTAAAAGTATATTTACTTATTTTTTTTTTGGTTGTTATTATTTTTTTTTTTGTATTTTTTTATTGCTTTGCATAATTATTGATAGTTAAATTAAATCATTTAACAGAAGATCAAAAAAATTTATACATATTCATGTGTTGCATAATCTCAAGACTCAAGACTACTATAAGTTGATTAATGATTGATGTTATGTTTTTTATACAAACTTTTTAAGACTGCATTAAAAATTTCATCATTGATCTGAAAATTCTTTAGATTTCATTTCAATTGAAATAATTTAAAATTGTTTTTGATTATGATTATTGATTTTCATCATTGATCTGAAAATTCTTTAGATTTCATTTCAATTGAAATAATTTAAAATTGTTTTTGAAGATATACTTTAAAAACGTACCAATTTCTGTGAATAGAAATCTATAACCTTCATTCGATAATGAATACTTTCCCATTTCCACTAAATCTGCTTGCTCATGATCATCGATTACCTTTATTCTTAGTCTTCGACGTTTAAAATTTTTACGAGCTGTAATCCGTCTATCAAATTCCTACTACTCAGGATTCACTTAATGATTATTGATTTTCATATCAAGTTTTTTTTTTAAGTTTATTGTTATTTTTGTTATTTATTCATTTATTTATTTTTCTCTTTATAAACTAGAACAAGTTCTGCTTTTTTTTTTAGAAAAGTGTTAATTGCAGAACATTTTTAATAAGTTATTATTAGTTACAAATACTTTACCCATTTTCCACATACACTTCCACCAAGGTTGTACTTTTCTTTTAATTTTCGAACTTGGCACGGTCGTATAATTATAACTCTTGGCAGACACAAGAATCAATTTTTAAATTTATATTTTGACTTTCACCGTTAAATAAACTTCTCAATATATATATTTGCGAATTATAATTCGCTCGTAAAAAACTTTCTGATGTTTTCAAGAGGTCTTTTACCTCAATTTTATTTTTTTTTAATCTCATGAAAAATAGAAAATGGTATTTCACATATATTTTTTTTGATCCATATAATCTTTTTCTTTCAAAAGTTCTCTATCATTTTTTCTAATTTGGTTGGTTTTGGTTCTTAAAAATACTTGATTAACAGAATATTATTATTTTCCTAGGGATCACCCACCTTTTTAAGACGGTTTTTTGGCAAGTAGTTCTTTAATTATTAAACCGATTTCATTATTAGTGTTCCCAGCTGCCTGTAAGGTAACTTAAATTTGAGTCTTTCAGCGATCTCACACGGATCTTCCCAACACACATAATTTGATTTACTTAAGCTGAGTGCCATAAGACTTCCATTCTGATGCATCGATTTCTTATATAGAGGTGAAGACATTGGATCATAATTTTTTTAAGAAAAGTTTTTTATTATTTCAGAGAACTTTTTTGAACAATTTGCCCTGAGTAGATGACTTTTTTACGTGTATTTGTTTTTGATAAATCTTATCAATACAATAAATACATTCAAATCCAAATCATCTTAACCTTCAGATCTTTAAAGTCAATCAATAAATATAATTTATAGTATGATATTATTTTTCACCACATTTCAACTCAACTTTTGTGAACTTTTAGAACTCCTTAATATAATTTGCGTCTTTCGCAGTAGGTCCAAATATTTTATCAAGCTATTTCTGACGTTCTAATTAATTTTCACTAAGATTAAAGATCACATCAGATATTTCAATGCATATTTCATGCATAATAATATTCACTATAGTTTTCAGCACTATTAATTGAAGTACTATTTACTTGTCCTACATCTTAATTTTTTTACTTTCATAAACTAATTTGCTATTTCGTTCCCTCTAACTATTTTCTGAAAAATTTGTGTTATTGGTTTATACGTTTCTTCTAATATTCATTTGCGGCTGTACCTATATTAATGCTTTGTAATTTTCTTCTTAGTTTGATTCTTGTTTTCGTCAATGCTTTCAGAATATGTTCTTCCAGTTTTAACTATAAAACGAGCAGTTCTAAACAGAAAAAAAAGATTTACAAGTGGTTTTCAAGCATTTTGATTTAGTTTATCATTTGGTTTTCCGCACGTTTTCTCAGATAATTTCCGTTGTAAACAACAGCTGTTCTATACTAAAATAAAATATTAAGTGGCTTTTTATTTATTTATTTTAAAAGTTGAATAAAAATTCCTTTACTTTTTTACTTCAATTCGTTGAATTTTATTATAATTGCATTTTATTTTCTGTATTAAAAATTTTAATAGCTCATATCTATCAAAATATCTTATTTATTTATCTGCTTTGTAGTAAGCTACCCAATGTGTAACAGCTTCACTTGAAAGGTCTAAGTTAACAATACCTGATTCCCTTCTGCAAACTCGTTTTGGTAATGACTCTCTCATAAAAACACCTCTGAACAAGGGAATATTATTGCGGCTAAAATTCACAATGTCCATGTTTGAAAGCGGTTTATTAAGTAGGTTGTTTAAAATGTTTTTAAGTCCATTTTGATATGGATTTAAATAGAGTACATTGCCTAAAGCAATGGCATCCATGGGCACAAGTGGTGAGTTGCTACCAACTTTAAAAAGACTAATATCTGGAAGAATTATTACTTCATTTTTCTTTCGCCCAAAAGTCTTGTTTATTGCTTTTCTTTTAGCGATTTTTATCGCATAGTTTTTTTTTGTTTTGGTCCCATACCAAATTTTTTCATTGCTTTGATTATATTAGTTACAAAATAAGCAGCGACTCTTTCCCGGAAGTACTATCTGAGACCTTCACAAACTCCCAAGCTCTTTCGGACAAATTTGAATTGATGATATGACGATCCCTCAAATTTTTTTTTACTAATATATGCAATATAGTGATCTTTACACGCGGCATCTAATGGATTTATTCCCTTTTCGTCTTCTATCTATAAATTTTATAGCTTTGTTCCTGAATAGGGGGAATTTATTATTTTATCAATAAGACCTCGACAAACTTTTGCCACCTTTGCCGCTGATGGTCCGCAAACCGCACTTCAGGCCCCCGTCACACTTTCTTAGGAGTGACCACTTAGTCCCTCCGCTTTTTTGCCTTCTTTATGGCATCATCTGGAGTAAGTCCTTGCTGGAGGTATCTTAGATACCACTTGGCCCTTGAGCCACAGAGGTTGCGACGGTTCGGGTCATCCAGCCCACCGGGTTGTCCCCTTGGTGGTAGGAGATCTACCCTCATTTTTGCCCTCTGCTTCGTTGCCGGTTGTGGTGGTCCGATTACCACATTCCCGCGCACTGACGTTTTGGCATGCTGTGCGGCATGCCTGCGGCACTCTCCTGTATATTACTGGAGTAGAACGTTTTGGAGGATGGTCTGAATGCTTGGGATCAGTCGGAGGGTCCACCAAGCTTAGCTGGCTGCTGCGCATCTCGACTGGCACGTGGCAATTGAGCTTTCCCTCATCGATCGGGTAATCTTGGCTAAAGAGGCTGAGCCCTTCTGGGAATTTCTCTTTGCTCCTATTAGCTTCAATTCACTGGCCAAAATGTCGATTGGGAGCATTCCGGCAAGGACTATTTCTGCCTCATCCGTGACTGTGTGGAAGCCTGACATCACTCGCAGCAAGCTCAGTCTGTAGGGAGCAGATAAATTTTGCGTAGTCCTTACCTGCTGGAAATAGCTTATGTCCTTATGCACGTTTGTATTTTTTTTAAGGTTTCGCACTGGATTTGTAAATCTTCCGGAAATACATATTCAATATGGGACCTGAAGCTTAGCCTATTGTCCAGCAAGACGCCTAGGTATTTTATTGCTTCCTTGGATTTGACAATGTCGTTGTTGACTTGCATCTGTACGTACTTTATTACTTTGCGGCTTGTAAAGAGTATTGCCACTCTTATTGCAGCGTTCGCTGCGGCATCTATTTTCATTCACTCCTTGACCACGACACGAGCTAGAGAACGAACGTCTGCTTCCCACAGTGTCACTCACAAGACTCCGGAATCCAAGCTATCCATGCTTACATAGTTTTAGGACCTATCCCTTTTGGGTCTTTCTCATCCTGGAGACCGCCGTCTGCCTTTACCTTTTGGATTATCAACGCATTGCAAGTCTCCCCCTTTACAGCGATGAGTATGGCATCTGGGCGCGCTTTCTTTATGATGACTCCTGTTTTTCTGGCCTTTATCCTTTGGGTAACTGCTCGCCATGTAGGTTCTCGGTTAATATCTCTTTGGCAGGATGATATCGACTGGACCAGGTTTTTTTTTGCGCATTCCTTTTATTGACATAACATCTTCCGTCAAAACTCTTTTGTTGATCACCCTTGCAGTAGACACGCTTTTCTTAGCTGATTTATTTCCTCATTCTACGAATAGTAGTATGTTGCACGTCTGCTTCGTTTTCTCCTAAGCATGGAAAAATCGCATGCGTAGCCTTACCACCATTTTGTTGGTAAATTGCTCGGTAGGTGCGGTCTCGGTGCGACTATTACATCATCTAGGCAATGTCCCTTCCATTTGCTTTGCGGTCTTTCGTCGATCACAAAGTACATATCTTGGTGGACACTTTCAAAACTTTTGTACAAATGTTAGAATACTTTGAATGTATTTATGGTCTTTGTAATCTTAGAAAGCTCTAGTTTCGAAATTTATTGAAATTAAAATCTGAATGTACCAATATAAATCTCGTATAAAACTTTCGCTACCCGCAACGCGCCTCAGCTCATCCCCATCCAAAAAACTCTCACAAGGGATTACTAGAAAATAATAAATATATATAAAAATTCAATTTTTTCCCTTATATATATATATGTATAATATATATTATATTATATTATATTATATATAAGTGATCTGCAGTTTCATTTTTATTATGTTGATATATAAAACTATAGCAAATATCAACGAAATAGTGGCAAAAAATAAATAAAAAAAATATATAATTTACATTAATTAACAACATTTGATGTTCGTACACCATCAAAATTTATGGAAAAAATTTGGTTTAAGTTCCTAAAAGTATATTTACTTATTTTTTTTTGGTTGTTATTATTTTTTTTTTTGTATTTTTTTATTGCTTTGCATAATTATTGATAGTTAAATTAAATCATTTAACAGAAGATCAAAAAAATTTATACATATTCATGTGTTGCATAATCTCAAGACTCAAGACTACTATAAGTTGATTAATGATTGATGTTATGTTTTTTATACAAACTTTTTAAGGCTGCATTAAAAAATTCGTTTTCATCATTGATCTGAAAATTCTTTAGATTTCATTTCAATTGAAATAATTTAAAATTGTTTTTGAAGATATACTTTAAAAACGTACCAATTTCTGTCAATAGAAATCTATAACCTTCATTCGATAATGAATACTTTCCCATTTCCACTAAATCTGCTTGCTCATGATCATCGATTACCTTTATTCTTAGTCTTCGACGTTTAAAATTTCTACGAGCTGTAATCCGTCTATCAAATTCCTACTACTCAGGATTCACTTAATGATTATTGATTTTCATATCAAGTTTTTTTTTTAAGTTTATTGTTATTTTTGTTATTTATTCATTTATTTATTTTTCTCTTTATAAACTAGAACAAGTTCTGCTTTTTTTTTTAGAAAAGTGTTAATTGCAGAACATTTTTAATAAATTATTATTAGTTACCAATACTTTACCCATTTTCCACATACACTTCCACCAAGGTTGTACTTTTCTTTTAATTTTCGAACTTGGCACGGTCGTATAATTATAACTCTTGGCAGACACAAGAATCAATTTTTAAATTTATATTTTGACTTTCACCGTTAAATAAACTTCTCAATATATATATTTGCGAATTATAATTCGCTCGTAAAAAACTTTCTGATATTTTCAAGAGGTCTTTTACCTCAATTTTATTTTTTTTTAATCTCATGAAAAATAGAAAATGGTATTTGACATATATTTTTTTTGATCCATATAATCTTTTTCTTTCAAAAGTTCTCTATCATTTTTTCTAATTTGGTTTTCTTAAAAATACTTGATTAACAGCCTATTATTTTCCTAGGGATCACCCACCTTTTTAAGACGGTTTTTTGGCAAGTAGTTCTTTAATTATTAAACCGATTTCATTATTAGTGTTCCCAGCTGCCTGTAAGGTAACTTAAATTTTAGTCTTTCAGCGATCTCACACGGATCTTCCCAACATACATAATTTGATTTACTTAAGCTGAGTGCCATAAGACTTCCATTCTGATGCATCGATTTCTTATATAGAGGTGAAGACATTGGATCATAATTTTTTTAAGAAAAGTTTTTTATTATTTCAGAGAACTTTTTTGAACAATTTGCCCTGAGTAGATGACTTTTTTACGTGTATTTGTTTTTGATAAATCTTATCAATACAATAAATACATTCAAATCCAAATCATCTTAACCTTCAGATCTTTAAAGTCAATCAATAAATATAATTTATAGTATGATATTATTTTTCACCACATTTCAACTCAACTTTTGTGAACTTTTAGAACTCCTTAATATAATTTGCGTCTTTCGCAGTAGGTCCAAATATTTTATCAAGCTATTTCTGACGTTCTAATTAATTTTCACTAAGATTAAAGATCACATCAGATATTTCAATGGCTTGACTATAATCTTCATTTCTAATTGTAATAGGTTAATTATACCTCTCCTCGCTTGGTGTATACGATACCTTCTGTGCTTGAAGCTCAGATATTCCTATATTTCATGCATAATAATATTCACTATAGTTTTCAGCACTATTAATTGAAGTACTATTTACTTGTCCTACATCTTAATTTTTTTACTTTCATAAACTAATTTGCTATTTCGTTCCCTCTAACTATTTTCTGAAAAATTTGTGTTATTGGTTTATACGTTTCTTCTAATATTCATTTGCGGCTGTACCTATATTAATGCTTTGTAATTTTCTTCTTAGTTTGATTCTTGTTTTCGTCAATGCTTTCAGAATATGTTCTTCCAGTTTTAACTATAAAACGAGCAGTTCTAAACAGAAAAAAAAGATTTACAAGTGGTTTTCAAGCATTTTGATTTAGTTTATCATTTGGTTTTCCGCACGTTTTCTCAGATAATTTCCGTTGTAAACAACAGCTGTTCTATACTAAAATAAAATATTAAGTGGCTTTTTATTTATTTATTTTAAAAGTTGAATAAAAATTCCTTTACTTTTTTACTTTAATTCGTTGAATTTTATTATAATTGCATTTTATTTTCTGTATTAAAAATTTTAATAGCTCATATCTATCAAAATATCTTATTTATTTATCTGCTTTGTAGTAAGCTACCCAATGTGTAACAGCTTCACTTGAAAGGTCTAAGTTAACAATACCTAATTCCCTTCTGCAAACTCGTTTTGGTAATGACTCTCTCATAAAAACACCTCTGAACAAGGGAATATTATTGCGGCTAAAATTCACAATGTCCATGTTTGAAAGCGGTTTATTAAGTAGGTTGTTTAAAATGTTTTTAAGTCCATTTTGATATGGATTTAAATAGAGTACATTGCCTAAAGCAATGGCATCCATGGGCACAAGTGGTGAGTTGCTACCAACTTTAAAAAGACTAATATCTGGAAGAATTATTACTTCATTTTTCTTTCGCCCAAAAGTCTTGTTTATTGCTTTTCTTTTAGCGATTTTTATCGCATAGTTTTTTTTTGTTTTGGTCCCATACCAAATTTTTTCATTGCTTTGATTATATTAGTTACAAAATAAGCAGCGACTCTTTCCCGGAAGTACTATCTGAGACCTTCACAAACTCCCAAGCTCTTTCGGACAAATTTGAATTGATGATATGACGATCCCTCAAATTTTTTTTTACTAATATATGCAATATAGTGATCCTTACACGCGGCATCTAATGGATTTATTCCCTTTTCGTCTCCTATCTATAAATTTTATAGCTTTGTTCCTGAATAGGGGGAATTTATTATTTTATCAATAAGACCTCGACAAACTTTTGCCACCTTTGCCGCTGATGGTCCGCAAACCGCACTTCTGGCCCCCGTCACACTTTCTTAGGAGTGACCACTTAGTCCCTCCGCTTTTTTGCCTTCTTTATGGCATCATCTGGAGTAAGTCCTTGCTGGAGGTATCTTAGATACCACTTGGCCCTTGAGCCACAGAGGTTGCGACGGTTCGGGTCATCCAGCCCACCGGGTTGTCCCCTTGGTGGTAGGAGATCTACCCTCATTTTTGCCCTCTGCTTCGTTGCCGGTTGTGGTGGTCCGATTACCACATTCCCGCGCACTGACGTTTTGGCATGCTGTGCGGCATGCCTGCGGCATGCCTGCGGCACTCTCCTGTATATTACTGGAGTAGAACGTTTTGGACGATGGTCTGAATGCTTGGGATCAGTCGGAGGGTCCACCAAGCTTAGCTGGCTGCTGCGCATCTCGACTGGCACGTGGCAATTGAGCTTTCCCTCATCGATTGGGTAATCTTGGCTAAAGAGGCTGAGCCCTTCTGGGAATTTCTCTTTGCTCCTATTAGCTTCAATTCACTGGCCAAAATGTCGATTGGGAGCATTCCGGCAAGGACTATTTCTGCCTCATCCGTGACTGTGTGGAAGCCTGACATCACTCGCAGCAAGCTCAGTCTGTAGGGAGCAGATAAATTTTGCGTAGTCCTTACCTGCTGGAAATAGCTTATGTCCTTATGCACGTTTGTATTTTTTTAAGGTTTCGCACTGGATTTGTAAATCTTCCGGAAATACATATTCAATATGGGACCTGAAGCTTAGCCTATTGTCCAGCAAGACGCCTAGGTATTTTATTGCTTGCTTGGATTTGACAATGTCGTTGTTGACTTGCATCTGTACGTACTCGATTACTTTGCGGCTTGTAAAGAGTATTGCCACTCTTATTGCAGCGTTCGCTGCGGCATCTATTTTCATTCACTCCTTGACCACGACACGAGCTAGAGAACGAACGTCTGCTTCCCACAGTGTCACTCACAAGACTCCGGAATCCAAGCTATCCATGCTTACATAGTTTTAGGACCTATCCCTTTTGGGTCTTTCTCATCCTGGAGACCGCCGTCTGCCTTTACCTTTTGGATTATCAACGCATTGCAGGTCTCCCCCTTTACAGCGATGAGTATGGCATCTGGGCGCGCTTTCTTTATGATGACTCCTGTTTTTCTGGCCTTTCTCCTTTGGGTAACTGCTCGCCATGTAGGTTCTCGGTTAATATCTCTTTGGCAGGATGATATCGACTGGACCAGGTTTTTTTTTGCGCATTCCTTTTATTGACATAACATCTTCCGTCAAAACTCTTTTGTTGATCACCCTTGCAGTAGACACGCTTTTCTTAGCTGATTTATTTCCTCATTCTACGAATAGTAGTATGTTGCACGTCTGCTTCGTTTTCTCCTAAGCATGGAAAAATCGCATGCGTAGCCTTACCACCATTTTGTTGGTAAATTGCTCGGTAGGTGCGGTCTCGGTGCGACTATTACATCATCTAGGCAATGTCCCTTCCATTTGCTTTGCGGTCTTTCGTCGATCACAAAGTACATATCTTGGTGGACACTTTCAAAACTTTTGTACAAATGTTAGAATACTTTGAATGTATTTATGGTCTTTGTAATCTTAGAAAGCTCTAGTTTCGAAATTTATTGAAATTAAAATCTGAATGTACCAATATAAATCTCGTATAAAACTTTCGCTACCCGCAACGCGCCTCAGCTCATCCCCATCCAAAAAACTCTCACAAGGGATTACTAGAAAATAATAAATATATATAAAAATTCAATTTTTTCCTTTATATATATATATATAATATATATTATATTATATTATATTATATATAAGTGATCTGCAGTTTCATTTTTATTATGTTGATATATAAAACTATAGCAAATATCCACGAAAGAGTGGCAAAAAATAAATAAAAAAATATATAATTTACAATAATTAACAACATTTGATGTTCGTACACCATCAAAATTTATGGAAAAAATTTGGTTTAAGTTCCTAAAAGTATATTTACTTATTTTTTTTTGGTTGTTATTATTTTTTTTTTTGTATTTTTTTATTGCTTTGCATAATTATTGATAGTTAAATTAAATCATTTAACAGAAGATCAAAAAAATTTATACATATTCATGTGTTGCATAAACTCAAGACTCAAGACTACTATAAGTTGATTAATGATTGATGTTATGTTTTTTATACAAACTTTTTAAGGCTGCATTAAAATATTCGTTTTCATCATTGATCTGAAAATTCTTTAGATTTCATTTCAATTGAAATAATTTAAAATTGTTTTTGATTATGATTATTGATTTTCATCATTGATCTGAAAATTCTTTAGATTTCATTTCAATTGAAATAATTTAAAATTGTTTTTGAAGATATACTTTAAAAACGTACCAATTTCTGTCAATAGAAATCTATAACCTTCATTCGATAATGAATACTTTCCCATTTCCACTAAATCTGCTTGCTCATGATCATCGATTACCTTTATTCTTAGTCTTCGACGTTTAAAATTTCTACGAGCTGTAATCCGTCTATCAAATTCCTACTACTCAGGATTCACTTAATGATTATTGATTTTCATATCAAGTTTTTTTTTTAAGTTTATTGTTATTTTTGTTATTTATTCATTTATTTATTTTTCTCTTTATAAACTAGAACAAGTTCTGCTTTTTTTTTTAGAAAAGTGTTAATTGCAGAACATTTTTAATAAATTATTATTAGTTACCAATACTTTACCCATTTTCCACATACACTTCCACCAAGGTTGTACTTTTCTTTTAATTTTCGAACTTGGCACGGTCGTATAATTATAACTCTTGGCAGACACAAGAATCAATTTTTAAATTTATATTTTGACTTTCACCGTTAAATAAACTTCTCAATATATATATTTGCGAATTATAATTCGCTCGTAAAAAACTTTCTGATATTTTCAAGAGGTCTTTTACCTCAATTTTATTTTTTTTTAATCTCATGAAAAATAGAAAATGGTATTTGACATATATTTTTTTTGATCCATATAATCTTTTTCTTTCAAAAGTTCTCTATCATTTTTTCTAATTTGGTTTTCTTAAAAATACTTGATTAACAGCCTATTATTTTCCTAGGGATCACTCACCTTTTTAAGACGGTTTTTTGGCAAGTAGTTCTTTAATTATTAAACCGATTTCATTATTAGTGTTCCCAGCTGCCTGTAAGGTAACTTAAATTTTAGTCTTTCAGCGATCTCACACGGATCTTCCCAACACACATAATTTGATTTACTTAAGCTGAGTGCCATAAGACTTCCATTCTGATGCATCGATTTCTTATATAGAGGTGAAGACATTGGATCATAATTTTTTTAAGAAAAGTTGTTTATTATTTCAGAGAACTTTTTTGAACAATTTGCCCTGAGTAGATGACTTTTTTACGTGTATTTGTTTTTGATAAATCTTATCAATACAATAAATACATTCAAATCCAAATCATCTTAACCTTCAGATCTTTAAAGTCAATCAATAAATATAATTTATAGTATGATATTATTTTTCACCACATTTCAACTCAACTTTTGTGAACTTTTAGAACTCCTTAATATAATTTGCGTCTTTCGCAGTAGGTCCAAATATTTTATCAAGCTATTTCTGACGTTCTAATTAATTTTCACTAAGATTAAAGATCACATCAGATATTTCAATGGCTTGACTATAATCTTCATTTCTAATTGTAATAGGTTAATTATACCGGGTTGTCCCCTTGGTGGTAGGAGAGCTACCCTCATTTTTGCCCTCTGCTTCGTTGCCGGTTGTGGTGGTCCGATTACCACATTTCCGCGCACTGACGTTTTGGCATGCTGTGCGGCATGCCTGCGGCACTCTCCTGTATATTACTGGAGTAGAACGTTTTGGAGGATGGTCTGAATGCTTGGGATCAGTCGGAGGGTCCACCAAGCTTAGCTGGCTGCTGCGCATCTCGACTGGCACGTGGCAATTGAGCTTTCCCTCATCGATCGGGTAATCTTGGCTAAAGAGGCTGAGCCCTTCTGGGAATTTCTCTTTGCTCCTATTAGCTTCAATTCACTGGCCAAAATGTCGATTGGGAGCATTCCGGCAAGGACTATTTCTGCCTCATCCGTGACTGTGTGGAAGCCTGACATCACTCGCAGCAAGCTCAGTCTGTAGGGAGCAGATAAATTTTGCGTAGTCCTTACCTGCTGGAAATAGCTTATGTCCTTATGCACGTTTGTGTTTTTTTTAAGGTTTCGCACTGGATTTGTAAATCTTCCGGAAATACATATTCAATATGGGACCTGAAGCTTAGCCTATTGTCCAGCAAGACGCCTAGGTATTTTATTGCTTCCTTGGATTTGACAATGTCGTTGTTGACTTGCATCTGTACGTACTCGATTACTTTGCGGCTTGTAAAGAGTATTGCCACTCTTATTGCAGCGTTCGCTGCGGCATCTATTTGCATTCACTCCTTGACCACGACACGAGCTAGAGAACGAACGTCTGCTTCCCACAGTGTCACTCACAAGACTCCGGAATCCAAGCTATCCATGCTTACATAGTTTTAGGACCTATCCCTTTTGGGTCTTTCTCATCCTGGAGACCGCCGTCTGCCTTTACCTTTTGGATTATCAACGCATTGCAGGTCTCCCCCTTTACAGCGATGAGTATGGCATCCCCATCCAAAAAACTCTCACAAGGGATTACTAGAAAATAAAAAATATATATAAAAATTCAATTTTTTCCTTTACGTGTGAGTGTACCGCTCCCACATGTTCCGACTAAAAAATATATAGCGGACTTCTTTCACTTCATTACCTGCTTGTCCGATCGATCATATTATCCGTTGAAATTCCAACCTTTCGATTAACTATATTTAATATAAAAGCAAAGGTTGGTGGTGATAAAAAGACATTGAATCACCGGCATACATACAAACTCAAAAAATAATTCAAAAATTAAGAACCTGTTATCCGTTCCTTCGCATCGCGATCCTAAATTTGCACCCATTTCATTGTTACTTCAATAGAACATCTCCGAGTTCACCGCTTTCAAATGTAAAAAGTAAATTCTAAAACGCAAAAAAACGCAGTTGCTTTTAAATTAGCAAAGTTATAAACTCGAGCAAAATGGCGTTAAATGATTTAATTGATGGCTATGATCAGTATGCCATTCACAAGTCCTCCCTCAGTTTACAAAAGTAGTATGAGTTATGCTCTAAGACTGCAATGCCAGACATAGACAGTGACTTTGGTGCGGTCAGGTAGAATAAATATAATCATTGTTATTATGTCTATGAACGTTGCGCAGCTTAGTTAGCAAATCGCCCAAGCGTCCGCAGTAAATAAGCCACAGCCCGTCCAACTGGTACCCGATGTTGAGATGTTGCAGACTTCATGCGATATTGAAGTTTTTGTGAAACCTATCTCCCATGGTCTACGTTCCGAGACCACTTCGCAACCGTCTATATAGACAATTCTAGTTTAACCACTGTGGAAATATCTTCCGTAACCGTAAGGTCAAAACGTTGGGAAAGAAGGTTAGAACCAACCTTCAATCGTGCACACACTTGCTTCACGTGCAAAGATCGTCAGCTGCAATACTGTTTCACACATACAATCCAATCCACAAAATTCAAAAAATGTCCAAACATATTTCTCTTCAAACAGACAAGGTGCCTTGCCCACTAGCACTGTTCTTATCAATGCCTGCTATGCACGTGCATTAATTGATTCGTGATTAGAAGCCACAACTCGGTAAGCTACTATCTGATTTTCAAATCAGACAGCACTACTACAAAAATTTAAGAAGTGTTCAACGCACTTGCAGTTATGGCCTATGCATTATGCTTCAATATGCGTTGCAAAGGAATATCCTTTCCAGTCCCAACTGAGCTCAGCAGGCAGGTACTATCTTAAGCTCACCTTTCGTATATTCAGCTTCAAACGTAAGCAAGCAGCATTCGTTTTCCAATAACCTAATGCTTGTTGATTTTTTTCTATTATCGTGCGATTACTAATTTGAAGTTATTATCGTTCTTATCCAGCTACCCTACGAAACTGTCTTCTCGTCAAGAGAAGACCCGTAATTTGGAAAACAGTCGTGACCGGGGAATAAAGCCCTTTCCTCCATCACTCCGACGACCGTCACATTGCTTTTGGAATGGGGAAATGTCTGTCTCTTTCCAACCACGTCGGTGCTGGTTGACAATGTATCGAACCATTTCGAAACAAGGGCGCTTATTGACCAGTGCTGTCTGATAAGCCGGAAAGGCTCTGGTTTAGCAAAAGACCTTACGCTCCCGGTGACGCGGATCGGAAGAGTCGCATCGCATATATACGATCCCGAATATCGAAAAACTTCCGGTTGGAAATGATTTTGAAGGCTGAGCCTTCTCTCCGGGTCATTACGCCGACAAGTCCTTCAACGATCGGATAAAGGTAAATTATAGCACAATCTCCTTGGCGGATTATACCTTTATTAAACCAGGCACGGTCTACCCAATATTAGGATCTGACGTCTAGCAGAAACTTATCCTGCCTGGACTCATGACTGATCAGGACGGCCTCGCAGTAGCACACAATAATGTGTTCGACTGGGTTTCATCCGGTTCCTACAGCCAATGAGACAATCCGCAAATAATTGTAACACTGTAAGCGGGCGGGATGTTCTTGCCTGAAAGTAGGCCACAGTGAACTGCCGCTCTCTTCCGCCAAAACTCTTGGTTTATCCATCACCATAAAGGATATTTTAAGCAGCAGCCGGTGTTTTCTTTTGCGCCCAAAGCCATGAAACGACCAACAACCAAAATAAGCACAATAAAAACAAAACCAGCAAGCAACTTAAAATAAATTGACTATGTTACCCAAAAGTTTGACCAAAGTAGCGACGCGATATCTGTCAACACAATAAATGTATGGTAAACAACTTAATTTATGAAGGCCTCATGAGTTGGGTTAGGATTTCTTCCGGGAAATTAGGCAAATCTTGCAAGAGTAGATAATTGATTTGATCAGGATCTTGAGCTTCGGAAACCAGTATCGTGAACGAATAAGACGCATCATCAATTGATTCCCTCCATATATTGCGTATAACATAATCCCCTTTTTGGTCAATAAACGGGTTAAGGTTACGGATGCTGCTTGATGTTGAAACAGTCTATTTATCAGGCAAGCAGTTTATTTCAATTGAATTCTCTATAGGCTGAGCATGCGAAATGAGTGAGAGCTAAGATTCAGACAGTTCACTGCTGCTGAGCTCACTTAAAAGTGGAACGGATTTTCATTTGCAACGCTTAATAAAGCGGAATGCTCCATAACTCGGAGTGCCCGATCGAGTCTAGAAAATCTTTGAAGAAAGTTTTCCATTGGAGGCAATCTAGAAAGATTGCATTTGACATTACGTTGATAAACGTCTATCTCATGGATTGACTCGATTGAGATTGGCCATTATTCTTATGGCAGTTATAACCATTCTGGCCCGTGCCACCATCGACTGTCGGGTGCCTGTGTCAGGTCAGCTGGATTATAATCTTAGCGAATATGCGAACATTTATTGGCATCGACGGATTTAATCCTGTCAGCCACAAAGGGTTGCCTATTTGCATGGTAGTTTACTTAACCAAGTTAACACAATCGTTGAATCAGTCCGGAAATTTTGTTCGAAACGATCGGTGAACGTTTGTGGGAGGAAAGCCGCAAAAAGTTCTGCACAAAAAAAAAACAGCACTGCAAAACTCTAGCCGTGGTAAAGAAATGGTTTTTACTGGCGTAAATCTAATTTTGCCGTAAAGAGGTGAAATGTGACCTTGACGTTGGTCTCGATACAGACATAAATTGCAGGCCGTATGCACGTTGGGAAGCATCGCAGAAGCCATGCTTGCTGATGGAATTGTACCCATCTTGAAATGCGAATGTGTCGGAGATCCGAGAAACTATTAAGAAACTCTTTGAGCCACATTGTGTAAGCAATTGTCATTTGAGAACGGACAGCATTGAACACCACGCGAACATTGCAGTGTTTTTTTTTTCTTTAAACGGCTTTCGTTCTTAAGAATCTAAGCCAGCACGATAGACCTTGAGTGTCCCAATTGGATGTCATCTAGATTGCGAAAAGTTAGGGTGTATGTATCTACCATTTACATCTTTAATTGTAGTGTGGCTAAAATTCGTTTCACAGATCAAAGGAAGATCTTCCCCCTCACAAAATGTTGTGAGAAGTTCCTCTAATGGAGGTCTTAGGTCAACGGAAACCCTTGATGTGATGTAGTGCTATTAATTATTGGGCCAACGAATGACTCTTGCCCCAATATCGTAACAAAAATATTCGCCCAGCAATATGGATGGGAGGATATCTGTAATCTCCTATAAAAAGTCGGGTTAGCCAACTGAATGTTTGGCCGGTCCTTCAACGTATTTGCAAGAATAGGTTACGCTGGTAGGTTGCCTGCCTGGAAGAACAAAATCGAAAACTTCATATTATATGAAACTAACATAAATTCTTAGCCTTGGCTTGCGGTAAGCTAAAATCTATTAGAATACTGTTCGCATCAGTCGTAGCTGGCTGATGAAGTACCTGGGGTAGATTCTAGTGCACAGGAGCTTAAATCGAACCTAAAGAGGGAAGTCAATGAACTGTGAATGGTCTTAAGTCTGCAGTGAATAAGTGACATTGTGATTATATAGACAACATAATGCATTACTAAAATATTTATTACATTTTATAAGAGCCGAGATGTTGATGTTAATCTTTATTTGCCCGCCTAAACTGCAAAGTTGCCTTAACCCTATGAAAGAGGCAAACCCATCAGGAGCCCATTAAGCTATTTTAAATCATAATTAAATCTATATATTATTACAGTTACTCCATTTTTACTCGTTTTTACTGTTACTCCATTTTTAGTGTTACTCCATTTCTGCCAATTTAATTCTTTAACTTGAATAATATTATACTATATACATATCATTTCTTAATACTGACTCTCATATCAACATGCGTTGGTTATTTATGAAATGCAAGGTAGAAAGAAGTACGCATTTGCTCGATGAATTGAAATGAGTTAATTAAATTATGAAGGTATTAACATCAAATGGCGCAACTGTTATATGGTCATTTGGTTTGTTATTTTTTTTTTTGTGTAACTTACAACCTTTGCGTGCAGTTAAACCGTACTTATACCAAAACCGTTGTGTATGTTCATCATTGTTCAAGTATGAACATGAGACGCTGCGAGACTCAGCTAGTCATATAAAGACATTCAAATGGCTGCAATTAGAGATCAGCTAGTTTAAGTTAAATAAACATCACATTCTTAGAAGAATAAAGCTCAGCTATTCTAAGAAGAATAGACCACACACAGATTTACTCTACAAACGATGAAAAGCTCAGCTAGTTTAAGAATAAACATCACATGGAGTCGCCCCACAAGCGGTTCCGTTAATATAAATAAACATAACATGAGGTCGCCTTAAAAACGGCATCATATGTGTTTTGGTATAAGAATCATAGTCAAAAGGATGACGTTGCTGTGTAAACTTCAACACTGATAAGACAATATAACAGATCATTTTACAATTACATACCATACTAAATTAACTCTTTATAAAGTCAAATACCAATTCTTTAAAAATTCATTCTAAAGGAATTTAGTTTAAGGTGCTAACAATGGTTCTTTAGATTTCAGTCTGACATAATTGAAGTTTCGCAGCAGTACGGTAATTATATATTCATGACGCTTCAATCAACCGACGTTCATATACGATGCGATACTTGCACAAGTAGGCACACGCTGCAATAACTACAGCTGATTATCCAGGAAATTCAGCTTTTAAAGAGACATACCGACGCATGTGCGAAGCATGTAAATTTGAAAACTTGTTTCCCGTATTGCACAACAAGCCGCTTGTCGATCTCAAACAGAGAATTTATGTAGCTGCAATAACAGGGAAAGGCATTGACTATAAGTCATAAATTGGCTTTATAAAATATTTACAAAATTATTATTAAATATTGGCGAGAACGCACGTTTCGGTATTTATTCCTTTCATATAATATTAATAAAACGATCTTTAAAAAGTAACTTTGTTACGCCTGGTTAAAAGAACTTGTGGGATGGTTCGGATGGGGCTGAGCTGAGGCTACCAGGCGGGTCGCGAGTTGCGGATATCGAAAGGCCTCCCTTTGGGGAGGTTAGCTGAGAAAAATTCGAAATGGGTCGTAAATAAGCAGTCCCGGACAAACAGCGGTTACGATAATGTAAATCGTACTGACGAGGCGTTTGTGTCGGCACCTTCTCAAAAGCATAGCCTCACAAAACCCCAAACATCCCTGCACGAGTGTACCTACCCCCTCCCTAACCCAACATCTCACTCTGTTCAAAGTTTATTAACTTACCGAGGAATCTTCCCGCGTCGCAAGACATCTGAAAGACCGAACCATTGAGAGGGGGAGGTCATCTAATGTGGTAGACTATCCTCCACAACGTGCTAGTCCAGCACCATATAGGAGAGTGCCGCAGGCACAGCGTGCCACAACTTCATTGCGCAGGAATGGGGTGGTCGGATCACCACAATCGGCAACGAATCAGAGGGCAAAAAACAGGGTAAATGGGCTGGTTGACCCGAACCGTCGCAACCAGAGGCATTCAATGTCAAGGCTCGCCGACGACATTGTAATAATAGCAAGAGGCAAATACGAAGAATCGCTCTGTGACATACACTCACATAGCACTCAACCAGAACCCTACTAAAACCGTCATTGTCCCCTTTACTATACGGTATAAGCTGCAGAGGATGAAACAAATACGGCTTTTAGGGAACCTTTTAGAGATAAGCAAGGAGGTAAAATACCTCGGCGTTACATTTGACAGCAGGTTAAACTTTGGCACCCATGTGCGAAACACGATAATGAAGTGTTCTAGAGCGCTTTACACATGTCGTAGTATAGCTGGGAAATTGTCAGGTACGTCACTAAAGATAATTGCAGAGAATGGCCTGCGTAAGACAGGGGCAATGCACACCTGTCCTACAATGGCTCTGGAAGCCCTAGTGGAGCTCACGCCACTCCAACACAACATAAGGCTACAGAAAGCTACAATCTTGTTGTTGGGAAGGAGAGGGGAGCAGACACATACCGAGTCATAAAGATGCCCAACTGCATTCAGATGAACTTCCCCTCCAGTTACAACCTAGGGATGAAATAAAGCCAGAATATATATTCGAGCGGAATTTCAAAGTTCAAACGAGTTGCAAAAAGGAATGGACATCATTAGATGAAATCCATCCTATGAAACCACACACCATAAAATGGTATACCGATGGATCACTCACCAATCAGGGAACAGGGAGTAGTGGGTCCTCGGATATTATACCATTAATCTCTGGGGATGTACACCAGCATATTCCAAGGTGAGGTGTGGGCCATTGGAAGGTGTGCGGAATTTAATTTAAAGCCCAACTATCGGAATGCGGATATATCTATCCTACCCGATAGTATAGCAGCAGGACGAAGGTAACTTCAAAATTAGTCCAGGAGGTACGATCCAAGCTTGGCCAACTCACAACAGACTCACCCTTAGGTGGGTCCCCGGGCACAGGGAAATAGCAGGAAACGAAGCACCGAATGCGCGAGAATGGGTGCAGGCGAGAATGGGTGTAGAGATGCCCCTTATAGGGCCTGACTCATTTTGTGGCATAGGTAAACACACAGTAAGGCTGCAACTCAAGAATGAAGAAAGACAAAGGAGACTGCGGAGCTGGAGGGAGGAATAATAAGGCTATAATCATAAGCGATTTAAGCAAGTAGTATCCATGGGCAGGAATAGGCTAAGGATTCTTGTCGGTCTACTGAGAGGACGTTAAACAGATGGGTACAGATGGTGTCAGGTTAATCAATTTATTTCCCGAGTGTGACTTGTAACGAATTTGCTGATGATGAGGACCCCAATCAAAATGGGGTGTCCAAACGATTGTAAGTCGCGTTGATTACAACGTTTGTCGCTTTTGCAAGTTGCACCGCAGTTTCCTGAGCAACACGGGAAAATAAAAACAACTCGTAGAAGATTAAAGCGCCTTCACTCCAGAGACGTCTACACTTATGGACGTTAAAGTTAATGTTGAAGATTGAATGTTTTATGTTTTATGTTAAATCCAGTTCTATGTTTATGAAATTGAATAAATTTCCTGTTAATATTCGTACCTTTCTCAAATTTATGAATACGACATTTTGAATAGATTGATTAATATATACCATATAAATGCTATATAAAAACTTGCAGAAAGAAGTATTTCTGAGTAATTTTATTAATTAATATATTCTTGACTAGATGATTTCATCTTATTCCAAATCTATAATTAAGTAAATTTATTTATTATTGATCATCAAAATAAAGCGACCGGAGCAATGTGAAATAGCTCACTGAAGTGCTAAGTATCTAAAAAAAAAATATTGATAACATTGTAATTTGTTTTGTATCAGCTTACATTATATGCTTCTTACCGCTGCAAAACTTTGAAGAGATAAAGTTGAAAACTTGAAAGCTGTTATTCTTACAGGTCTCTGACTACAAAGTATCATGAATTCTAAGCTTCTTCGGAACTCTTTGTTAAACTGTATTTTGGATGTTTCTTCCCAGCCGGAATTATAAAGATGATACGCCGTTATTGTTGACTATACGACAAAAATAAAAATTTATTTCTTTAATTTATTAAACTTGGACAGCTTTGTGAAATGATGAACAAGTGAGAACTTTGCAGTGAATAATCAACAATCCGCTTTATAAAAGTTGTGGGTGATCTAAGCATTTTGTCTGCCACAGATGGGTACAGTTTCCTAATTTTGTGACTACCAAAGCGGATTATAATAGTTTGTTTTCATTATATTTATTTTATATACACTAATAATCTTTGAAGGGGAGTATATTTATTTGATAAATTGCTAATGAAACTGTTTATTTAATTTTTACTATGTGAATATTTAAGAATGAATTGCTCGAAAAGATTTGGTGAATTTTATATGTTTTCGTCTGTAATGTAATGAAATTTCTTCAAACAGGTAATTAAGATAAAGTTACAAACGCTTACTTGTTGAATTAATGTATCACCATTGCCGCAAAGTATGTAAAGCTGCGATATTGCCGATGAGATGTAAACAACGAACTTAATATAGTCGCCAATAAACATATTTTTACTCTGTTAATAAGAGTGAGAGTAAATTAAATTACCAGATAATTAAATATATATACTTACAGTAACGAGCTGAAAGCCCACCATGCAAATTAAAAGTGCCGAAATGGTCAGATTCACAAGAAGTATGGGATTAAAGAAATCTTCCAACCGTTTAGCAAAACTAAAAGAACATCTCTATAAGTCAAATTAAAAATATGTAGATATGTAGATAGTCACTGCTATTGGGTAGAATGCCCGCTAATCCGATTCAAGAGTGCCATATGGGCAGTCAGGCCAGAAAGAAAGAAAGTTTGTTATATTCGAATGCTTACCAAATAATCTTGTTATGATGTTGGGCAATGCTGTGAAGCTCGCGCATTTGTTTTATGTGAATCTGTTTTATGTTCGATTTTAAACAAGATTGTCCAATTGTGAAATCCATTAAAACGTCAATTCTCTCATGCAGCAAGCAAAATTGTCCGCATGTGTATGTTACAAAAAATCCAATTATAGAATCTTCAGCAAATAGAGTTGTAACTACACAAATGCCAGCATATGCTGTTAATATGTACGTAAGCGAATATGGTATCCAGTTGTTGTACGGGTTGAAAGGAAAAATCATTTTATACGGAAATGGCTTAGTCGATGCGTCGATGCCAACAATCCAGAATAACTCCACCAGTGGCAGTACACAATACATCAGTATAAGACAAGACAGCAAAACACTCATCACTCGATAGGTAGTCATCCTTTTGCGGCACTCTTTGGAAACTTTGTCATTTGTGTTGCTATACAGAAGTTCAGTAATAATATAAATAATAATATATTATAATATAATAAATAATTTGGCCGTAACCGACTGCGGAATACTGACAATAATAATCTTTTGGGTGTGAGAGTGGAGAAATGTGTAATAATTAATATGAAAATTTGGTAGCCGAATCTCTCAACAGTTGGGCTTTTGAAACTTTTCTAAATTTCATACAAATGTAGAATAATTTCTTTCAAATGCAGTTTCTCCCGCCACCCTTCATTATAGCTTGGCTTGCGTATACGTATTATATGTTGAGTACTGGTACACTTATGGTATTTATGTAAGTATGCATATGTGAGTGAAGTTTAAGACATTTAAGAAACAATTGTGAATGATATATGGATGCAACCAGAACATAATTGCAGAACATTGAATCTTTATTTACATAAAAGTTTTGGTTGCTTACAAATAATTTACTTTGTATTGACAGGCAAGATATGTATTAAGATAAAAAAAAACATCCTTGAATAAAGATGTGGGTAATGTACTTTGTTTTAATTTACTTACTTTGGTATCCAAATATCGACTACGAATTGTTGAATTAATTCATGAAATTTTCGCTGATTCAGTCGTAGGTGCATTAAGCGAATAAAATTTAAAACCCCCATTAATGTGGTACAGCAACTTTCCGTAATCATAATAATATCCCCAAAGTTGTTCACCAAAAATGCGGTTTGAAAGCTAATTGTAATGCCCACTGATATAATAACATACCATGCCCACAAAGTGTAGGCTAAGCTAAACATGTACTTTCGCGTCATTGAAGCTGGCCTTAATTTTAGCGACATGGTTTCTAGGGGCCAACAACCATTTAATTTTAACCAAATACACTGCATAGGTATGCGAAAGCCGATATCTCGGAGCGGCTGCGGATTGAACATCACGATACGACTGATTTTAGTACTCTACTGTCCGCCAATATAGCACAATGCCTTTTATGCCGTCGTAAATAAGGCGAGAGTATGAAAACGACCATTTGAATCATTAATTAGTCGATTAAAAAGAGCTCTTTGATGTTACAAGTTCTTGTCGAAAGCAAACAGAATATTTAAGTATACCCTTAATTGCATCAAATTATGTTCTTTGTTATTACAGTACCTTAACGAAAGATATCACAAAATTTTACAAGTAACAACATCGAAATATGAAATTTCATCTTAAATTTTTACATAATATGCCGTCGAGCGTAGCTGACTGTGAAATACTACTACTAGCAGTCTTCCTTCCAAGTTTGGTAACTGCAGCTATTAGATATTGACTTTTAGCGTTTTTGGTGACCGGAGTGGATTTTGTTCAAAAGGTTTTACCGTATTTTTTTGATCGATTTGGTGACAATTTTGCTTTATCGGTGAATATAGCTGATATAAACACAGACCAGTATATGTTTAAAATTTCACACCTCTATCTCTTAGGTTGTTGAAAGGATTTGCGTTCCTACAGACGCAGAGACAGTTGATCTGTGTATGTATACGAGAACCTATGTTCCTTATTTAAGGTCACTAGCTCTCATGTGTTCATGGGATCGAAAATGCTTCCATTTGCCTGTCACATATGTTTGCATAAGAAAATTATATCCTTTTACATTAAATCAGGATATTAAAAATATCATAGATAAAACAAGAAGTTAGTTAGTTAGAAGATAACCTTCTTTAGATTTTGAATGTACATTATATGGGATAGAATGTATATGTTATGAAAATTAATGGCTCATGTTGAGAGAATTTGTGGTGCTTGTCGACATTAACGATTATTTTAGACAGCTCCTTCTGTAGAAGACTTCGACGCTGAGAGTTCTTTGGGACTACGGATTTTGCGATAAGCTATTTTCTTCAAGAATTGAAAAAAGAGCTCTAGCTATAATGCAAATAAGCGTATTTTGCTGATATCCGATGAATTAGCCAAAAGAGTGCCACTGTCAAAATAACATTTGGCAACAGGGACATAAGCATCTACAAAAGGAGTACGAACATAAATAAAGCATTTTCCTTAATTTGCATTATAAGCGATCTATAATGTGTTTTATTTCGCGCAAAGAGTGACATGAGCCACAACAAAAAATGCGTCATATTTTTTATATTACTTTAATGTCATATTGTCCCGTGGAGCCTAAAAGTGTCAAGCTTACACCAGCCATTCGCGCACCTATCAAAGTTGCCAATTTGAACTCCTGCAGTGTGGGTGTTGGTACAGAAAAAACTCAATGATCTTCCTGCTATTAAAATAGGTTCGGTGATAACATTCTCAGGAGACCAGATGGTGCTCATTGGATTGTGGGAATTCGAAAAAGAACAAAGTGGTTAAAACTGTTACAGTACTATCATACACTAATTACCTGCCTAAGAAATGTGACCTTCATTGCATCTTGAGGTATATTGTCTATCATGCCAACTATAGATTAATAATAAAATTTCTACAATGCGTAAAAATGATTCTCATAGAATCTCACAGTCAACTAAAAAAATAGCATTTCAAAGAGAAATATTGAACATTAAGAAGAAGAATTAATGACATGTACTGAAATCTAAAAAGTCGCCGAAGCATCTTTATATATAGAATTGCTGAGGAGGCAACAAACATACTCCGCAAATCATTATAATAGCAACGATCAGAAACTAGAAGAAATTAACAGCCACAAAACATAATTGAACGAGCATATGGACAGAGCAATTTACAATTAAGAGAAAAGCAAGTGATGAAGAGTTGTCGACATCAAATCGAAGACTAAAAGTTAAGAGTTTGAGAATTAAACCAGAAAAGCTAAAAAAAAAATCGAAGCTCCGCTTTGCATATGCGTCGATCGGTTTTTTTTTGCACATCGTCATTTCTTACTTTCATTCCTGTTAATATGAATTTTCACTTATTATGTTTAATTGGTTTGTAAATGTAATATTTGTTAAATAATGTTTTTTTTTAAATAATTATCTTTTGCGCGCGCCACATGCGTTTAAATCGACCTTTCTATCTCGCTCTCATGATCATTGTTATTGGTGTTGTTTGCGATTTTACTAATTTTTAATTGTTTTAATATATTTTTTCATTACTCGGTTGCGCATATCGGTTTTCGTTATTTCACCTTTATTTAAACTGCGTTATTATATGTAAGATTGAGAATTTTAAAATATTGATTGTACTATTTTATTTTTGTTTGCAGTTATATTTAAATTTTATTAACTTTCTTTTACTTAAAATAAAAACATCTGCTATATGTCTGTTACATTACTAATTGGCTGTCAGAATTCAGAATGTGTGTAGTGATGTAACACTATGATTGTAACATAACATCCGCAACCAAACATGCAACTGTGTACTTAACATTAATGTCGATATCAATTGTGTAATCACCATAAGCCCCGACCACGAGGACAACGAGAGAAGTGACCAGGAGCGGGGCAGCCACAACCACCCACGGTGATCGCCCGCCACCAGAGGGGCGGTCGAAACACACCGTCACCGTGGATTGCCTGTGGGAAGAGGAAATGGGTGCGCCATCAGCTTGGCAGCCCGAAAAGGACCCAACTGCCGGTGCCAAGACCAGCCGCACTAACATTACCGCCGGAGTGCAGCCTCCAGACGGGTCCCGGCCAACTATGGAGCGGCAGCATTCGGCGTCCGAAGCCGAATTTGGACGGCTGCACTTGCTAACGTCGGCCAGGTCGCAAGGAGGCTGCCGGCTGGTACCTCGGATCAAGTCACCGAACATTACGGATCGTGTGGTGCGATGGAGACCGCTTCCCGGTAAAGGAGTCGTGACTACAAAAATAATAATATGTTTTATTTCACGGACCGAAAAATCTGTCGATGGTTTAAAACGGACAATTACTTCCGGCGTATCGAGAAAACTGCGGTCTCGATCGGTCAATGCGATTGAGAACCTTATAGCGGCTTAGACACCATCTCAAAAAATAGTTATCTCTACATTTGTCCACAAAGGACATTTTTGATAAACGGTATGTAGCATTGTTAGACAGCGGTGCAAATGAACGTGTGGTTGGCGGAAATTAACTAAACGAACTCTGTCGACTATTATGAAGTTTATGAAAGTGCAAGTGCTATTACGGGAGCGATTTAGATAAATTAATAATTCCAAAAACTAAACAGAAAGTTAATATGCGGTGGAGGCAAATATGAAGAGACACTCTATGACATAGTCCAGTTAGGGTTAAAGATAAAGAGTGACTATCGTATGGAGGATGGACTCCACCTAAACCCTACTAAAACTGTCATTGTTTCCTTTACTAAAAGAAATAAGTTACAGAGGAAAAAGCTAATATGCCTTTTATAAAGCCTATTAGAGACTATCTAGGAGATAAAATACCTCGAGGTCACATTTGACAGTAGGTTAAACTTTGGCACACATGCACAAAATACGATATTGAAGTGCTCTAAAGTGCTTTACACATGTCGTTGCAGAGCCTGGAATTCATGGTGTACATCACCAAAGATAATCAGATGGCTATACCTATTGGTAGTAAAATCTATGCTCACTTATGGAGGGATAGCATGGGGTGATAGAGCTCAGTTGACCACCGTGAAGAAGCGACTACAAAAATTTCAAATAATGGTGAAAGTTAAAACCAGTAGCAAAATGAAATGTACGACACTAGATGAAATGCATCCTATGAAACCGCACACCATAAAATGGTATACCGATGGATAACTTACGAAGCGGCGGATGAGTAGGCTAGACTGAAGTGTTTGTGAAGGTGAGGAGGAGTCCTCCACTCACATCCTAACAGAATGCATCGCCTTATCCAATAAAAGATGTACCATCCTAGAGATGCATGTTGTAGGTATCAATGGCATAGAAGACCTCATCCCATTAAAGTTTCTAAAATTTGTGCAGGAACTGGGGTGGATGGAGAAGCTATAAGCTTAGAAGGTCGCAGTGTAGAAGCTACATTTATATTATAATATGCGGTATCGTTTATTGGCAATAATTTGCGAGTTAGTCCATTGGCCTGCTCGGTTATTTGGGAAGAAATACCTAAGTATTTTTGCTCTCGTAATTTCAATGCGAAATTTACGCCCGGGGAAAATCCGGATCAAAATAATACCAAAATCGGGAACTGTTGGTATGTCACGGAGGATCCTCTGGGGAAGGAAGTGAAAGCCTTTAATGCGATATCTTAGTTTTGGTCAAGCCGATCGACATCCTCTTTGACTGTTTGTAAAGGTCGGCGAATAGACGGAATGTTAGACCATCTGTTCGAGAAATTTTGTGTTTTAGGTGTAGGCTCAGTAGTTTTAGGCTAATGGACGGTAACCATTAAGAAATCGAGAATTTTACAAAAGGCAAGAGCTTTTCTGGAAATATGAATTTGGAATTTTGCAATGTTTTACGATCATGTAAATTAGTGTGCGTGATACTTGTTCACTCCTATAGATATTCGTTACACCGCCGCCGAAATAATCACAGACTTCATAAAATTTAAATGTTCGTATGATTGCACTAAATATTATATCACAGCAGCTGTCTATTGGGTTGACATTTTGTCTGAGGAAGTTGTTGCAAATTCTCTCTCTTTCGCCATTAAGAGTGTCTGACACAAATGTCCATCAACATATGTACCTTTAGTTGATAACGAGTATTGCGGTAGTAATATTTCTGACCATACTTACACTGATGGAAGACAATGGTTGGCGTCAACAAATACCAGTGTTATTGACATTTTGGTAGGTGGCTGGGAGCCAAACACCAACCTGCAAAAATTACAACTAGAAGTAATGCAGCTGACCGTGAACGGACACAAGTTGACCACCAGCTATGATAACAATGATGAGGCTGTTGCTGCTGTGGGCGTCTATGATCTCCTGGCCTCTGATTTGGCCGGCACAGATGTGTGAAACGACTCGCAACTGGATTAGTTGCTCAACTTGTCGACGCTGGAACATTGCACTGGTGGGAATGTACGATTCATCATCGACCACATACACGATGGCAATCAGAAGCACAGTGTGGCTGTCAATGGTGTGATCAGAGCTGCCCATAACAATAAAATATCCGGCCATTGTCTCCCGTCCATTCATTGTCAATAATGTCATCAAATTTTTACCGTATCAGTAGATGCTGCAAGAGCTGAATGGGCTGGAATGTGTAAGCTCCACCAATGATGAAATCGACACAGCCGCAGCAAATAGAAAATAACAAAGCCTGAGTCAAAACAGATAGAGCCAGTAATCCATTGTAGGTTCTCCCAGCAAAAATATCAGCGAACGGAAGATGACAATGACAGTATCTGTAATGTTTTGATTGAGGCTAACTTCCTTACACAAGTATCGAGTTATTTTTAATGCCAACTAAACTATTTCACAGACTGGTTCTTCACCTTTGATTACCTTGTGCATTGAATACCCCTGCTAATAAGTCTTTTAAATAGTTAATCTATTTAGGGACAACTGTTTGTCTATATAGTTGAACAAAACTATTTGGCCTTGATGCTGAGGCCACAGCAGGGCAAGTACCAAACTGATGGTAACTGGTTTCACGCCCCTCATAGAGAATGTAGTCTATATTATCTATGGTTTAACATATAGATTATTACCAAATTAAGATTATTGAAATATTGGCAAGTAATTTATCCTCAATTCGGCCGTTAAAGAAGGTAACTGCTTCTGACTAATATGATGGTAGGCCGTCAAAAATAGAACACGAAAATAAAAATTTGAATTTTTGGAAGGAGAATTAAATACAAATAAAGAATTCCCAAGATTCCGCAGCAGCTTCTTCAAATATGACACTTATCAGGTATTTTAAATACTCCGCAGATCAGTTTACAGAATTGTGAAGAATTTATCAAAACAAAACTAGATTGAATGAGCACAGATATGGATGCAAATTATAATTTCTCGACTAGAGCAACCGGTTAACCTTCCAGAAATTGCTCTTCATTACTTAGACTCTTAAAATCGCATGGACATCCAAGATCGGAGAAAGCGTGTGAAACACACAGTTACCGAGCTTTGAATGTAGGAAGGCGACGTGGGGGTGCCATCATCTTGGCAACTCGAGGAGAAGAAGCCACCGCCATACCTGGTCACCCAACAGCCGGTGCCAAGGCCACCCATACGACCTGTGGTCGCACCACCACCAGATGCAAGAGCCATGCTGACGCAAAGGCTAAATGACAACGTGGTACACGTAAAATGTGAAAAAAGTACAGTTAATCGTTGTGATTATAGAAAGGACAGCAGGCGTGTTTTAAAAGGAAAGATAATTCGTAGCTGCTCTAGCGTCATAACTTGGGTTTTCCCGTATCCTTTTCCAAACACCAGCTTTGTAAAAACAGTCAACTGACCACTCTTCTAATTAGCGATACTTGTTAAGACTTGTGCCCTGAACTTTGCTATCAGTTTCATAGTAATTTTTCTCGATAAGGGATCAAGATCCTTGCCAACAGTCAGCCTGGCTAAACTAGTCGTATACAGAAAATATAGGATATTTGGCGACCTCCATTAACATTAAGACTAACCTGCACATTGTGGATCTCTCTACAGATGGATTGGAATCAAAAACAAAATAAAATAGTAAACCAATGGCAGTGGCTTTAAAGCAACTCTTGCTAAATTGGTTGGTAAGCAGGTTTGCTGAGCCAACTCTACTGACGTAGGTTGCAAAGAAACACATCGTCTCCTTGGTAGTTAAGCAAAGCAAGGCGAACTGCCAAAAACCAATGCCCTAGCTCGAAAATTCTCGTACGGGTAGTGCGTTAAGTATTTCGAAGACACAGAACCGCCCTAGGAAATTTAAAAAAAAGAAATTAGATCGAACCCTTTCCGAACATGTAATTACATTGTATGTTCAATGGAAATGCAAGACAATTCTATACACACATCATATATATATATATATATATATATATATATATATATATATATATATATATATATATGCCATTGGGTGCAGTGTATCTGGTAGTCGAACTGTTCAGACTCTCGAGTTAAATCAAAACTAGAGATGGGCGATTTTGGGTGATATCATTTTAATATAAATTTCAATTCACGTCGTCACCGCAGCAACAGAATTTATGTGCAAATTTTGGAATAAAAAAAATCTTTACGGAGCATCTTTAATATCGCATTGAACTAAACAAAATATTGCACGAACATAAACGAAGAAATACGGCTGAGATATTTTTTTAAATGTCAAATTGTGGTCAGAAAAAAATATATTTTAAAAATATTTATAAGCTACTTAGCAGTTTTAAGTATGTCGGGATAATTCTATATTAATACATAACATGCTCAAAATACATGCAAAACAAGAGTATAACCTTATAGGGTATCTTTTTAAAAGGGAAAGCTACTTTAAAAATTAAAAATTAATGCTTCTCAGTTTCAGAAATTAAAGAACACCTAATTCAGGTAGAGTATAATATCCACAAAAAACAGTTTTTTTTGCTTCAATTAAATAAACTTAAATTTACACAATTTAACTTGGAACTTTCAATTTTACTTGCAAACGATTATATCTAGGCATCATCGCCATACATATTAATGTGTTTTCTTCTATTGAAAAGAATCAATACCTCTTCAGACCTACATAAATCTTCCAACTCTTATGATCTAAAGAGCTGGCTTAAAATATTTTTTATCTTGAAAAAAAATTACAAAGATAATATGTACTCAGTTTTGTTTAAATTAAAATCCTTGATTGAGTTAGACCAATGTTTAACAATTGTACCACATATTCCATTAAATGTTTATACTGTGCTTAGCTTAATACTAGTGCTAACACTTTGTTTGTACTGGTTGTATTTTATACCTCTTGATTGGACAAAGGTAAGCATTTTTTTTATTCAATAACTATAAGTGTCGGTGTGGTAATATTTTATTTTCAAATGGAAAAGTGGTCCTTCTTGTTTGCAATTTGTACACATATACTTGGAAGTAATTCCGTGTCTAACAAATTTAATATCATTCAGTTCATAAAAAAATCCTGTTGGAAACGAAAATAAAGTTATTTACCATGGTACTAAAAATATAGAGTTTGTGTGGATGTTATTAAATACCATATTTAAAGTAGTGCAGTGATATTGACAATTCTCTAAGCGTACCCATTTAAGACAATTCTGGGCGCCCACACAAAAGTTCTTTGATACAGAATGCACTAGAGGTTTTGTGCTATGCTCTTCATGCTGTCAGTGCGTCCGTCTGTCCGCATGAACACAACAAAATCATTGAAAATTTGAACACATACTTATCTGTACCACATATCTCCGAAGGCTACAGTCATAAAGGCTACAGTCACATAGTAGTTCAAAGATCGGTAGCGGCCACGCCTAGCTCGGGCACGCCTAGTCCCTGCCAATTAATATCGGAAAGGGCCAAGTTATTACTGGCAGGTTGTTACCGACAGCCTCCTTTAAGACCAGTTGAAATTTTGTCACCAATTTTGAAAGTATATTACTAGAAACACCTTTCAAAAATTTTGGACCACGACCACTCCCGACTCCAAAAACGATAAAAGCATATACCTCCCGCACCATAAAAGCTATAATTGCCAAACTTGAAAGGAAGAATTCTAGGAACCGGATCTAATATTTTTTCAGCAACACCGACTTCCACACCTAAAATTCTCTATAGCTTATATATTAAGCAATTTTACAACTAAGGGCACAAAGAGCTAACGCTACATCGCGGTTTACTAGTAAACTCATTCAAACTTTTTTTTGGCCACGTCTACTCCCGTCTTTAATATTATAACACCCAAAATCTACCGCAATTTTAAAACCTACGTGCAGGGCAGGAAGATTCTTCACGAATATTTCTTGTTATCAGATTTTATAAATTATAGTATCAGAGTATTTTTCAATATGTCTCCTTTACATTCTTTAATTTATATCGCTATAAATATGGCTGCGTATTATTAAATTTTGGAAATTTTTTTTAAATTTAATTCAGAAATTGTACTTAAGATAAATCCATACTGCTTTTTCAAATTTTCACATGTTTCAATTAATTTTATGAATTGTCAAAATTGTCTTTAAAATGTCATGTACGAAAAACAGGTATTTAATAAACGACTTCTTTAAAAAAATTAAATATTACTTTAGAAATGACCATAAGGAACGCTCCAGGCGTTCTAGCAGAAAAGCTAAACACCTGAGCAAATGAAGCTTCCAGTAACAAAACAAAAGGCTAAGTGCAAATAAACCTGCAAAGGGTCCATACAGCACAAATCAAGACTGAGATTCAGGCATTTTCCAAGAATGAAAATGCTACATAGACAACGGGCTGAATCATTCAGAGCTATGTTTTTAAGAATACTTAGACTAACTATTGGAAATAGGTCTTCCAAGTTTGAAAACCTAAGCCAAAAAAGAGTGGGAGTATAACTTTTTCCAGCTTTTCGGGGCGTAAAGAGACGTGGCTTGGATTTGATTTCCTTTTTGAAATATTGTGGCTTTAAATTTGAGGTTGATGTATGTGCACTTTAAGATATTTTGAAGTGCCAACGTTGAGCGAGTCAGCTCAATCTAAACACCTTGTCTGAAGAATACTGAACGAATAGAATAATTCATGTTTTAAGTCTCCAGACTAAAGTACACCGGAGAAGTGTTCGTTCAAACGGATTTAGAGAAAAAAGTTATTTTGCATTTTTTAGCTAACATCTTGATTTCTCCTTAAACATAAAAGCCAATGGATGACAGTAATGACTGGCAATTTTTAAATAATACTAACAAGTTGCGAAACAAAGGAAAGCGGGACTCAATTAACCGCTTAAGAAAATCACGAAAAATTGGAGCAAAGGAATTACCTCCTCCGTATCCAAATGGTTGGTATGGAGTTCTTGAATCAGCTAAGCTTAAGCCTGGTGAATCAACATATTTGTCTTGCCTGGGGGAGCATTTTATAATATATCGCTCACAAAAACATACCGTTTTTGTTTTGGATGCATATTGCCCACACTTAGGAGCTAACTTAGCAGTAGGAGGTCAAGTTGTTGGAGATAACATTGAATGTCCCTTTCATAAATGGAGTTTCAGAGGGACCGACGGAATGTGTACAAACATTCCTTATAGCAATTGTGGTAAATCAGAAACAAAAATAAATATCTGTAAAATTAACTAACTAAAAATTTCGTCTTTTAGTACCATCGGCAACAAAAGTTAAGAAATGGGAATCCATAGAAATTAATGGATTTGTGTTTGTTTGGTATAGTGTCGAAGGATCCGAAATTCCATGGACTCTTCCTAAATCTGTCGAACTGCAAAGCAACCAATTTGTTTACCATGGCCGAAACGAGTTTTATGTGAACTGTCACATTCAAGAAATTCCAGAAAATGGTGCCGATCTTGCACACTTCAAAGCAATTCACAATGATATTATTATATCAAGCGGCTTTCACATAAAACAACGTATTTTTCGCTACCTCGGATTTCATCAATGGCAAGCAAGGTATGTGCACTAGATACAAGCATTGCCGTCTGTTGATTCAGACCTTACGAATTTTTTTATTTTGTTTTTAAATAATAATTACTTGAAGATTATAGAATTATAGAAAAAAACATAGTTTTGAAATTTACTCAATAATATTTAAATTGATATATGCCGTTGTCAGATTTATATTTTCCATTCTATAAGTAATCCTGCTACTCGGTTATCCTGACACACGCTTTTAGATCCAGACCTTGGATAATTGTGAAATCGAAAATAATGGCCTTTTCTTTTATTTTGAAGTTAAATTCTTTTACAATAATTCTAATCAATTAAGAAAAAAATATAAATTCAATAAATTACTATGAATAACTGTTAATTTTCAAAATTGTATAAATGTTGTTTGAATCAATGCTTTTGAATGCTACAACACAAAAGTCATCTTGTCGCCACAGCTTTTTGTTTAAGTGTTCTTTCCGTATTAACGAGAAATTTTTTCTTAGTCAAGGCTGGCCTCCCTGAAGACAGGCTGGTCTATATCTACAACCACACTAGGCGGGACTAGTGTTCTGCACCGTTCCGATCCATTCCACAAGCTCTTCAAGCTTATTAAAAAAAATGTATAAGCTTATTATAGATAAATACATAAATATCTTATGTAGAGTAATCTGAAGAACTTTTGTAAAATTTTCCTTTCTCTCATTTCACATTCGTGTCTTTTTCGATATTATTTTCCTAAGCGATTCAAGCATTCTTTAATATTATTTATAGAATCCCTTTTGTAATCAAAAGAAAATTAAAATAAAAATAATTATATAAAAGGACAAAAGAAGTGAAATTTACAATATTTTGGGTTCAAGTACCCAGATAAATTTTTCATCGGCTTTGCGGCTTCAAAAATAATAATGCATAAAAAATGTTTAAAAATTAATCACAAAACAAAATTTATCAAATAAAGCTCAAAGTCCAACTTGAAGCCAGTTTAAGAATGTTTTATTATTATTATTATATTTTTAAATTTTTTTTTAGTTGGAACGTTACGGAAAAGAAACACATTGCCGAAATTAAGTTGAATCATTACTTTAGCCTATTTGGAAATTTACGATGCTCTCAAATGAAAGTTACAGGCAAACAAGTAAATAAATATTTTAAAATTTTAATGAAAAAGCGTTTTAAATGTTATAAGTGTATTTTTAGGTTGGGCCCGCCTATGTTCATCTGTTTTTGGAGTCTCCAACATTTGGAAATTTTCAAATATTTCAAACGATTACTCCAATAAAACCGTTGCTGCAGAAAGTTGTTCACAGATTTTATGCAACCCGATTAATGGCTCCAATTATGAAAATTTTAATGTACGGGGAAACCATTATGGTGTGTAATGTATGAAAAATTTATGTTTAATTAATAATCGATTATTTTATTTTAGTTTGAACGTGATATTAATATATGGAATCATAAGACTTATCGGAATAACCCCTTGCTAGTGCTGGAAGAGTCCTCGATTAAAAAATTTAGGAAGTGGTATGCGCAGTTTTACACAGTTAACAGTAAATCATTTGAACTAGCAAATAATCCGAGCTGGTAGGTTTAAGCTGTTTGATTAAAAAACTTTACATAATATTTTGGTATAATTATTTAAACGTTAATTGCAAGTATATATTAGTCAATAGAGCCAGTAAAATATTTCATGAAAATTGTATACAACACATTAGTATCTTAAATTAATAAAGAATAAATCATTACATAAAAATCTTTCATAAATATTGTTTACAACAATGTGTTTGCTAAAGTTATAATTTAAATAGTAGCTTGAAAGAGAACATCTATAATTTTAATTAAACTGAAATACAACCGCAGGGAAATAAAAGACCACTAACACACTTAAATAGTTTCTACGAGAAAGCATACTGGAAATAGAAAAATTATTATGATGGAGAGTCATATAATTCAAGTAGTATGTGTAACAAATATTGAAAAATCAATAAATACAATTTTAAGCCGCATAAACTCAACATCAAGAATGTAAATATATATTTAATAAATTATAAGAATTTTCCGATATTAACTAATTTTTAGTCAGCACTAGAATACCAAGTGCACATGAAAGACTCTCAAAACAGAGTTTAGAAAGTAGACAGTTCTGTCGAAGAAGATAGGAATTGGACCATCTCGAAGTTACACTGTTAATTAAAGTGCATGATAAATGTCATTGGTGTAAGAAGCATTTCCTGAATCGGAGCAAGTAAACAATAATTTGCAGGCTAAACAGGCTCTGTAGTTCTCCTACGTGATAGGCTCATTCAATAGGCCTACACTGTTGAATTTCGTCTCTGTAACTTACTGAAATATCAAGAAACTCGGCAAATGTATCGTTGCATCCACAAACTTATTTGACAATACGTCCTTGCCAAATTTGTCAAATTACTTTTGCTTAAAGTTACATATAATAAATGTGGAATCATTTTTAATAAACCCTTCCCAGATAACCGAACAAGTTAACATGGCGATCCTTAAAAAATCGATAAATTAATATATTTTGTACACATTTTTAATATACTCACTTTCTTTTCCCAATTTAAAACTGTAATATTTTGTAACTGGGTAAATATGTATTATATATTTCATTATTATGGTTTTGTATGTAACAAGCAAAGGAAGCATTTTTGACCCCATAAAGTTTACAGATTCTTAATCATAATCAACAGCCGAGTCAATATAGCCACATCACCCTGTCCGTCTAAGTGTATGAACACGCCAATCTCAGAGACAATTAGACATAGACACTCAAAATATATTTAATTCGTATTTTCGGCGCAGATTAGGTTTGCTTTTTTATTTATCGATAGCTGTCGCCGTTTCTCGATTATCGATATATTCCGAAAGAAAATAGGCAGAATAAAATTAAGTCACAATATGTATTTGCATATTATTGACCTATTGCCCAAATTTCAGCAAGATCAGATAAGAAACGTCCAAGTTATGATTAAAAATAAATTCTCATATTGATATTATTCTACTAGCAGCCGCAAGTATTTTCTGTATGAATAAATTTGCGATTTTATGTGTAAAAAAGACGGCATGATAATTTATGCGGACGATAATATGTTTTTGTGTGTATTCTGAAGAACCCCGTTACGTATGATTGCGAGTACGTATATATGTTTATATGTATAATTTGGGTTCACAAATTAAGATCAGTTCGGGTTTGTGAATGAAAGTATGCGCTGCAACCGTTTTTTTATCTTTTGTGTGTCTGTGCTGGCTTTAAGCAGTCACGTAGCCTGATCAAATCTGGATGAAAGGGAAATTGATATTAGATTTCTATTATCCCTTCTATGAGTAATGCTGCCACACGGATATCCTGGCGCGTACTCACTTTCATTTGTAGTCATTGGATAATTTTGAAAAAAACAAGATTGCTTGTGTTTTTTTTTTAAGTTAAAATATTTAGCAATAATTCTAATCTATTATGAAAACATTTTAATATAATAAATTACTATGAATGATTGCTCAATTTCGTAATTGTCAAATATAAATCTGTTTGAGAGGCAATGAAAACTACAATACAAAAAAAGCCTTGCTACATTTGACCCCTTTTTGAGTAAAACAAAAATATAAAAAACCAAGTGGAATTTACAATATTTGGGGTCCAAGCACACTACTTATTTTGGGGTCTGCGCAATAACGCACCCGTAACCAATTAATTTAAGGTACGCATATAAATATTTGCGGTTTTCGAAAAAAAAAATAATCAGAACAAATGAAAACTGGAGCAGTACAGTACTCGTGAAACTAAGAAACTGAAAATTTACATTTTAGCTTTCGAACGGAGTGAAACAATATGCTTCTAAATCAAAATATATTTAGAGAATATAAATATTCGCGTAAGCTTTGTTATATTAAACTTATATTATTATTATTAGTATCATCATTATTATTATTACTTAAATGAAATTTTAATTTTTGTTTTTAAAGTTATTACTTTAAGGTTTAAGCAGAATATTTAATTACTAGGAGAGTTTAGTTTAGGAATTTAAGAATAAATTTTCCGCATTGGAAACAGGTCGTCAAAATAATAGTAGGAATAAGAATTTTAAAGACTAGATGTTGGAAAAATAATGGATTTCACTGTTTGACAACAACAACCAATTCGCCAATGACTACAATCGGAGTTTGAATCAGTTGATTGGATTAGTGATGAGTGAACTTTGTGCAATGTTCTGTACACACACTGATAATGCCCATAAAGAAGAGCTGCGTTCACACAGATCTACGTCAATCAATAATTTTGTTGATGCAGAGCGACATCAAGCATTAATCATTCCTAAGTACGGTATGCTAAAAAATTTTTATCTCCACCTATTCTAAAAAATTTCAAGTTTAAGAGATTCAAATTAAAACTTAAAAATTATTGACTATTAAGATGAATAAAAATAAAATCTTACTTATACAATTAATATTTTTAATTACATGAAATGTAATTTTGTGATAGAAAACGGATTTTATTTTTAGTTAGCTTTTAGAAATATATATATTAATAAAATTTAATTAGTTGAGCGCAGTTTGCGATATCGATATGAAATATGATAAATTATCGCAATGAAATGTTCACAGTGGAATCGGACTATAGGGCACTGACACTGCATCGAAAATAAACTAAACTGGAAATAAAACGTCAAAGCACACTCAGAAAATGAACCAAATTCGCGGTATTCAGCACACTGAATCCTTTCGAGCTAAAAAACAGAGAACTCGAAATGTAAAATAAAAAAAATGTAAACTCGAATAATAAAAACACAAGTTGAAGCAAAAGTTAAAATTTTTTGTATTATGACGCAGCAAAACAATGAAATATAGGTGCTAGACTAACAGAAGTTAATAATTTTTTTAATCTTGTAAGCTTAAGATCACTAAGGAACAAAACAATTTCGATAACAGCGATCAGAGAATGATGGCCTTAGAATAACAATCGGACTATTTGAAGAGACTTATATTTTAATCCAACCCTTGGTATTTTTCTTGTTCGATCCATGGTCTTTATTAAAAAATGGTCGATGGGCGACGGTTACTTTCTTAGGATATGTGGCTTATTGCTTACACACCTTTCATAAAATTTCATAAAACCTGCAACAGATTCATTTGACTTAGTTAATTAATTTTCTCGTCGTATTTGCTTGTTCAAAATGGCATTCAATTCTTGCAATAGAGTGTTAAGCTTGAATAATACCAACAATAACATCGTATTTCTCATCGAAATATATTGATAACTTATTTATGCGAAATATTTCTTAAAACTGAACAAGATGCCAGATGTGGGATGTTGTCCACTAAAACTTTCACATTCGAAAAAATTCCACACGTTCCGCTATGTGGCAGTTCCTAGTAGTGATGAGCAAACCAAATTGGTAATGGAACGCGAACTATTCAAAATTTTCGAACAAATCAGAACAAATCTACAGTAAGTTTTATTTACTCTGCTTCTTTTCTAGTATCACAATATTAATATATCAATTTGGTTTGAGACAACTACAATGGCACCAATAATAAATAAAGGCAATCACTGGTGAACTAGTTCTCTGAACTGTCATTTCACTGATATCGGTTCTACAATGAAAATAATGAAAATTCACGTCATCCACGCTGTCTGAAATAAAATATGTGAGTATTATAATTTAAAGTTACATTCAGTACTTGTATTGCTTGCTTGTTATACAATAACGTGATTATTTTTCATGTGATAATGTGTTCCGTGTTTTTAATGTCAGTCGCAAATGGTTATTTGTTGGAAAACTCGCTAAACACCGGGAAATAGGCTTTTCAGTTCGCTTTTTTATTACTCCGATTGTACGTGCGCTAATAAATATTAAGACATCAATTCTTCTTCAAATTAAATGCTATCTGCTGGAATTTAAACACATCCACCTTACACACACATACCCAGAAATGTATACATAGATGCGTGTGCAACACACATATGCACACTATTTTCTTGAGAATGGTATGAAAAATGTGCGCTGTGAAGCAATCTTCAATTTAATTGTGCACATACGCAAAGTAAAACATCTATGTATGCATATGCTCGGTATTTAACTGAAAATGTATGGTTAACTCCTAATTATTCACTTTACAAATGATTTCCTTCTATATATATTACATAAATTAGCGCAACATTCAAAGTAACGTGCTTGCCGTCCACCGTCAATTTGCTGTCTCTGGCATATTACGTCGACTGCCTCGAACAATTTGTGCTACAAGCTACACAGATTGTAGAGCCCTGAGATTAAAGCATCAATTTTTGGTTGGAATTTGTGGTTGGTCCCATAAGGGGCCCCAGTTTTATCATCCAAAATTAGGTCTTGGGCAACCTATTCCTTTCACGTATGTTGAAATTTTGTTGCGTCAAAAGTTGTAATCTTTTATGAACTGATACTTATTGTGTATTGCATTTTGTTTTTCAGTCAGTTTCTTAACGGTAATCTTGCTGCGTGGACACATCCACCCACTACGGAGTCATCTGAAGAGCATACAACTAAAGCTATTGCCGAAGAGGAACATAGAGTGGACAATAATTCGACGGAGATGACACTACCAAGTGCGGCTCGCGTTTATACAGACGTCAACGCCCACAAGCCAGACGAATATTGGGACTATGAGAATTATGTAGTCGACTGGGGAAACCAGGACGATTACCAGTTGGTGCGCAAGTTAGGGCGTGGCAAGTACTCTGAGGTTTTTGAGGCTATCAACATAACAACAACTGAGAAATGTGTTGTAAAAATATTGAAGCCTGTAAAAAAAAAGAAGATAAAGCGCGAAATTAAAATTTTGGAAAACTTGCGTGGGGGCACCAACATAATAACGCTTCTAGCTGTCGTCAAAGACCCAGTATCCCGAACTCCAGCACTGATATTTGAGCACGTGAACAATACAGATTTCAAACAACTCTATCAAACACTAACAGACTATGAGATACGATACTATTTATTCGAGCTACTTAAAGCACTCGACTATTGCCACAGCATGGGTATAATGCATCGCGACGTAAAGCCACACAACGTGATGATAGACCATGAAAATCGAAAGTTACGTCTCATTGATTGGGGTCTAGCTGAGTTTTATCATCCGGGTCAAGAATATAATGTAAGAGTGGCGTCCCGCTACTTTAAGGGTCCGGAGCTCCTTGTCGATTATCAAATGTATGATTATTCGCTAGACATGTGGTCGTTGGGATGCATGCTCGCGTCTATGATTTTCCGCAAAGAGCCATTCTTCCATGGCCATGACAACTATGATCAACTTGTGCGAATTGCTAAGGTGCTGGGCACCGAAGAACTGTTCGCGTATCTTGATAAGTACAATATTGATCTAGATCCGCGATTTCACGATATTTTACAGCGCCATTCCCGCAAGCGCTGGGAGCGATTTGTTCATTCTGATAACCAACATTTAGTGTCTCCAGAAGCATTAGACTTCCTTGATAAGCTATTGCGCTATGATCACGTAGACCGTCTTACAGCTCGTGAGGCTATGGCGCATCCATACTTTTTGCCAATAGTTAACGGACAGGTGAATCCCAGTCAGCAATAGACATGGATTTACACTATAATGTATTCAAACTTTTGTCGAGACAGCACGGTAACAGTTACGAGGACGGGTACGAGTACTTTGAGAGAAAAAAATCGTTATGTGCTCAATCTAAAAAGATGAATAAGGATCAAATTCAATAATATGCATCGACCCACAGACCGAATCCATACATTAATGGACATTCACCGATTGCACACAAATATAACAACAGTCAAGTAAAAAAAAAGGTTAATTGAATTATAATTTTTGCAAAATATAAAAGGACAGTGATTATAAAAGTACTCAAGTACTTCCATATACAACATTTTCAAATATTTCTGTTTAAAAACTCATCAATGCACATGCTTAAGAACGAACATCAGGCTACATTATAATTAACATATATTTATACCAATAATTATAAATATAATTCAATAAAATCTCCATTTCTTACAAAATTATCATTATGAAGTCTGACATCGCTTACCTTAACAAAAATATTATGTAAATCAGCATTTATCTTTTTTCCAACGTAGGGACATTTAACGTAGAGGTTCTGTTTTATTTTTGTGGTTGATTGAGGTGGTTGCAATTATGCCCCAGTTCTTGGCGCTGATACAGCTGATTGATCATATTTGTATGGCGCAACTTGATTAAAATATTAATGTGTACTTTGTGTATGTATACTTTGAATAGTTGAGTTTCCGACTAAAAAGCGGTGGCGAAAAACCAATATTAAAATTATGGTTAGTATAATAAACAGTTTTGACTGTCATGAATTTCATCCCATAATCGCAAAAGTACTTTGCACTAATACAATCGGTGTTTAACTTCGCAAATTAATTAGAGATTACTCTAACTTTTACAATTCATTGATTGAATTGTGCAATATGTTAAAAAAAACATTTCAATCCAAGGAGTCTATATGCATATATACTTGTCCGGCATCGAAGCCGAGTCGATCGATCTATAATTTTCTTATGACCGAGTATCTGTATGAAAAGAGCTTTTTAACTAAGACCCCAAGATCTATGTACTTAATTACGATCATAAGATATTGTGACTAATTTATTTTATTTCATCAGAATCTTTAATCTTTAATTCTCTGCAACGATACATAATCTTAATTTTTTTTTTTCAGTTTTTGAGTAAAAAGTAAAAGATATGTAATATATACGAAGTCGCTATTTGTGTTGGTAAGTATGCATTTGTATAGTAAATGGTACAAATAAGCAGATTACGAGAGTCTTCAGATTTTTTACTTGAGTTTGATTCAAACACGTATTTTGTGGGCCGCTTTTATAATATGTACAATTGAACGTTGAGATGCGCTATTATCAAGCAATATTCAGATGCTCAAAATGTCAGATTCTCTATTGCTAGTTGATATAAATAAATATATCCTAAATATTTATATAATTAGGGGATGTCCTTGGTCTTTTGCAGTATTCAATGTCGCCCTGGAGGTCATGATGGCGTAAAACGCGCCGATGTCTTCGGTTAGCTAATATAGCAACCCATCGACAAAACTAACACTAAATAATACAGTGAAAGCTTGACTGCAAAAACTGTTATTTGTTTCGCTTTCTTCCGATTCTATGGTTTCCGATCGAAACGGAGTCCTTAAAGTTTAATTATAAATAGTTCCCTAGTAAGCGAATCCTTAATCTAATTTTTGAAAGATCAATTTAAAATACGGTGTCTATTTCTATGTTACATCGTCAACATCATCTGTTAAACTAGTATAAACAATTTATATGCGACACTTTTTTTCGAAAACGTTGGCGTGTTTACATTACAATATTGTCAATATTCTAATTGATAGCTATGTTTCCAATTTACCAATAAACTATTATATCTTAAATTAACATTCTTTACATTTCGCAATTTGAATAAAAATCCCCGAATTTACAAGATGTTAATAGTGAAAGGATATTTTATTACTTCGATTATTACATATTCCATACCATAATGTAATGCGCTTATGTGTTAACTAAAAAATCTTTTTTTAACTGGTGTATTTAGTATGTGTTTAATTGTAAATTTTCTGTAACGTATTTAAAAACATAATTCAAATATATTTCTTGGACAGCAGAAGTGCGTGATAGCGATTTATTAGTTTCCTTAGACAATTTAAAGTTTTCAAACATAGCACAATCATTTTTAGTACTACTTTTAATTGTCCACGTATGATTATATCTCCAGGAATTTTTATATTGCATGCTTAATTTTTCGCTGTGTCAAATAAGTTTAATAATGTGCAATGTGTTGTTTTAAATCGAGCGGCGGCTGTTCCTAGGTAAAACCAAAAAATGAGGATTTTGACTTCATGGAAAGTATTTTATTAGTTTAAAACGATTTTTATCATGGGTGTCCTTATTAACAAAAATAATGGAAAAGCATTTTTTAATGTGTTGTGAACTGAATTGATTTTATTATTTATCTCAGGGTTGAAAATAATTTGATATAATTAAAAAAAAGGTAAAGAAACTTACATACAATTATTATTATTTTTAACTAAAGTCATTACATTCGTAGGCATTCGCTCTTCAATTGTAAAGTAATGATGATTAATCGTATTTTATATTATAACAATTTCAATTAATGCCTTAAATTTTTTCTCATTGACTTTAATAAATTTAATTTAGTTTTTGTAATTAATGATTTAGTTTTCTTCAATCACATTGATGAACAATATAACTAACGACATACAACCAATCTTGATAGTGTATATATATGTTTTTATTTTAGTTCATCAACAAATGCTGCATTTAACTCTGCAATGTATTCATCATCTTGACTATTAGTGAACATTTCATTATTAGCCTTTAAGTCAACTTTGATGAACTTCTTAGAATCATCTGAAATAAGTTTCGGAAGTGCATCAATATTTTGATCCTCTTTATGAGTGTTTAGTAATATATCATTGATTACAGAATTACCCAGATTAGTTTCATTTTTCTTGGTATTGTTAAATTTTTTTTGTTCTGACGGCGAAAATTGTCTTGCACTAATGTTAATTTCCTCGTTTGAATATTGCATAGAAACAGGATATATTTTGCCATTTTTGTATACGTGTTTGGTTTGTGGAGCATCGATTAGATTTTCTTCAGTTGCAAATGGATTTTCCTCAGTTACATTTGAGTTTTCTTCAATTTCATATTGTGTCGAACTAGTACTTATATTTGTATTACTCTGATCCTCTTTCTTTAACAATAAGCTTTCTCTCTCAGGATGAATAGTTTTTTCGACTGAGGCGATCATGGATTTACAACAAATACGTATATCTGAACTTGGATCTTTTTTGTACGCTTCATCTAGTATGTACAGAATAATATTCCTTGGAAAAGAGCTGGAAGTATTTCTCAACTTTATGAATGTGAATAATGTTTTATACATTTCCAGGCGAAAGGGCCAATCGACATAAAAGTTTTGCATCATCAACCGCTTTTCTGATATTTGAACAGTAATTTCCAATAGTGTGTTAAAAATCAACTGTTGAAAAAAATAGATTAAAATTAGCACATTATTAATAAATATTATGTTGGATTATTTAAAGAATTCAAATCACAACTTATAGTGTTCAACATAAATACACTAGTTTCCACTACGCTCTTTAATTTCAATTCTATATTTTCCATAATGAGTTGCATAATCTTATTCGATTATATGCAACTTATTTCATGAATAAATGATTTGCTTCAAGTATTTTAGTCAAAAATCTGTCTTCGAGTATACTCCGGGAAATCTTCAAACGAAGTGAACTTAATGTAATATTGTAATATAATGTAATCATATTCTCGACTTTGTGGTTTTTCGAAATCCTACTACTTTACCTCTATATCTTCTTTCTCTGTAATATTAACTTAAATAAAACATTCAATTGCTTAACATATCGCCAAAGCATTTATATTTATTTATCAATGGCTATAAGATTAATTAGTTTTACTTGGCTTATAATAAAATGGAAATTAAAAATGACAAAATTGGGTTTTTTTTCATTTCAAGAAAATGTTTATAATTTTAGGAAGTGTTCTCAAATATTGATTGTATATTATAAACAACGTACCTTTAGAAGTGTTGACTTTAATAAATAGCCAACTGAAGCTAGAACTCCCTGCAGACATCGAAAAGCTTGCGTACAAAGAGCCACTTTGCATTTATTTGTAATAGGTTCACCTTGAAAAGATAGCTCAGTTATTAAAGAATGGTTCCTTTTACCTTTCTTTTGGAGTATATTTTTCGACTGTGCTGGGGACTGCAATTAATAGTTAAAAAAGCATTCAAAAAAGAACATAGCAGGAACATTTACCATTAAATATATATCTGTTCGACGTAACATCACATCTTCCAGAATATCTCTGACAAGTCGATCTGCAATTAAGTCACACCCACTTCCTTCGCCAAGTGTAAAAATCCACAACATCGTTACTTTGTACACCTTCATTCGCAAATTACTACGAAAAATATTAAATAATAAGTACTTTAAATAATATTTAAATAAATTTATAATTCTTAACCAATTAAACAATTAACAATTGGAGATCAAGTATTTGAGATGTGCACATCTAATATATACATGTTCATTTGTATGTCAGTCATCAATCATTTTCAGTTTATTGGAATATAGAAAAAACCTTATTCGAAACCTCGATCTTAACCTTTGAAAAGCTTTATGAACAATTCATATATATTTGTATATATATAACACCAATTAACACCAAAGTAACCGGAAATTTGTTAATATTTTTAATTATACATTTTTGGAGGAGTATTTTCACAATTTGTACATACCTAAATTCAATTTGAATTCCCGCTGATGACCATTTTGTTTTATTTAGTGACTGCAGTAGAATACCTGTTATCAGTCTAAAATGCACCCTGAGATGAGTGTGGCAGCTAAATGACGAGAAGATTAGGCTTTAAACTTGAGAATTTATTTAATTATATATTATATTATATATATTATATTATATATATTATATTATAAAAGTAATTATCTTAGAAAACCTAGACAGACAAACTTATCAAAAGAACCGCAATAAGAAAACGAAAATAACCACAAATGAAAGTTAACTCCGTTATCAAAACTTAATTATCAGAGTTTAGGTCGTGTATTATTTTAAAACAAGAAACTAAGAACTCTGAAATTTCAGAAGGACTATAAAAATTCGTATTGTATTAAAAAAAATACGAATTATTTACGTATAATATAGTAAAAAACTTGAAGCTTCCTATGCCGCTTTAATTATCTTAACTGATGTACTTCTAATGGCTAGATTTTAATATTTTGCAACTTACGTATCAATCAATACTTCCAGTAATTCGAAAATTTTTGTATGCAATGTGGGTAGAAGGTTTCTTAAACAGACATTATCCATACTTTGATTGCTCACGTCAATATTTTCTCTCAATCCTAGTCCATGTTGAATAAAATCCAAAATTTTTCTTGGTCGTATTAGTTTAGTTGATGTATATGGTTGGCTGTTTAAATTGAGAAAGTATTAAAAGAAGTGTATTTTTTTAGTCTTATGCAAAAATCTAAAACATATTTAAACAATTAAATTTAATTTACGGCTTTTATGAAAGCAAAAAGTAGACAATACAATACTGATTAAATTTATTTGAAATGGAATGTAAATGCTTATATTTTTTAAAACATAACTGTAGGCAGATCTGTCTACTTCTATCTATGGGTCTGGCTAGATAGGTCTGCCCACAAATATGCTTGCATGCAAACAGACAGACAGACTAAGAAATTGTATTATCCTAATCCTAATCCTGTTGGATATGTCTTACTTTACCCATGCCAATGGTAAAGTTAATTGTTTAATTGTAATCTTCGATGCAAGATACTTTCAAATCACATCCTTATTTTCTAACCTTAACGCAATCTTTAGAAAATCAATTAGATTGCAAAAGCGTCTGGAAACCCTAGCCACCGTTTCAATTGGATCTCCTTGTAATTCCAACGTAAAATACTCCAATTTGTTGCTTGTATCCATTGTAATATAGTCACTTTTATGATTACAAAATGCATCGATTAAGAGAGCATTGAGACTGCCCAATAACCCTAGTTGGTAATCTTGCCATTGGGTCTTAGGGTTAAAACTTCCCTCGTTGTTCTCGCGTACTTGTTGTAACAGCAACCAGCAATTACCGCTTTTATAAACTACTTCGGGGTTAATGCTGTCCACTAATGCTAAAAGGTAGCGCACAATTAAAGGCTTTCCAGATTTACTAGGTCCAGGGTAGTATTTCAAACATTGTTGTATTGCCTTAAGAGCAGCAGAGCTGGCGGTTTTGCTTTTCTGCTTTTCCAAAATGGCCAAGCTTTCGTAAACCTTTCCTAGATAAGTAGCACCAAACCATTTCGCTAATTCAGGAAGAACTTGAATTTGAAAAATAAGCAGAGCTGAAAAGGGATTAAAAACTATTATTAAAATTTTGATATCAAGTACTGTGTGTTTCGAGTATTTGTCAGATCCCTGAAGCCGTGACATAAATCAGTTTGGTTCACGAGCATATTTATGATAACAATTTTTAAACACTTCAGTTTCTTACTTTTACCTTTGCTGTCTGAGTAATAAAATAAAATTTTTTGGGAGCAAACCGTGGGAAATTTTTCAGCGCTTTAACTTTCAAATTCTGTGAAATTTGAAATTGGAAAATAATGCGTATTTTTTATTTCCACTTTTGTTCAGAGATTCTACTTTTGCTGCCAGATTACAAACACTAACAAATACTGTTTAAAAATGAAATCTTTAGTTGTGAAAGTTTCAACTATAGAAAATATTTAGTGTGCAATTTAATGAAATATTATTACTATAAATAAATTTAAAAAATAAGTTTTAACAGTACTGAAAATGGTAGGCTACCTGTCATTTTTGTACTTTTTTCCTGACATCAGCTGTTATTCCTGTTGCTAAATTTGTCTTGAGTTTTGCATATTCCAAGATGTTTTAAGCTCATAGCACCCAGTAGGCTAACAATATTTTCAACTTACCCAAAGCTTCGTAGATAAGTTCACCGTATAAGCCGACTTCATTAGTATTACAGGATCTTATGATAATAGTCAGCCAAATATTAGCTCTCTTTTCTAAAACATTTTTTGGACATTGGTTTAGGTATTCAATCAAGAAACGTAGTCCGACTGATCGAGTCTTTGTTTTTGAAAGCAAGAAGTTAATGGATTGTGCTTGCGACGCCGCGTTCTGTAAAAACATTTACCGTTTTATAAGAAATGTACATAGGGCTATCATTAATTATGTCACTTACAGATTCTTGCACACGGTCCACAGCGTTGAGGTAAATATTTCGGTCTATCCTGTTTGTTTCCGCGATCGCCCTTAGCATATCACCAGCTCCGTTCATTTTATCAAACATGTGCGAATTGCTGCAGATGTGAGACTAACCACAGCAATATCGATAAGAGAGAATATTGATAATGCGAGATTATCGATAATATTTTCGAATCGGTAAACTGTCACCCATAAGTCAGTTCAGTCCGCTTACCCAATTGAATTTCATATCTGGGTATCGTTTACAGTAAGTAAATGGTCAAATTAAGCAAAAATGCATTTTTAATTATTTTTAAACACTTAACACAAGTTAGTTTATAATTATTATTCTTAAAAATATGTTTTGGATGCACAGAAACTTGCAGCTGTGAGCGGAAAATCTTTAGGAAGCGACAAACTTAGCATTTTTAGCACAGATGTAATTTTTGTGCTGTATTTATTAAATTTAAATAATGAATCACAATAATAAGTTCAAATTCAGATGAAAAATGGAGATTTTATTTTTGAGATTGTTTTTGAGAATCACAAACTAAATAATTTACATTTGTGGGCTTCCACATTTATTTTCGTTCTTCGTAAATTTTTTAAATAGTGTGAAAAATAAGCAAGAAAAATTGCTATTTAATAAACATTTAAACTATTGCTTTACATTCAAAATATAATTATATATTGCCATATTGCTTTAAGAATATATGCGATGGAATAAATATGACCAGCGTACCTTCCGTTGCTGTAACCATGCTATAAGGGTGACCATAAGTCTGTTATTGGTTTATCATTTTTTTTTTGGGTTTTCGTGGTATTATCTCGTGACAGCAGTCAGCTGACAGTTTCTCTGAGTCTGTAGTTAAAATATTTGCTACTTGAAAAGTTTTAATAAACGTCGAAAACAATGGCTTTACATTCGGCAATAAAAGGAAAATTAATATCGGTCATAGGCGATGAGGTAAGTAATAACTATATTTTTTGTGTCACACATTTCTATTGTCAGAAAGCAACGAATGTATGTCTGTATGTTTTAGTTATACATGTGTGAACTCTAAAGTTAAAATGAGTTTTATGCATTAATATAAAATACTCAACATAATTATTCAGACATAAAATGTTGGGTTATATGTAATATCTTCTCATACACGCCTTTTTGTCAGTCTTGGCTTAATCAATGAAAAATAATAAAATTTACAAAGTTAAAAAAATATTTAAGTTGGACGTTACAGTATCGTAGTCTTTATGATAAAAGGCATCCTCAAGATTCCATACCCTTTTATGTAATACTAATTGTAAAAATTGTGTGCTGAGAATTAATAGGAGCCCAATAACACACATTGCACTGATAAGTTTTGTTTGGATAACTGGAAAAAACAATAAAGATTTCAGGCAAGAACTCATAATTCAACATGCGTTCATATGGCAGCTTTATGATACAAAAATTCGATGCGTCCAGATCTCACAGCGAAAAGTCCATATACACTAAAATTTTAGATGTGAATCTTTAATATTCAAAACATAAAATAAGATCGATTAAAAAAACCCAAGTTATGATCAAAACCAAATACTTTTTAATGATTTTTAATGATGTATTGTCACCAAATGTTATTATAAGTTTTCTAAAACTTTAACGCTATTGAGTGGTTTTCTGTTTTAGTTAACTTACTAAATAGGGTGAGAAATGCTGATTCCATACTATAATAATGTACAAAGTTAAAGTTTTGTCTGTGGATCTCTGTTTTATATTTCCACAGCTGTGTAAAAACAAGAACAATAAAATAAATTAAAAATATATTTTTAAACACTTGTCTCTGACAATGCTAATACCTACTGGTACTAACTTGAAATGTTTTTATTGTTTTATTATAGGACACATGTGTCGGGTTTCTTCTGGGTGGAGTTGGTGAAATAAACAAAAATCGTCATCCGAATTTTATGGTAGTTGACAAAAGTAAGTTATTCGAAATGGCTATCATTAATTGTTTATTTAGTATTATAAACTTAGTTTGGTCGCCTATATAGAAATATAAAATGATTATGGACTGATATATTTGGGAAATATAGTCTGTAGAATGAAGTATTATTAACTTAACTGATTTGGCGTCGAAGCAGAATATACATATTGTACTGTATGTACTGAATCCGCTTTAACGTTTGCCAGCGCTTTTCAAAGTCAAAAAAATCTTAAAATTTCTACTGGCAAAATGCATTTTGCAAAAATCTGAAAAGCCGTCAAATCGTAATTTTTTATATTATATACTAACTAAATTAATTTTTTTCATAAAGATACTGCTGTCAGCGAAATTGAAGATTGCTTCAAGCGTTTTTTAAAACGTGATGATATTGACATTATCTTGATAAACCAAACATATGCTGAGCTTATTCGTCATGTTATTGATGCACATACTTCACCAGTACCAGCTGTTCTTGAAATCCCATCAAAGGATCATCCCTACGATGCTAGTAAGGACTCCATCTTAAGACGTGCTCGTGTAAGTTGAATTTTTGTTTATTTAGTATTTTCATTCCAATGATAAATTTTATATTTTGTAGGGTATGTTTAATCCCGAAGATTTGGTACGCTAAAGATGTAACTTGAGACAGGTTATTACTGAGCTCTTGGTCAATGTTATTCAACACATTTAAATAAAGTATTTTTTAAAACTGTAATCAAATTTGCATTTCAGTTCTTGTTATTTTTCTCTTAGTAAACAATAAATAAAAACAAAAGCAAAATAATAATTTTTGCAGATTCCAATATTCAAGACTTTTTAAATACATACATAACAAAATCAAACATTGTACTCTAATATCAGTAATTAATACCATCTGATGACAAATGGCACACTATAGGTTTGGTGCATCCACAAAATATAATATACATAAATATAAATTGCAGTGAATTTTTGTACTGTGCTTAACGCAAAAATCAATAATTGCATGTCGACAAAGCCACTTTCCTAAAAAATTGTCAAAGTCATCAATGGGACGGTATATTGCTGGTGATTTTTCTTCAAGATGGATATGTAATTCTTGTAACTTCCCAATTGAGCACTAAATTTAAAATGTTTAAGGTATATTACCAGTAATTATGTGTCTATAAAATATTTATGTGATTTGTTTTTTTACTGTAAACACTATTTAAAAAGCATAAGATCGCGAACCAAGCTATATAATTCCCCAAGAAATTTATAATGCGATAGCTCTCACAAATTCAAAGCTAAATTAAAATACTTCATGTTAGATTACTAGGAACATCCCAATAATATTTTTTTTAGCAACGAGCACCACCAACCCCAATAAAATTGGTAGAACGAATAACTCTCTTTTGTAGAGCTAAAGTCACAAAATTTGACACATTCGACAAACGTATGGGTAAGGTCCGACTACATAGCTTTTTTTTTTATTATTAAAATTATTTTTATTATTTTATTATTATTTCTATATTAAAATCAATATAACCGCATTGTTGACCATTGACCAAAATTGTTCTTTCCTTTTTACTTCGCATTCCAAAAAACATAATTGTTCAAGTATGACCATGAGACGCTGCAAGACTCAGTTTTTTTTTTAATAACAAAGGGGATCACTTTAATAACAAAATAACACATCGGTTCGCCTTGCAGGTCATCTATTTTTTTTTTTTTTTTATATTTGTAGAAATGAAAGAAATAAACACTTATAATTCATTTGTACGGATTTCCCTGGCTTAACAGCTATTTCATTAGATTAATGGAAAAAGAATAATCACTTCAATGACTTCAATCATACACTTAAAAATGTAATATGTGTAAATTACTGACATACATTTCACAAATGCAGAATCTTTTTCGCATGCGCAAAACCAACCATATTTTGCAAATGGCTGCCGAAAGCAACCACCCATGCAATGCATAACCTGAAAACCCCAAAATTATGTTATATATCTATGCTTGTTTCTGCATTTTTTTTTTAAATTAGTAGTTAATGGAAATTAATTAAATGTGTGCTTGTATTCATAACGAAATAAAAATTATCTTTGTATGTTTCGTAATCTTGTATGCATATTTGCCATCACTAAATATTGAACAGCTGTTTTTGGGGTTGTTTTTTGCATTTCATGACTCTCTATTGCTAAGCGAAGCAAGTTCTCATTATCTATGTCACATAGTTCTCTAAGATTACTCAACGTATTTTATATGCTTAGGGCGGGTTAATTTTGTTTACAATAAAATTGAATGGTGTTTTTCAAGTTACATAAGATTTTGAAATAAATTGTAATGAAATTTCTACGGTGAAAAAGCTAATTTTAATATTTCTACTATTTCTACCAAAGTGTGAGTGTAATTCCGAGTGCTTTCACATATATATATACACAAAATAAAGTAGACATACTAAATGTTAAAGAACTAAAAAAGAATGTTAAACCTATTATTTTATTAATTGTAAATAAATTGTATATGCCGCTAGCAAAATATACGAAACTATAAACCCATTCTCCCAGAAATTGTTTTCACATATACAAACACACTTCTAAACATTTATACGTAAGTATGTTTGTATTTAACTTTGAATGTTTCTGCAAACTTATCAAATAATTCGATTTATACTATTATAGAGGTGTTTTTACACACGTGTTGGCATATGCAAAGTAGTTATATAATCTTCTTTCATATTTATATATATTGTTTTAAATAAATGTGGAAAAATTGTAAGAGTAGAGATAGATATAAACAATATAATACTTCGCCATGAACATTTTTTTCAAATCATAATTACTGTGATAATAGATGCTGCAACACCTTTAAGGAATAGCGTTTGCACCGTTTGTTTTTGCAGCACACTTGACTATAAACCTTATATAAAGTATGATTAGGTACAGAAATATCATATTGGCTGGTTTTTGCTGTATCTCGTTAGCAAAATGGTAATAAATTTAAAATATACGCTACTATTATTATAAAAAAAGTATTTTTATTCGCTATACCTCAATTTTTTACTTATTTCTTTTTAGCATGTTTTTTTGTAACACATAATTGCTAATTACATTTGCAGTGATACCCAACACACACAGTACGTTCAAATTAAGCTCAAGATTTATATGATTAAACAGAATCATTTTATCCACATATTCATAAACATTATGTTAGCTTAAAAGAACAATATATATGTTCTCATTTTTTCTCTAACTCTTACATCAATAAATATTCAATGAGAATATTTGGGAGACTTTAATAACTACCAAATTCAATTTGGGAGGAATAAATCTCGTACAACTGCAAGGCACCGTGATGATGTTCTTTTGGGATGTTTTAGTTCCAATATGGTATTTTCGGTCAGTTCCGATTTTTGTGTTTGGAAAAATTGTGGTGTTAGTTTCTGGTTATGATGGCGATTTTGAAATTTAACCAGTAAATATGAGACACCATTTTCTGATCCAAATTATTAGTTGTAGACTTAAGCAATAGTTAGAAAAAGGCTTATCAGAAATGGGGTTAGGGAATGCAAGGCGACTTATTAATTTTTATGGTTAAACAATATACATTTGTTTTTGAACAAACGTAATGTAAATCTATGGGATTCTTATAAATAAATATTAATATTTGTTTACTTTTTAGGTGAAATTAATATAAATATTCAAAGAAATCGGATTCCCATTTTATGAGCGCCTGCAATGAAGCTAACATCTCAAGAAAGTATCAAAGCTTGGATACTGTCAGCTTTGATGGTACACGGAGCAGTTGCTGGCAATCCGGATGCTAAGCGACTTTACGATGATCTTCTGAGTAACTACAACAAACTAGTCCGCCCAGTTGTAAATACTACAGATGTCCTAAAAGTTTGCATTAAGCTGAAACTTTCGCAACTTATTGACGTAGTGAGTATTGAAGTAACCGATTGGATTTTATTTATTTATTTGCAGTCGCGAATTGAAGCTGATCTTAGTGCAAATTAAGGTTGTTAAGCACACAAATTTGTTTGTATTGGACCTATATATAGCGGTTTGGTTTACTATAAAACAATGAAAAATGAAATGTATGAAAATATAAACTCTTGTTTAACTAATGCCATAGATTTCAAAAAACGCTTACTCGCCGAACTGATGTAAATAATAATATCAGTAATAACCAGGCCTAACAAAATTTGTGCGCAGCTACAAAAATAACAAAAAAAAACTGCCGGTTGTCCATAAGCTGACATAATGCTTACATTACCTTTGTGTCATTAGGTGAGATTCAACTCCACCAGTTTCCTTGACTTCACTAACCGGCATGTAATGGTCTGTCCTGGTAAAATTGTTTAATTTATTTAAATATAGTAGCGTTAAAATTAAACAATTTATTTTCAACGTACTTTGCGTGATGGACTAGAGATTTTATTTACATCAGAATCACATTGTCGGTTAGTTTAAAAACGCAACTAATTTCAGGCATGTCTTTTTTTTCTCATGGTAGCAACACAGTCGGCTTGAATTTGTACTTCTCAACCAATCCAGACACTACAGTGGAATGGTTCCTATTCAGCGTTAATAATTATTTATATTTTCTGAGATTCGGTTCCATTAACTCTACGAAATGTTCGTAACTTTATTGCATTTATTCTTGAGCAGTGAAGGAGAGATTTTAAAAAGCGATACTGTTTAGAAATGTAAAAAAAGCAATCGTGAGGTTAATTATCTTGTGCGATATATTATGCCGAATGTCGGCAATCAATTTAAGTAAAAAAGAGAATCATCCAGTCATCCAGAGAGTTCATCCAGTGATAGTGATGCTCGATTATGTCCTAGCCTATTGAAGGCCTATTTTAAATAAGCTGAGCAAAGCCTTGGTCATTTCAGGCTCCATGCATCCACGTTGCCATGTTTAGATTGAGTTGATTTAGGCTGATAATAGCTCCATTTATAGTAACTATTGAGAACGTATAATAAAAGGAAGGAAGATATTAGCCCATTTTGTTTACTGACGGAAAAATGGGAGAGTTAAGCGATGCTATGCGACAAATGCTTATATTTTGAATGGCCAAACGTGAAACAAGATGTTAAAATACATGCCTTGAGCTCCGTAAACTGTTATATTTTTATTATATAAAAATTGTTTTTGTAAATAATCCTTTATTGGCTACTGAGAAAGCTTATAATAAAACGATAGATATGAATCGATAATGCGATAAAGATGTAACATATTGAAATGTCCTTCTTGTTTCGCTCGAAATTTCTTTACACACTTATTAAAACTTTGCTATAAAAAAGCTTCCACGACGGGTGATATATGCACTGCATTCTTATATTGAGAAATAACAAGATGCAGGAGAGTATCTTATTCGATGCAGTCCATGTTGCGTGAATCTGAATTAACCAATAACAAATTGTAGATTTTCTTTGGTTGTCGTAACGATTAGTCAAAGATGATTAACCATTTTATAAAAATTGAAGTGGAAAACTTTGGCAGAACTTTAGCATTGCAAGCAATGCTGCTATAATAAAGCTATACCCTGAAAATTTCTGCAGAAACTTATTAGGGAGCTCCAAGGCAATAGTGATCTGCTACGTAAGCTGAATTCAATTATTGAAGCTCGACCAATAATTCTTGCCAAAAAAACTTGCGCAATAAGAACCACTTTCAACAAAACGCGAAGACTACAAGTGTAAAGCTTATTGGCTAATCGACTTGATTTCCTTTTTTATAGACGAATAAGTACTTCCTAGAGGGAATTAAGGTTAAAGTGAAAGCAAAGCGCAGAAAAGGCATTTTTATGCAGGAACGAAGTTCAAATTATGACATAAATATACAGGCCACAATCAAAAACAATGCTGTACTCAATAATAGAAGAGAAAAGATGACAAAGATCAGGACAGGAAAAGCAAAATCAAGACAAACGTGAAAATATACGGAAAGCACGATTCGGTTGAATGTATCTGGGTTTTCTAGTAACGTATATATACCATTAAAGTCAGACATGTGCTTGTTTTCCAAGTACTAGACCTCTTAATATATTATTAACAAACTAACTAAATTTAACTTATCAAAAAAAATGTATTTGTATACGCTTGCAGATATTCTAAACAATTTCCATAGTCTAATAAATTTAATTTTTACATCATATTTAATTTTTCTTCTAATATAACTTTTTATCTTAATTCTAGAATCTTAAAAACCAGATCATGACTACTAATTTATGGGTTGAACAGGTAACAATATGATTAAATAAGTTATTTTTATTCTTTGTTTTTTTTTTCATTGCTGCATATAAAATCCTAAACATAATATATATATACTTGAAATTATTATTCAAAAAGCGTTTACTAAAATGATTTATAAGAACAATATTATAATTATTTAAATAAATATACAAAAAAAAAGTGCTACTCAAACTAACTTAAATGTAAAAGGGTGCACCCTTTTCAGGAATCTTTTTATGCAGTTGCACTTTTCTTTTATGAGTTCGCCCGATCAAGCATCAGCAACCCCAAATAGCGATAGCTTATAGTTTTTTTTTTATAATTTGGGAGATACAGATTACAATTTAAAAACTACAAAAATAAGGGTACCAACCGCACCTACTAATGACAATCGTAAAATCTCATCACTTAAAAAGGTTTTATTCCCAAACCCCATCAACAAACTTAACAGCCGTCATACAGTACAGTACCTTCTCTACTTGTTAGAAGATTTAACTATACCGTTATTGGAGTATTTATTAGTCTGTTATGAATTGGTGAGAAAACTCAGCTGTGAGATTTTCTTATGCACTAGTTATTTAAGGACGGGAATATTTACGAATGCAGATTGTTATGGAATGTCACATTAAAGTACAAAAGTATGGATTATAAATGGGTCAAATGATGTTGCCCATAAAATGCCCTTCATAAGCATCAACAGTCGTTCAATAATTATCGATAAAAATTTATTTAAGTATAAGTCCTTCGTCAGTGTATAGATCAACTGAACATTTTTAATCTGCATAATTTTTTTAAACGTTCTGCGTTCTTTACCCATTAGAAAATATAATAAAATAGAGTTGAATATAAGATTTGACCAGATCGATGAAAAGTTGTGACGCTTTATGCTAAAATTATCAGAGGATTTTAGAATTGAATTACAATAATATAATTCCTGTACCATAAAGTATTGTGGATAACCCTGGAGTTTTTTACTGAAGATTTTGAACCATTTGGTATTAAGGATTCATTTCAAACCGCGGGGAAATAGCAAGTACTTAAAGATAATTTATATATTAAAAGTCAAAGCTTACAAAGAGACTTAATACAGTACGTATGCACACATCCCGGATGTTTCCAAGCTGTCATGCCATGCATTAGCTTACCAATAGTCACCTTGCGAAAATACGCACATATGAAAAGTATAGTATATGGCCAACTGTCCAAATAGGTATATGGTAATAGAATTTAATCGTGTATTATCTATTACCATTTTTAAAACATGCTTATATATTTTACATAAATCTTGAATGGTTTTAGTAGGGAACAAATTTATTTTTAAACCTCATTATGAATTTTTGAAAATCAATAAAAGTTAGTTTTGTGCACTGCTTTGTTTTTTATTTAGTTTTAAATATTAGCAATTGAAGTCTAACATATGTATTTCACTCTATGTTCTTATAGTCATGGTATGACTACAAATTAAGATGGGAGCCCAAAGAATATGGAGGTGTTCATATGTTACATGTTCCTTCTGATCACATTTGGAGGCCGGATATTGTGCTTTATAATAAGTAAGTATCGAATGAGCTGTTTTAACATCAATTATTATAAATGAATGGCTGTTGGATATGTGGAACATATAAACAAATTAGCTTTCGTCTTTGGTACCTAAGCTAATTACTTGATAAAGACACTATGGCATCGAAACAAAAATGTCACGCGATTTAATTACAGGACTTGGATATTAGAACTTTTTAAGAATAGCATTTATAAAGATAATTTACATTATATATATATATATATATTTATATATATTTATGTATATATATATATAAATATTTTGAGTTAGGCACAATGTTTCCTTATATTATTAGTAATGTACAGTATTTTTTATGTGACTTGGTTCTCTTTATATTTGAAACCCAAAGAATGCGAATGGCAAAAAAATGTTGGGTTCATTTAGTTACATTATATATGAATAACTAATGTACGTATTATCCCTTGAAAAATAAATAAATAATTATTATTTCTTAGTTTTAAAAATGGTGCAGTACCATTACCAGAGTTTTATGTTTTAAATTGTTATACTAAGCTCAACAAAATATTTGTTTTGTTTATTGCTTAGAACATGAAATATATATATTTTCCTAATATATATAAAAGTTATTCCATTAATATGTATTTAATTTATTATATTTATTTATAAAACTTGCTTAGAACAGTCTGATACAAGTGTTGTTTCAGCTAAGCACTTGTGGCAGAGAACCTTCTTGTGGTGTAACGTAGCCGTAATCTTCAAAGCATATTGATAAAAAAATTCGAAACAAATTTTGTTACTTTATCTTTAAAATTTTAAAGAGAAATATGGTTCGCGATTGACTTCAAAATAATACTATTTTAAATTATGGGTAATAAATATTAATGCATTATGTAAACAATTTAAATCAAATACCAAAACTAAAATATCAAATAATTAGAAAAGTTAAAAATTTACTTTTAAATTTGATTTTTGATTATTTGTATATCAAATATGTAGTATATTTTCGGGAGTTACAAAAAAAAATTTGTTAAATGCTTTAGTACTATATAGATATATTTAACATATAATTTTCTCGAGAACTGTTAGCTATTATTTCGATCATAACAAAAAACTCAGTAAATAAATTTTATTTCCTGAGAAAAAAATGAATGTTTTTTAGTTGACAAATAAATAAAATTGAGCATATTGAAATATTATTGATGACTGTTCGTATGAAGCTGTTCTAATGGAATTTGTGTCCTTAAAAGTTTAAGCTACTTGAAATTTAGCTTCCTTTCTGAGCATTTCTCTTCACAGTATGTCAAGTATTATTTAATTATTTGTATAACTATAACTGCTTTTGTTATCTTATGCTTCACATGTGAACATTTACGGCATGTCATCAGTAAATCGTTAAGATGCCGTAGGACTATTTGTGAAAAGATAATTTCTTATAAAAAGAACCGCGTATCACAAAATTTTTCAGAGTATTGAAAATAGGACTAAACTTTGTTTCCGATAAAGTACAAAGATTTTATTCAGCATTAAAAGCCGATATGATGTATCCATTTCCGACTGTCTGTATGAACCAGCCGAATTCAGGGAATGTTGTATAATTACTCGTCTACCATGAAGTTTTTTTTTTTTTGTTAGCTACTCTCATTTAGAGGCAACCAAAATCAATCCGATCATGATGATCAGAAATTAAATACAGATGTTGTTAGCTAAAGCGTATTGAGCCTTCATGTATTGTCTGCTTAGTGGTACTACGGAACAATCTAATATACTATCAGCATTTATGCATTAAACAACTGTCTAGTCAAGTTATTTCGAATAGATTGTTTTAATTTGTTTTTATATACCAGACACATATTGACGAATTATAATGATTGCATTATGATAAAAAAGGATTAAACACTACATAAATTAAATTCGACCACGTGGATTTATGGATTTGAGTAGTTGTCGGTGTCATAATTTCGTAATAACTGATGGGACCAAATGTTAGATCATTATAGACTATTGCATCAAGATATTACATAAGAATTAATTCTTATTTTATAGCTTGATTATTTTATGATATTTACTTCATTGACATTTTTTAGTAAATAATTTAGCTTTTTTGCTGCAAAAATGTGGCAATGCGATCTTTGTTCTATTCTGCCTCACTCTTGTAAATGCTTTAATGTCCTTAATCAAGACCAATCGTGAGTAGAAAATCAAAATTTGCTAGGCAATCTTTCAGAATTTGTTCTGGCGTCTTATGGAATCTGTGCATTCTCAATATAAATTGGCCTGGTTGCTTTAAACGGCTTGTAACAAAAGTGGATGATCTCTAAAGGCATCAGTGGTGTGTAAAATAGTGTAGGCAGTTGACAATTTATCACTATGAACAAAAATATATTTTAGGTTTGATGTATTTCAATGGCGTTTGACGCAGCTTTAATTGCCATTTAGCGTCATCAAACATGGGCCTCCTATGTTCCTTGGCGAATATCCCATGCAGCTCGTTCCTCTCTATGCCCATGCAAATATTCGATTGGTCTCTCTGCGTTAAAATAAAAGCCACCCTACGCTTGGGATGGCTTTTTTGATGTTTTAATCAGTACTAGCGACTGTGACTTTGTGTTAAATGGCCGTATACTAGGGATAAGTGGAAAATGTTTTCTTTACAGGGGGCCTAGCCCAAAATATACACAGAAAATCATGTTGCTTTAGCGCTGAAAGCTTAAAATTTGAAAAAATGGGTGTATAATGCTAAATGTGAAGATAATTTTCCTTATTTTTTTTTCGGAGCAGCCAATTGTCTACAATTCCAGATTGCAATGTACATAGAAGACTTAATCCACCAAATTAAAAACAACTTTATTTTCGAAAACCACTCTCTCTTAGATAAGATATTTATATTTTAAAAATGTTCAACACATCATAATTTAAAACGGTGTCACTTCCCTAAATTATAGATCTTCTCATAATTAGTTTACTATTAGAAAACAAAAATATTTAAACATCACATAGTTTTTGCAAATACTGCTAAAAAAATCTACTCGGATATGTAGCTTAACGAACCTTGCACAAAACATAAAGCTTATAACTCGCACAATTTTTTTTTATCACTCTTTTAGTTTTATATCGCTAAAAGTTCATAGAAAACAGGCATTTTCCTTACTGATTGATCACAGAAGATTTAACAGACAGGTTCACTTTAATTAAGCCAACATTTTTTTAAATTTTTAAAGCTAAAAAGCTTTAAAAAAGCAACTTGGTTGATTGATATGAATTTGCTGGCCATGAATAGCACTAGTAGTCTCCCTAACAAATCGGAAAAGTGTGTTTTTAAGTTTCAGCTACAATATTTCGAAGGTAGATTACTATCATCTTTCAGAAAAAATGACCCCCTCGCTTACCCAGAATACTATTGGTAAAGATACAAAGCTTGAAAGATAGAAAGCTTGTTCTAAGAGTGGTAAAAACTTTATAGGCCACGACCCCTCTCAAAGCAAATCTTTTCTCAATATTCAAAGTTACCCAGTGATATATTTTGAATGGACGAGGTACGCTTATTATCTGTCGTTCTACGCCATCCCAGCAAGATGTTTATTTTCCACTATCATCTGCTTTATGCTTTGAGTGTTATAAAGAAGACTTTTTCAGACTACAACATTTTCATATTTCTATTAGGTCTATAAGGTGCTTATAGTTGACTTGCAATAAAGCCCTTAAAAGACTGCAGTTCCTATTTGGCAGAAATTCTGCTGACTCTGCTCGAGAAATTGACCCATCACTGTCACTTTAGCGTCGGCGCATTAACCTCACAATTCATGACGTACATAGAGCAGAGACCGCTAAATGCCGGTATTAGCCGCTGCAGTTGAAGTGTCCATGCGCAAGGAACAATTATTTTTCAAACAATATGAAATACAGCCGCGTACTACGAGAGTACATTTTTTAAAAATTAATTACTAGAATATTTTGTGGTATTTTATTTTTATATATATTATTATTTTTCCACATTTATCACATTAATATAAGTTAAGAACACACATTTTTTAATATATTAAAAAAATATTTTCGTATAAAAACGATGAACACAATCGAAAAAACATCTTAAAATAGTAAAGTTAATTGTCACAATTTTTATAAACAAAATTTCGAATGATTGAAAATGATAAAAAGCATATTATTTTTACGAATAACTATTGAAAAAAAAATAATGATATTGTGTAGTGCCGATGGTAACTTCGAAGTGACCCTTGCAACAAAAGCTACAATTTACTCTGAAGGATTAGTTGAATGGAAACCGCCAGCAATATACAAGTCATCCTGTGAGATAGACGTAGAATATTTCCCATTTGATGAACAGACATGTGTTCTAAAATTTGGCAGTTGGACTTATGATGGGTTTAAGGTAGGTTTGTTAAAAATCTCGCACGATCTATATATTTTTTTATTTTCTATCACCACAAATAATTTATATTGTATAATTGTAATTTAAGTTTTTTAAAACCTTGTTTTCATCGTAAAATTACTATTTATGACATCACAATAAATAAGCACAAAAACCCTCAAATAACACGGTAAACAATTTATTGCGACCTGCACGGTTTCCTGCGCAAAGTGGGTTGATGTTAATTGAATTAAGTTATTTACAAAAAAATAATATTAAGTTATTTAAAATTAATATTAAGCCAAATACCATAAGAATAATTTCCGAAATATTTTTTAAATTAATAATGTAATCTGTAAAGTATAACTTTGTTTTTTTTTTGTAGAAGAGCTTTGTTTTTTATTTTTATATTTTTATAATAGCTGTGTTATTCCAGGGTGTATTGTTTTACAATTACACTTTACACAATATTTTAATTGATTAGCAACTGAACATTAATAATTTTACGATTTGTGTGATATATATAATTTATAAAATAAACATTTCAGTATTTCAAATATTTGTTTCGATATTATCCTCATATTATATAAAAACGGGTTTTTTCATAACGTCCGCTTTCTTTGATGAAATGAAAAATTGAGAAAGATTCAACAGCTTCGGAGTTCCGAAGCCTTATTGCCCTTGCAGATATGTCATTGCAATTTCCGTACAATAGCTTATGAGTGCAATCTTTTTAAGCCTCTAAATTCACAGATGTTTATTAATCACTATTTTTAAATATATATAAATATAAATAAACAAACATATTAAATATAAAATTAGTTAAGACAAAATTTTTTAATTTCTTTTTTTAACGTTTTGTATTGATTATATTATGAAAAACACAAGTTGAATGTCGCAGTCTAGAAAAAGCCAGTGCGGAATACTGTGTCCCCCTGCATTTTACATTTTTGACTATAGCTTTAAAACTGTGCGAATACAGTGTTTTAGGGGGGAAGAAAGCGTAACCGGATGTTTTTTTCACCTACTTTTAGAATATGTTTCAAATATATAATATGAACAATACATTTTTTTTATCAATTTTAATAGGAGGTTAGGGATAATATAATAACGTTATATATGTTATTGATTTGGCAACTATTGAGCTTGAAAAATATAATCATTTCTGATTTTAGGCACGTATTAGCTTATATGAATCTTTGAATTTCACCAGCAATCAATTCTTTAAATATTGTGACTTATGACTTAAATCGTAAAAAATTAAATTACATTTCTATAAAGTGCTGAATAGGACGAGTCTAAAAACTTCCTCCGATTGAACACATTTCCATATTAGTTTTGGATTTAACACCCGATTTTATTTATTTGAATTATTTATTTGAAGGAATGTTGCAGTCGGGCGTGACTGACTGCGAAGTATTTTGATACCATTATACCAGATGATAACAAGTAGCACAGAAGAGGGAGGGTGTGCTTTAAAATTGTGTGAGGTATATAGTCATATCGATTGTGGTGTACCACTAAGATGACATTACACAGAGGCGTCAAATCGACAAAAAATGTTTTTTTTTTTTTTTTTTTGAGTCAATGAGCCTACATGGGCTTTCGCTGCGACGCGTCGAAAATTATGGAGTATTATTTCCTTTGATCCTGCTACGGCATTGGGAAAATTAAAAATCCAGACCTTTTTGAGCATGCGTGCATGAGTGCGATCAGTTACGCATCTTTTCTTTCATAAAGTGGAATTATTTGACGGGCTATTATTGACTCAACGCAAACAAGATGTGTTTCAACGGGATCAAGTCACAAGTGAGTAGACGGCTATTCGTATTTCGAATAACGAGAAAATGAAAAAATTATGCATTCAGTTTCGTTTGATTTCATAATATACGAAATCATGATCCTTTTCGTCACATATTATTTAGCGGATATGTTCAATTGATTACATCCATTGTTTGACTATTTAGGGCTGTTCATATTGCTTAATCTTCGGTTTAAGAAACACTACCGCTCTCTGAAAATCTGAAATGGCTCTGAATATTAAATCCGCGCAAACGGTTATATAGTCATCTATTATAGCTGCAGGTGTTAAACAAGTATGTAGGACACTTGTAGCCTTTTAAACACCTGGCTAGTTGGCCTCTATGTGGTTGTTACCGGCTACAATTTAAGGAATTTTTTACTCGAAATTAAAATTTATTCCACGTCGCCCAGCTTGGCCCCTACTTCTGTTACGACGTTTTTGTGTTGCCTTGCAGAGCGGTGAACCAATGTTATTGGAGAGCAGCTAGCAACTTCTATTGGCTAACGCTCTTTTTACCACTGATTACTTGGAATCCTTCTGCCTTGGTAAAAAATTTCTCTTTCAGGCTAAAACTTCGACATTCTGCTTGCTAGAGCCGTTTTTTCGCTTCACCATCTAGCACTGATAGCTTGACTGTCAAGCCACTTCCGCTGCTTTTCTCTAGAGTTCAAATGGTTCCAAAGTTCAGTATGCTTCGTAATCGACTTGGCTGTTAATGGTTCTCAGCGAGGCTGTCAGTCGGTACTGGTCATTTTATTTCTTAGTTCCGACAATAACACGCATTTTATAAGACCGTGCGAGAGATGTAATGATGTTACCAGTCTGCAACCTTACTGGTCGGTTCAGTTGAAGTGCTCTTGGTTTAGGATAGTGTTATATTTTTATATAATAAATATATATATTGAATACCCTCTGCAAGGGTGAAAAAAGAAACTTACGTGAATCTGCATTTTATGTTTTTTAAAATAAAATTTATTTGCAGCGCATAATTCTTTATGTTAGAAATAAAAAGTAACACCTTTGTATATACTTTTAATGTCTGTATTTTAAATCGCATTTATACTTATAATTAAAAATAATAAATTTAAAGATTATTTTTATGTAGTATTTGGATTTATATTTTATTTATATGCATATGTGAAGATATTATCAATTTGTTTAATTAATTTATGTTAAAATACACGAAACTAAACTCAATCCTGTAATTTTTAAAAATAAATGTATGAATGGGGCGATTGTACAAACATTTTTTTATGATATATAATTTCACTTATACTATTTTTGATGACACAGATTAAAAAAAGTTCATCATGAAATGATTTAAGTCTAATGAAGTCATTAGAATGTAATGTAACTGTTTAAAATTTGGTAAATAATATTTTTTAATTGTCTCATATAACATAACGGCATTGATTATTTGTTGTCATGGCGTCAAATGCATAAATTTCAAATTATACGTAAATCGTATTATTATAATCGTTTAGTGTGACCAGCATAAACATATTAAGTATTATATATCTATCGACAAAGAAATTGAAAATGCTGAAGTTTGGCTCTCTGATGCGCTTATTGCATTAAATAAATAAATTACGTACTTATATATGTAAATAAGTCCCCTTTAACTTACTAATATGATTTTTTATTTGAACTTGGTTGGTGAACGCACTTTGCTTAAAATGGATAGTAAGAAAACGTATACATACGTATATAATTAATTAGATATGCAGAGAAAATATGTAAATGTTCAGGGTTGTAACTGATATATATTGGAGCGTTATATAACCTTATACCATATATATTACTGTTGATAAGGGAGCGATCTATTCGTTAAGAAATAAGAACACAAAACCTATAATAGTATAGTGATATGGCACATATCATACACAGCGAAATGTGAAAATATTGTTATTTAAAACCAAAATTCTATGTATAAAAGTGTTTTTTTTTAAACTATTACTACATAAAACTTACAAATATATGTACACATTAACAGCCAGTATAACTTGAAACACCATTTATTAGTAAAAGGAGTTGTGTTAAAAATATATATCTTTCAGTGCTGATGGTCATTATGAAGTGACACTTATGACAAAAGCAATAGTCTATAGTAATGGATTGGTGATTTGGCAACCACCTGCCGTCTATAAATCGTCTTGTTCAATCGATGTTGAATATTTTCCATATGACGTGCAGACGTGCATCTTAAAATTAGGAAGTTGGACCTATGATGGTTTTAAGGTGCTATTCAAATCTTATTAAATCAGAATCATTTGAAACAATTTTTTTTTACTTCACTTATACGTCAATATGTAATCACTATTAAGTTAAAAGTCATATACAATGTAATAGTTATTGGATTTGAATGAAATGAAATAATTATGATTTTCAGTTTTTACATAAATTGGGCAATGCATTTAAATTAAAAGTACAAATTTAAAGTCTTACATATCCGACGTAGCATTGGTGTTTAGTGTGCGCGCCAAAGTGTGAGCATTGAATAATTGTGCGGGAATTATTTTAATAACTAGCTCTAATTAAATATTGAATGAATCTTACTTTTACTTTTATTGCATGTTCTTATTAGACATTTTTCATTAAAGCTTAAAATAATTACGTTAAGCTCAAAGTATTCTTTTTCGGAGACTTATTTCTAGAAACTTGCTATACGCATGAAAAAAATTACTAATTAAACAATTTATTTACGTTATACATATTTGGCATGTTATCAATAAGAGTACAGTAATAAGTATTTTGGCATTTTGGAATGAAAAAGTAGATTTCGTTATTTAGAAAATCTTAATTCCGTTGGATATAGCATCATCACAAATAAGCCGAAGTAAACCGAAGTTCATCATCTGAGATTTAATTTTAGTCACGAGTTCGAAATATTTTTATGGTTTTCTACGACTTACATATATTGTATTTATATAAAAAATTCTGGCAATAGATTTTTAATGGGAAAGCGTGCCTACTATTTTGTCAATACAATTTGTCAAATAGAACAAACAACTATGCAAGCCATAGAAAATTAATACCAATTACATATTTTTAATTTATTCGAAGTTTGTCAATAAAATTAATACCAGTATTTAAAAGATCTCAGATTTTTAACAGCTCGAGTAGAGTGAAGCTCTCTTACCTATATAGAGTTAGATCTCTTAATCTACTGAGATCAGAGCTGTATCTGGCATCTGGATCAATTATTCCCTTTCCGATACTCATTATTGCGTCCATTTCGTGGCACGGTTAGTGGAAATTAATTTTCACATTACATCCACAATTCTGAAGATTTGCTGTCAAAGATTTTGACCTAGGTTCAACAACTTTACTAAGCAAATAAACTTTTTTGAACGTCTTTAAGCTTCGCCCTGCAAAAATAAGAAAATTTTTAATTGCTTCCAACGATTTTGCAATGCTATACGTGTATAAATATTTATATTTTAAATTGAATGCAATAAGAATTGGAATGCTTGTTTTTTATGATATGTATGATATATAGGAAACTAAATAGCCTAGAAGGTATGAAAGCATGTAGAAATATTGTTTTACATTACATTTAATAATAGCTTAATAGCTTAATTACAAAAAAATAAATAATATCAAAAATTAATAGTAAAAATGAATTCATTTTTTTTTTCCGATTTCAAGCTTTAAAAATTATATTATTTATTTTACATATAACAAAAATAAAATGCACTTTAAAGTTATCTATTAACGTGTGTTTCTATGCAATGTTAAATAATTTGTTAAATAACTTGCATTTAGTTAAGTCTCCGAATCTTTATATTAAAAGCATGGAAATTTGTATTTTATATTAGGATTAGAAAGTACTATTGTATTCTCAAATACCAGAATTTCATTATATATTCAAGCATAACTTTTTGAACATTAAGCAACTTTATAATTGTTCCGATTACTTAAGTAATTATATTAAATATATATTATTAAAAAAATAAATTTAAAATAGAAACAAATATTAAGTAAAAATATTAACATATTAAACCGATCTATGAAATCCCTTATGTGGTGGAGTTCAGTAAAAGATTATATCGAAATTCAAATTTATGAACTAACATGGGAGATCGAAATTGGCACTTTTTTGCTATGTCAAATAATAGAAAAAAAATAATATCCTGAATACAAATTACAGCTCTACCCAAAAGATATGAATATATTTATATAAACTGACAAAAAAATGTAATTATAATTCTGAATTACTATTTCAATTTCGATTTGTAATTTACAGATTTAGCTAAACAATTTTTTTTTGTTATTTAGGCTTGACAAATATTACATTCACTTGCATATTATTATTTCAGAGTCAATGATTTGTTTACCAAAACATAACTGGTTAGCTTGGTCCGAAATCTTGGTAAGCAAAATTGTGAGAAAGAGCTTGTCAATAGATATCGACAATAAAATTAACTGAATCAAGGTCCACACCTTTTAAAACTGGTAAATATTTCAGTCGCTGAAGAGGGAGCCACTTACTTTTTAAATAACATGAATGTTGGTCCCATATATCGAGAAAATGATTGCCATTGGTCCTGTTTAATGTTTACATTTTCTCAATATTTTGACGATCTTGACAACTCTCACCTTTTTTTTTTTGCTATAGGTAACTAATTTCTATTTGGACATTCCTTGTGAAACTTCCAACTTTGTTCCGTTCGGGTGAAGGTATTCGACAACGTAAATATTAAATGTGGTGTATACTGCTCTTTTAAAAGAATTGATATAAATCAAGTCGGTTAAATACAGAAAAGTATTGGATAAGTTTACGATATTCTAAATTATTTGTAACTTACTCTTATAGACTTGGATGTTTGTGCTGGACATGTCGTATTTTTTTACATAGAATCACCAAATTTGATTAATGCATATTTCGAGTATTCTGGTATTTGAGTATTTTGGCATTTGAATATTCTGGCATTAGTCTACTACTACTTCTTAAAATTTACGTATAAATGACTGCATTTATTGAAGTGAAGTGCCGCATATAATTCATATTAGCTTAAAAGATATATCCTAATACTTGACAGCGTTCAATTTTTTATTTAAGGCTTTAAAATTATGGGGGTTATGGGGTTTAATCGATTTGATTTTAAAAAGATATACATATATATCGGCCAGAAGCCATTTGTGCAATCCTATTCTTATCCTAATAAATGGCGGATCGATAGCTTAAAGAAAAGAAAACGAAAAACGTAGTTCAATAAATTTAATATACTTTTGTCATTTTTGTTTAAAAAAGTTCTATAAGAAAACTAGCCATTAAATTTTGGGACCCTTCATATAAAACTGTGGAAAAGTCCGGTCTTTGGAATTTGTAAAGTTACAATACTTCATACCTTAAAAATTAATAATATTCGATCTATATAAATGTAGGTGGCATGTATTCTTGCAGAAATCAGAGGGGATAGATCAAATAGCCGTTTGATTTACTTAAATTTTCGGCATGTTAAAAAACTCAAACTGAATGATTTAGATGTACGTAAATTTTTTTTTATCTGTGATAATTAAACATGAATTTTATTATTTTTCAATATCTTGACAACTTAAATAAAAATACGGACTCGTCCCTTTTCAATATAGCTTTGTAATTATATGTGGTGTTATTTATACCGGGCTTTGCGCATCCTGCCAAGCTAACGATTATAGGCTAATTTCATATCTATATCTATGGTAAATTATCAAAAGTTTGAGTATGTACATTTTTACGGTTAAAAATACCATCCGATCACTATGTAAATCTATTTGATTGGAATATTGTAGACAATTTTATTTTCTGTATGTATATATTGCTTCTCGATTTGTTGACGAAGGGGTTTACTGGCGTGGATTGTAATTCACAATAATAAATCATAAATATCGACTTACTTACATATATAAGTATAGATATACTTACATAAATGTGTTTGCATACACAATATTGGTTTTCGAAATTTAAGTAGTACGTTTGTAAAAATTCTTTAAGTTGAAGGATGCACAATTAAATGGATGTACTACATCATAATGATAAATAACATGCATGACATTTATAGTTTTGGAATGGTTTTTATTAACGCATGCTCCGATATTGATTTAAAGTTTTTATAACAGCCTGCTCTTATGTTGATTTTTATATCAGTATATATTACGAAAATATGTGGACTGCCTGTATTAAGACTTTAAGTTAGAACAAGAGTCAATATCAAAACAGTTAAAGCCTGAAGTTACATTGTATTCACGCCTGAATTTTGGAAATTGAAACATATTACATATGTCAATTATATTTTGTACATGCATATTATCTCATACACACAATAAATTTATTAGAAGCAAAATAAACACGTGAGAGCGGTGACTTCGATATGATACTAATAAAAATCAAACTGAATATAGGTAGAAAATCAATTTTGTAGTCTCTAGATTGTTGGAATTATTAAATTTGTAATTAAAATTAAAAGTTGGTAATCGTCTTCGAAGCTTGGTAAAAAGTTTGGTAGTCACCCATACCTCTCCCAGCAAATCTTGAATTTATAGTAATTGTCTCCAAATTTCAAAAGTAGAGTAATGAGATTTTTTTTCAAAACCAGACCGATCGTACTACTTCATCCTACATATGTAAATTTTTTTACCTAATTTCGAGTGCCAAGCAGTTGAAAAATAATTACTCGAAAAACAGAGTTGAAAATTGGCGAATGGATGTAATAAAGTTGGTGATATTACTTACATTGATAATAATAAAATGAGTCTTAAAATTGATTTTAGTCTTTTATATATTAATCTATATATTATTTCTTTTGAAATTTTAACTGCTCAATTCTAAAAAGTGTTTAAAAGATTTTCACACACTGATTAAATATGGCTCATAGGATATCATATTAAGTTATTATTTTAAAAACTGAGTATTTTTTAAATAGTAATATTGGCTGTTTGATAGAGTTATTCATTTAGAAAGGAAAAATATATTTGTATTATTCAGAGCTAACAAAAAATTTTTATATATTTTATTTTTGCATTTATAAAATATTTTACGTGATTTGAAGGTCTTAAGTGCAAAATATAAAGAGATTTTTAGTGCGCAAATTTATATTTATTTAATTTTGAATTTTATATTTATTTTATTTTTAAACGAATTATTTTAAATCACTGTTTGTTGTTAACGTATAAAAAACTATTAAATTATTAATACATAAATTGCCTGATAAAAATGTAAAAATTGTATCATATATATAAAGTGAAACCGCCGTCTTCGACAAAATAAATTATTATTATTAAACATTAGTATTTTAAGATCTTTCAATATCAGATAGCTTACAGAAATTAATCTAATTTAGCTAAAGATACTGCTTAACCATAACATAGTCAAGGAAGCAGGATTTTTTTTACTTTCTAAAGAACTTTTTCTTAAAATATTTGCAAAATCGACTTTCAGAAAAATAAAATATAATATACAAAATATTTTAAATAATTAAAAAATGATTATTTTATCTGTTTACTGTGGTCAGAATATAAGAATAATATTTAACATGAAGAAACGGACATCGGTAACAGTGCGCACTATAGTAATTTTAAGTACTATTTTTAATACTGTTAAATAAAAAAAAAAAACACTTTTGGATTATTGCGCATGTCAACTTATTTGGATATCTCAATATTAAAATATAAATGGAGCAAAATGGTTTAATAGCTGGGACATTGAAATAAAAATATAATATAATATAATTAATTTAAAAACTTTTGTACAACACCACTGAGAAATGACAAATTTGTCCACATTGGGAACACAACTTTTCAGTGACGAAAAAACTTAAAAAGCACACTATTTGTAAATCCCTTTTTTTATTTCGATAATTGTATTTAGCATTAACCTAATATCTTTGGTGAAATGTGCAATCGTGCCAATTTGAAAATCCCAGTTTATTTAAATTTTTTTACACCTTTAGATGAACTTATGGATTTTTTAATCAAAAATCGTTTTCGTTATATGTTGTGTGTTTGGCGTCAAGGTTATACATAGTGAAAAAATTCACAAAGGCTTTTCAGCTTAATTAGATGTTAAAAATGACTACATTTGTGTACAATTGTGCAATATGGTTTTCCTATAGTGAAGTTTGTAAAATGTGTGTAATGTTTTCCTACTTTTTAAAACATTTTACGAACATCATCAATTCATCCTCGTTTTTTGTTACTTTCCTTTTTTACTTTGCTACATTTTACAATAATTTATCATGGTTTATGTACCGAGTAGAAACGTTTCTAAATATATAGTAGTCGTACAAAAGGAAGTCACATACTTTTCGTACAAATATGCACTCCAAAGCGTAGAGTTAATTAGCTCAAGGGTCGCTTAAAATATATTCAAATGTATTAATTAGAGGGAGCTTATCCGTCTCTATTATGATAATAAATGCTTAAGCTTCTAGCTAAGATTGTGGAGATGCTCGTGCATTCCGCTGATTTGTTTTTGTAAGACTGTTGTTTGCCATTGATTGAGTGCACTAAAGTTCTTTAAAAAAATTAACATGAATTACTCGAAGAGTAAAAGAGCTGTACAAAATTTTGAATAATATTCACAACTCTCGACTGAGGCATATTAATTGATCAAAAATGTGATTACTTATTTTAATATATGCAGTCCTTTTTAGTAAAAAGGCAGTAGAAATAATAAATAATTACCTAATCCAGAAGATTGATATTTTTATAGTCTTTTGAATTTTTAAAGAAAGCTGTGTTTAAATAACTGTTTATTTAGATATATTTGTACACAACAACTTAAAAGTAAAATAGGCGACATTTAAACATTTGATTTAATATTTTGAGTTTATTCGTGAGCCTGCATTGCATGCCATAAATTTATTACATAAGTTAATCAAATAACTTAAATAAAAATTATGTTTTTTTACGAACATATGTTTTATTATATAAATTTATTATTATTTTAATTTATATAAAACAAATATATATTATTTTGTATAACCTATAATAATTGGCATGCAAAAGTGTTAACGAATGCATTTTAATTGTTATTGCCGACTGAAATAAAAAACGAAATAATTTTTTGAGTAAATAAATTAAATTTGAGTTTCTACTTTGAGCATGATACATATTGGTTCACGACATACAATATTTAAAAAATGAAATCCATATAAACCTTTATATTTTTTATTGGTCAGTTTATTATTTAATAGTACTATTCCTATCTGTATGCAATTAAATATACATATACGTTTATACTAATTCTAATAATTATATTATAATGTGTAATATACATATGTGCCTAAATTTTTTTTACATTTATTAGGTCGACTTGAGGCACATGGACGAACAACAAGGAAGCAATATTGTTGACGTTGGCGTTGACTTATCAGAGTTCTACATGTCTGTCGAATGGGATATTCTTGAGGTACCGGCTGTTCGGTAAGTAATTTTCACAAAATTATTGTTTAACATATTATCAAAACGATAAGATCTAATAAACATCAAGCAATCAAGCTATCTAAGAGTATCTTGTTATTGTCCGTCTGTTTCTGTGTATATTTCATTTGGCATATAATAATAATTGAGTTTTTTTTGTCTTGTTATTGTCTTCGGGTACACTTTAGGACCGGTTTTATTTATTTTGCATTGATTTGAAAATTCGAGAATATCTTTGGGTGAAAACAAAGATTAATGGAGATTGTTTGATTTTCTTACGATTATCTTTCTACCCATTTTCAAATTGGCTTCTTATCTGTTAGATACTGGATTAGTTTCATTAATGTAAAGACAAAGCATACGGTCGAATTAAGTTAATATATTACATATTATTTTATGTATTAGTAATATAATAATAAAAAAAAATGTTTCTATTTTGCAGGAACGAAAAATTCTATACTTGTTGCGATGAGCCTTACCTGGATATAACATTCAATATAACTATGCGAAGAAAAACTCTTTTTTACACAGTTAACATAATAATACCTTGCATGGGCATCTCATTCTTGACAGTTCTTACTTTCTACTTGCCTTCGGACAGTGGGGAAAAGGTATGAACATCACAATTAAATTAGCACGTTGCAGTTGGAATTTATTTCGTTGACTTCTAGTGTTTGGAAATAATGATAAGTTATGAACATATCAAAATTCAGACCACCTGAAGAATTGTGAATTAATGATATTTCTTATCTGAAAGCTGTTTTGATTTTGTTGGTATCAGTAATTGATTTGGTCGATATTGGCGAATCGGGAGAAGTTATCGATCACCTACATTTAAAGCAATCTGCGAGCGGTATAACATCTAATATCTATACCAATTATAGAGACCAACGAGCTCATATTCATTAGGTTATGTTGTAGATATGTGGAGACTCTCGAGCCTTAGGAATAAACAATGTTGTAATGACGTCGAATTCAGATGGTTTCTTTTTGTTGCCAGAGGAAATAAGTTAGGCAGGAACAATACCATTTATTCCAACAGACTTTTAAAGCTGAAAAATATTTAAAGCCTTGTTCAAATTATTGTAACTGAGATGTTCGGTTAAAGTTCCTAAATAATAGTTTTTAGGAGGGAATAAAATTAAAAATAATAACCCGTATGCTCGTGTGAGTGCTTCCCCAATTGTCGATAGCTCTGGCCTCTCTGACCGTAACTCAATTTCTCAGGAGTGAATGTGTGGGAAGGGCCATATACGTAGAGTTAATCCATAGACTTTTGGACCAAGATGTTATTAAAAAGAAGTAGTTCGAATTCTTCCTAAAAATATGTAATTTAATACAATATACATATAATATAATATAAATATATAAGTCGTCTCTAACGTTTCAATACATTTTCTAAATTTATTAATTATATTTTTGAATAATTTTAAATAAAAAACTTAAATTTAATTGCAGGTTACTTTATCAATATCAATTCTTATTAGTCTTCATGTGTTCTTTCTTCTGGTCGTTGAAATTATTCCGCCAACATCGTTGGTCGTACCTTTGCTGGGTAAATACCTGATATTTGCCATGATATTGGTTTCTATAAGGTAAGTTTTCATCTTAAAATATTACCTTCCAGTACAAAAATGTTTTCGTTCATTTAGCATTTGCGTAACAGTTGTCGTGTTGAACGTCCATTTTCGATCTCCTCAAACACATCGAATGGCACCGTGGGTAAAGCGTCTTTTTATCAACTTTTTGCCAAAATTCCTCTTTATAAAACGGCCAACATATAACTTTGAAACAAGGTAAGTTGTTAAAGTTTTAGATACCTTATCTAAAATATTGAAGATGAGATACAGTCTATTGAATTTTAAAATACGTTTAAATTTTTTGCCAATATTTTAAAAATGAAATATTTACGGACTATAATAAATATTTGTAGCACGGTTTAAAGTTGCTTAGCCAAATAAAAAATTACAGAAAGATTGGCGTAAAATAAATCGAGAGCATGCCAATATTCAATAATTTCAATTTGACTACAGCAGTTACGAAACTATCACCCGGGTCAAGCGACGCCCCAAGACATTTCGATTGAAATGTGTTAAATGAACAAAACAAATATAAATAAAAGCTAGTTATTTGTTAATAAAGTTGATTATAGGGCGAACAATACGTTTGGTTCAGGTCCATGTCCAGGTTGATGTCGGTGACTGTTTAAGTATGAACATGAGACGCTGCAAGACTCTGCTATTTTTATATATCCAAGAGGATCAATAGAATCGACTTTCAAGTGGCTGCAGTTAGATAACAAAATATCACATCGCCTTACAAGCGACTTCTTTAAAATAAATAAACATAACATGAAGTCGCCTACAAGCGGCTGCCTATATATTAAGGTTTAAGATATTTCTATAAAATAAAGAAACGCTCATCAGAGCAAGCAGTACGATTCGTGTTGACTACACCCTATTGTGCAAGCCTGCACATGTTTGAAAAGTTTACGCTGAACAACTCGAAGGTTATGAAGGTCAGCAGTATTGATTACGAGTATTATAATAACAGACTTTTCGTTACAACTATGGCTGAAATTACGTCGTACAAAAAGAAAATGTATCATGCTACGACGGGACCGTCAACATCGCAGAAAACGATTGTTGAACAAGTAGAGAAATCGATTAGGTCATCCAAAGACGAGGCTTGTCAAAGCGACCATTTATTGAATCCAACGGACATCCTTTTGTCAAAATTAGATAGATACGAAGCACAACTACGAGATGCAATGGATCTATCCAGACGTTGCTTGACTAATCAATCACCAAAATAGCTGCTGGATATCAAGAGAACGTTAAAAAATTCGTTGGAGAGCGAGACCCTACAAACGATAGGAGAGGTCAAAGGAAAATACGAATCATGGGCAATAAATAAGGAGGAAAAGGAGCTTCAAAATGGGAAGCTGAGATTTTGTTGGGAAAGATCAATAATGCTCTACCGTATCTACAAACTTCGAGACAAGATATACTTTCGTTTAGGCAAGAAGTTCCAAAGTTGGATATGGTGATTCACTTACTTATTGGCTCAGCTGGAAACTATAAAGAGGCATGGAATCTAATTTGTGAGCGATACGAAAAGAATCGCATAATTTTCGAACAGGTTAATTGAATTGGAGTTATTAAGATATGAGTCAGGGGAAAAAATCCGCAGATTTTTAGATCAAGCAACATAATATAGGAAAAATCAAAGATTGATGAAGCTGCTGATGTTATCTTTACGCAAATCCTTCTTCGACAATTTGCTACGAAGGCTTTGCTCGATACGAGCAACATGCTCGTCAGAGCAAGCAGTTCGATTCTAAACGTTGTCTCATCGTGTTGACTACACACATGCACAAGTTGGACAACTCGTATCGATCATGGTTACAACATTATGGTCATAATGGAGGTTTGCGAGTCTCACATTATGTTGTCTCACGCCCATTTTGACAGATTGTACACCTTTGCTAGTTCACAGGTGGCAACGATAGCTGCATTAAGCTAGACGAAGGAGGCCTTGGTGTTGAACTGAGAGCGTTGGATCTGAGGGCCAGCATCCGTCAGACCGCATATTTAATTGATTCCAATTACTAAGCACTCTTATCAGTGCTTTGATGGGGCATAAATTCATACATTCTAATGTATACAGACGTATTTATTAATAAGTATTGTTGTTTTTTTGTATTTCCAGCAAATTGCTTTTGAAGGACGCTCATGCATGTTTCTATCCATACTACTCTTCGACTAATATTGATCGCCTAGTTTCCACGGGATATAGTAACACAGCTTCAAAAGAAGAATTAACAACACAAAGGTAAATTAAAAAAAAAAAACTTTTTGGTATTATTTCCTATTTTTTTAAATTTAGTAATGTAATTAAATGTATTCTCTTACACCCAGTAATTCTTTATTTTTATCACTCTAGATCCGTTTTAAATTGTGATTTTTGTGCATTTAAGTAGTTTGTAACTTTGTGACCAATCGGTCGTTAACTCACATTATTATTATGATAACAACGCGATTCCAAAGTACTTGAGTACAACAACAAATGCATGCTCAAACATCCTGTTTGACTTATGAAGTTTTTTTTTGTTGCTCTTTAATATTTTGTTTTTGTGGCATAAAATCTGCTTAGAAACCAGGGTCCCAAGTTACTTATCACATTTTGCAATTTCATGGGCGGAATTATACTTGAAAAAAACCCTTTTTTCCACGTTTGCTAACAGTTGGTATTAAATTCTGAGTGATATAGACTTTATTCGTTCTATGGTGGAAATGGGCGTGGTTACTATAGCTTACATTAATTACATTAATTTTGAAAAATATATGTATTTCAGATATCGTGGCCGAATTTGTGGTCTGATATATGCCGATCATTGAAGGTTCTTACCTTACAAGTTTTGTACAATTGTGGGTGATTCTTTAAAATTGTGGATATGCGCATTTAATAATATATACTGTTAGAAATTTCTGCTTTGTTGATTATGTGTGCAGCATGTCATTTTTTATAGCAAACACAGGCACTGAAGAGTACAAAAAAAACGAACGCATCGCAATTCTTAATCACAAGCTCAAACTGATTCCCAATTGGCTGGCTGCAAACAGGAGCTTATAAGTACATACAAACAACCGTACACGCAATTGTAAGGAGCTCTGCAAAATACACACAAAAATTGCTATCGATAATCGAGAAACGGTGGAAGTTATTGATAAGATAAAGCAAACTTGATTTGCGCTATAAATACTGTAGTCGAGATTTTAAGACTCGATCTCTCGCAGTTTCTGAGATCCGTGTGTTCATATAGACAGGCGGGCAGACAGACATGGCTATATCGACTCGGCTATTGATTCTGGTTTTGGAGATGCTTCAAAAAATAATTTAATAAATGGAAGCGCTGACTATTCAAATTAATGATGTCTAAAATTTATCGAAACTATTGAGATTGTTGGCTGGACTTGGAATACGATTGTGCTCTTGTGTATATAGTCATCTTTTGTGGAGGTGGTGTTTTAATTTTCGCTGGTCTGCAAGTACCAAAACATAATTCCTTTTCGGTATTTAAATGTAATGTATGCTCTAGCATAATCGGTAAACCAATTCAAAAATCTGCAAATAACTGAAGCACTGAGAAAGAAGCGAAAGTTTTTACTGTAGTTTGCTCTTCGGACAAAATTGACCATATCAATATTGTAATACAAAAGAAACTCAAATATATATTTTATTATATTAATAAAGAATATTTGTAACATTTCATCAATGCGGTAGTAAATGTTAAAAAGTAGCATTTTTTTGAAAATTTTTTTAAATAATCGAGAAATATTTGATAACTAATTCTATTCAGGTATTATACAACCAAAATGTGTACTAATACATATTGTATAAATTTAATATTTCAATTAAAAAATATTATATTTTTCTGTATAATGTAGCTTAACAAGTACGGGACCCTTTGGAGGAAGTTGTCAAGTGCATGGACCGCTGCCACAACTTACTCATTCTAGCTCAGATGATTTGACAGCTGTGCCTGATTTAGATATGGGAAATACTGGAATAAAAAGTCCAATTTTGTGCAACCCAGCTTTTTCTCACTCAAAATGCCCACCACGAGTTCATCGTAGCTGTTTTTGTGTACGATTTATAGCAGAGCATACGAAAATGCAGGAGGATTCTACAAAAGTAAGTAATCAAATTGTAAAACAACGAAATTAAATTTCAAATCGTAATTTTTTTTAAGGTAAAAGAAGATTGGAAATATGTCGCAATGGTGTTGGATAGACTCTTTCTATGGATTTTTACATTAGCTGTTTTGGCGGGTACTGCTGGCATCATTTTACAAGCACCAACTTTGTATGATGATCGGATTCCTATAATCGAGCAGAAAGATTTAGAGTTTTCAGGAACATCAGCAGGACGCTGCAGACCTGCGCAATAGCGTTTTTATTCCAAGAGATAATATATATTAAACTGACCACTATCTTTTTTAATTTACTTTTTGAATATATTTTCTAACAGTTTGAAATAGGGTCAAATTTCAAGAATTTAGAACATATTTTAACAGAAAAATAATCTAATAATTCTTAGAAACATGTCCCTATCGATTTATGTTCATGTTCCTATCGATATATGTTCTTGTCCCTATCGACGTTAGCCGGGTTTTTTGTTATACTTTTCTGAAATATTTAAGAGATCTATTAAAAATTAGAAACAAATACTTTCAGTAACAGAGTATAAACAAAATGTTATATTACATTTTTATATTATATTTACATCCTCTAAAATACTTTTAGTTAGTTACATTTTCAAATTATCTGTGCAAATAACTCGACATAAAATTTCATACGCTTTGTAAAAGAAGTTTTCGGGAGTTAAGTTAAAAATAATAACATAAATGTAGATGCTTTTTTTTAATGTGTAATGTGTGGGATCGTAAATATTGTTTTATTAATTTCATACCATGTCAAAATTGATACATATAAAAATACTCTGGAATTTAAAAACATTTTTTTATTCTGTTTAAAAATCATGGGAAAGTTTCATAAAAACTGAGTCCATCTAAATTTATCATAATAAATCAAGCTAAATTTCAAAGTATTTCATATATTATTTAAGATTTTTGAGCAAACAAATAATGTGTAGAAACGAAAGCTTTTGGTTTTTTTCCATTAATTTGTGTGTTGAATTAAAATACTTCTAAAAAAATATAACAAATTTTCGAAACAACCAACTGTGTGAAAATTAAGGATGATGTTAAAGAGTTTTAAACTTGTTTGTTTACCTAATTATAGACACAAAAAGCGGTCGTAGCCAAAATTTATAATTTTACTCGCTACATAAGGCATTTGATCCATATTTAATGAAGTATGTATTTGATCTGAAAAGATTTTAAAGGGGCACATAACGTCTGGCACGCAAGTGTTTTTTCTGCCATTTCGATGTTATGTCCGATTTTATGGATTTTGAGTTGAAATTTTTTTTTAACAAATTTGTATTCAAATAAGGTTGCACAAAATTTTGAAAAGGACATCGAAGATTAATTAATAAAATTTGTTACAGTATGAGTGTGAGCTCATATACCGAAATCCACTTGAATGATAGATAATACAAGAAAAATATGACACTTTAAGTAAGACGCCAGTGTTAGTCAATTGCAAAATTATTATTGTGTTACTTAAAATTTAGTTATAAGATTAAACATTGTGACATACATATTCATATTAGCACTAAGCAGACTATAAATTATTTGCCTGCTTAGTGGTGTAAGATACCAGATTCAAAAGATGGTCAGTTAACAAATACACGCGTAATCCTATTCGACCACGTTTACTCAGTGACCAGTCAATGTGGCGGTTATCTTAGCTGATTATCTAAATGTTTATATTTTATGTTCACCTGTTAATTCCATTTCATGTCTTCAGTCGAGTGAACTATGAGAAGGTTAATTTTTGGTTGGCTTACCTTAAAAATGAGAAAAAGTTAGGCTAGACATTGAGAAAATAGTTGTTAACGAAATGATCAGAGCAATGTATTTATTATTTTTAAACTATGCTGCAAAATGTCAATGGACTAATTAATACTATTAAAAATTACATTTGAAAAGAATTATGCGAACATACCTTATGTATACTTTACATTAGCATACAAAATGTGAAATAGAAAGTTAACATTATAATTAATAAGATACATTGTTAGTTTTAAGTACATATGTATTTGTTACTTAATAAAGTTAATCTAAATGAGTACGCATGTCACCTTAATGACGCTTAACTCAACTTCTTTCGTCAACGTGTCTAAGATGTTAAGTCGAATGTTTACCGAAACTGCGCTTCTTTTGAGTCCAAATCAAGTACGTTGATAAGCCCAATCGACTATAAATAATAACATCAAATTTACTGCTTTCGTAGTGGACGGCTAAACACCCTTTAATTATCATATAAAGTCAAACTGTAATATTTGCACCACAGGCAGACAATGTGATTCACATAACATAGACAAAAAAAGACAGAACAAGTTTTGCTGAGTCAATGGGCCTACGTGAAACTTCGCTGGAGACGCGGTGAAAATTGTAGCAAACGCATGTTAGTCTTTTTTTAGGCTCTAATTGGCCAATCGTCGAATCACCGTTAGAGAAGTTGCTGAGGACCTAGACATATCGATTGGCTCATGCCATTTTCTCCAATTCATTAATTTTTTCGTCTGTTGTTGAAGTGCTCGGGCGTCCGGCACACTCTTCGTCGTTCACATCTTCTCGGCCTTCCGAGAACATTTTGTACCACTGATAAACGTTGCTTCGGTGCAAGGTAGCTTCTCCGTATGCCACAGTCAACATTCGGAATGCATCCGCGCACTTAATTTCGTTTTTCACACAAAATTTGATACAGGTTCTTTGATCCATTTTTTTGAATAGGTAAAAATCGAAAACGATCCAAAACACGTGCAAGCAAAGCAGCTGTCAACAATTAAGTGAACATTCAAAATGGCCGAGCTTGTCGGCATAAGTGAGAGACATGAGTAGCAACATAACGCCAAAAAAAAAATCGAAATTCGAATATACGTAACCCGCGAAAATTCAAAATTCCTAATACTTTTTGAACACACCTCGTATAGTGACATATCCAGATCATGCAAATCTCTCATGTCCACACTCACTGCGACAACGCCCTATGCGAATCATAAGCCAATGATGAAATTCAAATAATAAAATAAGACGCAATTACTGCATATTATAGCATAAGCAAACGTACGGTATCATAAGCCAACGATGAAATTCAAATAATAAGATAAGACGCAATTGCGAGCGATCATTTATCAAACCCAACTGCATAGTCTAGCATATGCAAACGTACGGTAAAACAAAATGCTTTGATAAGCCAATGATGAAATTCAATAATAAGATAAGACGCAAATGCGAGCTTACATTATCGAGTAAACTAGTAGCACAAGTCAGAGTTATTTTGTACACCAAACTGAACAGACGTGTTTTGATGAATAAAGAATTTTATTTTTTACATCAAATACCGTAATCAGATATTTAATTATATATATATTTATATATATACTATGTCAAGGCTATTCTAACGCCATTGTAATAATAAAAAATAAAAGTTTAAATTAATCTCATGATTTTAAGGGTGTCAGCAGAAGGAATTGGGGAAAACATATCCTGAGCCATACAGATGCCTAACTTCTGTCAGATGAACTTCCCCTCCTCTTACAACCTAGGGATGAAATGTCACCCGAACACATTTTCGAGCGAAATTTCAAATTTTAAACCAGCAGCAAAATGGAATGGACGACACTAGATAAAGTCAATCCTAAGAAACCACACACCATAAATTGGTATTCCGATGGATCACTCACCAATCAGTGAACAGGTTTGCGAGTGGTTTGCCCTCGGATATCCTACAATGAATCTCTTTGGAAGCACACCAACATATTTTAAGCTGAGGTGTGTGATTTATATTTTTCTCTTGCTATTATTACAATGGCGTCAGCTTAGTCTTGATATTAAATACATCTAGTAGAAAGTCTGTTAATTAGTTCATCTAGTATCATCTACTTCAGAACAGCGGAGTCTTTCCCCCTTTGGTGACAGACTTTAGTGCTTAAGGCTGTTAGTGTGCTGTCATGCGTTGATGTTGTGGCTTGTCTGGACCGCAACAGTGTAAATATCCATCTGCTGGTAGTTAGGTCCAGGCTAGTCCTTGAGATGACTTGGCTTCTGGAAATTGCTTTAGATTATATAGTTCACCAGATTTTCCAACGTTTTCAGTAAAAACGATATTAAGTTGATAGATCTGAAGGACTTTGGGTTGGTGTCCGAGTGCAAAGCTGCTTAGTAGCGTTTCCTAATACGAGAGAGGAGTATGTCCTAACTCATTTCAATGAAAACTGTCAATATTCCGTCTAATCCAGGAGATTTATAGAGCTGGGATGGACCAATTGCCCATTTTAATCTCTTAACTGTGACTGTCGATTTGGCGCATGTGCAGTCAGTCGGCGGCATATATCTACTCCCACATTCAACGTCATTTTGAAAAGTCGAAAATAAGTTTTAAAGAAGAGCTCTAGCTTTAGCAAATTATTGCTCGTAAATTAATCATCTTTACGCTTTATTGACTTATTACCAACCGGCGCTCGCTCATCCAGCGCTCTACGGAGACTAGCGCTTTCGGCTTTTACAGAAACTCCTGTAATTCAACCGTTGGGCTTACCTTAGCTCCTTTTTGTAGGAGCTTCGTTCCGTTCCCTTTCTCCATCTATATTTGCTTTGAGGCCACAAGATGATTGGTAAGATTTTCAGCCTCGCAAGGCGTCCTTTTCCAAGTGCTTTTCCACCTCACCCTCCTTGCTCGCTGGAGCAGGTGTTAACCTTGCCTTGCCCTTCTTTTTCAATCCGCTAACGTGGATTTTCCCTCGCAAATGAGACCCATCCAGACGCAATGATTTTGTCTATGATAGCCTATTCCAACATAAACAATATATGTGAATATTCAACAGGTAACACGGCCTCCTTAACCTTTATCGCCATATCTGCATATGACAGTCGAGTACGGTGGACGTAGATGCCACTCTCCTAAATGGAGTAGCACGATATGGACGATGGTCTACTACACAAGATGAGCTCCCGCGACTGGGGCTCGGTCCTCCATATGGCTTGCGACATTCTCCGCAGGGAGAACCTGCGATATTCGGACTTTTCATTTGTTCCCACGTGCTGCGGTAAAAAATATGTCTGCACAGGCATAGGTCCGCATTATCCGGGTAATGCTAGTAATAACAGGCGGTCGCCATTTGCCTGAGCCCACCGTAGGAGACTAGGCTAGTTATTTACCCAGGCACCCAGCCAGGCTGACACTCGGCACGGTCCAAGTGACACTTTAGTCCGGCCCAGAGTCAGATGTGGGCAAGAGTACGGGAAAATAGGGCTTGGTTCAACTGCTTATCAATTTTGTAACCAGAGAAAAAAAAAATTATTGTGATAATCTAAACAGGGTATCATTGACATACACAATTCTTTGTTTCTCGACGGGCACACATGTACGCATTGGCACATGGTTCACCTTCACTTCATTTTGCAATGTTATATTATTAATTCTTAACACTTTTGAAGAGAAGAATTTCTGCGCAGCTGATTTCTGAGATAATAAACAGAATAGTGATTTAGAATTGTGTGATATACACATACATACACATACACATACACATACACATACACATACACATACATATACATATACATATACATATACATATACATATACATATACATATACATATACATATACATATACATATACATATACATATACATATACATATACATATACATATACATATACATATACATATACATATACATATACATATACATATACATATACATATACATATACATATACATATACATATACATATACATATACATATACATATACATATACATATACATGTACATGTACATATACATATACATATACATATACATATACATATACCTATGCATACAAATCAACTAGAGCAGAACCAGTGATAAAAAACCAAGAAAGAATCTTATTTAGGCACACCGAAAATAAAATACTTTGCAAAGCTGAGTAATCTTTATGTTAATTTACTATACTAGTCCGATTTGGATAATAAAATTGTCAAAATTATATATTGATATAAGAGCTATGTGATGTTGTGGTCCGTATGTTTGTGACTGAGATTAAGAACATTAATACTTTATAGAGTAGAAAATGTGACCTTTATTGCGTTACATGCCTCACGGCAAATTAAGAATGGTCTTCAAAATAATATAAAAACACAAGCTTATATAAATACAAAGTGTGTATTTACCAAACATCAGTACACAGACAGAACTCTTTCTAGAAACTTTACCTTGAAATGAATTGCATAAGTAACAGTGCCTTAGGGTTTCGAGTTAAATTTGTAGTACAATGTTTGCTAGTCGTCCTGAATCTACATTGTGTTACTGCGAATGACGAGATTAGTTTTAATGTAAAGGATATTTTAACTAATCAAATGATGCCTTTACATATTTTTGTAGACCGCTTTAAGGAAAAATTCGGTCAAAAATACACAAAAGACTTTCTCTCTGGCTTCCACACAATGAATTACCACAGGTAGATGACAAATTGAATTATTTAATTTCAGGCTAATGGATTAGAGTTAAATTAAATTTGATTTTGGTTTTAGAAAAATGATGCAACAATACATGGCGTCCAATTACCTGTCCAATCAAATGATGAACAGGAATTTTGTAATGAGTAATGAATTTAAAATAAAAAATCGTATCGGCAAATTGCAAAATGTATCAAATGCAAATAACGATGATGTTAAATTGCTTCGCCATCCAATTGAAACAGTGAAAACATTACTATACGACGATGGTTCTGCTAAGTATAATGCTTGGCTAAGGAGGTAAGTCCTAAGTTATCTTAGCATCAACAACAAAAAAGTCCGGTCGTTTAGCAAAAGTGTTACATATCAGTGTCTAAGATGCTTAATTTATTTTGTTCAAAATGTGCCTTTAGACGATATATTGTTTGAAAACTTATAATTATGTTAAATATGAATATTATATTATTATTATATTTATATTTTCGGTAAAGTATTGGACCGACAGAATCCGTACTTTAACCAAACATAATGATATTAAACTGCTATAGAAAAATATAAACTGAATTAAAATATGTTATAGTCATTCGTATTTGTTTTTGCATTTTTTAAAGTTGTAATTTGCTTGTTAAAATGATCATGGAAATACCCAGTCGGAGAAAATGGAAAAAATTTTGTCTTTACGAGTTTCATATGACACATATGCACTTCAAGATTGATTTATCTTAGCGATAACTTTCAATTAGTGATATTTTTTTTCGCATATGTTAAAGTTTAATAAAGCACCATATATCATATATATTTTCTCTCAAAAGCGTAGTTACCTTAATCATGCCTAAAGTGCAAGTGTATGAATTTTTAGTCAATTACCCTTGAACACGAATCTTCGATTAGCGACTAATGCTACATACTGAAATTCTAAATCTTACGAGAATCGAGTTATGCCTGCTTGAGTCAATACTGTCAAACGCATTTGTTTCATCCGTTCGCGTGGTTTCCCACGATAATGAAATGCTTAACGTCAGGCACACCCACTTGACATGCTAATTACATCTGATATAATGCTTAGCAGGAGTAGCGCGTTGTGCAGTCCAGGAATCGGCTCTCAATTGTATTGTGCATTAGCTGCGGGGATATTGATATTCTAATTATTTTACTTACTTTAGGTCACAAGATGCGGAGAAATAATAAGTTCACCTGACCAGGGATCCGTAGTTAGTTTTAAGTCAGGACCAGCCAAGTTGATCTTATGCGATAGTCGAGTAGTATCTTAGTTTGGCCCTTGATTTTCAGCTAAAGTACAGTGGTCTGGATCACTAGGCTCCAAGGGCGAATGCAACTCTGCAAATGGAGGGACTGAGTTTTTGTCAGAATTTGTTCTTGTTCAATGGTTACTTTGTAACCATTTTTTATATTATTATTATTTACATGAAATACAGGTTTTATTTATAATAAATATTTTGTCTGTCACGTATATACAAATTTAATGTTTTTTCCAGAATTATAGAATAATAATATTACTTGTGTTTGTAAGAAATATCTAAACCGATTTCACATTGACACATACCATTATTTAATGCATTAAATTTGATTTAACTAGCAGTGGATCTAAAATTTTTGACACTAACACTAAATAGAACAACAACACTTGACGACATTCAACATCAGCTAAATAATGCTGTGAAGCATTTAACAAATAACCACATTCCAAATCGAAGGGAAATGTCGACCCCTGTTTCAAATTCATCTATAATGGACTATTATGCAGGAGAAGAAATCGATTACGGCGACATAACTGGATATGCATTTGATGGTTCACATAATGACAGCAATTACGTTAATGTAAGTAATTTTGGAATGGAAAGTATCAGAGTGTAATAGTTTAGGCCGTCATGATGTCGATCCGTCTGACTTCAGTACGTCTCTGAAGAGTCCCCAAACTTGGCGCGTTGATTTCGAATTAAATTGTCTAAATATAAATTCCAGACAAAACACTCCACTGCGCTTCCAGGTCCTAAAAATCTGAAATTAGTAGTTTTTTTTTCACAAATCACCATAATGAAAGCATATAAATGTAAATATATATAAAAAATATACAATATACTAATATCATCTTTATACCTCCCGTAATTAATGGGATTGTTCTTCTCCACCTGTAATCAACTGGCATATTTTATTTGTTTTCCAGCATAAGTAAGTTTTAAATTCGGTATGTGGCGCATTATTTAATGGGTAGCGAATTAGAAACCATTTGGATCAACATTACATTGGAAAGTTGGAAAATTTTAAAATTTGTCCATACTGGGATAGTTGTTGGAACTGGGAAGAAAGACCCCTAAAGGCATCGGGAGTGACGGATAATCAATCCGCAAGTAACCAGTGCTAGCTCGGATCAATGAAATGTGCTTAAATTAACTCAGGTCGTGTAGTTGTTTGGCGATTTATTTTGATCGGCATGAACAGTTCTTACGGAAAGCATTACATGTAGTAACTTCTAGTTTGATTTGCTCTAGCATTCTTCTAGCACTGAAGTTTTGCATGTGGGTATATACATTTCCACATGGTGAGGTGAGGTATTAGTTGCCTGTCCAAATCAAAGAGATCAGCACAAGGTGCTTACAATAATTGATCTGTTTTAAATCGAGCTTCTGTAAAATTACTTATATTATTTGTCGGACTTTTAGAATTTGTATTAATGAGGTTGCCTTCTTGATCAGTAAAATTTTCTCTTGTAAATAACTTCAATTATCAGTTAGCCTAAAGTATCTAGTCTATCTAGACTTTCTAGTTTTAAGTGATATGTGTCCATATAAATAGACCTGCTTGGTCCAACGTGTGAACTAAAAAATGGATATAAATTGTTGAGTATTAAGACAAAACTTTATAGGTAGTTCCTGATATAATTTGTGGGCAATTCCTTTAATTGCTCATTGAAGTGAGGAAAGATTAATATTTTACACAGTTCCGCTACTTGCATTTTAACTGCTGCAAGAGTGACTGATTCCACTTAGTTGAATCGATAGAATGCGCAGGCACCAGGAGTTGGCAGCTGTAATAAATATATAATATATAATATATTCAGCTTGAAGATTTTCGTATATCACTACTAAACCAATTATGAAGACAACCCCAATATTAATTTAATGGATTTCCTGCAAGAGTATAGTGCAAAAACTGTTGCCCCCTTTTGACTGTTCAAGGCACCCACTCAAGCTTCCTTTGTAACTTCGAATGAGGGGTTACTGAATCCGTAATTTTTCCTGCCGTTTTTTATTTATAGGAGTTGAAACGCTCAGGAAAACCACACATGGCATAAGTAGGCAAATACGTCCTGGCAAATCCCGTACGTCCCGCTGTGTACCCGTTGGTTAACCAAGCGGACCAACACAGCTGTTATTATGTGTTGTGAGATGAACGAAATTGGATAATGGTAGTTTTACTCCGTAGAATAGTTATATTTAATATGTAAAAAATAAGTTAATATTTTAAATTGAAATATCGGCTTCTTAGAGTGAATCTTGTGATTTTTTAATAGGGGTTTCCGCATAAAATTACACAGATGCCACGCTATTCGATTAGAAATCCAAATTTTGGTGTTAAAATGAGGCAACTTAGCAAAAATGGTATGAATCTTTATTAAAAATGTGAATATTATATTTTTACTTAACGTCACTTTTAGGTTATGAAAATTCCATTGATGACTATAGTATCCATGAAACCCCGCCAGTACTCTCAAGTGTTGAGGAACACCCAACAAAGCAAATTAAAGAAATTAACATTAAAGATATAATAGATATCGCATTGACTACTCTAGCTTTGTTATCTTTTGGAATGTTTATTTTACAAGTTCTGATGTGCATAACTATGGTAAGTATAATTTTTATAGAATTTGTGTTTATATAGTATTTGAATTATTTTGTTCGTTGGGTATTCAAGTATATTTTACATATCAAATCCCCTGATATCTACAAAATTGATTCAAAATTTCGTGTGCTTATTCATTTTAGTCCATCTTCATGTTTTACAAGTCGTATAATAACCTAAAAATTCAGACGGAAGTAATTATAGAAAAAACTTGTAATATGAAATTTGCAATATAGGTATCACCGTGTTCAGCGCAATCAAACGCAATGTCATGCAAAATAGTTATTAATTCATTTGTAACAACTGGGCTCAATTTTGCGCAAAACTTACTATGGAATCCACTTATTTAAAAAGGAACAGACTGCAATCACAACCCAGTATTTTTAGTAAAAGTTGGGCTATATATTAGCGGCATAAGGCAGATTAAATTCAGTTGGTCTAAAAACAGCTTATCATATTTTCCCTGATATATTTTCCCTAAATATATTAATTTATGACTGACTTTTATTCCATTAACACCTTCCTTTTTTGTTTCAAGAGTAAAGATGAAGGAAATAGTTTAATGATGCTACCTATGGAAGCAACGGAACCAGTTGAAACAAATGATAGCACTGAAGAAATACGGCGAAGAAAACGTTCTACCCAACAAAATCCTGCGATGTTAACTGGGGTGTGTATTGTAATAATAATAAGTTTGAGAAAGCACGCATGGAATATTAATTCCATCATTAATAACAAATTAAAAATAAGTCCAGAATAGCAACTGTATTTAATTTAAACTATGTATATAACTGGTATTTGTCGATATCCTTAAAATTCAAGCCTTCAAACCGGGAATATGTGCCCGCGAAAGACCAATTTTTAAAATCTGGTGTGCCACTTCCACTAAGTAATCCAATTTAAAAAATTGAAAATCGCAAACCAACAAAACCACAGAATTTCTACAAATATATCGATATTTTATCGCCCAGAAAAACCAAAGAATGGTTAGAAAATTTTTTAGCCACGCCCAGTCAGTTCCGAAAAATCAGTAAAGGCTATTTACCTCATAATGTAGGAGCTATATTTACCAAAGACCAATTAATAAAGAATTGTTTTGCACCGCGTGATAAACACATGATACTCGTATATTAGTATCGCTCTTTTTTGGACTTTACTGACCAAGCTGATAGGATTGAAATAATACACTCGAATTCACACGACGAAAAAATTATTTCTGTTTCACTGAGTATTTTGCCAAAGCAACGAAAGCATTCATGGTCCTTAAAATAATTCATTGATGGCAGGGAAGATAGCTCGCTAGCGTTAATTTTGGTTATTATCTCACTTCGACCTTTAAATTACATGTTTCTGAAAGTATTTAATTTGAAAAACATATTTTAAATAAAATATTAAATTGTTTGTTAAGAAATGTTATCATCGAGCGCTAACGAGAAGTTTGGTGCTCAATTAGCATTTTTGAATGTATAAGACCTCTTAAATACATATAATTATATTGACAGTCTATTGAGTTTACTTGTCATTTGGTCACACGGAGTATCTGCGCTTCCCTTAATGTAGAATAGAATGGTGGAGATGTTATTTCTCCAAAAACAATATTCTGTTGAGGATAGTTAGGATTTCTAGCTAAAGATAATTCACAGTCATCTCATTTTAGGTAAGTGTTATGTTTTATACAAGCTTTTCCTCAATCTCGCGGTTTTTAACATACACCTTTAAGCAATTTTGTGAAAAAACGAGGTCTATAAAAAATATAGCCCTTTAGTGCATGCCGGTAAGTTTCGATCGATGATATTTTTAGAAATTTTTCATCTCTTTTCGATTATGGTTTCAGAAAGTGTTGTCTAGGGGTGCTTCGAGAAAGTTCAAATTCAATTGATCTACACTCCCTATTCAGACCTCATTTTAGATTGTGTAGAGGTGGGCCTATGTTGTCAACCTTTATATATGCTAAAAAGGTACTACCCCGTCAACATTATTGTTCTGGCACTATCGACACACTGATAAGACGACGCAATTTCTACTTCAGTTTCGAGTTGAAGGCACAACAAAATTAGCTAAAAAAATTTAACTTCTCTTAAAAATATCCGTTCAAATGGAGCACGATTAACAGGAGAGACTAATTACGACAGATTAAAAAAGCAAAATGACGACATAGTTTTTTTTAGAATGTTATTCCCGCCTGTTTCTTAATAATTATTAATTTTTAATTGACTTAAAATATTTTTCGCTTTCGCAGATAAATCAACTGACTCAAAATCTCCTGATGATAATAGATAATTTTTATTTATATGAAAATAAAAGTTCAAATATGAAATATTATTTCAAACTTTTTTGCGGATATGCCTCTTTTAACACTGAAGCAACGTATACCAAAAAATTATGGACAACGCTTTATGGGTTTGTAGTTATACATAAATTAATACAAAAAGGTATACAATATGAAACAGAATTGTCGACTATTTTAATTATTTTCAGTAAGTAATATTTTTCCTTCTGCCTGTTAATTATTCAACTTCAAATATTGAAGCTGAATCCTTGAATATGAAAAGTTGGGTAAAACTTTCATGGAACGGAGTAGGAAGATATGTATAAAATCAGAAAGTATTGTTTTGCAACAGTAGCAAGTGCAAAATGCATAATAAAGTCGATAATGTGACGCTTAAAAACCTATTAAAATAACATGCCTTTTTTGTGTGGGAGGTGTATTCATGTTATGATGTTTGAGGTTACTTACCTAAAACAAAGTGTATGTTAACTAGTGAGGAATTTAATTTTTCAAGCCGTCATTTTAGCTTCTCCGTTAAAGAAGTTGGTGTTTTATTTTCTGGGTGAGTTTGTTCCGTCTCCAAATTGAAACACAAAAGAGTGTAATTTTAACCTTTGAGCTGTTTTTTTTATCGATCTGGGTACTCAACTTAACGCATCGAAAGATATTTCTCCGACCGAATAAAAAGAAAATATTCATGATCACAATTTCATAGTCGAATTATCTAGCCATGTCCTTTTGTCTGATTTTATTTACATGTTTAATTGGGTCAATTGTATAATCGGGGGCAACCGATCGGACCAAGCGTTGTTGGTGGGACTTCAGAGAGCTTCGTTCAAATTTTGAGTTCTTAAACATAGCTTCACTTCTACTTATTATGTACGAATACACATAAATATATTTAAGAGTTTTAATATTTAAATTCTCTTTTTTACACAGTTTGGGATCAAGTTGGCTTGCATCACGTGCATCCGACGACTACTTTTCAACAATTAAACACATCACTCAAGTCTTAGAAGTCTGTACTTAGTGTTGTCATTAATTATATAGATATAAACGTGTTAAAACATATTTATGAATTTATGCTTCTACTAATTTAATCAAATATCATGTTATAATGGGCTTTAATGGACTTAGATTTAAATTTGCAATAAACATAAAACATTTTTAATTAATTTTTTAATTGCATTTTGCTTTCAAGTTTTATACAGCGAAGAAATTTATAAAATAAACTTCAATGACCTGCAACGTCCGTTTAACTAAGCGTAAAGAAATTTTAAAATATACTCAGCAGAGAAATGTTTACTCTGAAGGCGTGAGTGGCGTGGCATTCATCGTTTTTTTTTCCAAGACTCACAAGACTGCAGGTCGCGCTATAGGCTAAAGGACTACGACATCGATCGTGTCCTTCACATTTTATGTGGAGATTAGAAGACTTTAAACGTGTTCCTGATTGCTGGAAACTGAAATGATCAACCAAATGTCAAGAACGCAGCGCAAGACTTGTTTCGGCGGCGCAACGCACACCGCGTATATTGGAACCGTAAGCAGACAGAAATTGTCTTTGCTGTATACTATATCCGTTTGATCCTTGAGTATAAAAGTCTGCTGCCGCGCAAGACAAACATCACCCAATTCCGGCAGAGGTTGGAGCAGCATGTCAGCCGCGGATATAAACATTGCGACAGAGTTATTTCTGTGAAATATGTGGCTAAATCCTCCATGCATCGTCGAATACCTACCGAGATTTTGGAACTGTTAGTTTTGTGGAAGGCAACGTGTTGTGAAAACCATCAGCAAATCAGACAGATCCACAGTATATGACCGGATAAAACTTGGTATTCATCGGATGTAGAAATTGCATTGGCATATCAGGATAAGCTAAAAGGCTGATATAGTCCATCGATAAGATCGATTCGAAAATAGCCACATATTTCCCACAAATTTAAGGCTAGAGTCACCAAATTTTGTTGGTTTTGGCGATGACCCAACGATTCGAATATTACACGCCCCGCCCACTCCTTCCTTCAAAAAGGATAAAAGCTTATTTATTTAACTTTTTTTTTATTTTTAACTACCTTTGCTAATTTTGGAGAGAAGATTACTACGTAAACCTACGTAAACTTCACTAATTCAAGAGACATCGAAAGAAGGTTACTAGCTTATATCTACCCAAAATTTGAAAGGAATACCAGTCCTGTTCTTTTTTACCTGGTGTAACGTATGGTATCAAACTTATTTCGTAGTCGGTAATGCTTGACTGAAGTGTTCTCTTATTTTTGTTGTTGTTGTTATATTTGATAAGATTGCATTTATTGGTTAATAAAAGAAGAGTCAATCTTTAAAAAAACAATGATATCTGGATTAAACAGACAACGTTGGTAATGTAGACAGTAGACATAACGAGAGTAGTATAAAACCAATGCCGCAGAAAGCGAGTAAAGTACAAAGATATGGACTACAATACGGTTGATGGATAATTCCGAAATTGCATTGAATTGAAGAAATCGTCAAAATTCCGAATCTCGAAAAGTAATGTAATGACGTCTTAAAATTGGCAGTAATATTTTTTTTATGAATCAGGTATATTCAGTCATATATATGATATTTTATTAAAGGCACTGCATTTAATTATTAAAGCTTATCTGTTTTTAATACACGTGAAATAAATATAATTTGTAACATTAACATAAACTGATTTTTATAAATTTTCTTGTTTTTTAAGTGAAGTTAAGGTGCAAAATTTTATTATGGTCAGTGCTTATTATTTTAATCTAATATAATTCAAATACAAACTCAGATATTGAGATTTTTGACCATTCCTAAACGACATTCTTCGTAGCTGCTCAGCTCTCTCAATTACCCGCTCGATTACCCACTCATTAACCGGATTAACCGGTATTTGATGATCAAATACAGCCCAGATCACAATTGAATCTTCGAGTAAGACAAAGTTTTGTAACTGCTTTAACTCACAGTATTCATTTCATCCATTAGGATCATGGAAATTTAATTTTAATAAATCAGAAAACAGAAACATTTCTTCATTTCTGGGTCTAGAAAAAGTGATTGTATGCAACATTTAATCTGGCTATGTGGTGTGGTTTTATGAATATTGGCTTTGACGTCAATTTTTACAATCCAATCAATAACTACCTGAATAAAATAGAATTTTAAATGCCGCAGCATTTTTATCTAGCCCAGTAGTATTTAATTTTAATATTTTAACAATTGCTGACCTCGATTGACTAAATATAATTGACATTTGCCTGTTCTTCTTCTTATCCTTGTAAGCAAGAATCTTAGCTATCTCACCAGGCTGGAGCGTACTTTCCCTTCCATAAAATATTAAATTCCAAACAATGCCCTACTTACCTTTCCGAAGGCTAGAAAGCAGTTTTATATCATTTTTTTAATTTCAATTAAATTTAATTTAAATTTAATAATAAAGAGCAAATCAAAATAAGCGCTGAGTGATTTATATAAATGTCTTTTAGATTGTTCTTTCATAATTATTATTTATTATAAATTTATTGAAATGAGCTACGATTGAAAGGGTTGTATGAAACATAATTGAGGATCAGAATAAAATGTGGGATAAAGATTTGGATAAGTAGTTGGTTTGGACGCAGTGGATGAATCAGTTGAAAAGTACATATCAAATTTATACAATCCATGTCGTTGAGCTATTTTACGTCGAGAAGTCAGCTGCTTCTTCCACTTTGTTCGACGATTTTGGAACCAAGTTTTGATTTGCACTTCTGTCAGGCACAACGATTTCGAGAGTTCCGTACGCTTGTTGATGCTAAGGTATTTGTCAACCTTAAACTCATTTTCTAAACGTTCTAGCTGTATTGCGCTATATGCCTGTCGGGGCTTTCTCTCGGAACCGTGTTTTCTAAAACGCTTTCCTTAAATAAAATCGTTATAAGTTTTTATTAACATGATATTAACAGTAGAAAATAAAATCTCAACTTCCTGACAGAAAAATAGAACAGTTTTAAAAAATTATTTTTTTAACTTTTAAATTTAACTTTTTGACTTGTCATAATTTCAACATGACTAGATAAAGTTAGTAAGAACGCAGAACTTTCTGCATTCTACCCTTTTTAATTTAATATTATGAATTATGCCGAAGTTATCTAATTTATTTAATAAAAATTTCTTGAAAGCCAAATAAATTAAATTAAGTTAAATCTCAAAAAATTGAGAAAACAACAATCATTTCTCTTAAAACAATTTGTTCAGTTTAGTTCATTCAATTAATTTTAATTGACTAACTACAACTCAAGTCACCTTAAAAAAAATTATATTAACCATAATTTCCAAAATCAGAAATCAGAGGAACAGAATACTTATAATTAACTGGCTTCATCAGATTTATATTTACCTTGAACACTAACTAAGTGATGCAAATAAGGAGACGTTGGTAATTTTGTCAAATATTGCAAATTTGGAGATGAATATTGAAATGCTCTTGTTAAAGGGATCGGCAAAATATCTGCTGCAAAGAAATCGAAATCCATATATGGAATCGAATTTGTAAGAACACTGTTCCTATTAGCCCAGCATTCTCCGGTTTCACCTGCAAATGTTACAAAAAAAATAAGGAAGATTATCTTTTAAGATCGAAACTTTACTTACGCATGGATTGCCAGTTACTCATTAATAGATCCAATTAGACTAAAAACTGTTTCGCCCACTTGCCAAGGAGCTGCCTATTAATGCAGATAAACTACCAGATGCAAAAATCAAGGCTGCTATCATCAAAATACCAAGGTTGTTAAATGTTATGACGAGCAAACAATGGGTAGAAGGGAGTAAGCATTATGGACCATGTACTGAAAGTTACTGTCAGTAAAATTTAGACTGTGAAAACGTGGACAACAAATTTTGGAATAAGTTTTTAGTAATCTACCTTCCAAGTTTGGTATTTGCAGCTCTTTAAAATTGCGGGAGATATAGGTTTATATTATTTATGGTTCAAAATTTCCGGATTTTTTAAAGGTATAATTCGGTTATTTCCGCTATCAAATTGCGTGAGATTTATGGTATTATCGCCTTATACTAATAGGTGTAACGCTTAAGGGAGTGGGAGTAGGTTGGGCATCCAATTTTTTTTATCGATCTCCTAGGGGAGTTACTAAGAACATACTTTCAAGATAAGTGACTCTAGCAGATTGTGTAAAAAAAAAATAAAAATTGATATTTCAGATTTATAGGGCCCAAGTTCACAGCGTATGGGCGTAGTGCGAAAATTTAAAAGGGTATTACCAGCAAGTCACATTTCAAGTTTGATTAATCTATATTTAAAATTGTGGGAGATGTGCAGATCTAACGGCATGGGTGTGGACCAACATTTTTTTTATCGGTTATTAAGGGCGGCTTCCAGGAACATTCCTACCAAATTTTACGGCTCTAACTCAAAAAATTTAAAGGATATAACTATTTTGGATTTTTACAGTGAAAGCGGTGGGGGCATTAGTCAATTTTTAAGGGACATAGCTAACAACATAGTTTTCAAATGTTTGTTTTAATTTGGCTTCACTCCCAAAGCTGATTAGTCATCTAAAGGGCCGATCAAGACCGATAACAGTTCCATAATTTTCAAAGTAGAGTTCTTTAAAGTCCTTTGTAACCAAATTACAAATAAAATAAAAATGGAAAAAGATCCTATGCCTTAAATCTATATTGAAGAAGCCTGTAAATTAGTCTTTTCCTTTAAGTCGTTTATGACGCCAAAATCGACTATATGACATTACTATATTATAAAGCTAAAATAAGAACCAGCTGTCAAAATAAATTAAAAAAAAATGAGGGATAAGTGATTTAATTTTTGAAATCGAGTTAGGCCTTTGGACATCCGTCCGTTCGTCTGATCATCACATTTTCGATTTCTAAACAAACACGCCTCTATTTCTAATCTGATACCGAAGGTATTATTTGGTAAATTTAATTGGTAAGTTGTTGGCGATGAACTTTAAAAATAGGCATATATATATGCAAATTTGATAAAACATTCTACAAAGATTGGAATTTCTAGGCAGCAACAAATCTTATCTTGGGCCCAAATAATAAGTAAATATCAGAGCACTCCCTACTGCAAAGTTCAATCTTAGTTTTTTAAATTTTTGCGGGCGGGCTTGGATCCCTACACATATCTTATATATGACATACAGAACTTATATTTCAATCCGCATGTTCACAAAGACGGAGACAAAAGCTGACGTATGGGCCAAATTGTCTTAATTTTTAATCGGTTACGGGTATAATAATTCATAAAATTTTGATGCGACCTGGTATCTATAGGATTAAATTGAAACACAGAAGCCTTTTGAGAGGTTGCTTACCTTTTTTAAAAGTGGTGTCAGAAGTGTTCACTGTGTGTGTTATATTTTTTTGATGGGTATTATATTGTCTTCTACCATCTAGTTGTGAGTTATTATTGGTACACAAAATATTTTCAATACTAAAAGAGACATTATTTCTATGCTTATTGGAAATTTCCTTGGAAACTGCTTCTTTATTATCTTTGTTTGAAGTTTTGCACATAATTTCACTTGATCTATAATTACAATTGTTTCTCGTTGCATTTTCATTATGAGTTGTTCCGTACGATCTAAAATTTGTGTACTGCCGAAACATTTTAACTGCTTTCAGCTTCATATGATTTACCCATGACTGAAGTCTCAAAATATTTATTATTTTTCGTTTCCATAAAATTATTTGAGCGCAGGTGTGAATTGTCCACACCATCGTTTCTGACTCCGCCCAGATTTTAACACATTGGTTTCAAAGCCTTTACATCGGTGTACTGTGAACGACAGTCCCGATCGCCTGCTTAAATTGACCAATCATGGACTAAGACGTTTTCATTCACGTGTATAAGAATTGGTTTTGTTCAAATATAAGCCTATATGTATATATATATATATATATGCAAGCATATATAGCATGTACGGCATAAATGGTAGTGATTTGATATCGTTAACAATTCGACTGTTTTTTTGTTTATTTAAGAAGTGTTAATGATTTTCTACTATTTAACCAGTTCAGACGTGCCACTTCATTTGTGTAAGTACATATGTTAGATTATCAAAGTATTTGAGAACAGATTAACAAATTACCAATTCAATCAATAGTTAGCATGCTGACTGCTGCCCAATTTCATACTATTTCTGTGTGTTTTCTCAATTAGGTGTGAACATTCAACATCATACATACGGAAAGATGTTTATATTTACATGTCAAATCTGTCTATCTGTATTATCCAATTTGTAGAACACAAAATTATATTAAAAATTAATAAAAAATCTTGATTTACAGATTCTCAGGCTAGGTTACCTGCTCTTAATATGACTTTTGACATTCAAATATATGTATATTTTGGGGTCGACGATATCTCTTCCTACATTTTACTTAAATTTTAACAACTTTAATAAACCCTTTTCTGTTATTTTAATTGGTTACAGAGTATATATATCTTGAGTTTTTTTGTTGCATAAGCATGTGAATGTATTGAACAAATTTAAATAAGAGGCTGCACCCAATACACAGCTATGTACGTTTTAACGACTCAATTTGTTTTTAATTGTTATTGAGTAGTTGTGCTCGGGTGCTTATCCACTAAATCTACGGTGCAGGTATCAAGGGGTAAAATAGCAACCAAGAACTGAAGAATACATACACATATTTGGGACCGCTTTAATTTTAAAGTCACTAATAGTAGATTTAATTCTTTATCAAATATATAAAATATATAGTGATTTAACCCCACCCCACCCTTCCCCACCCCTGTATGGTTTTCAGCAACTATTGGAGATACTTGTCCAATTTTGAAGTTTTGAACATTAACTGCTCACAGAACAATCCATTTGCTAAAAATTGAAATGTATGTCGATGTCCACAGGGCACAATGCAATAAGCATACAATCAACAACTAACTAATTGCAGCTGCGTTCAGCTTGTATGCTTTTTTGTAGCATATGGGAAAGTCAGTCAAAAAAAAAATGCTGATTTTATGTTGTGAAAGTGCAAAGCAGAAGACAATTAATGAAGAAATTGGTCAGAATACGTTATTTTCTCAACATGTTACAGATAAGTGTTTGAAAATTGCAAGGCTAAAAAATATTATGCATATATAGATACATGCAATAGTCGCAACACTTCACAGATAAATTATTTTGTTAATTGACTATCGATGCACAATAAAAGTTTGTCCGTTGTAGCATTGCAAAAAAACAATAGCTTTATTTACAAACAAACATGTTTATAGCAATGTATAATGCTCAAAAGGTTGAATATCGGAAAATAAATAAATATATATCTATCAACAACAAAAACGAATTGGTTAAGTTAAGGTTGTTATTAAATTTTTATTTAATTAAAAAGAAAGTAAATAAAGCTCTTCAAAAGAAAATCTAATTCTACGCCTCAGATCTATGTTCATTAAAGAATTTAGAGAATATTATAGTATCATATTAATACACAAAAATTCAATATTAATATTACACAAAATTTCATTTTTATAATTTTTACCTAGACTTAAATGTACCAATCAGATCAAACAATATTTTGAATTATTGAAAATTGAATTTTTAAAATATGGAAATTGGTGACTCTGAATTCATTACATCACATAGTCTGTTGTAATCATTACAGATTACTTGAAATGGTTCATGCAAGGATTAATTAATATAAATATAGATTATTAATTTCAGAATCCTACGTAAAATAAACTAAAAGTTTACTTAAACCCCGTTGTCAGATGCGTTTTTACATCTTAAGTTAGTTTAAATTAAACATACAATTAATTGTTAATATTAGTATTATTGGGAAATTTTGTAAAATTAAAAAAAAAAAACAAAATAATCAATAAAATAAAATAAAAATAGCTTAAGCGATATTATAAGTGTATAATTGAGCTTAAGAAGAAAAAAATAAATTAATGTTGGATAAAGTAAGATTTGAGTGCTATTTTAGTTATGTATATATCTTATTCAAATTTAAAACTTTTGCTGAGCTTCCAATAATAAGATGAGTCTGTTCGCTTACGTACAATCATTGAACATTAAAAAAACAACCTGCTAGTTTAGCGAGAAAATGTTGAAATATTTTTTAATTGTCGCCTCCATAATTTATAAACTATGTCTAATCAAATGTCAATACATGTTTTTTATAATAAATTATTCTCCAAGGTACTCAGTAGTACAAACATTTTAACAAATTAAAGTTTTTGCTCGCACATTCTGACAATTAATTAGAAAAGGGTTTAATTAAAATAAAAGTTGTTCGTAACTTCGTAATTATAATTTCAAATGTTTATATACAACACATATTTGGGACGATCCGCTTTTGACGTACCTATACTCATATCGTCATATTGAATAAAAGGACGAACAGACATAGCAATATAGACTCGGATCGAATTCTGATCAAGAATATGAGTACCTTGTGGGGTCGGAGATGACTGAAGTAACATACTTATTGGCAAAATTGTATTATATTTTGTAAGGGTAGGCGATAAATTCAATTTAAAAAAAGAACTAAATCCAAGTTTACGTACACGTCAATTTGTTCAAGCTGACTTTCTTTGTCAATTGCTTAAGTCAAATCCTAATACACATGAACATAGGCAAGGCTGCACTGTCTTATCTCATCGCCTTAATGGCTAGGCTGCGCTCATAAAAATAAAGCTGTATTCCAATACCGAGAGTAAGTTATCTCTTTTCCAATCACATTTCTTTCACCACTTTACGGGTATAACTTTGAACGTACGACGCTTTGTTCATACATGCCATTGTTCATACAGGTTCATTTAATTGCATATGTACGTAAATATTTACAATTCTAATAAAAATATAATTTTAAATTATAAATATTTTTAAGACAATACTGTATTATTATTAGCATATTATAAGCCTACGACCTAGAGGATATATCATAGTCGAGTTTATTCCATTACACTTGTTCGTTCTGAAAGCTTTGCTGGAAGACTGAAATAAATAGAAAATGCCAACGCATGCTCGATGAATTTCAATGGAATTGTTTGTACCCGATACGAAAAGGTTTTCGTTCCAATTGGGTATTCGCAACCTAATTTGTAAAATCTAAATTTATTTATGCTTTGAATGCAAAGATTGCCAAATGTTGAGTCTTGTTTTACTATTTGGTTCTGCAAGTTGCGAAGCCATATAAAATTTTTGGCTTGGAAATATTAAACGAAACGGCTTAAATAACATTTCGTAACGAAGTATAATTTAAAAAAAAATTAATCAATATACCAATATGGAAAAATTAAATGAATATCAAGGACTAACGGGTCGTCTCCACCAATGGAGGGATAACATTAAAGAAAAATATGGCGATATAAATCCGACAAACTTTGTAGAAAATGCGAAAAGTAGTGCACTCGACCAACTTAAAGGTAACGCAAGTGCTAACGTGGACTATTCACATATTTATAGGTAAGGTCAAAATTATATATAATCCGAGAATTGTTAACACGACTATTTACCACAACACATAAATTAAAACTTGGTTCTTAAAAGCCCTTTACAGTGCGATACGTAAGAAGATATTTTAATAGTGATAACAACAAATAAATAAGCAATCGGCTTAGACAGTAATTTTCTCAAAATAAAACAGTTTTGGGATGTATTATGCCAGTTGGGAAAAAATAAATACGTACACGAATACACCCACATCGCAAACAATAGTCTAAGCTCTGAATCTTCTTGTTTACAAATAGTCTTTATTGTTCCAACTGCGCTAATAGAATATTCTACAGACAAATATAGTGTTGGCACACGAACTCGTACAGTTTAATTAAGACAATAATTCATAATGTCCACTATTTATTCATATATTCGCAAATCGGGTTACTTACTTACATAATTGGATTCATGTTTTGCCATAAATTCGAACGGATAACATCTGATATTAAAGGAAAAAAATAAGAAAACTAGCAAACACACCCAGTAGAAAATTTAAAAGAATGAATGACTTTGGAAACACAAATTGTATATATTTTACGTTAATAAAATAGAGTATCTTTCGACTTGATAGAGCTAAAAAACATATATGGTAAAATCGACATGGTGGTCCTATAATTGCAGTCATGGATCTTGTAATAATTTTGTAAACAATTATAGTATGTTCATGTCACATTGTATTTGTTAATGCAATCAAAAATAGATTGAAGTCAAATACCGCGAAGCGAGGGGAATCATCGATTAATACGGCAAAACAAAGCACGCAAATTGAACATAGGCTGTAGTTTGTCCCAAAAAAATTATCTCCTTACCCAACGACAATTAAAATTGTTTAATTGTTGTGATCGTTCAACGTGGAAATGTTTCTGCATAGCAAATGCAACAATTCTATTCAAGCTTTTCTAAAATTTTTGAAAATTAATTTGGATGAATCTATTATTCTTAGTTGCTTGCTTTGATTTTTTGACTGCACGCTCATTTTATGGATTTGTTACAGATACAAAACACGTGCGGAGTTAATACGAGTATCCGCCGCGGTGATGGGCATTGAGTTTTCATACGCTGCAGAAACAGCTTTTGTGTCACCAACTTTGCTCAAAATTGGAGTGGAACATCAGCATATGACACTGGTTTGGGCTCTGTCACCTTTAGTTGGATTTTTTCTCTGCCCGATTTTGGGATCTTTTTCAGATCGCTGTAAATTAAATATAGGGCGACGACGACCGTTTATAATCATATTGTCTATTGGAGTATTTTTTGGTAAATAATAAATTTTAATATTTTTCAGAAAAATAACTTATTAATTGTTGATAATTGTGTAGGGTTGATATTGGTTCCGAATGGAGAAAATTTGGGATATTGGTTTGGTGATGTGGACCCACATTTACAGGCTGCTGCAATGAATGCGACGTACAACACAACGTATAACTACTTAAATATAGTTCCTCATAGAGCGACAGCCACGATGTCAGAGATAAAAAATTATACCAAAATTTCACATCCTTGGGGAATATTATTCACTGTGCTAGGAACTGTACTACTTGACTTCGATGCAGATGCTTGTCAAAGTCCATCCAGAGCATACCTTTTGGATGTGTGTATTCCAGAAGATCATGCAAAAGGTCTGTCTACATTCACTATAATGGCTGGCCTTGGAGGTTTTTTTGGTTACTCAATGGGTGGCTTAAACTGGGATGAAACTGATATTGGTAAGATATTGTATATTTATAAACATTAGACACATACTTACACTTGTATTCACAGGAAGGCGATTGGGAGGACATGTAAAAGCTGTATTTACCATAATAACATTCATTTTCATTGCCTGCGTGACATTTACAATAACAAGCTTTACTGAGATTCCTCTTTGGGCACTCTCTTCACCATCAAGACCCAAGGAAAAGCGACCGTTAGACAGCGGCTCTATAAATTACGGATCTATTCATAGCGATGATGACATTAAAAATCACGAAATTGATGAGGTAAGCGATAATTATATCTAACTAAAAAATATTCATTGACGGAATAATACAACTATTAAAACTAAAACCAGTTAATTGCTTAGTCGAAATTTTAAAAAATTTAATTAGTTCTACAACGTAATTTTCTGAGACTCCGCAATGTAAATTTATATGTAATTATGAGTAAAAACATTTATGCGAGTCAATTACAATATATTACTATAACGAAAATCTGTAGTTGTTGCCAAGGTTAGACGGAATATTAAAAAGAGAAGTTTCCCCTTAATTTCACTGACATTCTTTTTTTGTCATTTCATTAATATTTGTCAAACTAATGTTCGTTGTTGTGGCACAGCTGTTTGTGTTTAATGTGATATGCGCAATCGTTGTTGTTTTTCCTCACTCTGTGCTCTTGTAATTTGTGTACCCATTACTAATATAGTAGTTTATAGTAGACTAATATAGTAGTTTATAGTAGACTTAATGAGGAAAGTAACAATCGGCAGATGTATTAGTTTTCCCCTTTCCGCATGCAAAAAATATTATAGGTTACAAAAGATATTGTACATCGAAAGAACTAGGGGTAAATATCTAATCTTATTACCGAATTTATAAAAAAAAACAGTAAAGACTCACATCTCTTCGAGCAAAACTGTTAAGAAGACAGAAACTGCAAGAGTGTGTCACTTCTTTGCATTTTCTTTAATATTTTCAAACTAATTTCTATTACATTTACACTTTTTATACTTATTATAATAATTGTGATTATCAATTAACTCCGTCAATTTTATAAAGATGGCACTCGCTGTGGCATCAGAAAATTTAAGCGCAGACAAGAACTTTGATGAGACTTCGTTCACCGAAAATCAAGAGCCTGTGATTGCTACAAAAGAACGCGAAGGCAATGTGGAAATACAGTCGCTATCGCATTACTTGCTTTCTATCGTGTACATGCCATACTCTCTTCGTATAGTTTGCCTAACGAACCTATTTTGCTGGATGGCGCATGTATGCTACTCCCTTTATTTTACCGACTTTGTCGGCGAAGCTGTATTTAATGGAGATCCAAGAGCTATGGAAGGATCAATATCACAACGAAAATATGAAGAGGGTGTTCGCTTTGGATGTTGGGGAATGGCTATGTACTCGCTTTCTTGTGCCTGTTACTCACTGGTCATTGATAAGCTAATTCAACGATTCAGGTAAGTATATTTGTTTGACGCTTAAAATCTCGAGTTAATTTGTTGTTATAAAGAAATATTCTTAAAAATTAATAATATGAACTAGTTACGGCACAACAATGATAGCAGTTTAAATAGTAGGACTGGGCAGGAAATTTATTGGACAATCCTTTAAGGAGCTGACCCGCATTTTAGGCTTAAGTCTTAGGGAAATAAATGTTTCATATCGATTTAAAATTCTAGGTGTATCTAAAATTTATGTACCTGAGGAAAAATTATGCGCTCGAGTTTTACTATATTTACATTTAAAATAATTATGCCTCATTAAAATTACTTAAGACAATTATATATATTTTTTAAGGGCCAAATCTGTTTATGTGGGAGGACTTCTTTTCTACTGTACTGGCATGACATTAATGGCACTTACTCGCAGTAAATTAAGTGTTATAGTTTTTAGTTGGACAGCAGGCGTCATGTACTCCACCCTCTTCACAATGCCTTACTTGTTAGTGGCACATTATCATTCCATGGGCACAGTAAGTATAAATCTGCAATTTACAAACAAAATATATATTTAAAAAAACGCTTACATACAACCGCTAACCCTACATAATACATAAAGGCGTTGCACCATAATACCTACTCTGCAAAATAATACATCGGAGACCTAAAAACTAAGAATCAGACGCAATTATAATGATAGATTGTTGCAGTTATCTTCACACATTCTAGAACACATTCATAATCCGTTAGAAACTTAAAAAATGCAGTACCAGCTCGCTCCCATGCACGCATACCCATAAAGGGATCGGTTTTCAATTCTACTAAAGAACATACGCTGCTTAACACACTTGAAAATTATTCGTGTACAATTATGGGTTCCTAGTACTGAAAATATTCGAAACATAAAGTCAATAAAAAAATATGTGTGTGAATGTCAATAACACGTCGTATTGTAATTGCAATGCCAAGAAGCCATAAGTGGGATGGTAAATTTAGTTGAATGACATTTTGAGGAGTTAGTTACCTGAAGCGCTTCCGTAACATCTACAAAAAAAAGTTTTTACTTAAAAACAAGCAATTGCACAAATTCGTAAAGTATTTTCACGCTTGTTACGTGATATTTCAGTTTGATAACTGATGATCGTTTGGTAAGATTTCTGTTAATCTTGCACCGAAGAGATTTCAATGACCAATCGCCCAACAGTACCAGTCGTATAACGAAGATCCTTCGATAATAGCTCAAAAAAATTTACACTGCACTGAATTTAAATGAAAGTACCTAACGTCCTTAAAACACATCTCCGATGTGCATTCCACACTAGACTGGTCCTGTATGACAAATAGGTTGTGTTATCGCCAGCGCGGTGAATCCACGCAACATTATGTCAACCGAATTATGTTTTACTGCTTACACCTTTTAACTTTAAAGTTTTTCGTTATTTCACACAACAGTTCAGTGTGATAAACGCATCACGGCGTATAAATTCGTTGAAAAAACAGTTTTTTTTATAAAAAAAAACATTGAAGTTTAAATTATTTACAAATATACATACAAGATTATTTTACGTTATCGAAAAACGGTCATCCCAGCGAATATTCATAGTGCAGAGCTGCTGAATCTGATGATGACGATGATTGGTCCAAAATTTCATTCAAGTATTTAAAAACCAGCCATTATTACTATCTGAGTTTCGTTTGCATATCATTTAGGTAAATGTCTTCTTATAGACATACATCTCCAATTTGTATTTCTTTAATGTAGAGAGCCCTATATAAGATAGAGTCTTGAAGGCCAGGTATGGTAAAAATTACATTTCATACGTAACTGTATTGAGCTGAAACCGACAAAGGTTTACAGCATGAACTAGAAAATATTTTTTTTAAAGGAATAAACCTATGTAATGGAAATAATAGCACGTTGGATGTCAGGTTTGTCGAAAAGTACTCGCTGCTTTTAAGTACTGCTCTGAAGTTTCAATTGCCATGCTAAGGAATTTTATAAAATAGTGTTTAGTTCTCAAAATAGCAAATTCGTTCTAAAAAGCATTAATATTCGAATAGCCGTTTCTAACGAGACTCTAGAGGGTACAATTTGATTAACATAATGCGCTTCAGATACAAGTATGACTAGAAATTTGTGGATAAGCGTGGAGCACCAATGATGTGGACACCGATATTTGTGGAATTGGCGGTGATGATGCCTCTGGGTTTGCACATCTATGCAAACATTAATAATATTTTTCTCAAAGTAAATATGTATTTTCAAGAGTCGGCATTGGCGGTTGGAAAATTAATGTGCTGTGATGTTGTTTACAGTCGGTAAAAGGTTTAATCTAAATAATTTTGAAATATACACTTCGTAATTGTATTATTATTTTTTTTTAAAAAACTTTGTTGGTTTTAAGAAATTTAAATTTAAACCATAAATTTCAATTTAAATCTGTTTTAAATCTGTTTTAGTTTGAAGTGGACGGCAGTGGAAGTGCAAAATTGGAATCTGGAGTGCGGGGCTTAGGTACAGATGTTGCCATAGTTAGCAGTATGGTTTTCTTAGCACAATTTATTCTATCATTGTGCATGGGAGTTATCGTAAAAGTGTCGGGAACCACTACTGCAGTAATAAGCACCGCCAGCTTTTTAAGTTTTTGTGCAGCGCTATCTGCAACAAAAATAATTTATCTAGATCTATAATATGATACTAAGTACAAGTAATGTATATATGTAGTATATATATATATACATATATGTATATATATTATTGTATTTCTTAAAGCTTCTATATAAGCACTTAAATAAACCGAACCAAGTCCGAGCAGCTTAATAACTAATTGCACTGATTACTTGAATTAATTAAAGGTAAGTTTATCTTAATAATTACAAGCTTTGTGGACGGTTTATTCCTGACCGTGGGTAATGCCCGCTTTTTAACAAACCATTACTTTAACACTTGGTGACTCAAAATGCTATTTCAGAATATCTGATTTGAGCGATTTACAACATCAGTTATTATCTTAAGAAAATGGAAATTAATTGGCACTTTTCAGTATTATTATTATTATTTAATAAAAAAAAAATCGATTTATTTTCCAAATTTTTGGACAAATTTTAAAGTCTATCTGTTTAAAAAATGTGCTCACACAGAAACAAACTGCATGACGGAATTCACGCAAATTCAATACCCTCATGTTCAAATTTAAACATGCGACGCAGCAGGCTCAGCTATTGTTTAATGACAGAAAACACAAAGCCTCCTTACAGTACATAAATTCACCTTACAACACATGGAGTCGTAGTAGGCGACGCCATGTACAGAGATTTAAGATTTTTGTATAAATAAAGAAAAGCTCGTCAGAGCAAATCAGTACGATTCTAAAAGTCGTTACATCTTGTTTGACTACACCCTATACGTGTTTCAAACATCCTTTATTTTGCGTAATGTTCTAGCAAATAACAAATCATAGAAGTTTTTCTATGTTATATTTGTAAGTGTACAGCATACATGTCGTATCTACGCCAAAATATCGATCATTTTTTGAAAATGGTGGTCTGATAAGAAAGGCAGATCCATGTTTCATTTCAGCTTCTAAGCATGTACATAGCATCCCTTTGCTGTATTATAAAATCTGAAGCGGAGCCCTTTTATTTTCTGGTATCGGTACCGTTAGGCCATCTTGACCGCGTTGACATCTACCACTATCCACAGAGATCACTTTGAAAATAATAGCTTGCAGTAGGTAGTAAGCTTATGGTTTTCTTCTCAAAGAGAGACAGCTGAGGGCGAGATGAGCTTGGCAGTTTGTTGAGTCTTTTTTCACGATCAACGGTCGCTTTAAAAAGTGTTCAATCACGCTCAAATCAGGCCTGGTAGCGGAAGGAGATTCGTCGGTCATTCAATATCCAGGGCTTTTGCGAACGAGGTTATGTATGCGAAACTTACTTTGTATAATTAATTAATTGTGCTTTCATTGAATATATTATAATGAAAAAATATGTCATGTGTTACACAACATTTTTTAAGGTAGAAAATTACATTATTATTATTATTATAACCTAGCCTGCGATTCAAGTGGACGCCCAGCTAAAGCGGTAACCACAGCACAAATGCTAATTGTGAGCATTTGATATTTATGTTCCACATAGAGATCCACAATCCGAGCACGGCTCTACTGAACTGGGAAATGACCATTCCTTGGCAGCTTGACACCTCTAGGGATAATTGATACGGAGCTTCTAGAATAGAGAAAATGTTGTTCTTGTCTCCAGCAAGGTGTCTAGGTTTGCTTTCCGTTTTGTATACGGGGTTTTTGGTGACGCTTGTGTGTTTCAATTGTTAGCAGTTAGGCTGCGACATCAGCCTCCGTAAAATTAAAGGCAGTCGGGCAGAATATCGAAATATTATTAAAATAGCCTCTGTTCGCTGTGAATACGATTAGACCCGCAGACGAAAGATGACTGAGCTCACAGGGACCGTCGGGTGTTTGGCAGTGTGCAGGGTGAACCCAAGGATTCTCATGGATCTCTTTAAATATATCTGTCTGAGTCTGAGCCAAATGACATATTTCAACCATTTGAGCCCAATGAAGGCGATGATCTTACTGAATTCTAGATCACTTCGTTAGCGTCCAATGCTGCAGTTTACGGCACAGTTAGTGCAAGCTATTAATCCCAACAATGGACATCATCCTGTCCAATCTTTCGAACAACTGATGCAATGGGACTACATCTAGCGACTGGAACTGGACGATTATCTTGAGATCAAAGAATCTGATGTTGAGAGGCAACAGAGTGACCCTATTGGCGTTGTGTGTTGACGAGTGCAGTTCACGATGGTGGTGTCTCTTTTCGCGAAAATCTCTTGCCACCGGTTTGTAGTGAAGATTCTGGATGAGCAGGTATTGGCTTTTAAGAAGCTAAGATCGCTGCTATCAGAATCTTTAGCACAAGAATTCTTTGGATTAATCCAGGCGATGCCCTAGATACCTTATTTAAAAAAATTCCCATCGATCGAAAATTAGAAACATTCCATCCAGTATGAAAGTATGGAATCGTATGGAATCGATTAAAAAGTTCATTGAGAATCTTTAAAGTAGGAAGTGCAAATAATTAAATATTTCCCAAGCCCCACTTCTGATCTGGCTTTGACGATCAAAGAAGATTTAAAGGTTATACGGCTATCGGCCTAAAAGGCCACATTTCGTGGGCTATTCGATCACAGTTTACATATTGCTATGTGTCGGTAGACAGGCGTATATTTTTCTTTTTGTTGTTAAGACTAGGTACCCATTTTTAGCTGATACAAGTTGTTCTGCCATTTATATTTCTTGCAGAAATCTCTTCGCGATTTCCGTTTTTACTTGTACTAAAACCATAAAATATTTTATTTGTGATTAAGCAGCATTGAAAAGAGACTAAGGAGGTTTTGCTTAAATGCCATCGTGAAAGTGTTTCGATATTTTAATTTAATTTAATCTTATAAGTAGATACACAATATGTTTTGCACGTCAAGGGTATTGCGAAGCAGTATAGAATGTATTCTGGGTAACTGTTATTTACCTAAACCACCCCTTGAATAGAACGTAGTAAGGCAGTAAACGGGAATTATGTTTATGGATCAAGTTGCCAGCACATTCTTCGATATATTCCAATCCCGATATACGAACACTATTACAGTACCAAATTGTTATTATTATTTTGTTTGGGGTTTTGTGCACTGCGACCTAGTTGGTCTATTGTGCCCCCTTCCGAGCTTATAGCTCCTCCATCAACCTCAGATCCTGAATGAATGTCAGGATCTTTGATGGGTCGAGGGTTGCTATGTCTTTGACATTCACAGCATGCATCCCTAGGATGCTGCATCTTCTCCTGGCAAGGGCGATGCATTCCGTTAGGATGTGAGTTGAAGACTCCTCCTCGATCTCACAAAACCTGCATTGACTGCTGCTGCAGATACCCATTTTGGACAGGTGGCTTTTTAGTCTACAATGTCCTGTCAGTAGACCGAAAAGTATCCTTAGCCTATTCCTGCCATGGATATTATTTGCTTAAATCGTTTATGATTATAGCCGCTTAAAAGACATTTGGATTGTCGGAGTCCTGGTGCTTCCTCCCAGCTCCTTAGTCTCCTTTGTCTTTCTTCATTCCTGAGTTGCAGCCGTATTGTGTGTTTACCTATGCCACAAAACGGTTCAGGCCCTATAAGGGGCCTCTCTGCGCCCATTCTCGCCTGCTTATCTGCGGCTTCGTTCCCTGCTATTTCCCTGTGCCCGGGGACCCACCTTAGGGTGAGTCTGTTGTGAGCCCCGAGTTGGTCTAGCTGGGATCGTACCTCTTGGACTAATTTTGAAGTTACCTTCGTCCCATTTATAGCATTTATTGCTGTTATACTATCTGATAGAATAGATATATCCGCATTTCGATAGTTACGCTTTAGATTAAATTCCGCGCACCGCCCAATGACACATACCTCAGCTTGGAATATGCTGGTGTACATCCCCAGAGGTTCATGGTATAGTACCCGAGGACCCACCACTCCCAGGCCTGTTCCCTGATTGGTGAGTGATCCATCGGTATACCATTTTATGGTGTGCGGTTTCATAGGATGGATTTCATCTAATGATGTCCATTCCTCTTTGCAACTCGTTTGAACTTTGAAATTCCGCTCGAATATATATTCTGGCTTCATTTCATCCCTAGGTTGTAACAGAAGGGGAAGTTCATCCGAAAGAAGTTGGGCATCTTTGTGACTCAGTATGTGTCTGCTCCCAACTCCTTCTGCTGACATCCTTAGGATTGTAGTTTTCTGTTGGAGCCTTATGGTGTGATGGAGTGGCGTGAGCTCCATTAGGGTTTCCAAGGCCATTGTAGGGCAGGTGCGCATTGCCCCTGTCATACATACGCAGGCCATTCTCTGCAATTTTTGCAGTTGTTTCTTTACGGTAGCTAACCGTGCTCTATCTCCCCATGCTATCACTACATAAGTCAGCATGGGTCTTACAATCATTAGGTATAACCATCTGATTATCTTTGGTGACGTACCCCATGATTGCCCTGCTATACTACGACATGTATAAAGCGCTCTAGAGCACTTCATTATCGTGTGTCGCACATGGGTGCCAAAGTTTAACCTGCTGTCAAATGTGACGCCGAGGTATTTAACCTCCTTGCTTATTTCTAATAGGCTCCCTAAGAGCCGTATCTGTTTCATTCTCTGTAGCTTATGCCGTCTAGTAAAGGGGACAATGACTGTTTTAGTAGGGTTCAGGTTGAGTCCAACCTCCCTACACCAGTCACTCGTGATTTTCAACCCTAACTGGACTATGTCACAGAGTGCTTCTTCGTATTTGCCTCTTGCTATTATTACAATGTCGTCGGCGTAGCCTTGGCATTGAATTCCTCTGGCAGAAAGTTTGTTAAGTAGTTCGTCTACTAACAGACTCCAGAGTAGCGGAGACAGTACTCCCCCCTGGGGGCAGCCTTTAGTGGTTAATACTGTTACCGTGCTGTTATGCGTCGATGCGGTAGCCTGTCTGGATGCAACAATGCAAGTATCCACTTGCTGGTAGTTGGGTCCAGGCCCCTCCTCGAGAGAGTGGCCCCAATCGCAACGTGTGAAGTATTATCAAATGCGCCTTCTATGTCTAGAAAGGCACATATTGCTACTTCTTTGTTGTCGACTGCCGCACCTAATGCGCGCCGCAGCTGATAAAGTGCAGTATCAGTTGACCTGCCTACTCTGTATGCATGCTGCGTTGGATGCAGCGGATTTTGCTTCAGCAGAGTGCTTCTGATGTTAAAGTCCACCAGCTTTTCCAATGTTTTCAGTAAAAACGATGTTAAGCTGATGGGTCTGAAGGGCTTTGGGTTGGTGATATCTTTCTTCCCTGCCTTGGGGATGAAGACCACCCTAGCTCTACTCCAAGCGATTGGTATATGCCCGAGCGCGAGGCTGCTTAATAGCGTTTTCCTAATACGAGAGAGGAGCAAGTCCTGACCCGTTTGAAGAAAAATTGGCAATATACCGTCTATTCCGGGAGATTTATAGGGTTGAAATGTGCCTATTGCCCATTTCAATCTCTCCACGGTGACTGTCGACTTGGCACATGCCCAGTCGACAGTCGACGGTCTATACCAACCTTCACTGTTGACCGCGTCATTTTGAAGGGGTGTACTGCCTGGAAAATGCGTTTCAAACAGGAGTTCTAGCTTTTGGATATCATTGCTCGTAAATGAGTCATCCTTACGTTTCAATGATATGTTAGCTTCCGGTGCCCGCTTGGCAAGTGCTCTGTGAATCCTAGCACCTTCGTTGGTGCTTATAATGCTTTCACAGAAGTTTCTGTAGTTTGACCGTTTGGCCTTCCTGATCTCCTTGTTGTAGATGGTCAGACTTTCACGGTATCGTGCCCAGTCCCCGTCTCTCTTAGCTGTGTTAAAGAGATGGCGTGTGGTTCGACGCAGTCTCTCAAGACTGACGTTCCACCAGAGGGCATCCTTCTCCATCGTCTTCCTCCCCACCGGGTAGTTATCTTCAAATGCATCAATTATGCTTCTGTTCAGGTTCCTTACAGCTCTCTCTAGGTCCAGTGAATTTTTTGGAATACCATATTTTTCACTAGATAAATTGAGCTCTAGGGACCTCTTGAATCGTTCCCAGTTTGTTTTCCTGGGGTTACTACTTGGCACACTACTATTCGTATTTAGTTGTACCCTAAATAGGATAGTTTTATGGTCCGACATAGATTCCTCTGATGAGACGTGCCAGTCTCTTAGGTAAGGTTTTAGGGACCGACTAATAAGGGTGATGTCTAAGACTTCTTCCCTGATTCTATTTGTAAATATCGGTGTGGATCCGACATTGCCGAGTTCTAGATTATATCTAAATATAAATTCTGTGAGGTTCTCACCTCGTAGATTGATGTCGCTGCTGCCCCATATCGTGTGGTGCGCGTTGGCATCGCAACCGATTACCACCGGCATCTTCTCCCTTGCACAGTGGGCTACTAGTCTCTCCACCTCGGGTGGCGGGCAGGCTCCTGCAAAGTACGCAGACACCGCCACCATGGAGACCGCACTACCACTGGTTTGTAGTACCAACGGGACACAGTCTCTGGTGAGGAACTCTGAAAGGATAGTGTAATTAATACCCTTTCTCACCATGATACATGCTCTAGGTGCTGGGTCTCTTTGATCCCAGATTACCTTTGAGTCGGCCGTGTACAGGCCTTTAACTCCATCGTGCACCCATGGCTCCTGTACTAGGGCCAGCCCGAGGTGCCGTTTTATGAACATCCTGGCTAAGATTGCCGCAGCCGTCTTATCGTGATGGATGTTCACTTGGGCTAGCCCAGTGTTGATGACTTTAATCATCTAATGGGGTAATATTTCCCGTGCCTGGAGATTGGTGCCTTGGGTTGCCACCATCTCCATCACCTGTTAAGGTAACGTCGGCCTCGGCCGCGTCTTTTAGCAGTTCCTCCGCTAGCTGCTGCGAGGACATTATGCTGTCCTCCTCTCTTGCCTGTGGTTCCTCGCAGAGCGTGCTGTCTGCCAACTCCTCGTCTTCCGCGAGGTCTTCAATCAAGTTGTTGGCTTGATTTGAGTGTTGGCTCTGCTCTGCGAGAGTAACGGGGGTGAGGGCCTCTGCTACATCACACTCTTCTTTCGTTGGAGCAGGTATTAATCTTGCTCCAACTTTCTTTTTGAGCCCGCTTACCGGGATGTTCCCAAAGCGGAAGCTGACTTGGTGACCACGCTCTACTATCGCGTCTCTGGATAACTCATCTATCCCTATCACCAGAAGGCCACCTCCACCCTCATTTTTCCTGGAAATCACCTTCCATGTGTCTACTTCTATCCCATTCTGGCTTCTTAGCAAAGCCAGTAGGGATTCGGAGGTCCTGTCCTCACTTCTTGGACAGTAGATTGTGATACAGTGGGGTGATGGTATCTCATCGCCCACTTTGCAGTCGAGGGGTACGCCCTTCCACGTGTGGAGTGTCGACGCAGATGTTTTCAGCCAATTTGCCGAGTTCTCGTCGGAGCATTCTACGATTAGAAATCCCGCTCGAAAATGAATGCCCGCAAATGCGATCGGATTATCCCATCGGTACGTAATGAGCTCATCGATGATAGCCTCTTCCAACTTGGAGAGCTCTCCATGATTGAGCAGTACCTTTGGGTATTCCGCCGGTAGGACAGCCACCTTCACCTTCTTTGTCATATCTGCATATGACATTCGCGGTGTGGTGGATGTATTCGGGGTGGGCCTCATGGCAGTTCCCCGTGATGTGCTCGGATGTGAGCCCCGGTCTGCCGTGGTATTTCCCACCCCTGCCGTTGATGGTCCGCAGGCCGCACTCCTGGCCCCCGGGCACACTCTCTTAGGAGTGGCCACCGGAGGCGTTAGGGTGCTGTTGTGTCTTTTGACAGCTGGTGCTGCTACTGCTTGGTCCCTCGGCTCCTTTGCCTTCTTTAGGGCTTCCTCTGGAGAGAGTCCTTGCTGGAGGTATCTCAGATACCACTTGACCCTAGAGCCGCATAGGTTGCGACGATTCGGGTCATCCAGCCCACCGGGTTCTCCTCTTGGTGGTAGGAGATTTCCCCTCCGTTTTGCCCTCTGATTCATTGCTGATTGTGGTGGTCCGACCACTACACTCTCTCGCATTGAAGTTGTGGCACGCTGTGCTTGCGGCACTCTCCTATATGCTGCCGGAGTAGCACGTTGTGGAGGATGGTCTACCACATTAGATGACCTCCCCTCAATGGGTCGGTCTTCTAGATGTCTTGCGACATGCTCCGCGGGAAGATTCCGCGGTATAATTAACTTTTTTGGACTTTTCATGTTTTGTCCCACGTACTGCAGAGAAAGTTGTGTCCGCCCGGGCAGAGATCCGCATTACCCGGGTAAGGCTTATTAGAACATTTGCCTGAGCTCACCGTAGGAGACTGGGCTAGTTGTTAGCCCGGGCCCCCAGCCAGGTTGACTCTCGGCACGGTTCGAGTCACACCTTAGTCCGGCCCGGAGTGAGATGTGGGGTTAGGGATGGGGTAGGTATATTCGTACAGGGAAGTTTGGGGCTGTGTGAGGCTATGCTTTTGAGGAGGCGGCGACACAAACGCCTCGTCAGTACGATTTATCATACCCGCTGTTTGTCCGGGACTGCTTATTTACGATTACCTCGTATTATTCGCAGCTAACCTCCCCGAGGGGAGGCCTTTCGCTATCCGCAACCCGCGAACCGCCTGGTGGCCTCAGCTCAGCCCCATCCGAACCATCCCACAAGTTCTTCTGACCAGGTACCAAATTGTTAACTGTCCCCATGTGTATATACGTCGATAGCTACATATATCGAGCATCGTTAAACCAATTCATTTACATGAAATATCTATCTTGTATACTTAAAAAACAACACACGGCTGAGCCCTGCATCTGAGAACATCTGCAGAGCAAGCTATCGAATAAATAGTTCTTTCAGATTATTCCACTATATGTCCCCATGTCACAATCAAATAGAAATTGGAAATAACTAAGTAACTCCCAAACCCCGCATATCTGGCCTTGCCGATCGAGGAAACGATTTGAACATTTATATAACTTTATTAGGGCCAATTGCAATGAAATCATGCATTCAGATTGCTCGTTCCTCATTGGAACTTTGGAATCCTCATCTACGACGAATTTGGAATTTTCCATATCCGCAGTAGAGAAGTGACAGTTTTTTCTTTGCTTCCCCTTTCGTATAAAAATATAATAACATTATATTCAATTTACTGGGTTAACATAGTAGGTGGAGGTTTATCTGTAGAATTTGCATTGTCAATTTCTTACTAGTACTTGACAGAAATTTTCGATATAAAATTTTAATTTATTGAGTGGAACATCATGTTTAGGAACACCCGCGGTTTATGCAGAATTGATGTAGAATTTTCGCCACAGCAAACGCTTTTGAAGCTTTATAAAATAAAAAAAAATTTATGATTTGCTATATGATATATAAGATTTACTTTTTGAGTTATTTCATGTATAACAATTCTCAAGCGAAACTCGAGCGATAGTAATATTGAAAATTTAAAAGCGATTATTTCAGCCCTATTTTTACTATCGATAGATTTGTCTACAAAATGTGAATGTTTAAATATCTTCATTGATAAGTACTGCTGTTAAATTTTTGTTTCAAATATCAACTTGTATTTTTATATTTTCCTAAAATTAGATGCACAATGTTTTTTGTGTCAAGGGTATTGCGCAGAAGCATAAAATGTATTCTGGGAATCAGTTATTTACCAAAACCAAATCGTGTTAATTTTTCCAATTTACAACTATATGCTCAGCGATTTAATATTTTAACAAAACCAGCGACTTTTAAAAGCTCAAAATATCTTACCCATTATAGGGCAATGGTGACAACAATCGTAATAAAAGTGGATGGTGCTAAATTCTACATTGAAATTGACGGAAGTCTTGCTGAATTAAAATACAACATTGTAGATGGAGTTATGGAAATAAAAAGCACACTAGTTCCTAAAAAATTGAGCGGGCATGGTCTGGGCAAGCTATTGGCTAAGGTATTTATAATGAACAAATACAAAATTCGCAATACGTTAAAATAGTTGCTCTAGTAAATTTTGTATAAACAAAACAAATTTTACAAGTAATTCATTTTGGTTTACATTTGTATATTTATATTTTATTATTATAATGGACGAATTTCTCTTTTCAGGAAGCACTGCATTTTGCAGTACAACATGATCTGCTTCTTAAAATATCTTGTAAATTCGTTCGATATTACATTAACGAATATGAACCAAGTTATCTGAAATATGTCTTGTATTAACTGTATATTTGATTTATAAACACAAGAAATATAAATTTTGACTCTAATTACTATTGAAGTTTAGGTTTTCATAAATAAATTTAGAATCTAAATTGATTAATGCTGGAAAATCAAGTGTATTAAAATATTTTCGTAACTTTACCAAGTTTTGACTCTTAATGAAGGTTAGCCGATATACAAGGTCGCATTACCGAAAAGTGGACTCAAAGGTATATCCATTGTTAGGGAGGAAATATTTTCCTATAATTCCACCAATGATTTTTGATCAATGTCTTTTGTCGTGTCTAATAAAGACAATGAAACCACTGTTGAGCTTCCTCATAAATAAATTTATTTATCCGATATAAATACAAATCGCAACATTCTGATTATTCCAGACGGATGCTCAACGGAAGTCACTTATGAATAAGATGCGGGTACATGGGTGGTCTTTCCAATATCTTAAATTAAATAGTTCTTTCAGATTTAATTTTTTCAGTGATAGTTTTTTTACTCCCCCTTCCATGTAAACACATGATATTCAATTTACTGGTTCAACCTTGGAATGCGCACATTAACTCAATTTTAGCCATATGTTATAGCATTAATGTTCTTTATATTTAAAGTTAAATTAGAGTTGATTTTGGGACTTATAAAAATGTAAAGTATATCAGTTTCACTAGCTGAAAACAGGTTTCAATAGCCGAAATCGTTCATTTGCAAATCCTAAGTACTGTTGCTTATTTAAATAAAATGACTTCAAAATAATATATAATTTTCACATTCTTTTTATCCAGAAAAAGGTTAATTATAAACTTATAAAAAATTGTTGAACATTAAAATTTCAATACGAAAGATTTGAAAGATTATCCGTTTGTTTCAATACAACCAAAATAATCTTGTCTAAAATACTTCTAGGTAAGTTGAAATCCTTTTTAATGTGTTTGGAAATCTAAGTCAAAAAGACTTCCTGTCGTCATAAATACTCTTAATTTAAAATAATTGTAATATATAGTATAATAATTTTTAAACGTGTCATTTCTGTCGGTCGTTTTTAAAGTTTTATTCATTGAGCTTGTTACATTTTTGCACTGAATGTTCAATATTTTCAATGTATGACCAAAATTATCGGTATACAAATTTATAGTTTTTTGAGTGCAACAAAATGATTTAGGAACATTTTAGAACATAATTGCAGATGCAGATGTTATGCAATAATATATCATATAGATATGTATATGTTTATATCGCATCAAAATTTAACATTAAAACTGAATTTAACGTATCAGAATTAATCTAATTTTTATTTATAAAAGGCAATAAGAACAATTCAATTGGTCAGATCTTAAAAATAAAAATCAGATAAGCGTTAATAAATCTACATATTTCCAAATATTATTTTTTTAGCCTTCTAATAAACAAATTACAATTTATTAAAAAAGCTCCAAAATGTATTTTCTTTATTTGTTTTACAAACGATATCATCGTTTTAATGGGACACAAGACTCGTGCATTATAAATAAATCGAAATTTACTAGAGAAATAATACATCGCTATTTTGACAATCGATAGATTTCTCCACAATATGTTATGATTTCAACAGCTTTTAACTATATTTATCATTAAAAAGTACATATAAAAGTATTTGAGATTAAAATTTTTCAAAATAAGCACTTTTATTTAGATATTTGCGTCAATAACAATGGCACTGCGCAGCAGTATAAAATGTATACCGACAAATTTTTTACCAATGTCAAATTGCGTTAAATTCTTTAATTGGAACACAGCGTTTTAATATTTAAAAAAAAAGCAATTCAAAAGCATGGGGCATGGGGACATCAATCATAAAAAAAAGGATGATAACAAATTTTACATTGAAATGGGTGTAAATGTTGCTGAGTTAAAATACGAAGTTGATGAAGCAATGGAAATGATACAAACAGAAGTTCCTAAAACAAATTGGGCGGACGTGGTCTGGGCAAGCTATTGGCTAAGGTATTTTTTAATTACAAATACAAGATTTGTATAACTTTATCAAAATGTTAAAACAGTTGCCATGCAATTTGGTTGCTAGCCAACAATTGTATGTATACACAAACTAAGTGTTTTCATAAATAAGTGACTAAGTATATTGTACGTCAGTCGTAAAATAGTTCGTGTTCTTCATAACGGATGTACGCTTAAGTAAAACTTAATTTTATGTACGCGATAGAAATTGTATATTTCCATTTACAATTTCATTTCAGGAAGCATTGCATTTTGCAGTACAAGGTGACCTGCGTCTAGAAATATCTTGTGAATTTGTTGAATATTACATTAACGTTTAAAAAGCCACGTAATCTGAAATATGTCTTGTAATAATTGTACAATTGATTAATAAGCACAATGGCTATAAATATGGACTCTACAGACTATAAAAGCTTAGTACTTTACTATGGAAGACTTCGTTTTTATAATTCAATGCAGAAGATTGCATTAGACGGATTAGCCAAATTCCCAATACAATCGGAATTTAGATTGTTTAATGGCATTGCACTTGCCCTGGAACACCGAATGCAGGAGTGCATTCGTGAATTGAACCCGTTGAAAAATGAATCGGAATTGGGTTTGGCGGCTACAATGACACTTATATACGCTCACAAAAACTGCCTTCTAAAAGATCTCGATGCATTGCAAGCACTTGAACATAGATTAGAGGAAGGAAAGAAAACAACCAGCTCCTCTTCATGTTACTATATAGCTTTTTTTCTCTTTTTAATTGGCGATTTTGACTCGACTTTCGATTTTATAAGCAGGGCTTTGAAAATAGATCCAAATTTCGATGCGGCGTTGGTCTTAAAAGCTTGGATCGAACTATCTTCGAGTTTGGATAGACCTACCAATGGAAAATTGCAAAAAATGCTAGAAGGATGCATTGCTCGCAGCAACGGAAAGAATATTGACGCCACGCTAGCACTTGTGCGACTCTTTCAAAAACGACGTCAATTCGAAGCATCTCTGCTATTGATCAATAAGCTGAGTATACGGTTTCCCGACGTAAGCATACCCCTCATTGAAAAAATGGAAACCCAAATGGCTGCACTGGACTGGGATTACTCACTGGATACTGCCATTCGCGTAATCAATATGGAACCCTTTAATGTGGCAGCGCTGCGCATTAAGGGATTGTTGCACATTGTAAGGGAAAGCAATTTAAAAGCCGGAAAAGCTACACTTCAACAGCTATTTATTTCTATAGAGCGCATTGAGCCCGGCAATAATATACTTCTCATTGAAATATGTCAATTATTTTCTCGTATTTGCTCAAAAAATTTGGAATTGCTCCAAATGACTCAGCGATGCGTCGAAAAAGTGATTGAACAGAATCCTGGCAATGTGAGCCTCTTAACCGAGTTGGGTCATCAAAATTTATTGCAAAATAAAGTTGCCGATGCAGAATTAGCATTTCGTTCTGCTTGTAATATTGATAGCAGCAACTTTGATGCACTCTGTGGCTTGACTTTGAGCAAACTAAAATCATTTGGAGATGTTGAGAGCATGGCACAGTTAAGACAGCAATTAGCCTATCTCACAAAACTTACTGATAACAAGCCTGAACCTATTGTTGTGTATATGTCGGCTTTGTTGACCGAATCGAATGAGCCACAATCTTCGTCAGTGCAGCTGTTGGTGAAAGCAGCTGATCTACATTTGAAAAAATTTAGTGCCTTTCCTTTTGGTGTTGAATATGTGTGTACCATGAATCCGGATTTTATGCTCATGCTATGTGGAGAACTAATTCGTTACACTCCTGCTCCAATAAGGGAATCTGGCAATGAACTGGATCTGGGCCATGAATCATTACACATTACCCTCAAGCACAGTCTCAACATACTGGAAATCATATTAAATATATGCCCCGGACATCAAGGGGTATATAAACTTGAACAACATTTCTATTATCTTAATACTACTTTTCATTTTCGTACAGGCACTGATTTTGCGGGCGAAGGTTGATTTTCTATGTGGCGAATATTCAAAGGCCATAGGGCGTCTACAGCACATTGCTAAGTTGTTTGGAGATACTTTCACTGAAGCACATCTACTCTTAGCTCAAATACTAGTAGAGACAAAGCAGTATCCTAAGGCATTTGAGTATCTAGAACTGTCTCTGGCACAAAGCTTTACAGTTCGTGAATGGCCTATTTACCATCTACTAAAGGGCATCATTCTAAAGCACCAACATAAGCTATCAGAAGCACATCAGTGCTTTCTTTACGCATTGCAGTTACTTGGAGGGATGTCTACAAGTCTCCAGCTCCGTGATTTTACTGCGCAAAATGATAACACATTATCCAGTTCCGATAAAATGACATTATACATTGAGTTAATTTATGTTCTTCGCGATATGGGAGATACCCAGGGAATTTTCGAAAGCGAACGAATTTTACAGTATGCTGCAGAAGAATTCAGTGATACACCCGAGATTGGCCGTTTAATTATTGCACACTCACAGCTAATGCTTGAGAAATGTAATGTTAACGAAGCAATAAGCCTGCTCTCCACAATTAAGCCAGACCAACCCTACTTTATTCAGGTAAGTCTTTGTTGCGACCAAACGACTTTAACACATCACTATACTATAAATATTTTATATATATTTTGTAAAACGGATTCTTAATTTAAAATTAATTTTTCACATTTGATTCAAATCATTTAATTTACCAGAATACTTGTGTTTTGTTTTAGTAGTACATGATACTCATATATAAATTCAACTTACTGTACTTCTGTATTTATGTTTTAATTTTGTTTTCCCAAGATATTTCGAACAAAGTCTCGAATGTTATTTATACCTTCCATATTATTAGTAGAAAAAATGATTAAAATCTGTGTTTTATATCAGAAAAGTAGACACACCCTGTGTATTTTAGAGGACAAATATATTATTTTAATGGTATCTTTACCAAACTTACTAGTCACGCGTGCTGTAATGTTCATATGGATATGAAAGTTATTGTAGCATTAATTGATATATTATATGGTGCCACAATCAGTCGGCTTAAAGAGTGATAATTAAATTTGCACGTGTGCCGGTTATCTCATGTTAAACATCTTTTATCTTTTGTATAAAATAGATCCATATAGATATGGGCTTGCCAGTATGATATCTTCAGCTTCCATAAAATAGCTTTTGATTTTACTTTTTATTTAATTTCTTCATTACCAAGCAAACTTCGCCTGTCATGCTCACTTAACACCATCTAATTCAAAGGTATTTTCATTCAATCAAAATATTACGCTTCCAATGTACTTACTAATCAATAATTACAATAAATCCTATTTTCATACTACAAAAAAAATTTAATCATTATTATTGACTTTTTACTTCAAGGCCAGGACACATTTAGCAAACATTTACCTACAACATCTAAAGGACCGCTCAGCATTCTGTAAGTGCTTTAAGGAATTGGTTGAAGCTCGACCGGAATTTAAAAGCTTTTTGATGTTAGGAGATGCGTATTTATCAATTCAAGGTGGGCACTAAATGAGTTTAAGTAAAACATACCGCCTTATTTTGATTTGTTTTATAGAGACAGACTTGGCTATTGATGCATATCGCAATGCATGCAATATTTCTCCTTCAAATACATTTTTAATCAGAAAACTTGGAAGAGCTTACGTTAAAAGTCATCACTATGCAAAGGCTTTAAAATACTACCAGGAAGTGATACAAAATCCAGAGTGCAGTGCCCTAAAATTGGATTTGGCCGAGTTATTTTTACAACTAAAGCAATTTCCGAATGCTGTGAAAATATTGACTGATGGTGATAAGGATATAACGTAAGTATATTGACCTATGATTTATTATATAATTCAACAATCGTTTTTTATTAGTAACGATTGTAGCATAACAGATTTACAAGTACGAATAAAGCAACTGCTACTGCTGGCTCGTGTTCATGAGAAATCTGGATACATTCTTGAATCGTTGACAACACTTCAAGACGCTCGGGATTATCAATATCGAGTTCAGAAACTTTGTACTATGGAACAATCAGAAAGCTCCGATGAGCAGTCTAAAATGTTATCAAAGTAAGTAGTGGTACCTTTTTTTGGATGATTGTGTAAGATATCTTTAATTAGAGTTACCGGAAACATTCAATCAGAATTTTGTGACTAAAGTTCACAGCGGATATGGTCATTTTTTTTAGTGGTGGAGTATATAGCGAATGCGTTTGGTTTTGCGTCGAAATTCTTGGAATCGTTGATTTTTTAAGCACGTTTTCACAAATATGTTTTAGGGACTCTAGCTTTAAAATTTCGATCATGTAGTTTTATCGATGTGCATTTTGAGATAAATCGACTTTAAAACGGAAGTGGGAGAAGTCTTAAATGTTTTCCATCGATATAGAAGGACGTTTCCCTATAATGAATGTTCCATTTGGTGACTCAAGCTAAAAAATTCGCCCTATTCTAACACAATTGTCAAAGAAAGTTGGACTTACGCGGGCGGATTACTTCATTATCAGAGTTCAGAATGTGTAAATGCATTGATTTTTTTCATTTGCATCTTAACAAGTAATTAAGGAAAACAATAAATTTCCTGTTTTCTTGGAAATTTTGCCTTTTTTATTCCAGTAATGATGGGCTTACTCCGTTAACTTATTACTTGCTCAAATCTTTAATCAGAAAACACATGTTATATAGCCTGTGTATTCAACAGTGTGCTACCTATGTTCAATAATTTAGGTTGGCTGCCTTGCACCTTGTAAAACATGTTTTACAAAAAATGGTGTCAAGGTGGGCTCTGAACTATAATCGTAAACAGTTATATACCGATTGAAATTCGGAATCCGAATCAGAACCGAATTCCAACATCTGCACATCATAGCGGGATATCATTTTAGTTAATCGAATTTCTTAGATATATGTATGTCACTGTGCCTGTGCTCATTTTAGTATTTGTTAACTTTTATTCAAAAATTTAAATATCCAGCCCTCTAGTCTATTTTAGATATTTTTATTTAAGATACCATCCGAACTATACCTTATCAATGTTGATGATGTTTTTTCGGAAATACAAAATGACTTCTTGCTACCTATAATCTGAATATATCCTGGTATTAGGGTATTCTGCAGTCAGTTGCATTTCGTTTTGACTCCCTAAACATAATCAAATCTTTTGACCACTTTTTAAGCCAATCTGATTGAACTATCGTAATAGAATGAGTCTGCACTCATATCTTACGCAGATAAGCAGTCAAGTTTGTTTGACCGCTGTGTTGTTGCAATACAGACGTTTTAATGGTTTGTCTCTATAAATCTAACAATAAAATAAAATTATTTATTTATTTGAGACCGTTCTAAATTTTATTAATTTACAGACCCTTACGATATTTTTCTCCTACAGTAAAATCAGTCATTGCTTTGCCGGCTGTTCCACATGTACCAATACCGACTCTTCCACTAACATTGTCCGGCGAAGCAAATATACTGTTTACTTTCATGCCAGGTTTCTTTTGATTTTTAGTAGTAAAATTAAGCCATTTATTTTTGTCGGACTCCCGCTCTTCTTCTAAGTCTTTAAATCGCTGTTGTTTTTTCTGTTTTCGTTTTTTTAAATATTCCTTTTGATTCGGTCGATGTCGCCTGTAAAGATTTACCATTAAAAAAGAACATTCAAAAGAGGAAAGTATTTTCATACTTATTAGATGGGAATACTTCGTTACGAGTTGTGCGCTCACGCAATTCACCAAGTATAGTCGTAGAACGATTTTGATAGGCTTCGAAGATAACGCTCACTTCACCTTTACCAGTTATGCCTTCGATGGTTGCGTCGTAATACTGCCCATCCTCTGTCCATTTCGCTTGGCATTTGTCACCGATCTTCCAAACCTTAGCGGATGTAACTAGCTTTTCAGCCTCTAAAAGAGCAGCTTCAATTTCGTCAAAGTAATTGGATGATGCTGTTTTCGAGGAAGATGGCTCTACGTACGAGGATTTGCGTTGTTCTTCCAATTGTGTCTTTATTAAATCTCTTGTGAGCTTTATGACCTCTTCCAGATCGCCTTTAAGTTTTAGAAGTTCTTCATTGCTTGGATCTGTTTGTAAAGCGGCTTCCACCTGCACAAAAGGAACAAAGCAAATAAGTGAAGAGCACACATTAAGGTATCCATCAAATATCTTTCAAATCAACCATATCCCAAAAATGTGTCTAAAACTGTTAAGTCAGAAACAACTTCAAATTACGTAAAAAAACATGTTACTTTCCACCAAACGTTCGTTTTTAAGAAATTGTCTGTTGCTATTTGCTTTGACAACAACTACAAATTGTACAAAATATCTTGCAACTCTTTTTATTTATCGCTCCATGGAAATTAGCGTACCATTTATTCATTCTCTAATCGTTTGCAATGCGAATATAGAGTAAATAATTACACACAACATTTATAAGCAAACTACACATCTGCATATATATATGTATACATATTCACCAAAAAATTTAGTTAGCAAAACGAAAGAATTTGTTTCCATGGAGGAATCTACTTTGCACGCTCTTATTAATACTCACTTGCTGTAACTGGCATTTGTAGTTTTGTAGCTCGTCTGCCATTGTAGTAAATAAATAGCTTGAATGAAATTAACTTATTTTTAGTTTTAGGAACGCTATTCTACAAAGCGTTTATTGAATAGTTGAGCTGGAGAGCTATCGAAAACAATATCGATAGTTCTAGAATATCACAAAATACATATGTTTAGAAATATCGATTACGTATCTACCATATGCTCACATATTTTTGATAACACTGCCATTTTGGCCTTTTCTTTAATTGGAAAACATCTATTGCCTAAATTGTTTTGCATATCTGCTGTCCTATTTAAATATTGGAATATAATTATCATAATTTTTATATAATAAATTCAAAAAATAATTGGTTTTCACTGCGAAAATTAAAACATTCACAGTGCATAGAACTCAAATAATAATTTAAAAATGTCCGAAAGTCAAGATAAAGAAAACTGTAAACAATTTTTAAAATTATTATATGTTTAGTTTGTTGTGCACCCTTCCGAGCCTTTAGCTCCTCCATCAACCCCAGCTCCTGCACGAATGCCAGAGTCTTTGTAAAGTTGAGCGATTTAATTCCTTTTTATTTTCTTTGCCTTTATTCATTCCTAAGTTGTGGCCGTATTGTACCCATCATGGACTACCCTTGAAGTTATTTTCATCCCATTTACAGCATTTATTCACGCTTGACTATCGGATAGGATGGCTATGTCCGCTTTCCGATGGTTAAGTTTTCAAGTTAAACTGCGCACATCTTACTATGGCACACACCTTGGTTTGAAATATGCAGATGTGCGCCCCAGAGATCCATGACATGTCCGAGGACCAACCACTCCCAGACCTGTTCATTAATTGGTGAGTGATCCATCGGTATACCATTTTACGGTGTGTGGTTTCCTAGAATGGAAATTATCCAGTGTCGTCCATCCCTTTTTGCTACTGTCTTGAACTTCAAAATTTTACTCGATAACACATTCAGCTACCATTTCAACCCACTGTAATAGGAGGGAAGTTCATATGACAGAAATGAGGCGTCTCTGTGGCTTACGAAGTTAACGCCAACTTCTTCTGTTGACATTCTTACAAGCATTGCTTTCCTATGGGCCATTCTATGCAATTTTTGTAGTTATCTTTTCATGGAGGTAAGCCGGGCCTTATCTTCCCATGCTATCACTCTACAAGTTACCTTGAGTCTTAATACCGTTAGGTATAACCATCTGATTATTATTGGTGATGTACCCCATGACATTCTGGCTATGCTAAGACATGCGTAAAGCGCTCTGGGGCGTATTTTGTATGAGTGAAAAAGTTAACCTACTGTCAAATGTCACTCCGCGGTATTTGACCTCCTAGCAGGTTCCTAATAGGTTTCCTAAAAGCCACATTTGCCTAATTTTCTGTAACTTATATCGTCAAGAAAAGGGAATGATGATCCTCTGTGTAGGATTTACTCTGAATCTAACCTCCGTACAATATTTCCTCGTTATCTTCACCCAAAACTGGTCTACTCAGCAGAGTGTTCTTTCATATTTGCTATGATTACAATGTTGTCAGCAAAGCCCTGACATTTAATACCACTGGTGGAAAGTAGTACGTCTACTAACAGATTAAGACTGTTATTATGCTATCATGCGTCCAAGTCCTGGCTTGTCTAGACTGCAACAGTGCAAGTACCCACCTGCTGGTAGGTAGGTCTAGGCTCGCCCTTGAGGTTGGCCTGAATTGTATTAAATATGAAAGTCGCTTTTTTGTCTAAAAATGCGCACATTGCTAGTTTTTTGTTATTGTGAACGATGCAGTGACCTTAGCTTCAGCAAACTGCTTCATATTTTATAGTTCACCAGATTTTCCAACGTTTTCAGTAAAAACGATGTTAAGCTGATGAATCTGAATGACTTTGTGTTTGTGATGTCTTTCTTGGGGATTAAGACCATTCTATCTCTACTCCAAGCGATCGGTAAATGACCCAGAGCAAGACTGCTTAGTAGCTGTAGGTAAATGTACTTATAAGACATTTCCTAGGGTATGCTACCGGTTCATGTACCAGTAACAAAGTGTCGCCGCAATCGGATCTTGTAACCAATTGGGCTAAACGATGTGAATACGCGAAGAGTTCTTTTCGTACTAATTTATTTCATAAACTTTGAGTGGTTTATATACAAAATTCTTGGATCTAAATACACTTGAAGCCGCTTGAATGTCGTCGCCATATGACACCTTGCCATTAACAAAAAGCTGAGCTTTGCAGCTTTTTGTAAGACGTGCGGTGCATTATTAAACTAGCTGAGCTTTGCATCCTTTGTAATGCGACTCCATGTTCCTGCGTAGCCTTCCTGTTCCTAAATTTGTGCTGGTACAAAAAAAACTTCGTTACCTTTGAGAGGTGAATAATTTAATATTAATTCGGCAACTAGTTTTGACTAGACCACATTATATGAACATAAACATATCATATATATAATATTTTCTTATTTTCATGCACTTAACTAATCGAATCTATATTACATTCATTTCGCAGAATATGTATTTTAATCGCGGAACAGGCAGTTAAAATGAAAAACACCGAACTAGCATTTAAACATTTCAAGGAATGTATTAAGTATACTCCAAATGACATTGAGATATTGGTTTCTCTGGCTCAACTCCAAATGCAGTCAAATGAAATGGATATGTGTCGTAATACTTGTTTACAGGTTCTTCAAGTTGATTGCAGTAATGATGCAGCCTTAGTGTTGATGGCAGACTTGTCTTTTAGAAAGGTTTGTATACGATTTTAGTAGAAATATAAACCTACGGAAATATAAAGACTGACGTAACAGGCTGTTTTATTCTGATACCTGAGTACAGAGGGAAAACAGTCAATTTTTTTTTGCTTTTTGTTTTTGCCGATCTATATCTATAATTTTGATAAAAGAGATCCCACTGAATTTTGGAATATATTTGCATAAATTTGTTGCGGCACTAAATACTTAGAAGCAGATCACTGGTTGTTGAAAGATAATATTGAGTTATGTATATAAAATATTGGGTTTACATGTAAACCATGCACACAAATCTGACAGGCAGCAGAGCGCTTTTCGGAAAAAGTGTACCAATTTCCGAGTGTATTAATTAAGAAGATATGGTTGCTTTCCAAATGTAATATAATTTCTCCTTTTTAGCTTCGAATTTTAATAACTAGTTCCAAAATTATAGGTGATATGGTTTTTTCGATTCACAAGATCAGATAAATCGTGGCCACCCAAGTTTTTAGTTCGAATTCTTAAGGCTTACCAGAGTTAAAGAGTTACCGGTAACCGATGACGAACCTTAAAGGACTTCGTAAAGAATCTAACAACCAATTTGGCGACTGCCTCTTTAAAATTGTGGCAGATATGTTTTACCGAACTGCAATTATCGGTTTGATCGATTTCAAAATAAAGTGCTTGTGCATATTTACTATTTAATAATTGAGTGCAGATAGAAAAATACAATCCACAAGTAATATACAAAATAGCGTTATATTTTGTCTTAAATAATAAACAGAATTTATATTAATTATAAAATATATATATATATATATATATATTATAAAATAAATTTTATTTTTATTTATAGATGGAATTTAAAAATGCAGCGTATCATTTTTCACAGCTCATATTATCTCAGCCTTGCAATTGGACAGCGTTGGCCCGTTTAATTGAAGTTATGAGGAGGTCCGGTACTTTGTCTGAGAGTTTACCTTTTTTACAACGAGCTGAACAGTCGTCTATAAAGGCTAAGAATTCACCAGGGTTCAATTACTGCAAGGGTTTATTCGAATGGTATGACGGAAATCTTAACTGCGCTTTGAGATACTTTAATCTAGCTCGCAGAGACCATGTGTGGGGTCAGCAAGCTAAACTCAATATGATTGAGATATGCATTAATCCAGACGATGAAATACCGAGCGCAAATGATCTGTTTGATGCTGGAGACATTGGAGAGCTTAGTGAATCCCGTGTAATTGCTCTGCGAACAGCCGAACGGTTGCTTAAGGAAATGCGTCCTAGATCTGGAGAAATACAAGAAACCGCATTGAATCACCGAGCTCTATGGAATTTTCTACAAATGGCTTCGAAAAAAAAGATTCACGTGGAATCTGCACTTAAGGATCTAACTGAGCTTATGCAAAATGATGATAGTCCACTAACGATTACTGTTGTGTATGCTAAATCCTTGGCTTTAGTGCAGCTTAAGCAAATTCAGCGAGCAAAAAATCAACTCAAACGTATAGCTCGACTTAATTGGAGTTATGAGGAAGCAGAGTACTTAGAGCGATGCTGGTTGCTACTTGCCGATATTTATATTCATGCCAATAAGTTAGATGCTGCCGAGACATTTGTGGAACGTGTTTTGGAATATAATAAATCAAGCACAAAAGCTTACGAACTGGCTGGATATATTGCAGAAAAGCTGCAGTCCTACAGTGAAGCCACTGAGCAATATCAAAAGGCCTGGGAAAGTTGTGGCCGTTCTAGACCACATATTGGTTATAAGTTAGCATTAAGCAACATGAAGAAAAAGAATTATGCTAGCGCTGTTAATGTTTGCCAACAAGTTTTAAAATTACATCCAGACTACATCATCATTCGTAAGGATATATTAGAGAAATGCCGCAACAATTTGAGAACATAAGTGCCTGGAGCCGGAATTAACAGCGGCGAAGAGCTGTTTAGCTTCTTAATTCTTAAATAGATTTTAATACTGCACACCGTTTAAAATAAAGAACTTATCTTAATACTGGCATTTATTTATAAACTTATACAGTTAAAGGAAAAAAAAATTTAATAAATTAAGATACTTTTAGCACAGCCTCGGACTGCTGTTGCTGCCGGTGCCTTGTTGATGTCGCTTATCCATTCTAGCCCATTTCTGACCATATAGCTCTTCCATCAACCCCAGCTCCAGCCGAAGGTATGTCCCGCGGTGAAATTTCCCATAGTGGTTTTCTGATAAAATAAGCTGACGAAGCGCAAACAACACTGCTCTCATGGTTGTGTTGCTTACCATATATTTTTGAATTTCAAATCATTTTTAACGACAGTCTTTTCCGTTGTTCGTTTAATCAGGGGTGGTGTTGATTACTGTGGAGTTTTCAAATTTGATGAATTTTATTTGTTGACTGGTAAGCTGTTAATTAGTTTGCAGACAGCTATTTAGCTTTCAGCAGTCGATTTAGATCTATTAGCTAAGTTTTACTACATATACTTATATACGAGTAATTGTGTGCTTCAAATTTGTCCTTTATTCTCAAAATTTGTTGACAGCATGATTATAAATTGGGTGTACCTCCATTAAAGCCCACTTCTGACCCCATAGCTCCTCCATCAACCCCAGTTCCTGCACGAATGTTAATGTTGTTGAGTTAAGAACATTTTTCCTGGCACTTTCTGCTATAAGGCGTGCTCTTCCGTTCTTCCAACCTGCAAAGTTCGCTGCTATAAATACCTAGTTTAGGGAGATGACTTCTTAGTCTACAATGTCAGTAGACCAGTGAGTATTCTAAGCCTGTTCTTTCATGGTTATTACTTGCTTGCATCGGTTTTGATTATAGCCACCAAATAGATATCTGGGGTTTCGAAGTCCTGGGGTCTCTGCCCAGCTCCGTTGTCGCCTCAGTCTTTATTCGTTTGGTTGGATCGTACTTCACGGAATACTTTTAATGTTATTTTCGTCCCCCCTTTCTGTTTATTGCTGCTTGACAATCGGATAGGATACATATATTCAGGATTACGAGGTGTGTTCTTTGATTGGTGAGTGATATATCAGTGTATCATATTATGCTATGCCGTTTCGATAGTGAAGATAATTTCGCCCATTCCCTTTTGCTACTCATAAGAACTTTGTGCGTACAGTCAGTAAGTAATAATGTTGTAAAAATATCTTTGTTTATAATTACCACTAAGCAGATCATTTAATTTAAGCAAAATATTTTGTTTTCCACTTTCTTCCTTGGGCAAAGTAATAGAATTTGGGTTTGCCTTGTCCCAAGCAACAGCGTATATTTAATTGTTAAATTCTTTAAAATTAGGTAATTTATGCTTTAATGTTTAGTTAATTTTAATTTAGAGATACTTATTAATGTTTCTTTTATAAATTTATTAGTTCTTTCAGGTAACCTATTAATTCCTAGCTTAGAACGCTGTTTAAAATAAATTTTCATTTGTGAAACCACAATCTCGTAATCTTTGTGCAGCTATTTATTGCTCTAACTTTTCTTTGTATGTGGAAGTGCTTTTCTAATTACCTGTCCAGTGTCAGCTCTAAGAAGTTTTTAGTTTGTGGGATGATAATCTCATACTTCCTTGGGTTTACACGTAACCTGAAAATTTTTGCCCAGGATGACAGTATTTTTTAGATAACTAGTTATTGGGTCAATAGAAATTGGGCGTACTTTCATAAGAAGATAATAAAGATACAAAATCATCCGCATTCGCGACAGGCTGGCAGCTCTTATTTTCCATAAGATTGGTGAGAGGAAGCCCTCTTTAGGGAGGAGAGAGTTTACGACAAGTATAGACTTCATAATTCGGTAAGAAAGTGATTGGTTAGTCCCTTTAAAAATGTTGTCAACCTTCAGGTTCCAGAGATTACATACAAGATAACATTGTGGAAGGCACCCTCGATGTCATGGAAAACTTATAAATTATACTCTAAGAAGTATCAGGATGTTTCTATTATTTTGTCATGGAATCGCTCTAGAAAACGATAGAGTCTAATAAGACCAGTGATGGCTTCGTTCTGTGATTTCGCAGCATTGACCCCTCAAATTTTTTTTCGTGCTGCCCGGCCAGGGTGATATTCAAAGGCTGTAGCTTAAAAATAATACGTATTTTAAATTTAAATTAGTTCATATTAACCAAGAATTTCCAAGGCTATCCAAAATTTTAAGAAAATTGCCAAATAGTGCACAAAAGAAGCTAATTCGTTTTTAGTTTTTTATAGCTTAACTAACGTTGTGGTGGGTCTAAGCTGACAGCGGAATACTCTAATAACAGTGTGATTCGAGAACCTTTTTTGACAGAGGATGGAAATATCTAGACAATTTATTAATCTCTTAAATTGGGAGTGGTTTAAAAATGGTTTTACTAATAAGGGGAGGTTCTTAGTAATCATATCATTTTTTTCTATTTTAGTGGACCGAGTCTTACTAATCTTAGGAGTTTGTGGGTGCTGAAGATATGGAATAGATGTGTCTTCAACAATCTATGCAAGTGACTCCATACTCAATAATTTATGGAAAAAATGTGGATTTCCCCATGTGGAATAACAGCTATATATGGGGACAGACGTGAGTTTGGCTTATAAATAAATATATATGATTAGATTTTTTGGTATTTAGGTACTCTATTAAAAAAAAGCTATCTTTAATACACATTTATTATAAGAATAAATTGTACAGAAGTGGAAAAAATGTTATAGATTTAGATATAAGTCAGATAGGAACGCAAAGTTCTTGTTGGTCAAAGGTCAAGATAATTTGATCCAATTGGACTAAATTGGACTATTGTGATAACACACGAAGTAGTCAAATAAAAAAAATCTATTTGTATATCAACAATAAAATTTTACACAAAGATTCCAGTGGGGCTAAACTAACTTACTTTGAAATTAGCTTTTAGTTAAAGTTTTCCTCCCCAATGTGTCAGTATATACTTCTATTGCGCTAAGACAAAAGTCAGGTATTTATCAATGATAAAAAAGCAATATATTATTGCTACAGTAAAATGTTTAGGTCTGCAAATACTTATTTTGAGAAGTAACCAAAATTTTTTTTTTACAAGAATTTAGAAAATAGGCTTAAAATGTGAGTGAATTAATAGAAATGTTTGATTAAACTTAATAATGGCTATCTGCGTTTATAATACCCTAAAAGTTGCACTTCAAAAATTAATTTGTCTACCATAGCGTTAGACAAAATGTTATGCTTTGATTTCAATGTCGATTAGAATAAACTTATAAAACCATCTAGATTCCACAATTTAAAAGATCTCAAAGTCATAAAACCTATCACCCCAGCTTACCATTGCCACACCGCCTTAACAAATTGGAAACGATTATATTTTATACCACTTCTGAACAAGCGACACTGAGTACGAGTCACTCAATAATCAGTCAAAATTTCGTTGGATTATTATATATATCATACAGCAGCCAAATATTGGTCTTTCCGTATTTTCCAAATTTTTAATTTAATTTTAAATGTTTTGATTCTAAAAAAAAAACTGCTACATGCTTTCATACCATACGTTAAACAAGCTGATAACAGGTGGAAAAGAACTGAGAGGGTGTACCCCTCAAATTGCGATAGATATAAGCTAGTTACCTAGTTACGCTAGTTACACCAGATATGGGCTGTTATCAATTTCGAAGGAAGACTTGGGCGTGGCTGACCAACTCGGGGCTCACAAAAGGCTTACCCTAAGATGAGTCTCGGGATACAGGAAGATATCAGTGAACGAAGCGGTGGATAAGCAGGCTAGAATGGGTGCAGAGATGCCCCTAACAGGGCCAGAACCGTTTTATGGGATATAAAGGCACACAATACGCCTGAAACTCAGAAACGAAGAAAGACAAAGGAGACTACGCAGCTGGGAGAGATACCAGGACTCCGACAGGCCAAATGTTTTTTGGGCGGCTATAATCATAAACGATTTAGGCAAGTAATATCCACTTATAGCAATAGGCTTAGGATACTTGTCGGTCTACTGACAGAACATTGTAGACTAAAAAGTCACCTATCTAAACTGTGTTTTTATAATAACCATCAGTGTAGGTTTTTTAAAGGTGAAAGCGAGTCCTCAACTCACATCCTAGCAAAATATGTCACCTTATCAAGGAAAAAATAAAGCATCCGAAAGATGCATGTTAAGAGCAATAAACTCAGAAAGGGGTACAATAGATTTAATAGGTCGCAATGCGGAACCCTCAATATAATATTATTATTATTATTATTATGGTCTAACCGGTCAGAATGAACATGGTCCTAAATTAGGGGAGTTATCAGTACTTTCAAAATTTACTGATGGTAGCTTACATATTGTGGAAAAAATGTCCGCATTTCTAATTTCTATGAAAAAAGTTTCTGTGGTGACTAGTTTTTAAATTGTGGGAAATATGCGTATTTATCGATTTAAACTTTCCGAAATATTGACCTTGGCGTTTTTTCGGAGATTCTGCATTACGCCTCTTACAATGTTTTATATAAAACTTTTATAAAAATATAATTGCAACAAAATAGAAATTTTAAATTCTTTTTAAAGTCAGTTATTCGATGTTTTTGGGTGAATCTGTGTGCCAGTTTCTTTTTTAGTTTGAGCCTCGATCTTGCCAAAATTTGTCCGCGCTTTGTCCCACAAGAATAATCTGCTGTTTGTATCCATATAATGCAAACCGGCTACTTCGAACTTCCCTCTTGGCAAAAATGTTATCATTCTGAAGCATCTTATTGTTAATATTTAAGATTTAATATAATATATAATATAATTCTAAAATAAATACTCGATTCTGAATTTTATTATAATGAGAACGGGAATTTTCTCTTGTGACTGTTGCCTTAGTTGGTACAACTTCTTAATACAGGTTTAGCCTTTTACAATTGATACAGAGTATAAAATATTTTTTTCCCAAAAATTAATAATAAACCAACTCGTATGATATGTCTATGTTGATATAAACACACAGATCATTTCACCTTTGTCGCGCATTTGCTTTTTGCACGATTCTTATAAGTTTTATAATCTTAATAAGTACTAGCGACAAGTAGTTCGGACTTTTCAAAGGAAATTTACATAGTATTATCTTATTACTTCAATTAAACTTGTTTTTACATTTGTTTACGTTTATTTATGTTTAAAAAATACATTAAAATAAAATTTTGGTTAATACTATTACATTTCATGTTGGATAAGACATTAGAAATTATTTAACATGTTTCTGTTGTATTCTTAACACTGCCTGTATTTTGAAGAAAACTTTTGTCAATTGGACAAAGCTTGCAAAAAAAATCGCCCCACATGCTTCTCGTCACTGGATCTAGGATAATGAAATATACAAAGATAACAAACCCCTGCAGTGTTGCTGTGAGACAAAATAAATATGAAAAAACAATTCCAGCCTTCATTGTTGATAAAAAGCCAAAGCACCAAGTGAATCCCATTAAGAAAAATAAAAGTACTGATAGTCGTATCTGATATATTAAAATAGGTTTTTCAGTGTGCCTAATTTGCGTGCTTGTCCTAACTAATATGTTATAAATAATAAGACAAAATATGACAAAGTTAGCTATTATAATGATCGAAATAGGAAAAATTATGCCGAAATAAAGCGCGTATCCTGATGGGTAGCATATTGCGCCTTTACTAAAGGAATCATGATCCAGTATGATCACTAAAACTACAGGTATTATTGGCATACCCCAACAGATTGCGGCGGACTTTAAAAAGAATCTGTGTGTTCTAGTTCCTGCAAATACACGAACATATCTTTTGAACTGTAAATATGCAATGACCATCATCCAGAAGAATTGTACTAGCACAGAGTAGTGTAGTAAGGCGCCAATGCCTACACATCTAGGTACAATCTCATTTATAATTAAATGTAGTGAGTATTCCTTTGTATTAACAAAGCAAATAATTATCATTTGCAAGGCTATTGCTGCCGATAATTGTAATAGTACCTTAGAAGACGGTTTTTGTCGCCATGAGTTAAATACTGCAGCAGTGATGAATATGCCACAAATTCCGAGAAGAGATAAAGAACAGCCTGTAACAGTAATAATATCAAGAGCCTGAACATGATCTTCGTAGTGAATACTAACTTCAATATCTGCCTCCACTGTGAAATTAACGCCTACAAGGTATGCAAATGGTGTTAGATGGCTAACTTGACATAAAACGATATCTCTGCTAGTGTTTAAAATATTTGAGACCTGAATGCCATCAGAGGCCCAATTTTTATAATTCCAATAGCTACACATTTCAGTAGTATCATTGCGCTTATATGAACTATTATAAACTCTAAAAACGAGCGGCAAATCTTCAGGTAAATGCGTTTTATGACCGGGTAATGATATCGACACGACTCGGCCGAATGCAGATAGTGGTAAATGATTGGCTGGCAGCTGAAAAAGTTTATCGTTCGAGTACACTTTGATTACCACCAGAGTTTTTGTATTATTGATGGCATTTGAAAATGTGTCAAGCTGGCTTAACAGTTTCTCTGGTACATACGTGCCAAATTGTAAATTTGGCTCAGAAATTAAGTCCTCAATTTCATGATTCGACTCCAGAAATCGGAAGTGCTCATTTTTAAATGCGCCTTTTAATGTTATCGGTATATCAGTGTCATTTTTATTTTGAAATATTGCAATTCCAGAAACATTGGCAACAGACGGATTAATTATGAAATATAGTAGATTGTGTGAAATTTTTACAGAAACTCCAATATCCACAAAATCCACCACTTCAACATCACTACTCTTCTCTAAATCATTAGAATTATCCACGGAATTACGTAAGCTGTTATCGTTAAAAATTGTTTGCAATGAGAAAGTATTCAATGCATTTTCAAATGCCTCCAAAAGTTTGTTAGTTGAGTTTAAATCAGCTGACATCCGAATCGTAGTTTGTCTCACATTTAACAAAGAATTGTAAATAGCTATAAGATCTAAGGTAATTTCTGAGAGAGTTGGAGGTAAATTTAACAAATACCTGTCGACATTTTTAATCGAAGCTTGCACAATGTTAGCTGCAAAATGCAGATCAACAGGTAAAAACTTTTTTGCAGATTCTTGCAAAATATGCTTAATCTCTTTTACTACTCTTTCCGGTGAAACTCTGATTAGTTTTGATTTTTCTAAGCTGTAAAGAGTTTCTGTTACTTTTAAATTATTTTGCTCAAGTTGGCACGTTATGTTTTCCTCCATTAATTCCCAATAAGCACCGTATAAAAAGTTGCCCCGGCAGTGACGTGTATATGGCATGCCATTTCTTCGAAAACATAGACCCGATAATGTTCCCACTTGTCCTTTAACTGTCTGCTGCCACTGATATGTTTCGCCGTTATCCAGTCGAAACATATTTGGGAAACAATACTCTGTGCTACGTACTACATTCAAGCCGATAGTACTATAAATTGAAATGACCTCTTGCAAAAGAGTCCAAACTTTCATGCGTATTGAAGTATCATGTCGTATATTATCATCGATTTCTAAGCTATCAGATTCTTCGCTGCTTTTCTCTTCACTATTGTCAACTGCAGAATTCTTAAGAGAAGCAGTCAAATGAATCCAACAATTAAAATATGGACTATTTATCTGTTCCATACTCATGATACGAGTATCATGTAAAACAAGGTCTTGAAATAAAACCTTGCTCCTTTTTTGTAACGTGTTTTTAATATATTTTCCGAGCTTTTTAGTGTATTTAAACGGATTTTTACACATGTTCTTATTTTCAATTATACACGTTACATTTATTCTGGCAGTGAAAGCATGGCCCCGTATTTTTTTTGCAGCCACTATTCTATCACTGGTTACTAACTGAAAATTTAAAATAGTATGTCCCTCACACCAATACTCGCCAGGGTTGTCATTAACCAACTTTAGTTTAAAAATTGATTTTGTCTTATTTTTATTTTCCCAAATAAGATCAATTTTAGAGCTTTGCAGAATATCAAAATCTGCATTTGTAAAACATTGTACACCATTGTCATTTCTATTGATACGCCAAAGATAATCGCTGTTATAAACTATCAGAATTAATTCTTGTAACGTTAAGTCAAATTTCAAAATAAGTTGCGTCTTGTTAACATGTTTTTTGATCGTTTTTTTATACAAAAGTGCATGTTTTTTTTTATCTTCATCAACAATTTGCATGATTTCGTTCTTGTTCATTAGAATTAGAAATTCGTTTTCAGATTTGTCTACAAAATGGTCAACTTGAAAAAATTCATTTTTTTTATCTTTTGGTATAACGTGATTTAGCACCAATCTTAAAGAATTGCGATTTTTAAAATATTCTTTTAGTCGCACTTCTTTTTGCTCGCCTAAAAGTTTTTTTCGCCAGTTAATCCCATAGCACTCGTTAGGCCTATAGCTAAGAGCTGCTAGTCCCTCGGGACAACCTGAGCTTGATAAAAGATTACCTTCAAACACACAAATTGTGTGCAGTAAGTCATCACAATCGGTAGCCATTACAATCAACTCTTTTTGTCTCTTATTATGACTATCTAGGCGTCCAGACATACAATTTTTATCAGATCTTAAATCGGCGACTTTTATTTTGTCGTCAACAACTTGCCCCCACCGCTCACCGGGCAACTGTACTTTGTATGGCATTGAACTATTTTCACGTTTAAATGGTAACCAAAATTTTAAAATACCCTGTTCATTCATGTACTGAATTAAGCTTGAAGTTTCAAGATTCGAATAATCAAATGGCAAAATTATGCTTGAGCCATAGCAATAGTTTTGGTCATACTTTTTTGGTTCCAAAGAAGCTTTAAGACAAATGGGACCATCATTTTCATTATCAATTTCCACCAATTCCTCCGGGCAAATTTTATTTTGATGATCCCTTACTCTGCATACAACTCTTTCTGGCTTCCATTTACCAGTTGTTGTGTTGCATTCGCGCAAAAAAAGCTCCCAATCATCCTTCCAGCAAACAAAGTCTTCAGAAATTGTGTAACGTTCACCCCGAAATTTCCAATATGCTGTGCCATTAGATGTTTCTGTTGTATGATCGTCACATTTTTCAAACTAATGGTATTGAAATTTAAAAATTTTTGAGAATATTCAATGAGAAATTTCGAACCTTTTTTGTCAATCTGCATGGCAGATTTAAGCACATTACAAGAAATATTATTGTTCCTTTAGTCATTTTACTAAAGACAAGAACATTTATGTGATATTCGCTGAAGATGATTTTAAGATTCCCACAATACTAAATTATTTATCTCAAAAATCTTAAAACCAAAGTGCAATTGAGTTGTCTTTTGTTCTTTATCTTATCTTATCAATTTTGTTATCTACTACGATTTTTGTGTTTTATACCCCAGGAATATAAAATGGGTAAGTGGGTATTTTATTTTATGTTAAATACTGGTAACATAAAAACAATATTAATAAAAAATAAATAATAAGCTTACTGCCTACCGACAGGAAATACTTTATCTTTCTGGCCAACACCATCTGGCTTATTAAACAAAATATGTTTTCGTTAGGAAGTTACGCGCATAATTACTATATATATATATAATATATTTACTATGGGGAAGAAATCAATCTAAAGTAAAACGCTAATTAGCGGTTCTCCAATTTACGCGAAATTTTGCAGGCGATGTAAATTGGAATACCACCGTTTTTTTATTACATCACTACAATAGTAGTTTTAACTTTGGAGCTAAATTTTATTTTCAAGGCAGAAAGAAGAAAAAATATTCTAAAAGTCATACTAGTGCGTTAACAATGCAAACTTTTAAATTTGGGTGTTCTACAGGTTTTGCCTTAAATGAGCATTTTAGTTTCAAGGGTTGCTTTAGCAAAGTAATTGAAAACTCACTACGATGTTGACTGACAGAACTCTAAAACAATTATATTTAATTATTTATGAAATATTATAAGTTGTCTGAACGACATGTAAGCTATATAATGCAGTAAAAGCAGATTAGGTTGTACTGGAAAATGTTATTATTCTAGCGGAACAAATGGCAAATTTTGAAAGATTTGCAACACCGTTCAGATAGGCATCATCAATATCAGTAAAGTCACAACTATTAGTTGATTTAATAAATGTTGCGCACATAAATAAATGTAAATTTAATTTTGGGAAGATAATAGATGTAATTTTAATTTTTTTTTGTCTATATATAGAAGGGATGGATGTTAATTTAAAATAGTTTAAAAATATGTTTTTATTTTTATTATCATATTAAAAATAATTAAATCTTCTTCCTCAAATAATATTTGCCATTTACTTTTCAAAACGGTAGCTCATTAGTTTTAATTTTAAAAGGAAATCTTTTAGATTTTGAATATGAAAACAGAATGTTTCTCCATATTCGCAATTTGAAATACACCTTAATATTTTGATTCAGCACCTTATGCGAATAAGAATTTGAAATTCTGAATCAATATTTTATTATTTTGCTTGGCTAACTAATACAATACACATAATAACAACTAATTTAATAAATCGAACGCCAACAGCTGCAAGCTGTTCACACGACTAGGCTAGGCTGAAGTACTAGACTCGAATATTTACGATACAGTGCGTAAAAGGATCCCTTATGCACGGGCCTGTTTCGGTTGGGTTTAATAAATAGCCTATATGATTAACCAACTTTCTTTTTTTTTTCAAGTATAATGCGCACTCTCAAGTTGCAATCGCCTGGTGTATTGTTACTGCTTCTAAACTTTTCTTGGCACCTCGCAAGTCATGTAAGTAGTTTAACATAATTATCACGATTGATTGCCGCAAGGTTCCTAACTGATTTAATTTCAGTAATTATTAATAATTTAAAAAAATGTGAATAAATATGGTATATCTTACAGATTAGGTGGGGTGTAAGATCGATTTCTCATGAGTACCTTGTATTTTTTATTGGGTCACCTTGGCTTACTGATCTCCTTCCCATCAATTCTCATCACATTATTTCATTCTCTTAGTAATTTCAAACCCTGGTTTAAGATTCATAACATTAGTGACTGCTTACAAATGCGATGTTTACTGTTAGGATGAAGGTTATTAATTACAACTAAGAAAGTTCTACTTTTTTAAGCCTGATTTTAAGATTTTAATGCTATATCTACTATCTATCTGGGATAACTTATTTACCCCAACACTAAATATTTGTATCTCAGGAAGGTGCTCCACATGCGAGTCATAAGTCCCTTCAGCCAAGATAAAGCTAAATGTCTTGATTTAATGATATTATAGAACTTTTATTTTCTTATTATGCAACTTCAAAGCAAATTAGGTAAGCTGGACTTCGACCATAAAATTGACACACAAAGGCCAGATCTGGCAACATGATTTTAAATATAATGTGATTACCTACACACAAACATGCAATGGGTTTACGCACATATGTGTTCATTTGAATATTCAAGACTTGTTCGACCTGTAAGGACATGAATTTAGGGTATTTTCCCGACAAAGTTGTTAGACCACATTATATTACATCAGTGTAGGTATCCTTATGTAATTTCAAATATTTTTATATTTTATTTTAGGGAGCCGTAAAGCGCAGTATTGACACGTCGGCTTCATTTGCAATGCTAACTGATGATCGGTTACCGAAAGATGTCGTACCACAAGGGTATGAACTTCACATAGAACCTAACTATAGAGAAAGTACATTTAGTGGGCTTATAAAAATGAATTTGACTTGGAATGCAGATTCAAAGAAAATTTCGCTTCATGCTCATTACAATTTAAATATTAACGACAGGAAAATTGTTCTACGAAAATCTAATACAAATAGCAGGTATTATATCTTTATGGATAATATTATTTTACACTAATTACATTTTGACAAATCACTTTTTTAGTGACCCGCAGAAAATTATGGTTTTGCGCGGAAGTCGCTTTCCAAAAAAAACAATTTACATAATATACCTCAAGGAAACAATAAAACAAGATACAGAATGTGTTTTAGAGATCCCATTTGACGGATATATTTGGGAGAGTGCGAACGGACTTTTTAAGGGATCTTATGAAAATGTGACCTATTTGGCCACCTACTTAAGGCCAAATAATGCTCGACGCTTGTTTCCATGCTTTGATGAGCCAGGATTCAAAGTAAGCTAACTTTCATATATTACAATCTTAAAACAATAATAACAATTTACTCACAATAGGTTCCATTTGCAGTCTCAATTACAAGACCTAAGAATTTTGTTACGATCTTTAATACAGCTCTATCTCGATCTGATGAACAGTAAGTGGTTATTGATTCTAATAAATGAAATATGTACAAAACGTATCAAATATTTGCAACAGATTAGCATATCACTGCTATCCTTCTTAAAATTTTATACTTGTTAAGTGGAAATCACGCATACCAATTCCAATTTGTCGCTAAATTATCATTTAAATTTAAAATGATTTTTCGTTAGCACTTGCTTTTACTTTTCACAGTCGGAAAAAATTTGTTGATGTTTTTTATTACAGCTTAACTTTAAAGGACCATGTAGTCGACTATTTTGAAAAAACTTCACCAATGTCTTCGTTTACATTTGGATTTGTGACATCAATACTTAAAAAATTAGATTTCAAATTTCAAACACAGAATTCAACATATTTGTCAGCACCCGTTATTAATATTTGGAGTATTTCGGAAAATACAAATGAATTACAGGTATGATATCTTCTTTTATTACAAACGAAATTCCATTCATTTAATACGAACACGTTACGTTTTATTGTAATTTGATATTCGCATCTGAGGCAATTTCTCCTAAAACTGAAACAAAAATTATGTTACTTCATAAAAACCGGATCGTACAATTAATTCTTATGATTAGTTGGTAAAATTGAAAGCCAAAAATAATATATTCACTTAAAAACTGATAGATAAGATGCATACTCAAAACATATGCCAATTAAAATTACGTTATGATCCTCAAATACTGTCCAATATAATTGAACGCCGGACAGCCTGAGTGCTTGCATTTAAACTGCATTTTTCAGTTGCATTTTGGTAATGAAAAACATATATCTAAATGTTTTAAAGTTCAAAGATATTAGTTTTTAAAAAATCCGTACTCTATGTGCCGCTACTATTTGATTGAATTATAAGGCACAGCAACTGATTTCAGAAAACGATTCGATTCTTCTAGCAACAACCTTTATCTTTATAAGATTGATTGCGTTCTGAAGCAATTACTTTTATTTGCTTTAATTGTCCTTAACTGGAATAAAAATCATTGGTTCATTTTACATATTAACACGACCCACTTGATTTTTTTTCTATTAATATAATGTAAATTAGGTTTGGAATTTAATTTCTAACCTTTTATTTGATAAAATTTAATTTAAAACTTTTAAAATTTAATTTTGTTAATTTATATACATTTCTTTTATTCAGGGCACTTACGAAAAAATCAAACTAATTTACAAATTAATTCAGGATTATTTTGAGATACCTATCCCTCTATCTAAAATTGATGTGGTTTCCATACCTGATCTTCAAATAGTACGCCCTGCAGATAATTGGGGTCTCATACTATTTAAGTAAGATACTTTATGCCAATTTCCAAATCAAATCAGTATATATCTGATATTTGTTTAGGGAGGGCGATCTTTTGCAAAAGCAATACTATTACATAGTGCAGGAATTAATATACCAATGGATTGGTTCGTGGGTGACTCCTGAGTGGTGGACTGATGCACATCTTAACAAAGCTCTGGCGAGCTTTTTAGCATCAGAAATCGTAATACAGGTAATCTATTAAGCTTTAGAAAATAAATGTTTCAAATTAATTCAGTATAATTACAGATAGATGGAGGTATCGAGTTTTATGGAAAGTATCCAATGACTACGCTTTATTCAGTATACTATGAGTTCAGTAAAAGATATCCGCATTCGCGCATTACTGGAATGAAACAAGAAACTATTTCTCACAAAACAGAGCTTGTTATACGCATGCTAAATTTCACCTTAGGAAAAGAATCATTTAAAATGGGGATAAAAAAATTTATTGAAGATCATCAATATCAGACATTTGTCGCTGATGATCTTTGGGATGCGCTTACCTCACAGGCGATTAAGAGTGGACGTCTGCAAAGCCAATACAAAGTGGCGGACATTGTCAGTCCATGGCTTGCAAATCACCGGCTACCCTCAGTTCGAGTTAGCAGAGATTATGAAAAAAATTCTGCGATGTTACAACAGAGAGTTTATCTTAGAGAACGGCCTCATGATGTGCCAGAGCAAGACAAAATGCTTTGGTGGATTCCCATTATTCTTAGTCGAGAAGATGCAATTAACTTTTCAAATTGCACTCCATATGTGTGGATGGAGAAGACTCAACAGATTAATATTCAAAACATGCCAGGAAAAGATAAATTTATTATTATAAATCAAGAAGAAATAGCTCCATTTCCAGTCAATTACGACGAAAAAAATTGGAAAATGTTGTCGACTTTCTTGCAAACTGATACTGGTCGAACCTTAGTTCCAACATATACAAGGTGAGTGTAATAAATAAAAACAATTAAATAACGTTACACTAGAGATACACTAGATACCATATGTTACACCAGCTGATAACATGTTATAAAGAACAGAATGTGTTTGACTTTCAGATTGCGGTAAATATAGACTAGTAAATAGCCAGTATCGAAGTTTGGTAACTGTAGTTCTTAAATTACGGGTGACTAAAACTTAAGACTACAGGTACAAAACTTGGAGGATTCCTAAGATCGTACTCCAAAAATATTTTTGTGACACACCCACTCCCGTCCTCAGAAACGACAAAAGCCTATATCCCCCAAAATGTATAATCAAGTTGACTTCTACTTACCTTCCCTGTAATTTTTTTCTTCCGCCCCGTAATTCCCAAAGGCCGATATATCCCTTAATTTAGGATCTACAGTTACCAAACTTTGGATGGTTGCTAACTTATATCCACCGTTTTTTTTTAAAGGCAATAATCACCCTTTTCTATGATACCTAACAGCTAGTATGAAGTATGGTATCAAAGTATTTCGCAGTCGGCTACGCCCGACTGGATCGAACTGTCTTGTTTTTACTTACAATCTAACTTGCTCTCTTACATTACTTTTAGAGCTAAATTACTACATGATGCTTGGAATCTCGCTTACGCCGGTGATTTAAGTTTTGCTACTGCATTCAATATGACTTTGTTCATGAAATATGAGCGCAATCATATTGTGTGGAATCCAGTCTTCACGTTCATTGATCAAATTGGTCGACATATTGATATGGCAGAAGTCCATACAAAATTCGAGGCAAGTAATGTAAACAAATCTAAATTAATTCATAACATTCACATCTCATTTTCAGGCATATGTGTTAAAAATGCTATCGCCCTTATACGAAGAACTAGGGGCTGCGAGTGAAACCGAAGACAGCTGGAAAACAGATCTTCGGTCTTTGACTAAACGATTTTTGTGCCGAGTAGGCTATAAGCCTTGTATAGAAGAGGCAAAATATGCGTACAGCGTCTGGCAACTAGATACCGACCGAAACTTTGAAATAACGTTTGTATATCGTTACACAGTAAATTTCTTACATTCACTGTTGTTATGCATTTCAGGGTGCCAAATCATTATATGTGTCCCATCTTTAAGTGGGGTTCCATTGATGAGTGGCAATTTGGATTAGAGCTTGTGATTGATTTCCCAAAATCACGAAAGCAAAGTGAAAGAACTTATTTATTAAAACAACTGGCGGGTTGTGCAACAAGCGCTGAAAAGATCACCAGACTGCTAAAAATGTCGTTTTTAGAAGACCACTCAAATTTCACCGAAAATGATAAATTCTTAATTTTGACCTCATTATCCTCTGGTTCCAGTGGTTATTATACATTATTTAATTTCTTATCTGAAAATTGGTTAACAATTCAAAGAAAGTAAGTTCAGGTTTTTGTATATAATGCTAAGCATATTTTCTTTTCATTCGCGAACTGAGTATGTTTTATATATTATTTTGTTTTTTAATTTAAATGCTCAGCATCACAAACACAAATCTATAAGTAAAAACATGTTTTCCGAAATGCCATAGATTGTACCAATTATAATATTGATTTTTCGAATTTACTGTAATTGTAAGTTGTCTTCAGCTTGTACTTTGAATAAGAGATATAAAAAAATATGTTATACAAATTTATTTATCGCTATAGAAAGTTCAACGTAGGTAGCTGCTCTTGTGAACGATAATGGCTTTAGCTTTTTTGGCTGATTTGCTCTCGCTTTACTCATTCTGTTTCAGCTACAACTACTAGCCGCAAAGGTCTATAACTCCCTCATTTTTGAAGACAGTTACTAAATTACTCCTCTCGTCCCTAGAAGGCCTCTTGCCACCGGCAAGTTAATTACGCGCTAAATTTTTATTAATCTCGTATTCTTATTTGTTTACTTTGAAATTGTACTGGTCTGCGCCCCATTCAGTACCACATATCAAATTTTAAATTTCTCAGTTTTTGAGTTAGATCCATTAAACTGATAGGTAAATTACTGGTCGCCATCTTAAAGATTCGACTACAAAAATTGCATGACCTGCTTCTACCTATATCCTCCGCACTTTAAGAGATATATTTTGCAACCTTGAAAGGAAGATTCCTCGCATAAAATTTCCAAAAGTTCACTTCTCCCGTAAGTTAACAGAAACAATTTCTAACTTTAAAGTAATATTACTAAGAAACTCCATAAATATTTGTTAACATGAGCACTCTTTCTTTTAAAATTAAATTACCTGTTCTAAATATAATGGAATCGGAGTATGCGCAACTAATTAATCTACTAGAAAAAGCCACTGGACGTTGAAGTTGAGTAATAAAACTATCTATGCAAGGAAAAAGCGATAGTAATCTAAAACGTAAAAATTTTCAGAGCTGGCTAATTTGGCTAGACAGAATAAAGGTATAACTAAAAAGAAAAAACATACAGTTTGTGCGTATGAATAAATTGTGTTTAATATTTGTTATTCAAATCATCAACATACTTTGATTTACTGCTGAATTTTGACAGTTGCCTTTATACACAAAAAATTGTCCGACTAAGATCTCGTCTTTTTACCAGTTATTTAAATTTAAAATATCATTCACCGTTACAAGTGTAGAACTTGAAATACATTATTATACATTAAAAGATACATATGGTATAATAGTGAATTACAAATAAGGTAATCTTTTGATTGTACTGTTGATTAATACTACATAAGATCATAAAAAAATCCATTCAATTTAAAATAATTAAAAAGTTTTTGGATATGTTCAATAAATATTCAAATTTAATTAATTTATATCTAATTAAAAGTATTCAAGAAGATATTATTTTTTCCGTTCATTACAATACCACTTTTTCTTTTCAGACTCCAAAATAAAACGAATTTATGGGACCATTTGATAAATTCATCCACTGGATTTTTTTTAACTCATAAAGGTTATGATATGGTCCAGCAGCTATACGAAAATCATAATGGAGAGTTTGGTAGTGCACAACACATTGTTGAAAAGTCGCTTCGTAACATAAAAGAAGAAGCAAAGTGGACTGAAGAGAATGTACCAGTTATTCACACTTGGCTTAAGAACTATTTATCTACGAATTAATACTGAGCGAAATGGTAAAACATTTTTTTTAATTCCATTAAATATATAATGGTTGTTGAATAAAAATATATAATATTTTATATAAATGCAATGAATCGTCAAGTCCAATATTGATTATCTACCGACTCTATATAAAATTTTTTTTTAGAAATATCGTTATGATGCTTCTCAAAAACATGCCGACTGAAGCCGAAGAAAGTTGGTCAGGACGGATAAGAACATTTTAATGGATATATTAAAACATTCCAGTCTAGCTCATATAGAGATTATTTTGAATGGCCCAGGAAGATATATTTAATAAAAACTATTGCTTCTTTTAACATTAACAGCATCATTAGCAAAAAAAAAAAAAAAATTGAATGCGCTCCCTCAATTGCAAGAGAAATAGGCGTAGCCAGTCGGTAGTTGTAGTGTAGGGGCAGAAAGAACAAGAGCAAGAGCGTAGTAGACGAATCTGTACAGCTCGTGCTATTGCTATAATAATCGTATATTTGTTTTGCTCTACTGCTACTACGATACCTGCTACGGCAACCCTTTCCTCTTAGGTAATTTTAAAAACAATATTATTTTAGGGGTTTTTACAGTATGAGTTGCTTATTTAAAGCGTAAGCATATTGCCATATTGACGCATATTTAGGATTTACACCAACATATATAAATACAATGTTTCTCTTAAAATAAATTGAAATATCCAGAGTTTTTAACATATTATTGCAAACTTTTTATTATAAACCTGAAAATTGCCAAGCCTTAAAACCCAAAAATAAATTGTTACACCCTACCTTTTAAATATATAAAATAATTTAAAATTATTATCAAAAAATGTAATTTGATTGGCAGAAACTCTTCAAGTTTCCCTCGCTTATTTGTCATTTAAAGAACTGCTACGTCTATAAAATACTTGAGTGCCCAAAGCTTCGGCTAGTAGATTTTCAGCTGTGTTTCATTACGGACAAAAGTTTGGAGATTAAGCGATTGCACATTTTCCTTATTCTATATTGTTCCTAGCCAATACAAGGACCAACATTTTAAAATAGACTTGTTAACAGAATCTGTTGTAACGAATATGGTAAGTAAAATGAAATAAATACCTAAAGATTAAATTCCTTTCTTCAGTTTAAAACGCAAAGATGTTATGCTGTTTTATTTAAAAAAATAAATAAATTCATAGTTAAATTATATATTATGCAATAACATGGATTTAAATGTACATAAGCGAACCTATTACTATTTTAACAAGTAAAAAATGAAATCAAGAAATTCGATTATTAAATTAAATATATTTTTTGCAATAAAAAAAAAATTTGTTTAGTTATTTATAAAAATAAACTAGGATATTAGCGAACATATGGTGTGTATTGGTCGATATTGTCATGTCATACGTAAACAAAAAGTTTTTAATAATGTTTGCCAAAATATTAAATCCATGCGTCAATAAAGTTTTAGAACAGTAAAAAATTAAGCTTAAATTTGAAAAATATAACTAGTATATTTCGCCCACTATGCGAAACATTTTATTCGGATTGAAAATTTGTAAAATGTGTTGTACGTGGAAAAAAAATAGCAACAAAAAATAAACAACAATATTTTTTGAGCAGTAAGTGTTTTAATATTCATTTATAAATTTTACATTCGTCCAGGCCAAGCCATATGATTCATATGAATTGGGTTAGTTTGTACATATGTTTATGCGCATATGCATACTGTATTGACTCGAATTTTGTATGCAAGTTATAAAATTATTCTGAAAATTTGTAAGAGTATTAATTAATACGAAAAATACATTTATCTACAAAATTTCAATCTATTATAATAATATTGTAATTTATTATAGAGGGAGTGCATTTCAGTTCACATAGGTCAAGCAGGCGTTCAGATTGGTAATGCTTGCTGGGAGTTATACTGCCTGGAGCATGGTATTCAGCCTGACGGGCATATGCCCTCTGACAAGACAATTGGTGGAGGCGATGACTCTTTCAATACCTTTTTTAGTGAAACTAGTGCCGGCAAGCATGTGCCTCGTGCGGTTTTTGTTGACTTGGAGCCAACTGTTGTTGATGAAGTGCGAACTGGTACCTACCGACAGCTGTTCCATCCTGAGCAGTTAATAACTGGTAAAGAAGATGCAGCTAACAACTATGCTCGTGGTCACTACACAATTGGGAAGGAAATTGTGGATGTAGTACTAGATCGTATCCGCAAGCTGGCAGATCAATGCACCGGTCTTCAAGGATTTTTAGTATTTCATTCATTTGGTGGAGGAACTGGCTCAGGATTTACATCGTTGCTTATGGAACGTCTGTCTGTTGATTATGGAAAAAAATCAAAACTAGAGTTTTCCATTTACCCAGCTCCACAAGTACGTAATACATTTCTATATAATCGTTTCTCAGTTTCCGGAAAATGATTTACCAAATACATACAAACATATGTATAGAACAAAATAATTTTTCGGATTTTGTAAGAACGAACCAAAAACAAAAATATGTACATCTTAAATACACCATTAACTTTCGATTTTAAAGGTGTCAACTGCCGTTGTCGAACCATATAATTCCATTTTGACTACCCACACCACTCTGGAACATTCGGATTGTGCGTTTATGGTTGACAATGAGGCCATATATGACATTTGCCGTCGCAATTTAGATATTGAGCGACCCACCTACCTGAACCTAAATCGCTTAATTGGTCAAATAGTTTCCTCAATAACAGCATCGTTGCGCTTCGACGGAGCGCTAAATGTTGACTTAACTGAGTTTCAGACCAATTTAGTTCCCTACCCACGCATTCACTTTCCTCTAGCCACATATGCTCCAGTAATTTCCGTTGAGAAAGCTTATCATGAACAATTAACAGTCGCCGAAATAACTAATGCATGCTTTGAACCCGCAAACCAGATGGTCAAATGTGATCCAAGACACGGCAAATATATGGCATGCTGTATGCTCTATCGCGGTGATGTGGTGCCCAAGGATGTCAATGCGGCAATTGCTACAATCAAAACGAAGCGCTCAATTCAATTCGTCGACTGGTGTCCAACTGGCTTTAAGGTGGGTATCAATTATCAACCACCCACAGTGGTGCCAGGCGGCGATTTGGCCAAGGTTCAACGCGCGGTATGCATGTTATCTAATACCACGGCCATAGCTGAAGCCTGGGCGCGTTTGGATCATAAGTTTGATCTAATGTATGCCAAACGTGCTTTTGTACACTGGTACGTTGGAGAGGGTATGGAAGAAGGCGAGTTCTCTGAAGCCAGAGAGGATTTGGCCGCACTTGAAAAGGATTATGAAGAGGTGGGAATAGATTCAACTGCCGGTGTCGACGAAGGTGATGAATACTAAAGAATGAAATAATATCCAAGGCTAAAAAATGACCGCCTACCTTCGGTCGAAATTTATAATCATTGCTGTCCCCCCCCCCCCCCCTTCCGGCTAATAATTAAATCACACTTCACCCAACTACAAAACAAAAAGTAGTTTATACATACTTTATCCTCCGACTTATTGGTACTATTGGACCCAAATGATACAGATATTTCTGACAAAGTATACATATTGATCGGAACACCTAAGTAATCAAGATATGGTCGATTCCGAAATAAAAAAAAATTATAAAAGAAACTAGATATGTCGACCATGCTGGAACGAATTATTAACTATATCACAAAAATATTTAATTAGCTCTGCAAAGGTATAATAACGAATCTAACTCACTGCGCTATCAGTAATTTTTCGTATATATACATTTTAAAACAAAATATGAACTAAAATTGGCAAACAATAATGAAAACTAAAATGTGTTTTATTTTTATTAGTTTTGTACATCAAAGGCAAATTTGGTCTCTTTTGACATATACATGTAAATATATATATATATTTACTAGTGCTTTATTTTACACTAGTATTATATTAATATTAGCAGGTATCAAAGTTTAAGTAGCCGACAATTTTTGGATACAATGTGCTTCTTATATGAGGGGTACGCCCTCTATTGGTAGGTATACGATAAATATACCCAAGTTTTCTCTGACCTGGAATCTAACCTGTAGACATATTTTCTTATTGTAAAACAAATCGGATAAATGTCTCACTAATATAAAATTTAAGAGACCTTAACAAGTGATTAAGTCGTGCGATATTTTAAAAACACCAACAGATTGAAGACAGCTGTATATTGTTGACATAACCTGGAATCTAACCATTTTGAAGACAGCTGTATATTGTTGACATAACCTGGAATCTAACCTGTAGACATATTTTCTTATTGTAAAACAAATCGGATAAATGTCTCACTAATATAAAATTTAAGAGACCTAAACAAGTGATTAAGTCGTGCGATATTTTAAAAACACCAACAGATTGAAGACAGCTGTATATTGTTGACATAACCTTTTTTCCTTACGTTCTACAATACAATACAATATTTGTTTAGACGGTTTTCAATGCAACACTTCTTAATATTAATTACGTAACATACAGCGTACATTACATCCATACTAAGTTTATTATCCCACTACTAACAACTGTCTACATACCTAGTAGAACAGTAAACACTAATGATCAAATTGGGCTATACTTGGAGAGACATGATCTTTTTAATATTATTTTTATTAAAACTTTTCACGATAACGTATCTAATAGAGTAGTCAGCTGATGTTATATATAAATAATACCATCATCACTTCTGGGAATATAAATCGTGCAATATATATTTTTCGGCATCATGGATTAAGAATATGATTTATTTTTTAACTTTTTCAAGAAATCCTTAGCTTGCTTATCACCTTGTCTATACTCCAGTGCTCGGAGTGCCAAGGAATCTTAGGAAAAAAATATTTAGTAAATAAATTATAATACACTTAATTTAATAAAAATATTTACCTGAATACTCAGGTCTACAAAGATTCATAACAATTTGCTCGCCATCAGATGCTATAACATCTGCAAACGTTATATAGCATTCCGCTATATATTGACTTGTCATAAATAAATCTTTATCTTTAATAGTAAAAAAAATCAGGCTATCTTTCATTTGGCATTGTTCTGCATTCAAATTACTAAAATATAACAAAAATGATTAAAACTTTATAAATGTAACTCTAAAGAGATTTACTTACAACCGAAATGTTTCGTCATATAGAGGAAAACAATTTTTATTGTGAACTGCAGTTTTTACTGCTGCAATGCCATTAAATCGTTCAGTAGGAAACATGTACACTTTTACAAAGGAATCGCACAATCCATTTTTATCCATTGCAATCAAATTACGAGCATTTAATATTTCCAACTGAAATTAAAAATATATAATTCTGTGCTGTTTTTATTATAGCATACTCACAGATAATTCCGTATCCGAAAACAGTCCCCTAATTGTAAGTTGTCCAAATGGCGATACTGATTGTTGTTTTTGAACCCTAAACCGGTCGAGGTAATATTGATGGATAAGATCAGAAGTTTCCGAGGCATGAAGATCTAGTGTGTTTTCAATATCCGATAAAATTTTACAATCACCCGCTAAGGTTTCACCCATTTTAAAGCAAGATATCATGGTTCGAAGAGTTTCCCTTAAGTTTTGAAAGAACGCGGGAGGACGGCGTTTCTAAACAAATTTATTTTTTTATTTTAGTAAACATTTTAAGCTGGAATTTTTTAATACTCACATCAAGATTAGACTGAACCAGATCATATATTATAACTTCTAACTCTCCCCAAATTCCATCCAAAATTCTTCCAAAGTTTACTTCATTAAGAGTATCATAAAGAGTTGCTAGTGACCGTTCTAAATACATCATTAGCCTTTCCATAGAATTAGAGTCCTTATGAAGGATTTCCGCTCCTTCAGTTAAAAATCTACGAATCGGTGGAGACATCTTATGGACAACATGCTCTATTAATTCAACGATTTGATTGCGTTGTGTATCAACAGCGTTGTCAATAACAGCCCTTATAGTATCAGCGCAGCGTTCAGCCTCCAAATTCGATCTAAATTCTCCGATGCGTTTTATTACGTCATCAGATCCGAGTTCCTTGAAAAGAAATTTAAAATAAGTATTTCTTATCCAATAATCATCCTTGTAATTTTTTTGGTTTTGTTTATTTTTGCCAAACAAATATTTATTTTAAACAAATATTTTTAGTTTGACACATACGTTTCTTATGATTCAATTGGAGGTCTAGATAGGAGCCTCTCAGACCTATATAAAGATCAGCAAAAGTACGGATATGTTGTAAGTTTTATCAAGATTGATTTAAAGCTGAGCAAGTTCAACGCATATAAGACTAACAAACTTCGAACAAACGGACATTGCTATATGCGGTTGTAGAGTTGGAATTAAAAAAATAACAAAAACTAACAGAGCGCAGAAAGCCTATTAAGGCAAATTTTAGTTGGCCACAGCTGGACAGGCAAATTTATTGAAATTTATGACAATTCCCTCAACGGATATTAATTTAAAAACGTTATAATCATAAATAGTGCGTGTGTTATTTGCGAAAATTATAAATAAAATATTGAAAACTGTTTCTACGATATATGCGCAAAAGAATAGGTGCCACTTTTTGCTTACTCTATATTTATCATACCTTGATAAATGACGGTAAACTCTGTCGAATGTAGTCCATATTGTTAATGGCTAAGCACCATTCTTCCGATAGAACTGAAATTAAAAATTACGTTAGATCTCTGATATAAAAGAAAAAGATCGTATCTACTTACTGAACATTTCTCCATCCTCTCCTACATTGGTAATGCTCTCCACTCGACGTGACATGCGCTGTGCATAGAAAACGCAACATCGGCATATATCCTGTTAGACAATGGTAAAGTTGAAAATAAGTAAACGATTATTTCCAAATAACATATAGGATAGTTACTTACGTTGATAATTTTTGCTACAAATGTGTACGACCCTTCAATTTCTGGCCAGTCCAACTGTTGCCAAAATATTTTAATTTGATAAAATATAGCTAAAGTGTCCACAGCAGATGAACTATATTTAACAGTTTCATCGACAGCGTGGAGTTGGTCCAAATCTATAGCTTTTTGGATGCGGTTTAATGCTTTTATAATTGAAATATCTAGCCAATGGGTTACACCTCTTTCAAACCATTGATAAAAATCAGCCATCTGTAATTTATAATTGGGACAGAGGGATCGTCCTTAAAAATAAAAATATAAAAAATTAAATTTTTAAAGTAATTATATAATTTGTTTAATATTTTTACCTAATGTATTGTATCGCTTTAGAACCAAATAAACTTCAAATAATGTTGTTCCCATATTCACATTGTCAATGTTCGGTATATCTTTAAACTGATCGTCTGGAACATCTAACATTTTAATGTTGGAACATACATTTCTTATGACCTGTTCGGATATCTCCATCAGTTTTAAATCATAATATAGAAACAGTGTAGTGGAATAACTAACTCGAATTTTACTGAAAATGAAAATTTAAGAATGTGAATGAATAATTGTATTAGTAATTAACTTAGTAAAAAAACTATAAATATATATATATATTTATATATATATATATATATAGTGAGTATAACACGCGTTTAATCACTACCCAGTCGATTCCCATAGAATATAACTATAGTGCTCTAACTAAATCTTTCCATTGGATTAATAAGAAGAAACTTGGTACACAAATTGGAATTAGATTTTTATATGAAAAATATGAAGTACTTACTGGTAGAACAATTTGTCAAAATATTCCATTGCACGCTGGAGATCTGAGCGAATCATTTGTATTATTTGAATAACGTACTGCAATTTATCTTCATCTGACTCATTATCTTTTGCTTTTTTACTGCCTTCTATTATATGTTCCATCCATTCTTTCCCGCCGCTATTTATAGCATCAACGATAGCGTTGTCAATATTGTATGACTCAGAGTCAGAGTTTTCTATCCAGCCATAGACAGTTTGGGGAAATATATCAACTTTGCTTGGTATGTCAAAAGTCTTTAGCTTCGACAGAATATCTAATACTTCACTGAGAGCTTTGAGTATTTTGTTGTCACTGACATTTTTAGATCGGAGCTTTCTTAACACCGAAAAACAAGATGGCAGTAATCGCTTTGCTCCATCCCAGAACGTTTTTACTTCTTCACAATCATGCTGAAAACAGCTTATGACTGGAACCAAAATGTCGAGTATAGAATTAAACAGTGAAAAAGTAAGCTTGTGGGTCTCATGAACGGTACTATATGCGTGCCATTGACTAAGTGCACAATCAAAGGAAGAAAGTCCACTTTGAACGGCGTGTTGAGTTCTGATAGCTTCAGCCATCGAGCTAAATTTTCCGCTCCACCAATAGTTAGTCACTTGAGACGTATCCAGCTCGTTCATGAGTAAAATTTTTAAGAGATGCCTGTGCTCTTGGCATGCAACATTTTTGTTTTTTTCAGCACTTAGGGTTATGCTGACCAACACAGATCCACGGCTTTTTGATTTGCTCCCTTTTTCCAGATTATACCAAACTGTGAGGCCAGTTGCTGGAATAGACTATAAAAATCTGTTATAATATCAAGTAAGAATGCTTTAGTCGAATGATCTCGACTACGATATATCGTGAACAAGGTTGTTAAAAAAGATTCAAATATATTGGCAAATTTCCCTTTAAAAGTTTTATTGTTATATATTTAGTTTTTATATCAATCACAAGAACTGAATATAAAAGGCCGAACTGATTGATCAATAATTTGCATGTGCATATTACGTGTTAATTAGAAGTTTAGGGCTTTAAAATTGTGGCTGTTATTGTTATAGGAAATCAAAATTTATCCATAATCGAGAACCGGAGGCAGACGGACGGACGGACAGACGGACATGGTTATATCGACTTGTTGATCTTGATCTAAAAATATAAATATACTTTATGGGGTCGGATATGATTCCTTCTGAATATGACACACATATGCACAAAATTCGTATACCCTTTTTACCCAGTTGGTTCAGGGTACAATCAGCGAATCGGTGAAAGCAAGTAAGAATGTAAGATATATAATACCCTGAAACAGGAATAATATCATTATTACCATTTTATGTAATTGCATTATTATTGTATGACAAAAAATTTTTTTTGGGGTATAAAAAACAATTGGAGAAAAAAAGTTTATGTCAGCCGGTTAGCTCCGGGCTACAAAGTTATGTAAACTTTGAAAATTTAAAAAAAAAACACGTTCATTCTTATTTTAGAATAAAAATTGTATATCATGTATTCAGTCTACTTCCATAATTAAATATTGTGTATTTAAACATATACTTAACCTTTAGTGAAATCATTGCGCGGCCTATTAGTTCGTTATCATGTTTTCCAGAAGATGCAGTAACGGCAATTTCTTTCATAAGCTTACTTAGACCTCTAACGCCTTTGACATCCAATAGTTTGTTAACCTTATCTTTAACAGTTTCCGCAGCATCAAAGTCCCTAAATAAAAAGATAATTAGAAATAATAATTTGTTATTAAGTAACTTACAAAATCATAATCGTATTATAAACGAATGACTAGAACAACATCTTTAAAACTTTGCTCATACATATTAACTTAAGTCTATTTATATTAATTAAATAAATTATTTGCACTTTTCTTTGAATAATTTATTTTCGTAATCTGAAACCGAAAGTAAAATAATTGCCAGTCCACATGATCACAACTTTTTTGGACACCATTGCCTCTATAGCTTATAACTTAGAATATACAACTTATGCCGGCTTCAGTAAAAATACTGCTGCTATATCCATTGTGGCGTTGCGAAAACAATAACATTGATAAGTTTAAATTGATTCAAAAAATGGGTTCCTCACAATTGAAAATTTAGACACCAAACTTGAAAAATAATTGCTGGTATCGTCCTTCAAAAATCGTCATATATAAGTAGCATTTATCTTCCAAGTGGTTTACGAACACTTGAAAAGCGGGGAAATTACATAATATAAGACTTACCAAACTTCGATAATCAGAGCTTCTTCGCGAGGACCTTCAGAAATTGGTCTATTGAAAAAATAATATAATAAGTAATGTATTAATTATGTAAAAACATAAAAGCAATAACTTTACGCCTTCGGCCGAAACAAGTAAGAATAATTGAGTATTTTATCAAAAAAATGTACCGAATTTTACAGTACAAGAACACTTTATCTTTAGCAATAGCTCGAATACTCCGAATCAAACAGTTATGCTCTTTATAAGACTTGAGCATTTAAATGTAAGATACTATGCAATATAAAATCAACCATTTAAAGTCTATAAAAAATAAGAATGTTATAGTAATGCTTAGTGGTAGCTGCTTAGATAATAGCATAGGTACCAGCACCTACGATAAGCAAAAGACCTTCATATGCTCTTATTTATTTATTTTTTTTTTTGCTATCGTTACAACTTAATTAATTTTTTTGATTTTCTTAATTCTATTGCTTTTATAAAAAGAGAGCATGTCAAAATTTTAATATTCTGCTATTATTTTTATGTCTTTACCATTGCAGTAGCAGAGTAGTAGAGTAGTGAATATAAGCACTGTGTTCATTCTAATCTTTTTATATATTAGAAACTATACATGATTTATATGAATACATATAAATAAATATAATTGTATAATATATGTAATTTTGGACAGTACTATTCGAATTCTATTAATATATATATACATTTTTTAATAGAATTAGAATAGTAATGTCCAAAATTACATATATTATACAATTAAATCATAAAAAAATACTTACAAAGAAAAATGTTCCTCCCATATGGGATTTAGAGTACACGGTTTTACAGATGAGTTGTAACGGTGAGAGTTATTTGATTCCAAGTATAATGTGACAAATGGATCAGAAAATCCATTTGAATCTTTTGACAGTAAATTTTCTGCTTTAATGATTTCAACATTTAATCTCAATTTGGGTGGTTCCTTTAACTTGGCAATTTTAGAAATTTCCAAATGCTCTGAATTTGGTATTTTAAATACTTCTTGAGCAAACTCTATTAGACTGCTTGTACAAACATCGTTGGTCTCACATCCAATGTTATTGTAAATCTCAAATAAAATTTCTTCGTACAAGTCTTCAATCTGAAAAAAATCCAATGAATGTTTAATTTAGTATTTTTATTTAAATTATTTTAAATTGAAAAATAAAACGGTCGTCAATAAAGTCACAATTTAAAATGTCTTTTGAATTCAACATATAAAAACAATAAAATGATAGAAACTTTTCCTAAAAAAAAAACGACTTAGGTGACAAAGAACCCAGAGACCATTGCATATCTAATTTGTTAAGAAAGATTACCTATATTTTCAACTTAGAAAATATCGCACTTTAGAAAGTATTATTTTTATTATTATTTTATTTAACTCCGTTAACCTTTATGATAATTTCTTAAATAAACATTTAGTGACACTACCATAATTTTACTTGTGTTTCGATCAATATAGCGTTAGCTGACAGTGATAAATGGGACTTAAGCAAATTGCAAAAAAATCGGGCAAATAACAAATATAACTTATCCGGATTGATAGGAATCACAAAAAATTACTAAGAATAATCCAATTTGAGATATTTACAAAAAAATAGGTGGGTTGGTCGTAGACCACTAAATCAATTGATCTAATTGGTCGGTAATGTGCTAGAATCTAGAGTTCCAAATATTTTTGTACGTCTTATAAATGGACACGGTCTTATTAACTGGCTGACCGAGAGGCGCAGCGCATAACATACCCATATGTTAACGAAGTTAACGAATTAAAAGGCTGAAAATTTACCAAAACACATAATAGAAGAAAAACACATTATGATGTGCATAAGATCCGAAATGGGTTATAGATTCCCTAATTCAATATACAAGAAAAAATGAGCAGAAAATTCCTTGCATTTCTGTTCGGTCTTAAATATTTCAATTATGACTCCCAAGGGCAAAAAATAGACATCGTTTTTGTACGGATTATATATTACAGTCTGCAGACGCCAGGCACAGTTTTACTTAATCAGCATATATCAGTACTTTAGAGTCACCGAAGGTAATTTATAAATAATGTTAATAACAAGGAGCCAAGGTGACTTCCTCGTGAAACTTAAACAGACGTAACTTAAACAGACGTATAGTCATAACCTCTAAAATAAACTGTCTGCGTATTTTTACGTACAACATATTCTATGCCTGCGAATATGCCCGTGCATATGAAGATCAAACAATCTCATATATATAAATATAATCTAATAATCTTAATCAAAACAATAAAGTTTCAATTGTCTAGTTGAGAAAACAAATTTCGGTATTAAAAGGTTGCAAAACTCAAATTGAAATGTAAGTACTCTTATTTTAAGATATTTTATGTTACACGCATCTTATAATCTAATCGGCATGCTGAAAAATCATCGAACACATATGTTTAGGCTCTCATGGATTATTATTTTGTCGGCTTCTCATATATGCACATGTGCGTGCTCATAGTAATAAGATCAATATTAGCATACATTTTGGGCCATAAAATTAGACTAACAGATTGTATACCATTGAAATAAAATCAAGCGTATCGTCGGATATTAGATTATTATCGGATATTAGATTATTATATATTGACATATTAACATTTTATCTAATTGCAACTGAAATATATTTTATGGTATCTGCTGATCCTTACTGGCTACCAGGAAATAAATAAAATACTAATTTATTAAAAAAAAACATTAAAAAAAATAAGTAGGTGTGGTCGATGTCTCGTTAAATGCCTTACACGACTAAATTAAAATGCTATATGCAATAGCATAACAAGAGCAGGCACAATAGTGATTGACCTTTATCGTACCATCTCGCCATTACACCCATTATAATATTGATTGATGTATCAGCTTTAAGATATATCAAGACAAGACAAGACAAGAAAAAAAGGAAATCTATCTTATATCGTCTACAGCATATTTTTTGGTGAAACCATCGACAACCAAAATAAGAAGTATACTAATGCATTTCGAAGCAAGTTTTTGCCAAAATAATTAAATTTGTAAAATACTTACGGTCATTGAATGACAAATTGCCTTAGCGTGAGATTCCAGTAAATGCTTGTGAACACCACGAAAATGCTGGTTTGATATACTTCCATTTCTGTTAAGCATTCGCTTACGCCGCTCTGCTGTTTCATTTAATGACTGCGTAGAACTTATTTTGTTTACCTGCCCTGTCTCATGGCCAGTGGTCCTATTTAAACTTAGAAATTTTGAATTTCTATCCGTCGAGTTTTGCGAACTTAAATAAGGTGGAAGACGTGGCAGGGAAAAATGACTCATATTGAATATGGACTAAATTTAATTAAATAATGCCTTAAACACTCTTCACTTCGGCTAGTAAAGTATTTGATGCTCATCTAGCAGACCACTACGTCTTTCTTGAATATATTCTTGGTTATCGTGCAAATAATTATATTTAATAATATAATATAATATAATGGAATAATATACACATCCATAAACCCATTAAAGTCACTATAGGAGTAATACTTTGCGAACACTGGTAAATGAAAGACCCGTTAACAATGCCAATGCCGAAAAGTAAAAACCGAACAATTTATCACTTTGACCATGAGCTGCTTTGAGTATGCATGAGCAGAATTCAATTTCGATTTTGGTTTCTAAGCATCTCACAAGATAAAGAGAAAAGCAATATGTAGTAGTGCTTTGAGTAAATGTTTTATTTTTGGAACTAAGAAAAAGCTCAATGATAATGAAAAACGTTTATTCTGAAGAATGTAAAAAAAAGCTGTTCAGAACGAAATAAATTCTTTTTATGTACATGAACATATTATGTAGATAAGTGTGTAGATCTGCTGTGAAAAATTATAATCGATGAGATAACTTTATAAATTTCATTTAAATATACACAATAAGTGCACGGCTCATAAGACAGGAATTCTATCACTTAATTAAGTAAGCAAAAAAACGAATAAATGAACAATAACAAAAACCATGTTTCTAAAATTTACTTATAAATCAACTTCTGCAATATTAACATATAAAAGTTGTAAAGAACGTCAAAAAACACAATTAAACAAATGCATAAATTTATTTTAAAAATTGAAAACGTTCTTGAATATTGTTTTTGGAAATAAATAATTATGCCAACAAAACCAAAATTTATTTACATGAGCTTACACTTATACTTACATAAGCTATTATAATTTTGTTGTTAAGTGTGTAATTGAATGAGTGTCGAAGACTTTCACCTAAAGAAATATAGCTTCCTAAAAACAATCTATCGTGTATTAAAAAGATTGTAACGTAATTAACTGCTAATGGTGTGCTATGTGTTTTGCGAGGGTATTTAATTTTCGGCTTACCGAAAATATGTATTCTTTGTTGTTTATAATAATAAGTGAATATAGATGTAATCAGATGAATTTTAGTCAAGAATATTTTGGAATTTTTAATTTTTTTTAAACTCTTTTAACCAAGGCATATGGGTAGATTGTTTTTTTAAAATGTAAATCCCAGTCCGTAATTATGACCTTACATTGAGTTTTTCGTTTACAGTTAACCCCAAAGAGCTGTACCGACCCCCTAAAAACTTTAAACGGCTATATCTTCTACAGTTTAAAATCATTAAAACCTATATATATATTTGATAATGATAATCAAATCCACAATTTTCAAGCTAAATTGACCAAACGTGGAACATCGAATATCTTTAAAGGAACGACAAATAAATTTTCGGTCCACAAACTGTTTCGACTGCGACCACTCCCATATACAAAAATCACTATATTCTATATTATCTTCTTTTTTAATCCAATTGTTATCAGACGTGGAGAGTAATCCACTAGTTGTCATCTCATAATATTTAAAATCTACTTAGACACGATCATAATATTGCAGTTAATGTTACAAAACTTAATATTATTTTGAAACTTAGAAAATTAATTTTATTAATGCTAAGGAAATTTGTAAGAGGTTAGTCTTATTTAGGCCACTTCCAATATAGCCCGACAAAAAATGGCAAAAAAAATTCTTGTTGCCTTACCAAACTTGGAAAGATTAGTAGCAACCCCTTCTAAGATTTATAAAAATAAATGCATACATTCATTCATTTTGCAATTTAGAGCGAAGCTATTGGTCAAGTCTAATATTTAGCAACACACAGGAACTATTTTATACTTACATTCATATAAGTTGTTGCGTCAAAAACAAGTTCTGTTATATCGTCAACTGGCAGTAAATTTTGCATGCTTCCCGACGATTCAACACATACATTCTTGTTACTATTTGTTTCCAATCCGCTGTCGGTACAAGATCCGTTGACATCTCGTATAACAACAGTCTCTTCATCTTCTTGAAATGGAGATAGTGAAGTCTTAAAAACATTTTCATCCAGTTGTGATTTCTGTCGCAACAAAAAACCGAACTTTTCAAAGAAACCACCATCAGCATCCTGGAGCCTGAAAACATATTTTTATTTTATTAAATATTTTGAGTTTTATATTTCAATAAAAATTTGAATTCGACATACAAAGTGTTATTCTCAAACAACACATTTTCAAACAAACAAATTTCGTCTAAAATCCATAAAATTAGTATTTAAATATGGCAAATATAAATTCAATAAAACAAATATATAAATACTTATGTACTTCAGATGATTAGCTGCAAGCGTCTTTACAAATATCACGCATATATCAAAATATCCCTTTAGAATTTAGAGCACATTGCAAAATTAGTTGTTTATAATCTTTGTTAATATATTACCTTCTTTTTTCTAATTACCTGGACTTAAATTGTTGAGAGAATTTAATTTGCTCAAGTGTTCTCTACTACGATATAACCTAAACACAACAATTAAAAGTACTCTTATTTTATTGACAAATTTTCCTTTGAAATGATTTGCACGCAACAGGCTAAGTCTTTTATTATAGAAAGCACAGGCAAAGAAGGGTATAAATAAAAGAATGTCACGCAATCTTTTATTTGCAACAGATTCCTAACATGTGGATATACATATATACATTCGTACGTAGAAAAAAATTGGGGTGTTGATCCATATTAAGCATACACATATACATATTATATGTTAATTAGAAGATTTTGCCGTTAAAATTGTGGAATTTATTGCCAGCAGAATTCTAAATGTATAGAATATAGAGAAACGGAGAAACGGCAGTTATCGATAAAAAAAAAATAAAACAAATTGTTAGCTATTATAGCCACTGAGATCCAGTGTTCGTACAGAAAGAAAGACTTTTAATGAAAACTCATTTTAAAAAATGTTTCAAAACAAAAACTATTTACATTCAAATACATGAATACCGGGTGCTACAAGTCCAGCAGCTTCATACATAATTCATACAAGTGTGCCCGTTATCCATTTCAGTAAACACCAATTGATTTGATAATTAGATTTTGTCTCCATCAACTATAACATTCAAGCATACCTATAAGTAATGTCAGTATCAGAAGTTTAGCATTGTTCATTGACTTATACATTTCTTTCATAAAACCACATATTACCTATAAACTCCACATGAATTTATGGATTGAGCGCACTGTTGTCTTAGATTTTTTAGTCTGTTGCGAAACTTCATTTGTTTTCAAATTGCACTCTTTTACAATGTATAGCAACTATCATAATCACATATAACAAATTAATTTAGTTTCTCACAGAAAACAACAGAAATTTCCATCTGCGCAACAAAAAAACTACCACTTTCAACTTGGCATTTCCGTTTAAACTGTTTGGATGATAAAAATTCAAACGCACGCAGCCAAAGTTAGTGGTCAAAACACAAAAACGTCATACATATATATTTATTTCACGCTTCATGACTTTGCAGATATAAATATAAGTATAGATGTACATACAAGCATATAACCAAGTATGTATGAGTGGTTACATTTACACCAAATAAACTAGCTCAAATATGTGTGTATGTATGTTTGTATGCAGACGGAAAACCCAATTTCCATGATTTCGTTTGCTGGCAACCCTTGACTACAACAACATTGTGTGAAACCCGAGCATGCAACAAGCAAAGATATACATAAATACGTGCACTTGAGTTCCAATTTACGTATATATATACAAGCAAAATACTTTCGGACTAACTATGTAAATTTATGTTTGTAAATTTCAGTATTAAGAACTTTGGTTTTTTGGTACACGAACGGGTAAGTAATATAATAAATTGTTGGAAATATATAAGAAAGTTTATGTTTATTAAGGTGCAGAAGGAAGCATATCCATAAACATCAACAGGCCTGTCGACTTAGCCATTCGCTGCTAACCAGTTTGATGTTCCAGAGTTGATGAACGCGCCGGGGATTCTTTTGATAATTTGTGTACAGGTGCTTAAGCAAAAAATGACTGTGTTATATCCAAATTTGTTTTTATTTTTATTCTTACGTAGACTATTTAAAACCCAGATATTAAAAAGAAGTGGCTTTACGAAAATTATACAAATTAGCCCATCTTCAATACAATTATTTGATCGGTTTTTAAACTAAAAATTATTTGCATTATTAATAATTTATATTTTGAAACCAATAAAAAAAAATTCAAATTTTTTAATGAACAACACTAGTTACTTACTCCTAATATTGCTAAGAATATGTCTTTGGTTTTTTAATTACCGAATTTTCTGCAGCTTAAGCAAAATAAAATAGAGGTTCATTTAAATGCACTGAAATATGTAAGAAATTTAAAAGTCAATTGACTGAAAATTAAAACAAAAAACCGAAATTCAAATTGTAATTTTGTGTTTATTAAATAATTTTTTTTTATCAGATTAATCTGTCAAAGTAGAAATTCGTTTACAGCTAGTTTATAATGATTATGGCTGGTATTCCCGTGAGCAAGAAGACTCCTCCTATTAGTCTTACTACCGCTTTTGATGCGCTTCGCAAAGAGATTACCAATAATTTACTAGAAGAGATATAGATGGTGTGATGTTATTCATGTATTTTGTAATAAACTGCACCGAAACGCTTTTCTTTTACCAGCTTACACATAATTTTATTTGTCTCTACTGTCAAAATAAAAGCAAAATTGTTCATATAACTAAAGCAGTTTAACAATTTCTTGTGATCTGCACTCAAAGTGTCTATAATTCTTTTTACATGCTACAATAAAAAAAATCAATTTGTTTTTTTCGCACAACGAAACTAAAATATGTTTGTTTACAATCACACAGACTGTCAATGTAGCAACTCCAGGATGTATTTGTTTTATTTTGCAGCTCCCGTTGTCATTGCTCCTGTACGCCTAGTAGCTATAGAGTAAATATCTCAATTTTCAGAAATACTGCCTGTATCTAAATATGGTTATGTATTTGTTTTTACGACAATGTGGGTCCAATTGATGACTCATTTCAACTACGAAATATGGCATTCTGCGATATTTGATTAAATACAATTTAATTTTTCTTTTTAAAGTTGAAAATAAAATGTATAACATTTATATTTATATTAATTAATATAAAGGATATTTACAAGCTATATCTGTACGGCTGAATTGTATATTTCTTCAAAGGTCGTGATAACGCGAATATGAGGAAATCAAGCCGCGACACGACCAACGTTTAACTGTTGTGCTAGCAACACCTTGATAATCAGTAAGCCTGGTCTTATAAAATTTACAAAATGATACCGGCATCAGCCAACTCAGCGAGGTGGTATGGCTTAGAAAGTACAGATAAACCAAACCTCATGCAATCATCGCAAAATCTGATGCAGTCATGCACGTAGTAAAGAATGTCTGGTGATTTCAATACAAATATTACAAAAAATAAAATTATAGGAGATGCTTGACCAATGTGTCCCACATATGGCACGTTTCTCAAAGGCAAATGTCCAATTTGAGGGCAATCTCATTTAAAGTAGATGCGTAGGACATGAAAACACGATTAAAGCAACCTGAGAGCTTGAAAGAACTATAGCTAATACGCAAAAGCTTTCTGCAGTAGTTATTTTTAAATCTCCTAACTGTTTTGCGAGATCTGCAGACTAAACATGCAGTTGTTGGTTAATGTGTGCACAAATCTAGAGTCTAGGCAACGGGATTCCTCAATGCCTTAAAAAACTATCATTTAAAATATATGCATTAATATTATTTTATTTTAATTATAATTTAATATCTTTGCTAAAATGAAACAATTTGATTTAGGAACATCCCCTGCTGGTTAAATGCTAAAATTTTTGGCAAAAAAAAAAACACAAAAACACAGCTAACTTCATTATCAGTAGTGGAAAAGACATTAAGTTCCTATTGTTTTACGTGAACTCCTGCCATGATGGCTTAATCTCACGGTGCCAAGCACAGAATTGAATTCGGCGTCAATTAGCGCCCCATTGGGACATTTGGACCCGCAGGTACCAAATTGAAGTCACTTCTGTTTGGTCGTGAACTTCCTCTTTTGGTCTTGAGCGCCGCTTATCTTAAACGACTTCTGATCTTTGGGATCTCGGATCGATTTAATTACATGACCATTAATCCGAGTGGATGGGGGGTAGGCCCAGTGGAAGAGACATAGAGATTGTTCCCATGATCAGCATTTATTGAGCAACTTTGACTCTCTTGACGTGGCTTAGAATATATTCGATATTTTCAGCAAGCTGTACAAAGTGAGGCCAACTAGATCAATTTGCAATATCATATAAAAAAAAAGCTAGAAAAAAGTTATAAGTGCTAGCACAGAGATTTACGAAGACATACATGGCACAGCTGATGTTACAAAAAAAATTAAATGACATATAAACTTTTTTCTCAAAAAATATATATCTATTCTTTAATTTCCGATTAGAAAGGTTGCAAGGGTATATTATCGTCGATGTTCTTTACTTATTTTTATTTGAAGGGCAACCGTACCATGCATCTCTAAAGACTTCTGAGTCACTTCAAATATAAATTAAATTTATTATGACACACGCTATACTCGGTGACGTCAGTATGAGCTAGATTTATATTTTAGCAGAGCAAATTGAATGTTATTCCATCTTTAGGTGCGATATATTTAAATAAAATAAATATTTGTTTTCGATAAATAAATCATCGAAAGCATGTTTTATATTAAAAAAATAAATATCGATTTTTTGAGCTTAGGCGCTCCGATTGTGTAAACAGTTCACACGGATTTTACGCAACAATAAAGCACGAAACGCCGATCAGAACCGGATCTATGTGCTTACTTTCATTGGTAACTATCTTGAATGACATGGATTTGTCATTGTTTGATCTGAGTAAAACCTCACTTGAGATAATGAAAAAGAGGATCATTCGCACATGTACATGATGCATATGTATTCATATGAATGTATATACAATATATGTTTATCGTCTACAAACATGTATGGTTACGTGAATCCATGTTCACATCATATTAATTTAAAATTGTGGCTCACAGATTTACAGATAATTATAATCTGATAAATATTTATACTCACTGGTGTTCGTGCTCTGTAGGTGGGTTCATTTTAATTTCTTGCAGTTTACTAAAAAACCCTTTCCACATAAGTTCCTCATCCATTTTTATTTTGTCGAAATCAAGCAGCGAACAACACAAAGCGCGGAGGCAGGTCAAAGCGAACTGATGAACAAAATCTGCTTCGGCTTACAGTTTCTCTTAATTTCATGACACTCGACATATGTGTATATACATAGCTGCGGTAAAAAATATAGCACCATAATAATCTGTCTGTTGGATTTGTGTTCTTTCTAATAAAAAAAAATCGCTCTGAGTTTAAGCATATACATATGTGTCATGGTTTTATATTTTTTCACAAAACATAACGTAACGACCACAGAAGTTCGTAAAATAATTTTGATAAAACTTGAAATATGTCCGTCTTTTATTTCCAGGCAATATAAAAGATTTAACTAATAGTAGATTTTTCAGGCACTGTGTGCACAAGCGTATGCATGTGCATATATATACAAATTTATATGGGTCACCTACAAGATCGTATAATAATCGGGTAGCTGCCCTCTACATCAAAACATTACTTAAGCGCACATGATGGGTCGATAAAAATTTATGAAAAACTAAAGATCGGAAGTTAACTATTTATATATTTTTTTTCTATCAGTTTTGGTCGATATTACGGTGACATGAGAAGTTATCGAAAAATAATAAGGTCTGTATATATTTAACCTGAAATCGCAATATCAGTAGAAGTGTAAAACACCAAAATTTTTTAATCTAATCACAAAATATTTAATAGCATTTATAAAAGTTTAAGTTTAATGTAAAAATGTACTCGACCAAAAAACCTTTGTGCTAAATAGGAAAATAGATTTTAGTATATTACTCATAATACACAATACTAAAAAAATGTATATTTGTAACTTTAACATTTTTTATAAAATTTTTATTTACTAAAAACAGCATAGAACAAAAAAAACACCAAATTTATCTCTTTTGTGCTGGTAGTTAGAAAACTAATGATTGAGTTTCTGAAATAAACTCGGCAAATTTAAAAATCAAAAATAAAACACTGTCACTCACGATTACTTCCACAGAAAAATCTTTTACTATTTATTCACACCACGGATGCATTACGAACAGCGTGTCAAACAGTAACGAATTTTGTTTCTGATTTCATACGATTTCAAATTTATAATGAAATGGATATGTCAACAGTTCGACCAAACTTATTAAAAATGAATTAAAATTAAGAGATTCCGAAGTGGAGAAAAAACGAGTCATACATACTTCTACTTAACGGGATGGTCCATTATATTTTTTGTGTACGTTGTTTTGGTTCCAAACGATATTTTAGAGATAAATATAATTAATTCTTGTATTTAAGTATGTAGGTTTCGATTTAGATTAAAATTTCATTCGGTAAAAATGCGGTTCCGATACAACTTTCCGCGGCACACTGTTCAAAACGCATATTTGTTGCAACCACCCTTAAGTTAATTTTGAATCTTAATTTAATTGAGTCAAGAACCTTGATAAAAGGAATTTTTTTTTACAAATTTCAAATGCGCTATGATATATTTTATTATCAGAATATTTACGTTTTTCTTGTACATTATAATATATAAATTGATATCAGTGCTGTTGAGATTGAGGCAACAATGGGTATAATGAAAATGGTAAGTTTAATTATTTCACATACTCAGTTTACACATTATATAAAAGAAAATAAATTTTATTAATATTAGCAGTGCAGCTACAAGGAATGAAACAAGTAAACCTTTGACTTTAAATTGTGTACAAATTGATTCAATAATATTTGAATGAACTGTTCAAAAAAAGGGTCAATCGATTTATATAAATATAATAAATTACATAAAAATGTTATCATATTATTGTAGTTAAACCTATTTACCGGTTGTTGGCTTTATTTTCAACTTAGTTTTATCTTTCTAACTTACTGCTTGTACACACATTATTATTTTTTTTTTAGAAAATCATGAAATCAGCTAATCATGGGTGCACACAGGGATGAGGATTCTAAGTGGCGTACATTTAGACGTCCAAGCAGCTAATTATTTTTTCCGCAGCTCAGTCACTTTAATAGTCATTGTTTCGCATTCTATCATTTTCATTAGTCTGCAACATAAAATTGGTTATTATATAATATAGAAAGGAATCCAAATGTTTGAAGAAATTTAAGGGTTAATGCATACTTTTGGTAAATCCCTTGTTGAAATTTCAGCTCTAAATCGTACGTCACTTTTCATTTGCTCAGAATTAAAATCCCGATTATTCAACCTTACTTTAGTTGAATGGCTGTGTGGATGTTCGTCCCTTCGGTTGTTAGACCCATGTCGTGATCCAAAATGATTTTCTCGATCATTCTGTACAGTTTCTCTGTCCTTCGGTACATAGGCCGTGCTAATTGGTCGCTGACAATCAAAGCTTCGCCGATAGTCGCTATAGCTGTTGTGATAATTGCCGGCGCCACTTTTATGGACTGAATTGCGGTCACGGAAATTATTTCCACCGCTAAAATAGTTCTTTTGAGACATATTAAGGGTTAAGCTGCGGCTGTCTCGCAAATCGCGTTCCCGTTCTCTATCATCGTTTTCACGGACATAATGTCGATTGATTGGTACTTGAGTTTGACTGATGGCATCTGTTACAAGGATTGTGGGTCGCTTTGACGAGACCTCCTCTTCTTGCTTCTTTTCATAATGGGAAAAATCATCAAAAATGGAGGTTGAATGCCTATAGGAGTGTAATATCTGTAACACCTCTATGCCCTTTGTGTTTGGTATCTCCTGTGTGTCTCTTGAGTTCGTCACTGATTTATTGTCATTGTTTTCGAGTCGTATATGTCGTAGCTTTCCATTAGGTACGTCTTTGACATATATCCATTTAACTTTAAACTTCCCTTTCCACTTGTCTTGAGACCAAACAGTGGAAGTGGAATTATAATCCACTGAAGTCATCATTTGTGCCATGCCACAAAAATGGCCTGAGCTATTTACGGAAAAAAACAGCAGAACATTACCGTCCTCTTTGTGTCGTTCCTTAAAAGCATCATCTAGACGCTTATTTCCATGATCTGTTGAGCACCAGATCTCATATTTTATACTGCGATGAATGTCATCTTCAGAATAAGATTTTATGACAAAAAACCTAGAAATAAAAACAAAAAAAAAACGAATTAATTCTTCTTCAATTAAATTGATTGATGAATTTTATTTACCGTGCGGAAGTTGCTTTATTTAAATCGATTTCTGTTGGATTATAGTTGTTCTTGTCCTTTAATTCGTCCAATAATATCTGTGAATCAGCCGTCGCCTCTTCAGGTTTGGATGCACTTGGTAAAACGTGTGGATTATTTTCATCACGGTTGTTTTCTTGCCTAGCGTTTGTTTCATATTCGTTGCGAATTCCAGCGAAATTTCCTCTACGATCGTTAAACCGAATTTGATTGCCAACAGGGACAGTTCGCCGGGCAGGTTGAGCAGTGGTTCCGCTTACTTGTCGTATTTCTTGATGATTAACAGATTGCGGGGGTGCAGCCCAGTTTTTTCGTGCTTGTCCATTTGGCAAAGGTTTAGCACAATCAAAATTACTGTTATTGGCCAACCTATGGCATTCATTTTTTTCAGATCGAATGGCAGGTGATGGATCTTCGCTAGTCGTTACAGAAAAATTAGCTCCCGAATAGGAGAAATCAATTGGTAAAGGCGGGGATGGTACTAGCGGTGGATTACTGTTTGGCATATCCCATACATTAACATCTAAATTATGCTTTCCGGGTACCATGGGGGGTGGCGGCATGCCGGGACCTTTCTTCTTATGGCTGGAAGCGGTAAAGGTTGTCTGTGTGTGCAAAAATTACAAGAGAAGAGTTTTTTCATACACTTTGCAAAACAAAACATTATAATAAACTTACTTTCGAAGTTATTTTTGCTGGTTGCGAAGCAATTGAAGCCCATGTTGTCTTTTTTGGTGCAACGTTAATTGCGGGAATCTTAATTTCATCCAAAGGTTCACATGTGCGATTGTCCAATTTTGGTCTCTGCCCATCATCATTTTGATTCATCTACATTCGATAAAGTATTATTGTACATTTAATTACTTTTTTTTCTCTACAGCATAACACTTAAATTTCATCATCAATAAAATGGAAAAAAATTAGGCGATTTCTTTTATTCTTTCTTCGTCATATACTGATGGGAAACTCTTTTTACAAAGCCATAGTCTAAGTTACTAGCTTTAACTGAATCGATAGCCTTATTTTGAAAAACCAGATTTAAATTGAGCGGACTTTAGTCATACTTATAATTATAATTTTGCTATAAAACAAAATTTCGAAATAATATTAATAACATAGCTTACCCGAAAAGACGTCGCAGAACTTTCTGCAAACAGTCGTCTGGAGCTCCAAGCATTTAATTGCTGATCGTCACGCTTTTGATTATTTTGGGAACCAAGATTTCCATATTTTTTTTTCGTATCTGAAAAGTGCGAAATAAAATCATTTTATTATAATTTTTAAAGTAATGTTATATTAATTCTAATATTAATAAGGTTTCATAAAAACAAAACAATTCATATTTTCCTATTAATTTATAATTATAAATTATTAATTATTTTCTAGACTAATTAGTCAATTCGAATTTTATTTTAAAATCCTATTTAAAAAGATCCCCAGGCGACTATTTACGACAATGCGACACCCTATAAATTATCAGTGTTTGGACCGAGTCAGAAGAAGAGATAATTGATTTTCAATATAAGCAACTAGCAAAGCTCCTGTCAAGTTCCCTGGTCTGGCTTTTAATTGCGTAGGATTTTTAAGGACACAATCAAATTTAGATTTCTGATTCCATATTCGAGCAAGACCAGACTAGAATGGCAAGAAAAAGAATAAGGTGAACAAAACTTGTAAGTCGGTTTCCGAAATCATTTAGTGTTCAGTTCAGTTTTATTGGAAAATTTAGTAAAGACTTAGAAAAAGGAGTTCTAGTCGTACCGTAAGCTTAGCAAAGACTGTTTTTATAAGCATTACAGATTTAAAAGCCAAAAAAATCAGAGGAGAATAAGGAAGATGAAGGTGAATAATGGCACATATGAATTTTTTGAACGATAGTTATCAGTGCAAGAAGTGCAATAACTAGGTCATTTAATTGTGAATAACAAGCTAAACTATTACGAGAACCTTTATAAAACATATTTTAAAAAACTTAAGACTAATTAAAGCAGCAAAATAAGATCGCTTTCTATAAGAAGTATGTATATGCCCGGGATGAACTAAATTAAAATCTGTCAACAAAGTGAGAAAATAAAAAAAAATGTTCAATATTCCCAGAACACCAAGCAGAGTTCGACTAATCTGTTGGTGACCAGTCAGATGACTTCCGTTTTTGTGATTATCTTTAAAATATCAAGCTGTTTGGGCTATACGTTTATAGTTAATCAGTCAGCACATGATTATTCACATTCATTTCTTTATATTATACATTCTTTACATTTGGTGGGTTAAGGGAAAAGCGGTCTGATCAATTATGAATTGACAAAAAAAAAGCATTTCTTCATTTACCAAGTATGCTGGCTCGAGAAATCAACTTAAGTGATAATTTATTAAATTTGAGTATACGTTGAAATCACATTCAAAATTACGTTATATATTTGAAAATCAATCAAATTTTCCCAAAAGAATGGACAAAAATAAAAATGAAGTAAAAATTGGAATTATAGGTGAATTTGCGCTTGACAAACCAACAGCACTAATGGATAGAAAAGAATGCGCTGTATGCACACCCTTTGGAAAGCCTTCAGATCTTATCATTGAAGGATCTATTGAAAATGTGAACTGTGCTCTTTTATCGCGCAATGGACGTCTTCATGATATAATGCCATCAAATATTAATTATAGAGCTAACATCTGGGCAATGCGTAAGTTAGGATGCACCCATATAATAGGCACGCACACCGTCGCTTCGCTCCGTGCCAATATTTGTGCTGGAGACATTATTGTCCCGCACGATATAATTGACAACACATCAAAACGTGTACACACATTTTATGACGGCGCTGTGGGCAGCCCATTTGGCGTGTGCCATCTTCCCATGTATCCGGCATTTTGTGAACGTACAAGGGACCATCTCCTGAGAGCAACTAAAGATCTAAAATTGCCTGTACATCCTAAGGCAACTGTAATCACATTAGAAGGGCCTCGATATTCGACTTTTGCAGAAAATAACGCATATCGCAATTGGGGAGCAGATGTCATAAGCATGACTCTATGTCCAGAAGCAATATTGGCTAAAGAAGCGGGTATCCTCTATGCATCTTTGAGTTTCGTGACCAATAATGAGTGTTGGTGTGCTGAACAGCCAATAGCAACTACCACTGAAATAATATATACATTCAAAAAGCAGGTAGATAAAGTGCAAGCAATTTTAAACAGTGCTATTCTAGATATTTCTAAGATGGACTGGGCAGAAGAAATATTAAAAGCTAAGGTTAATATCACAATAATTATTTGTGTCTATTTACTTATTCCAGTTTAAATTGCAGATTTTGGTGTGCAGTAATTTTTCGAACCGAGTTGAATAAAGCAGAAACAACAAATCTGCACATAAGCGGGTGATTCAAACCTCAAATAAATAAAAAATAAAATATGGATAAATAAAAATATTGAAGGAAAAATTATCGAAATACTTGTCGTTTATGTGGCATAAGTCAAAATGTAAAGTGAATAGGAAATGTTGGTTGAATTATTTTTAGTTAAATTTGATATATAACATATAACATAAAAATATATTTATTATATTGAATAATGAATATAAATGCATAGTATAATTTAAATCGGACATTATGTAGAAGTGTTTTGTAAAAAAACAAATGCATCTTTTGGATTCACAAATTTCTAAAATTGTTCACAGTTAGAATTTTTCTCAATCACCAGCAGAATACTAAATTTATAATTATTTTCAATAATTGAATAATGATTAGGAATAACAATTTGATTTCTCTGAAAATATTACTTCAATATTACTGTTAAGATATCTGTGGTTTGAACTTTCTACTAGGTCATCGACCCCAGCACACTAATACAACTGTGTGGATGTAATGTCTAATGAGGGTTTTTTTAACCAAACATACTAACACATTAAAACATACCTAGTTTTTAATTAAATTAAGCTTCAGGGAAAGCTAAAGCTACACGACTCTTCCACTACTAGTAATTTGCTCGGTTTTTGTAGTTTTTCATTTTATTAGTATGCGATAGTGTATGGTCTGAAAGTGAAGGTTCTCGTCTGATATATTTAATCTATAAATATCTACATTGATTTAGTTTACAAATGATTTTTTAAATAATTTATTTGTTATAAGAACACAATTTTAACAGATTTTAAAAACAAAGCTTTATTCAACTATAAAAAAAAATTTATATAATTCTTTAAAATACTTTCTTTAATACTTTCTCTAAATTCAGTGTATTAATTTAATTTGTTAATTACTTACCATGATTGTGGGATGTTTTGCGTTCTTTGCCCACGTTACTCAATGGCAAACTATTATTTTCCTTTACATTAAACGGTGGAAATTGGAACTGCATTGAGCTTTGAGTACCTTTTGTATTAGAGAAGAGATAAAAGGGCATAGTAGTGTTAGTTTTTAACATAGTTAATTTAACTTTACCCGAGTTATCATCTATGGCTGGAGAAGACAGGTTTTCATAGGAGGCCTCATCGACTTGTTGGCTCCATGGTATATTACGCTCCTCAACAGATTTTGCTGATAAATTTGATTTAACGCAAAATGGCGAAGTAAATAAACAAACATAAAACTTAAATAGTATAGATATATGTTTGTATGTCCAAAAATCAATTGTATTTAAAACGAAAACGGATAAATTAAAAAACATACACATGCATTTATATAGACACACATACATACATATTCTTAAAATTTTTAATGTGGAACTAACAAAATAGTCTGAATGTATATTTGCATGTAGGTACATACATATTTAGAATAAAATTATGAATTGAAATTATGTTTACATATTGATTAATTTTGGAGAAATCCGGACAATATTATAAATGTACCTGCAGTTCCTGATTTATTCTGAAAGATATAAACAATTAATTAATCTATAATTTAAATTAAACTTCACACATGCATACACACATTCATATGTGCACAAGTATACATGTATGTATGTACATATCTATATATACAAATATAAATGCATATATATACATTTATTTACATGTACATACTCATAAAGCAGATGCATAAAACTCCAGTAAATTTTCGGAGCTTTTAAAATTATAATGAACACACAAAAACGCACACACACAAGTGTATGCACAAAGGTATGCGCACCTATGTATGCATGTATTGATGTACATATACAAAATTGCTATTACCTGATCCACGCCTGACATTTGCTGCCGAATTCAGCTTTCTTTTATTGCTGCAAATATTAGAAACTTGAATTAAAACTGTTTTTATGATTTGATATATGTCTCACCAAAAAAATAATAAACAAACACAACGGACTTAAAAATTGCAGTAAAAAACTCTTTAATAATTTATAGTATGTATTTTCCACATACAGAGCTAAACTCATTCACACATGTACATGTACATCGCACATATACAAGCACACACACACTAGCATACACATGCATGGTAGTCAACAGTCAGAAGCCGATAATTTTTGCAGCGCCGTTGCTAAATATCATAAGGGTTGTCGAGTTTTACAGAACCAAATTTGTGGATTTTATTGCAGTCTGAAATAGGTTTAAAGATATTCACCAGGCACACAATAACTTGTATTTTAAATTAAGCCAGTAGTTCTTATAGTCTCTTATATCCGTTTGTTCATATAGGCGGACGGAAGACAAAAAGCTTTCAACGCTTAATAAAATATTCGTTTTATGACGTTGTCCTATTTTCCAGTAAGTTTCGAAAACAGGAAGTTTACGCAAAAAATGTAAATAAATAAAGCATCATAATAACAAAACGAAATTAAGTAATATCTCAAATAATACGATTTCAGCTTACGTGAGACCCGGCCACATAGGCCAGATAAACATCATTGAATAATGGAATAGTTTAATTAATTATTAATTAATTTGTTATCTAATTATTAAGTATATTTGTAATTAATTTGAATTGTACTTTAAATTCTGACTACAAATCTTTGGACGTTCAGTCTTCACCCACAACAAGATTTTAAAAGGGTTAAGTATTCCACTGTCCCCAAACCTGAACGATCGCTCATACTCTAAACAAGTAAGAATTCTGTAGTTGAGTTAGGTCGGCTACAATATACTCTGAGCCCAGTTGTTATATAGTCTGGTCTCATTTTATAATTGTAAATGAAAAAGTTAATGTGAAATTGCCAACGCACGCACAAAAAAAAATAAAGCTTATGTATTTATTCACATTCCCGAAATCATAGTCTTTCTTAAATATAAATAGTATTAGGTAAAACGTCTTGTTTTTAACAATTGGCAACCTCGGCTAGCTCTGCTTTTTTACGGTGAGGTTAATCTATCTATGGCTGTACACAGTGCAGACTCCACAAAACTCGATATACACAACACTACATAAAGAACAAAATGCACACACAAAATAAACGAAACAGTTGACAGGCCAAATGATTATGGCCGTAACGTACCCACCCTTTTTGCAATGAGCATGTACCTATATTATTGGTCCATGGCCCTTAAATTGAAGTAGACGATTTACGCTTCCGGCTATTCTCCCCACTATAGAACCCACTCACACATCATTTTTTTATTTACTCACAAAACTTGCCGCAAGATGGTGGTGAATTTGAAGCCCTATTTGGGTAAACTTGTCAAAAATCCGGATTCCGCATATAAATTTATATAAAGAAAAATTTAAATTAAATTGAAATATTTAAATAAATGTGCATAATAAATATAAAAATACAACTGGGAAGAGCCTAGGTTTTATATATATATTTATATTAACAATTCAATATGTTCAACATATTAGACGCATTTAAAGCGTGAAAACTCATGTTTAAATTAATATACAATAAATTTTCAAAGAGGTAATGGCATGCGCGTATACAATGGCGATCATAAAATATAGCTTAACGATTTTCAAGCCGTTGTAAAAGTCAAAATAATTGCGTCCAATAGAAATTATCGCGGTGATACCGTTGTTGGGTCAATTGCCGACAAAGGAAGGAAAAAAGCAAAAAAGAATTAATCAGTGTGACCTGCCTTCTGCCACAATTTATTCCACACATAACAAAGATACGACGGAGCACTATCAAACATATTTATTTCCTCTGCGCGAAGTCACAGCAAAATAACTTGTCTCCATTTTCGATTTTGCAGTTCGAAATCCTCCGATCTCGGGTAAATTTGTCCAACTTATCGCTAGCTTGGAAATCACATATAGAGCGGGGTACACGCTAACTTAATTTAAAATTTGAAGCAGACAAAAATGATATATATATAAAATTCAGTAAAGTACCAAATACTAATCTTTTAAAATATAAAAATTTCTTCAATTTCGAGAAACCGATTCAAATGCATTTACTTTTTTCATGGATAGGGCCGATTCAGCCATCAAAAAAATTAGGTTCAATTTAATATTAGATCGGCCATACACACATTTCACCACAGTTCGAAAGTTACTGCGCTCCTTAAATATTGATATATATTCTACAACATATGTGGGTGCCAGCATCCATTTTAAAATAACTGCATTTATTTGCAGACAATTTATTTACTTAAATTGTTTAAAACCTCCACCAAGCTAAAATAGTTTTGAACACTGTCATTCAACAACGTTTGGAATATTGAAGCATAAGCTTCCTACTCATTTTTAACTACTATCGATAGTGCTTAATGGATAATTATATTAATACAATGGATAATTATACTAATTAATTATACATTCCGCGTGGTCATCGTAATGTTGATATAAGAGTTCAGACGCAAGGCTGACATTGGACATTCTTTTTTTCCCGAACGCCTTGCTTTTGCAACTGATCAAGTAGGGTAGATTCCAATAATTCTTCCCAGTCTTCAATTAAAAATGTCGGCGTGATTACTACGGGTCCAATTCTATCTGAAGCTTTCTGTAAATTTTGCTTCATCGCATCCCTCTTTTTAGTCCCTCGGTCTGTTTGGGTTGTGTTAACCCACGAGCTAAGTCAGATTTTTAGCCCACTAACAGGGATGGATCCGTAGGGAAAGAGCAGATTATGTCGTTTCGCTTCGGAACCCATCGTCAATGTCGATTACCTCCTATATTCCCAATGTAGGTGTCCATCTTGATCTGATTCTTTAACAAAACAATCGAAGAATCGAAGGAACAGTCTATTTAATATTTAGTATAGAGGGTTCTCTGATTTCGTTGTTCCGCTTGAGGTGTTCGACGATGGTGGGTGAGTGGAGAATGGTGGCTGCGGCGCCTCCCTTTACCCGCTTGTCTTCCGGAGTGTCTCATCTAGGGAGAGTCCCTACTGGAGCAACATAATATACAATTTGATCCGACAGTAGCCAAGATTGCCCCTCTGCAGGTCATCCATCACAGGTCTGGAGTATTACTCCTTTGGCTGAAAGCAAAAGATGCTGAACATAGTGGTCGGGATTGATCAACCGTACTAGCTAACCATATCGCTAAAGCAACTTGTTGACGTGGACCTTGTCACATGCCAAGTTCCTGTATTCTGGGTCTTGCTGTGCCTGTTTAGTGAAGCCTTTACTTTTTGCAGGGAAATCCTTTTATTATCATTTCTGACGAGTTTTTGAGAAATAGCTCACCTTTATCGACTGGGCTATATAGCTATTGTTTTAAAAGTACAATTTTCAGTACCGTCCTTGATGTCTGTCCGGGGCTTCTTGCTGAAGGTAGGAGTCAATATACAATCTATTATTTATGCAAGTGCCTTTGCACGCATAAAGTGGTGTGATTTTAAACTTCTCTCGGTCGAAAAAGAAAATTAAAAGACAATTAAATAAATGGCAAAATGTATGTGCTATAATTCTGATGTTATGAGGAAAATGTATCACATATATGGATCCCAGCCGTGATATAGCATTGCTAAGTTGCTGGGAAGTTTTGCCTCGTTGATCAAACGCTGAACCTGAGTCATCACGTCCGAGTTCTCCTGCATCCCCGGAACCCGGCCTTCCAGTTTGTGTTTGACCAACAAGAGAGCCCGTTGTCCCAGTAAGTTCTTCGATTCTTCATTGGACATCTGCTGTTGTTGCTCTGTTAAGAGTACGCCCCAAATAAATAGTGGATCGTACAGTAGGACCTCCAGTATGGTGATCAATACGGACTTGTAGCGTCTTAAAATATGCATGGTGGCCTCGCAGGACTTGGTAAATACACCATTTGTGCCGCACACACCCATTGGAGCGACCATATCGCGTGTTAAACGAAACGGTACCGTCTCTGGAGTATTTTGAATCTTGCCTTGCTCAAAAGCTATGCCAAAGTCAATGTGCACCACTTCGGCAGTCTGTGCATCAATTAGAATGTTCTGCGTGTGACGATCGCCCAATCCAAGTATATAGCCCACCATAGAGGTGGTTGCAATGCTATTGATGTAGGCCAATCGGCGTTCGAACCACTCGCCCGGTATTAAAAACTTCTCGAGCAGAAAGTAATGAAAGACTGGCTGCACCTTCTCGCAAATCCTATTGTAGACACTTCTCCGCACATCGGGTGTCTTTTTTAATGCTGCCGCTGCCATCTGACGACATTTATTAATATTCCAATCTGTGGGTCGATATTTCATATGGGCACCGCCAGTGCCATTACCCGCGAGATAAGTACCGATCGGTATTGTGTTGCTCACCCACTCTATGATGCCGCAACGCATAGAGAGCGGAGTCACTTTGTAGGTCCTCAATTGCAGTTTACGCTCAGCGAACTTCAAATCACTATTGAACAGCTCGTTGACAATGCCAAACACCTGCTGCATGACAGCATCTTGGCGTAGATCATCCTTGCCTTTTATCAGTTGAGCACGCACCACGCCGTCCGTACAAAGGCACATCAATTTAACTGGTGCATTCAGACCTCCACAGAATTCATATTTACCCGTCCATTTGACAATGCTGATTATATTGTATTCCTTGTTGATCTGCACGTCAAGATCAATTGTTGGGCACTGCACACGGTCCAGCTTGAGCTTATTTAGCTTAACTATCATGGCGGACATCATTTCGTTATTGGGCTTTCCATTTGGACCAATGTAGCTATTGGCAAACTTAATTAGCGTCGGAAACATAATTTCGAGTTGTTTGATGGCCTCGAGCGCAGCTGAATTCGCCTTACAACTGAGAGCGATAATCTTTTTGGCGATATCGGCGCGTTGCGTGTTAGCATGTTCGCCATCGAGATAGGCATAGACCAATGGATATAGCTTGTAAAAAGTGTTCTGCGGATGGTCCTGGCCGCAGCGTACAAGCAAATCGACAAGAGTCTGGTGAAAAGAGGCATTTTTAGAGTTCAAACGCCCGGCCAGTTGACTGACAACGCAAATAAACTTGTAGCTGGGCACCAACTGTATTGAATCCTTGATAGCGTTCAGCATCTGTTCATTTTGATTGTTTGTGAACCATAGCGCAATAATGCGATAAATTTCCGCACTTGAGAATCTATTATCAAGTTGACAATATTCAATATAATGTGTAATCGCTATGCATAGATGCTCGGTGAGATTGTTCTCAATGCGTTTAAGTTCTTGTTCGTCCAGATTGGCGAATCGTTTCAAATTAAGTGCGCCTAATTGACGATCACGATCCTCACGCTGTCCACAAGTTGTCACTGTGCCGGCTAAGCGACGGTTCTGCTGGATGATATCGACAAGTGTTTTATATTCCTGCGACTGACAATAGTCGTAAAGCTGTTGATATTCACGATCCGCATATTTGGCAATGGCCGCATGGGCTGCCATTCGATTTTGAATCTCAAACTGATCGAATTTATCCAAATCGATCAAATTCGAATCTACTTTCGATAGCTGGAACTTGTGCGACTTGAAATAGTCCAGTAACTGGAGTGATGCATTAAATGTCTGCCGCAAGGTATTAGCAAAACTATCGGCATTGCACTCAAGCTGAAATTCACCCTGCATTCGCAGAGCAGTCACGCGTTCCACACAAAACTTAAAATCTGTATTCGTGTTCACGTGACGCAATATGCCTTTAGCGATCTGATAGTTGCACGTTTTTAAATTTACATCCGCATCTTCCAGAAGCGCCGATAACTGTGTGGACATCTTAATGTCCGGCAGAGCGCGCAGTGTGGCAATATACTTTGTAGCCAGATTCAGTTTACCCGCGGCCTTGCATTCGCCGATACACTTGAGCAGATAGGTGTCCACCGGATTTTGAAGATAATGCTGTTTGATGCGTCGATCGGCGCGCATGCCAGGCATTTGGAAGAGCGTTATCTGATGGGCAAGTATTTGCTCATTGCATTTAAAGTTACCATAGGTGAGATTGAGTTCCGTTCGCCACTTGTTAAATATGTTCTTTTGTGCTGGGCTCAATTGTTGACTAAACTGAATCTGCCTAAAATCTTCAGTCTGCTGCAGCATGCACAACCAGGTCATATACTTGTATACAGATTGTAGGCACTCGACGCTTATATCCCGTAATATAGCCTGGACACATTGATAAGCATTGTTGATGGCGGTTACGGTGGACTCCTCCTCCCGTTTGCTGATGCTCTTAAGTGCCATAAAGTGATGCTTATTGAACTCCAGTTCCATGCTGTTCGCTCGATTTATCTTCAGTTGTCCATCGATTGGTGCTTCCCAATCACATAGCCGCCACAGTACCTCATAGTCCACCCGCGTTGACAGGTCTACAGCTACACGCTGATAAAGATTGGCTAGCGATAGCATTCCATTCGACTTCATAGTGTCAATGAATATTTGCCTTGCCGACTCGTCCAGATTATCCGATTCTAGCAGAATGCCCGATAAGTTATCGTTCAAACTGAAATAATCAAAGCGCGAACGCAACGGATCCAGGAAGCCGGGAATGGCATCAAGACAGCCAATCGATGTATAAGCAATTTTTGCGGAGATTTGAAAGCTTATATCTGCCAGAATATTTGCATCGGGTACAGCATTTGCTGAATAGGCCCACAACTCCAGATACATAATGCTAAGGAAATACGCCTGGCAATTATTGCTTGCCTTGACCACATTGCCAAGATTGATGGGAATGATCCAATTGTTAACAAGACGAATGCATTCGCATATGTAAAGGAATTGCTTGATGACACGCTTGTCCTGGTATACGCCCTTTGCCTCTCTTGCGGCGTTCTCGAAGAAGTGTTCGAGCATTAAACACACGCTGTCCAAATGTTGTTCCTTATTGCTAAGCAAAAGTTTGACAAACGGTTGCAGACATGTCTTAGCAAATGTAAAGGACTTTGCCGCAAACACATCGAATCCTTGCCAGCCACACTCGCCAAATACCAGACCCATAAATGTACACAGCCATAGCTCATATTCCAACTTCTCACTGGATTTGAGTACGGTCAGCCAATCTATTACGCGAATGCTGTCGGATCTGCTGAGGAAACCCAAATTATTTGCACTAGTTTTAAAGATGCGCAACTGTGGATGAATTGCAAGTAATTTGCTGCCATCATTGCAGTCGACCACATAACTAACCACTTGGATAAGTGCTTTCTGTGTGCTCGTATTAAAATTATACAAATGTTTTTCCAGCGTCTCCATGATAACGCCAAGGAACTGCACAATCGGTTTCTCCGGCGATTGAAACAGCTGAATGTCATTAAATTCGGTTTGAAAATAATACGAATATCGATTCAATTTGAGTGGTCCAATTTCGGCTAAAGATTTTAGCGCGTCAAGGCTACCGTTCTGGCTGGGAGACTCACGCACCATGTGAATGAGACGATTGATAAGCTCAAACAACAAATGCTGATGGCATTGCAGTTCGTCCTTGTGTTCTGCAATATACTCCCGTAGGCCATGCAAGGGTTCCCTTCGTTTGGACTTGAGAAATGTGCGCATATAGTCAACAACGGTGAGCTGCTCGAATTTCGGTAGCGTCATCTCGCAAAGATCACGCAGCGATTGCAGATACGTCGCTTCGCTATCCTCATCCACAAACAGTGGTTGTACATTTAACGTCATCTCGCAAAGATCACGTAGTGTTTGCAGATTTGCCGCCTTATCAGCCACCTCTTCATTGAGCTGCAGTTTCAACATATTTAAAAATTGTTTCAAAACGTCAGCCGCCAAAATTTTCAGATCTACTGTTTTGACGTGTTGCATAAAGGCAATCAAAAGTTTTCCTATTTCACCAAAATCGATTGTGTTAATATAATGCGACTGAAAACTGCAAAAATTGAGCATCGATTGAATATATACTAGAGCAACTCGATGCAGTTGTTCACACTTACTGTGCGTCAGAAAACCGCAGATGAAGTGCCATATATCGCTCACAAAGTAAGCGCAATTGACTTGAATTAAATCAGCATCCGACTCAAAATATGATGAAGATCTCTCCTTAGCCGCCTCCAATATTGCGTCAGCGATTATGCAATATGCGAAAAAATTGTGCAATACTTGATCGGTAAGAATTGCCTGATGGCAAGCGGTCTTTAAAATGCCAAGCAGATCAACTAAGAGTAGCCTATGCTCAAACATCAGTAGGGACATGGCCTGAACACGCTCATCTGTTGACCAACGTTTACCGCTCATGTGTTGCTTTAAAGATTTAAAGAGCGAAGGTGCGCTAAGATGAAACCACTGTCGGTGTTTATTGTAGGGCGTAGAGTCGCCAAAGAACCGGATCCATTCGTCCTCATCGTGCAAATGTCTGACTATTTCATAAAGGCTTTTCACATCGAGTGCCACATTCAAGGGATTCAATTTAAATATCTTTAGATTATGTTTGAGATTCTCCAGATGTTGGTTAAAATCCGCTTTTTGCGTTTCAATGCAATCACTCCATTCTAACTCCATATAGACCCTCAGTATGGACGCAGCCTCGCGCTCGCTTATAACCTTCTTAAAACGATTTATATCCTCCGGTGTGCAATAGATGAAGGAATAAGCCATGATGTTTTTACAATTAGCTTTAATAAATGCCTCCCTCGTGTCATAGCCCAAAAAATAAGGAAATTTTGACACGGCCCGTCGCATTGAGATCCATTTTTGTAGCATGTTATTCGAGTAGGGTGTCATTAGTTCGCACACTTTTAACTTGTGGAAATGCACAAGGCTCCTTAATGCACTGAAATCGTTAGCGTTGAGTTTGTTGGTCGCACAATACGACATCAGATCATGCAAACTCCGCTCCTGATGGAATTCACTAAAAGCAAAGAATGCAATTAACGATTGTATGGCCACCGAATGGTTATTCACCAACATGTCCTTTCCGGTGGACGACTGCTCTATAAAGTCAATGGCACCATACAGCTGATCGCAAAACTTTAAATGTTTTTTATGCCTGCTAGGCGTAGCATCGATGTTGCAAATACAATAGTTTGAATTTAGAAGTATCGTTAGCGTTTGAGTTGTGGCATAGCGCACTTCCATCGTTGGCATCGCCAGAAAATTGGCCACCGATTGACAAATCACCAAAAAGTTATCTAAGTTGCAAATATTGGGGCAACTCTGGGCTACTTGGCCCACGGAGCGTACAATTTGGACTGCCAATTGTGTTGGATATGATTTTTTTAATGCTATCTTCATCAACGACATCAGCGCTATCATTATAACGTCCAGCAAATGCTCAATGTCGTAAAATAAGCTTGCAAGGGTGGGTATTTCATCAACTACTTGGCTCATGATGTTCACATTTGTGTTGTGACGCTGAAATATGTCCTTCAGCTTGCCGGCCAGCCATTCAAGGCACTCCTCCGATAATTCCTTGCAGCGACACAGCATCTTAATTATCATCATTACATCATTAAGCGGACTGTGCTCCTTGAGGTTCTTGACCACATGAAAAAAAGCATCGTTTCTATATGTGCTGTTTGCACACATGCTGCCAAGGATACAGACGCATTTTGTGTTCAATGCTGTACGGTTTGTGCTTTCCGTGTAATCCTTGCGTGCGTAACTACGCTTCAGCAGCGCGCCAATAAACTCGAGCAGCATTTCCATCGGCTGTTTTTCCAGATAATGCAATAGTATCTCATTAGAATTGAATACTTCAAGTATGGCAATCTCTTCGTCCAGAATCTCATGAAAATCACTGTCATCTATACGAATAATATCCGGCTGAATAGACGTGTACTGAATCTCAGTATTGCTGAGAAAGAAGCCAATGCGCTTCATGAGCGGACATTGCATAAAATTCGACACATCATGGACATTATAGTGGAGTAAACGTTCCATGGTACAAACTAGCTTACGCAGACTCTTTAGATCCTTTATTAAGGAACTGGTGCTGGATTCATTGGTGATTGGCGGGTCGAGCATGCGCATAAGCAACTCATAAGTGTGGACAAACAAGCAGCTCTTCACACTCGCCTGTGTTTCACTGTGCGCTGTAATAGGTCGTCTTAGCCGCAACCTAAAATTATCATCCAGGCAGACCAGCTTCTTATTGTACTTGTGGAGCAATAGCTGCAATTGGGTGAATTCTGCTCTCACTGTGGCTGTTGTCGAGCTGTTCTTGTTGCTGGTGGCAAGTTGCTGCAGTTGGTCTTCGTCAAGGAAATTAATGATACCTATGGCGAATGTGTCCGCCAATAGTTTCTGATCGATGGCAGCAATGTTGTTGATTATTTGCATTGCAATGCTCTTCTCGTGATCGTAGGCCCACCTAATAAGCGGCTCCACAACGGCGGTGGCCTTGTCAATTCCACATTGTTCTGCATGTGTGAATATTTCGCGAATGGTGGCGATGCACTCATTCCGTCTTAACATTTCATTCGATGTAATGCTTTGGAGCAAGGTGGCGCAGAGTTTGGCACTCAGTTTATCATATTTGATCAGAGACTGCAGAATGATCTGTTTCTCAATGATCTCACATGTAGCCGAACGGGTCTCTGAGATAAGATGCGTGGCAACTTGTGCATAAAAGTCAGCAATTATCGTATGCGATTTCGAAAGCTTCTGCTCCTGCTCCTTAGCTAGCATGCTCGCCAGACAGAGGCGTACATTACGCAAATTATATGGATTACCACATATTTTAAGAACATGCAAAATCGTCTCGCGCATCTCCTGATAATAATTGTCATCACTTATTATCGAGCTACTTAACTGCAGCAGCTCGGCATATATGGCAAACCACACAGCACTGAAGCTAGTTTCCTGCATATTAATCAGATCGATTACGGATTTCATAATGTAGACCTTTTGACGTTTGCTTGAATTTGGTTCCGCATCATTATTTTCATTCGGGTTGACGTGCCACAAAACAACGTATGTGACAAGTGCGGACATTTTAATGAATATCAGCGGGAACTTGTCAATGTTTAATACGAATGGTTTACTTCGCCCCATAGTGTGTTTTCTAATCTCCATTTTGATGATAGTGTGCAACTTTTGCAAGCTTTGTGGCCAATCATCTCTGATGGGTACTTGGAATGTGCTAAAATCGTTGCTATTTAATTTCGGATACAGAGCCTGCAGCGATAGGACAACACACTCGAAGAATAACTTTTTTGTATCATCGCAGAATTGGTCTTCGTTGTAAAAGTCACAGAGTTTCGGTATAATAATCTGCACGTGAATGCACAACGTATGATGATAGTTAACCGATAACGCTTCAACGAATAGATAATAAAGTCCCACAATTTCCTTTATTATTTCGGCATTGGGGGCAGTTTGAGTGTAGGTGATTAGGGTTGGCAAATATTCCACCAAATCGTCGTGCAGTTGAGTTCGCTGCAGGCCTATTTGGACAGTTTTTGTGATGCATTTCAATATCTTGGAGCGTAGGAACTCATTTTTATCAACATTCTGCTCAAATAAAATAGAGAGAATATTACTATACTCGCTGACTTTCAGTTCCAAGATATATTTAGAAGATAAGTAAATGCCTCTGTCCAGTAAATTAACGAAATTAACTCCAAAGTAACGGACAACAATGGCACTTTTAGTGCCGTCCAAAAAGGTATTGAATATCGTGGACTTGGTCAGAAAATGTCCGCTGCTTGCTCGGCCCATCTCCAAATTATAGTCGATGATACGGTCCATAACATTGCCGTACAAATAACATTTGTCCGCCAGCTGCTTAAGGGCCTTATCCGACGTAGCATCTCTTAAGCTATTTGCGTGCTTTAAGATCGCCTCCTTGACAATCACAAGAAGGTTTGACCAAGAGAGTTCCTCGTTGCGACTCAGCACCGCGTTTAAAGCACTCTTAAAGCTGTTCAGTTTTTGGTCAAGCTGTTCAATTGCCTTGTTGCGCGCTGGCGCTTTGTCCGAGCGCAGTTCGCAGACAATGCGCTGTATTTCGTTCAACAGTGGATCCATCGATTTCCTGTAAATCAGAAGAAAATATGATTAGTATTTCTTTCACCCTTAAGTCACATCAAGCCTACAATGTTCATAGTTTTTGAATGCATTTAAGGTCTATGGCTTGTTTGTTGACCGAATCACAGTGTGATTTCTATTATTAATTATGGGTTTTAGTTCTAATCATACTATTGAAGAGGCGATGCCCTTGTGATAAGTCACAATAGCAAACAATAGGCAAAAGCCAGCGTCTATCAAGTGTGCCACAAGTGGATAAAGAGTCAGTCAGCGCCGTATTAGCATTACTCACAAATACAGATGGCCAATGCTTGTTGTAAAGATCAGTTTTTAGTTTGTTGTTAACGCAGGTGGGCGCGCTTCTTAAGATCAGCGAACTGTAGATTGGTGCGGTTTCACAGTATCGCAGCTGCACTGCCAATTCAGCCTAAGGAATGAGGGTTCCATTTTGTAACAAGCTATGGCGCAAAAAAGGACACTCAAGACGACGTTGAGCCATAAGATGGAAAATCAAGTGATCATAGTGAAAGACGAATAAAACATTTAACAACAAAATTAAGATTAACAAATTCCAGTAAATTTCGGGATCCTTAAAGGAATAACGAAAACACACATAAGTGTATGCGTAAGGGTATGCTCACCTATTTATGTATTGATGATATACAACATTGCTATTAGTTGATCAACACGTGACATATGCGATCAGATTCAACTTTCTTTGACAGCTGCGAATATTATAAATTTGAATTAAAACTTCTTTTATGATTTTAAATGTCTTACCAAAAAATAAAAATAAAATAAAATAACAGATCGGACACAAAAGCCGATAATTTTACAGCGCCATGGCAATATTAAGGGTTGTCATGTTTTCCTGAAACATATGTTTAATAATTGATGGTCAGCGAATTATTAACATGAATAGTGTTATTATCGTATAGTAAATACTGTAAAATGTTTCAAAAATAGGATTAATGCCAGTGCGTTTAAAAATTATAATTCTCTTTCAATATATATATATACAAGAAAACTTAGGGAGGCATTCGAATTCTTTATCAAAATGAACAGACCAATTTGATCTCGACATAACGTTGACACGGATGAAAGATTGGTTTCAGAATTTCGAATTAATTTCAAGGATATACATAATTCTTATTGAATACGAATATATACTGACACAATAATAAGGGTAATCGCCTACTGATAATAATGATCAATCTCGGAATACGTTTTGGACATATAATTTATCCATTTGCAGAGAAATTAATCCAGATTATCGATAGCGTAGCCATTTAAGCTATCGGAAAACAGAATTCAGCGAAACGAGAAGAGTTTTCGATAAGCTTTTACTGCGCGATTTGCAGAAAAACATAGCGTTTTTACCCATTTATATTAGGTTTACAGTATAAAAATTAAAAAGTTCAGTGGTGTACCTAATACTAATATTTCAAATCGGACACATTGCGGAATTTTCGCCAAGGGGAAAAGGAAACAGGACCAAAAATCATTTTTATGCGTTTCCCAAATATAATGACGCTTGCCTTTATGTTTTTACGAAATATATACGCCAATTGAAGCAAGACTGATTTTTCTATCCTCACTCCCTCTTAACAGTGTTATGAAAGTTAAATTCTTAATTGTGAACCTAAAATATCGAAAGACGAAAAAACAAAAACTGAAGAAAACATTGACAATCTGCATTTCTGCGGCGCTCACTAAGATAATTATCTTTATCCACTAGTGGACTTGTTGGACTCACCCGTTGCGATTAACAATTTAATAAAATTTTCCGCTATTCTGCACCATATAAAGGGACCTTCCTCTAAACAATTTACGTCATTGTTCTTGTGCTCGAATTCACTTTTTTCTTCAAGTTCAGTAGGCCACTCATTGTTATCCTCTAAAATAATGACCTGGGATGGTAACAAAATTAACATTTAGACTGCATGGTTCTTACGATTTTTGGTAGTAGGTTTTCTGTCAAAAGTTCGATGATAATGGAGACAAATCCATATATTAATGTGTTTAACATGAGTCTGATCAGACTGAAGTTGGACTACCTGATTGCAAATCGAACCGAAGGGCTAGCAATTACATAATTAAATACTTTGTAAGCAATTTTTAATAAATAAATTTAGTGATGTTCTTTAAGCTTATTGATTATCAATTCTTAAAATTGTGAGTCAATACAAACACTTATATGTATGCAAGTGCCAGAATTTGTTGTAGGTTCATATAGCAAAATTCTCGAAATTTTACTTTGAATTTGAGTTTAAATATCAAGCATTATTGGTAAAAAAAAAATCGTAAGCTCAATTTAGGTTTTATGAATATTTATTGAACAAAATATAGACAGATAATACGACAAATAATACGGAATGTTAATAATTTATAAGTATTTATTATTAAATTACGGTACTTGTATTTACATAATGTTATTATAGCACAAAATATTTCATCAAATTTTACAAACATTCGAATCGATGAGATAGTCTTAATCAAACCAGTATTTATCAATTACCCTTTAATCTCTGTTTTTTTATGTTTCTAATTTAGCAATTATTTTAATTAATTTTTAAGACATTTTCCGAGTTACTTAAAAGCGAAGAATATTATTAAACAATAACTATTATTAAATTATTTATTACCTCGGCTTTATTTTTAAATAGAAATCAGTATCACAATATACTAACGACCTTTTAACATAATAGGTAAACATCACAATGAAATTAGCATGACATTTTTAAAAAAAATTTATCAAATACAAAAGAAATTGTTTCATACCATTCAAACTTGTACATATATTCAATATACATTATACAATTTCTTATAAAAGATTAAACATTATTTATACAAAATATGAAAGACTTTATAAAGATCTTATATTGACAGCATTATGTGATCAGCTGTATAATTTCTGACTAGTGTAAAAAATGTTAAGTCTCTTTTATGAAATGGTTATAATGCTGAATATAGATCCCAATTTCGCATAGATTGAATGACAGTTGCCGGAAATAGCTGGATCTATAAAAAAAACTCAGAATCACGAAAATTTAGAGCTTGTCGAGCATAACAAAAAACTTTATTACAACCCAAAGTCGTCAGAAAGCTCACGCGTTAACTACCATTGGAATCAGCAAGTTATCACATTCCACCGGTGGGCACTGCACCGTGAGACTCACCCGGAATACCCGAAACCTTTACTAATCCTAACGGATACAAAGCTACAGCGACTAAATCGACAACTTCAGCGAAGGCAGTCTGAAGCTTAGTTAATATAATCTTAAGTTTTTAAAATGAGTTCTTAGAAAGTTCTTTTGCATAAATACTAGAATTTTTTCAGAGTTTAGGGCTTCTATGTCTGTGTATTTCATAACATACATTAATAAAATGCTGCATCTTTTCCTAGTTAAAGCGATTCACTCTACTAGGATGTGCAAACCTGCTTTGTTCACTACTATAAATACCTAGATTAGTTAGGTGATTTCTTAGTCTATAGTGTTCTGTCAGTAAGCAGGTGAGTAATCTAAATCTGTTCTTTCTCATGGATATTACTTGCTTAAATCGCTTATGATTGTAGTCCTGGTGTCTGTGTATATCTAGCTTTAGCAAAGTTTTCAGTATAAACAATGTTAAGTTGATGGGTTTAAATAACTTTGGGTTGGTAATGTCTTTCCCTGTTTTGGGGATAAAGACCACTCCAGCTCCAGTCCAGAGCTAGGTTTCCAATTAGTTTTTTTTCCTGATGGGCAAGAAGAGTTTATTCAGTCAAATTAGGTAGATTTGAATGGGTGAAAAGTTCCAAGTGTCCATTCTAGTCATTCCGGTGTGACCGCTGACATGGCTCATGACCATTCATCCGCCGACGACCTATATCTACTCTCCTACCTGACAATTTCTCTCAAAAGCATCTAGTTCCAACTGAAGTCTAAGATGCTACTTGTCAAGTTAAGCTCTAAAGCTCCCACAGTAAAGATATAAACAGTATATTACGAAATTACTAATTAGCGATAAAGAGTGATATAAAATGTAATAAGCGTTAAAATAAGTTCTCTAGCCGGTTTTTTATGTTTACTCAATCTTGTATTTCCAGGTGCACATCTGTGAACAGAATGTGAACTTCAATTAATGCATTAATTCCAGAAACTTCTATATATTTATTATTGTTTTGTACAGTTCGGTACGATATATATATATAAGAAAATGAACTTCAAATAACATATTCCTTCAAGACGAAATTTTTAAAATGAAAGTCGATGGCAATATAGGCGTTCAATAGATTGAAAAATTCACAGGATTCCCATCGCCTCTTGATACCGACTTTGTGTACTTCGTTTAGAAAAGGTTTTATAAAGTGCAGAAAAGCGACTTATGTGTGAAGAACGAATGGTTATTTAAGAAGCCATAGCATCCGAACTAGCACCTTAATCCAAATGGCATATATGACTTAACCATATTGACGAACCATATTGTTTAAAACTTACCTCAAGTTGCATACATATGCATCAGAGGCACAAGACGTCGTTGTCGCAATGTACAGTGTTATGACTGAATGATATGCATACTCAAAAAATAACATTCATTTTAAAGTAAATATAGATGTAAAGATTTATTTTTCACTTTAAAAAATTCGAAATAAAGGCAAAATTTGTGAATTTAATTTAGAGCTGTGTTTCTGAAAGCTTAATTAGACGAAATTAGCGCTGCCAGACAGTTGATAAATAATTTAAAGTTCAGTGGCTTTGAATAAACAATTGATGCAGATAAATTTTGTCCCAAACTTAAGAAAGCAATACGATAAGATTGTTCGAATACTTTTAAAATAATTAAATCGGTGGCTTGTACGATGACTAATATGATTGAGGGGGTGTGGAATTAAAATATATACAAATGAAGACTAATATAACTATCGGGGGAACTATCGGAATCACAAGGAAAATTATGCAAATTATAACTACATTTTGTTTTATTACATTATTTGTAAATTTAAAAAGCGTTGGCGAAAATATCATATAATTACTTAGTGTAACACAATGAATTATGAATACATCATCTAGTTATGCACTTACGGCAATGGTTTCAGCACGGCGAAACTATATGGGGCATTATAAAAGTTACTCAAAGCAACTAAAACAATTTGTTTAGCATAAAAAAAAGATATGTAATCACTGTTTTATATAGTTAAGGGCCGTCTTCCCTTAACTGTTTGGAGTTAAAAAAGAACGTGCCTAGGTGCATTGGTGCGAAGCCTGACCGGCGGCTATAAAGCGGTGCCACGGGATCCAGGAGCCCGCGGAATTTTATTCCGTCCTGGTTGTTAGTGAGGCGTAACGTGGTGGCTGTGGTTTAATACCTACATGCAGGTAAAATTTCGGCTTGACGTGTGGTTGCGTATTATTCAACCGAGATCCCAAAGATCAGAAGTCGTTTAAAATAGGCGGCGCTCAAGACCAAAAGAGGAAGTTCACGACCAAAAGTCCAAATGGGTTCAAATGTCCCAATGGGGAGCTAATTGACGCAGAATTTAATTCTGTGCTTGGCACCGTGAGATTAAGACTTTCTGTTTTATATAGTTAACAATAATCCAACCGGTCAGGCCTTTTATGCAATCGAATTTTAGTCGATGTAAAGCTTTTACACAAATACTATCGATAAGCTTAAACGATATTTAACCCATCCCTTAGCCAACTCATCTTTGCATCGTTTTGTCAAAATTAATATTTTGTGTGTAGGAGAAATTAAAGAAAATGCTTAAGTCACTAATTGGTATTCTTTTTATCCTGGGATGTCTTTGCCGCATTCACGGTGTCATGTTTCACCTGACGCCGAACACACAAAAATGTCTTAAGGAAGATATACAGGCAAATCAATTAGTAATGGGTGAATATGAGGTCTCCGACGTTCCCGGCCAAATAATAGACTATATTGTACGTATAATTTGTACTTTATTCCTCTTCCACTCTCGATAAAGTAAATAAATTAATATTTTAAGGCTCGCGATACGAAAGGACACATCTTGGTGCAGAAGCAACACATTACAAAAGGAAAGTTTAGCTTCACTTCCGAAGTTTATGACGCGTACGAAATTTGCTTCATTTCAAAAGTACCACCACGTAAGTAGAAACATGTTCAATTTTTAATGTAATGTGAAAAATAAGTTTTGCTTCAGAACAACGTGGAATAAGTCAAGAAGTCTCTTTAGTGACTAAAAAGGGCGTTGAAACTAAAAACTACGAGGGCGTAAGTTATTTAATATGTAACAATAAACAAATATTTATTTATTTTATTAATTTTTAAACTTCTTAACGAAAACTATAGATTGGAGAGGCTTCTAAACTCAAACCGCTTGAAGTGGACCTTAAGCGCTTAGAAGATCTTTCCGATTCAATTGTACGCGACTTTGATGTAATGCGTAAACGGGAGGAGGAAATGCGGGATACTAATGGTAATCAATTACGGACACCATAAGTTTTGACATCCTAATATATATTATTTTCTTGTTCTGTTGCAGAGAAAACTAATAGTAGAGTACTATTCTTTAGCATTTTCAGTATGTGCTGCTTGCTTGGTTTGGCAACTTGGCAAGTTTTATACCTTCGCAGATATTTTAAGGCAAAAAAACTTATTGAATAGATCAAGGCGTCGCTCTGTTTTGTATGTTTCAAAGAGCCTAAACTTCACAGCTGTACATCTCAATTCCTTTAGAAATAAAGTGTATCAAATCAAAAATAAATAAATGGTTTTCTTTATAAATTGCGTGAAAATGATTTTTCAACAATTTGGTTACTATTTTTTTTATCATGAGATATGTATTTGGTACACAAACGATTTAACTTCCAGCTTGAACAGGTATAAAACTTCGGTAATATTTGGTTAGACACTATTAAAAGCTGACACTTTTTCTGTACCGTAACTCTGGTCATTGGTATAACGTTGGTTGTATTTATGTACATTTAAAGTTAAAGTGATTTATATTTTGTTAACATTTATTTCAACGATATTTAATAAGTATAATACTTGGGATACGGATTGTAAATTGGTATTATTCTCAGATAACATTTTGTGTCGACCTTCTAAACGGTTGTTTCTTTAAGCAGCACTGTTCCATTTGTGTCTAGCTTACCAAGACAACTATTTTCGACAGAATCATTTTTGGTAGAAGATATTGATTTCACCGCAACATAATGAGAATTGCAAGTCGAACTAGGAGCATCTACGTTCGATTGTTCCATCCAGAGACTTTCGCTCACCAAAGTTTGACTCATTAATCTCTTTAATGAATTGAGGGTTTTTTCTAAGTGTGACGAGTTATCCGGTCCTATAATATGATATAAAATATATGTTTAATATACCTTATTCATAAAAGTGTTAAGCCTAAATAATCTGAAACAAAATGTATTTTTAAGCGTTTAAAAAATAAATTATTACAAAAATAAAAATTTACTCATTTTTATTATTAAAAATTATCGTTATTATAAAAACAAATATACAAATAAAAATGTAATAGAATATGTGATTTTTTATGTTATTACATTAGTACCATTTTGTGATTTTTACAATTGTCTAAGCTATTTCGATAATCTTGTATATATAAATATGTTTGTGTGTATGTGTATAGACTGTTGGAAGATACATTTATTTAAGCCTGGGATAAAATATCACTTGTCTACGTTCAAATATTATATATATTTCCCGTACAGGTAATAATAAATAATAAATTTTATATCACCAAACAAGTAGATATATATTTTTTTTAAAAATTGTGTATGAATGTTTTGCAATTTATTCCTATAATTATGTAGATGTACATGTACATGTTTATAAACAAAAGTATGCACATATTTTAAGTAAACTTTGACTGCTTCATCTTTCTTTGGTTTAAATTTAACCTAACATATTTGCAGAAAGTGTTATATTTTTTTTTTGTTTAAAAATGCGTAAATCATTGAAAGTAAAATTCTTGACTATAGAAACGGAATGAATGTCCAAATAAAAAACAATTATCATGAACATCGCATTATGAATATCCTATTGAACTATGCTTAAAATATAATTTTCTTGCCTTAAAAAATTTTAAAGTTTTCAAAAATTTCTTCATCTATTTTGAAGTTACACACTTTAATTTTTGGAAGAGATTCGGGTTGCAAGGGTTGTGTAATCTTTAACATACCAAAGGTAGCTGATCTTTCTTAACTTTGATTATTTTTCAAAAAAGAAATATTATTAATTGTATGCAAACCACTCCGTTGGTTCCTTCTTGTGCGTGGATGAGGGAACATATGAGGAAGGTAAATTGTTGGTTTTGGTATGTAAAATTTGCTTTAGTGAATTTGGGATCATTGTTCTTTTTGTTAGCGTCAATACAAGTACACAAGTTATGTTATTTGAGTTTAAATGTGTCAAAAATATTTTTTGTTATTTTTTTTTTGTTCACAAAATAAATAATATTTAAAAAAATATTACAAAAATTGCAGTAACAATATATAGAAATTATAAAATATATAATTGCAAAATATTACTAAAATAAACAGACTTTAAAATAAACATTTGCAAGGAATAATAAACTTAAATTATAGAATACTACAACACATCGAAAAAATACTGGGATTGCGATTTTGACTGTTTGAAAAGGTTTCTGTGGAGCACATAGCATCCACACTATTAGCGTCGCCTTTTCTAACAGTAATAACATCCCTTTTCGTGGTCTGCATTGATATTCTTTGAAGGTCTTCTAATCGAGACTTTAGCTGTAGAGGCGTAACCGTGGCTTTTGATTGTTTCTCTGCGATTGAATGGACCGAATGAGAAGAACGCAAGTCGTCGCTTCTTTTTTGCTCAGAGTGTAGCTTTTTATGATCGTCATAAATGTTATCCATACATAGATCGATTTTGTGGCTATTGCTTGAGGTAGTTGTGGAAGTGCTTCTAAGCTCAGGATATGGTGAATGAGACTCATTGCTTTCTGGGGTATATGGATCCACGTGTGAGTTTTCAATATAAGTATTAAGGTGATGTGTATCGATTCGGTTAACGATAATATTTTCTGATAGTATAACACTGTTTGGTAGTATCCTGTATCGATGCTCTACAGGATGTTTTTTCATTATATTACGGCACACTGGACAAATGTGTCTTTTTGTTGCACAGTCAACTTCACAGGACTCAACGTTACATAACGGACTACACATGCAAACATACAAATTATCTGAGTCAATTATATTGATGCTAATGCTTGGGTATTCTGACGGAGATTTCTTTATACTGTCGACATGTTCAAAGTCTAATGCAGAGGATTTTCCATATTCAGTTAAGTTGCCTCCAACAAATTCTAAGGGACAGTCTTGTGATATTACATCTTGATTTTCACATTTACCTTCTTTAAGTATTGTTTTATATATTTTGTTTAAATAGGGACATGGTTTGTTTTGAACAGGTGATAGTAAATCAATGCTCTTTTTAGCTTGTATATTTTTAACGCTGCAATCACATGATCTATAAGTACCTTTGTTTGGTTTTAGGCGAACAGTTAAGTAAATTGGCTACATGACAAGAAGAGAAGAAAACATATTAGAACAATCAACCAAATTTTGTAATACACATAATAATTTTATATACAGATAGGCAAGTATAAAAGTTCGTAACCATTTTAAATTATGTACAGACTATTTGTATTATAAATAATTCTAAGTAAAACAGTGTTGAATGTAATAGTGTTCCATATTGCATTGTAATTTTCGTTTCCACTACCACTACCTTTTGGTTTATCCGTAGTTGAGGTTTTACTGGTAAGTATTAAAGTAAGCATAATTATTATGCTTATAAAACAAAAATTAGGAATTGATAAAAATGGTTCAATTAATGTAAAATTTGCAAATCTACTTGAAATGATCACATGTCTTATATATATTGATTTTCTCCAATTTTAATTTTGCTTTTAAACGTTCAACGCATAGAATCGAGTAAGGATGTTTCTCTGTCCCTCCATCTATCATAATCATAATTTTTATAACTATGAATATATCAGTATTTTTACTTCTGTCGTAGCTGAACGAAGTCGGACTCTTTATTATATAAATGACATAGAAATTCATACATATGTCGGCATGGTACCTCCGGTCTAAAATTCGATCTACTACAAAATAGCCTATACTCTTCACAGAAGCAGCAGGCACTAGCGATCAATTCAAATTAATTACTTGACCACTTCTGACTCCAAAATACAAAATTAAACGATAAATCCTAAATAATTGCCATTGATTTTAAGGTAGAATCACCGAATTGCAAAATTGTACTTTACTTTAAAGATCGTCTTTAAAATTTCATGTTAATATGTTGTATATTTTTGCAATTTAACTATTAAATAGTTCTTACCTTATGATCACCCATGCACACAGATTCTCCAATCATAGCATATTTCCATTTATCCACTTCGATTATGTCTTTGATTTGCAGATCCATTAAAATACGATCGCACCACGACGGACATCTTGTTGACATATAATCGGTAGGCATTTCTGGATCTTCTTCAAAGGGATATGATGGAATAAAAGTAATGGGATATTCAACCAAAATTTCCGAAAGAGGTTCCAATTCTCTGTCAAATTTCTTTAACTACAAGGACAATAAAGTTATCAAAAAGTATTTTCTTATGTATAAAATATTACCCAATGTTCTTTAAATTTCAGTTGATGATCGGCGTGACTAAATTCTTTTTTGCCTACAGTAAGTATATTGTTGCCATCCGAGTTGCGATAATTCATTTTAGTGCTTTCATTCTTACTACTTTGGACGCGATGAGCAGATAAATTTGCAGTTAGTTCCTGTATACAGAAACAAAATTTAATTCGACATACAAATAAAGTGATTTATATGAATTAATACCTTTACAACACCTGCAGTATCACATCTGAAGTTAAAATCTCCAAACAAAAAAAATGGGACGGATGTATTTTCGCCATCCAGATGGAATCTGATTTTAGTGATTAAAATACATTTACATAAATACATAGGACACATAAGATTTGTGCTTCAGTTTATCTATACTTTCATTGCTTGCTACACTACAGTCAAATGTTTTTCATATCAGTTATTTAATAAGAACAAAATCAAGAGATTTTTGTCGTTTTTCATAATAATTTGTTTCTGTTCATAATGTGAAAAGCACACTTTTTGGAGCAGCAAACCAAATATTATATATTACAAGTAATCTTCTTCAAAGACCAATCAAAAAAATTTAATGAACTATTTTACGAACCTAATCATATCGATATAGCTAATATTTACTGCATAAATGCTACAGTCTCTAAATTTGAAGGTATAAATGCTAGTAACCCACTTCATGTTAGTAACCCACTGTAAATATATGTTATGACCAATTAAAAAATAAATTGTTTTAAGTTGAGTGGGTATATTCAATATCGAATAGTTTTTGTCAGTAGAAACGCATGTGTGAATTACCTTTCAATAGTATGTATTAGTGCTCTTCTTCTTGTTTTGCAGTATACAGAAGGAAAATCTTCACATGCTGCCAAATTGGATGCATCATGAAAAAGATGTATATTGACTAAATCAATGGCGGTGCCATTAATTTCCCATCGTGATCGCATAAAGCCTTTCCGAGACCATTTACACTAGGATGAAGCAAATAATTTTTTGTATGTGCAATTAGCTAAATACGCGTTTGGATTAGCATCGATAGTTTTATTATAAACAAAATATTAGGTCATATATAGTGCATGTTTTAACATTTAGCAGTTTATATTATCATTTCACAATACAATTCGTAAAAATGTTTCAATATATGTTTTTTACTTTCAGGTAAGATGTAATATTCAGATAGTTGGGTACGCAAAGAATAAGTTAAAATATCGTTTACGACTTTGATTGACTGAGTATAGTCTTTTATTATAAATTATATAAATAACTTGTCATATAATTGCTAGAACCACTAAGTATATAACGTATAGAGTCGTCACATTTACTAAAATGTGAGTTCATAAGAAATAATTGCGATCCCAGTTCGAAATAAGTCTACTTTCTCTGTGCTCCGTGTACGAGAGCAAGTTGACTGCTTGTGTTTTATTTTGACTTTTATAGATCTGCAAAGCATTGCACATTGTGTATAGCTTTCTCAAACAGCATGAATTCGAAAGGTTTTTCTTTTAAAAATTATAAGTATAAATATACTTCGAAATCTAAATTAAAATATCTTATTTTTATTTAAAAATAATTTTAAAATATTACAATTGGATTACAAAAAAATATAATTATGCATGACATAGAATCCAATACTTAGTTTACATATATATACATACATATAATTTTTTGATTTCTCCGACCCAGTAAGGTAATCATACATTACGGTAACACTAGCCAAGTGCACATATACACACACATTTGCAAAGCATTGCAAAACTAAAAAAAAAGAAAATCAAACCGCAAAGCAATTAAACATAAAACCGAAAAACAGTTACTGCTGCACGCACAAGCCGAAGATTTCTAAGTATACAGAGTTGATGCAGCTGCGATAGCGAGCAAAGGAATGAAGTGCGTCATGCTCTTGTCCACAAAGACAGGGAATTGATTGCTGTTGCGGTTTTGCTCAAACAAACACCAAAATTACTGTGTGTAATAAGTTGCCGAAGACGACGTCTAGGTTTTATTATATTCAAATTAATGATTTATTCCTATTTTTTATAACTTTAAAATTATTTGAGAAACATAATAATATTAGTAATAAAAAGACTTACTTCGGGAAAAAAATGTTGAGGAAATTTTGATTTCTCCTTGGTTGGAACTGTTTCAATATTACCAGAATATATATGTTTGCCTTCATCCAGTTGACCCTCCCATCCATGAGTTTGAAAATTCCAAATTCTTAAAGAACATAAATCTTTGTGGCCAAAGTATATGTTGCCAAGAGCCTATGGAAAAACGAAGAATAGAATAATTTACAGAGTAAAAAGCTAAGCTACTCACAGTAAAATGTTCCGCTGACTTAAAATCTTCGTCCATAAAAATACGAACGTAAATAAATTCAGTCTTCGCCATTGCGTCGCATAAGAATCGGATAAACTCTTTTACGTTATCCATTGAATTCTCGTACGTCTTTCCGCCCACCTCTTGAAGATGCAAGCCCAAAAATTTTGGACTGATTTCCGTTACTTTAGCTATGAACTCCTCCAGCCATATTGTAAGAAGTCTTTCTGGCTGCGCAGCAAGGTGGTTTATGGAACAATTACATTCAAGCTTATTTACTTCAACACAAATATAGGTATGCACTTGCATATACGCTTAAATATTTACATTAGCACACAAATTTGTGTATACGAATCAATAAGTATGCATACAATTAAATAAACAGTACATACATCTTCAAATAAACTTCCGACGTTAGCTGTCACAAGCAATAGTAGTTTAGCATCTGTAAGGTCTTCATTAGTTTCCATTTTATCTAATATTCTCCAAATTTAATTATATTTTGGTACGTTTGTGTAGAGAAGAGTAGGGATGTAAGAAACACATTGATAAATCGATACATTTATAGTTTAAAGATATTATCGGCAATATGAGGACAATGTTCATCGCTCTTGATCCGATATTTCTTTAAAGTTGGGATCGATTTAGATCTTCCTGCCAGCCCGCTTAAGTCACTAACACGTTTTATAAATGTCTGTCAGAGAAAATCTCTTACTTTAACGGCTGAACCTATTTAAATGAAATGTTGTATTTTATACCTGCCTGATGTGATGAATATACATCATTAAAAATTTATATCTTTTCTTCTATTAGAACTTTGAAATTTGAAATTGAAGGTATACGAGTGTTACTAAGGGGCAAGAGCATTAAATTTATTGGATAAGTGAAATGAAAGGGTTTTATATACCAAGAAAAATAGAAAACGCATGAATTAACAAAACTATCCTGCAATTGAAACAACTTGTCAAAAAGATGGAAGTAGGGCCTTCAAATGAATTATAACTAGGCACACAAATCTGAAATATTTAAATTAAAGTCAGTCTTAAGACAAAATTTTTCGAAATTCGGGCTTAAATTTGGATGTTAGAAGTTTAACATCACTTTACATGTGTCGTGGAAAATATAACTGATCTTCCATGAATATAAAAATTTACGTGTTAGTCTATTAATATTCTTCGATGCCGACGAAAGTAACAAGTAACTTGTAAGAAAAAATAATATGTATGCCAACCAAATTTTCTAAAAAATAAACTAATTAAAAAACAAAACTGAATACTTCAATATATAATATAAAAATTTACCTTAGTTTTAAAAATGTAAAATGAGTTTTAAAAAGTGCATTATATAAAATAAGGAAATATTAAACCAATTCTTTGAAAAAATCAAGGCAAAACTTATATTAAAATAGTAGTAGTAGTAGTAAAGTAGTAAAAGAAAACCAACTAGCAGCTTTCTCACGCACATCTCTAAGTCTATGACTTGGAAAGAACCACCCTGTTCTTTGTTATTGTTAACGCATAAGAAACATCAGTTTTACTTTATCTTAAAAAGAACTATAGCAGACAAACAAAATGGTTTTGTGCCGTACATTTTTTTCTTTTTCTTATTTTTAAAAAAATTTAAGAAATTAAAAAAGTAAAATTGTAAACATCTGGTAAAGCCAGTCCGTTGTTGATAGGCTTCAATCCTTTAACTCATTTGTTTTAAATAAATATTATTTATCCAAATTCAGTCAGCTCTTAGTGTTCACGTTAGTTTTAATTAGTTGTTAGCGGATAAACTGATTTCGGCAAGTAAAGCCGATGGTATTAAATCTGAAGTAATATATAATAATAGCTTTTCAGCGGGCTAATATTAGTAAATTTGGAGTTTAAAGAATTTGTGCTAATGCCCTTATGTAATGTAAAATTATAATTTTCAAAATGAACATTAAAAACTTGAGTATATTTAGTATTAGATGTTCACTAAATTCTCAGAAAGTACAAGCAACTGTCTTCAGGCTTCCCTCTGATCTTCAGAATAGAATAGGAGAAAGACTCGCTAATAGGCATACCAAATACATTCTAGGACTAAGTTTTGCAGATCACAAAAATCAAATAATTTTGAGACATGTTCTAATTCTGGCATGACTTCTAGACTTCATAGCCTTCGCAAGTCGTAAATTTGACTGACATTTGGTTGTGTCCAGGCTGAGTAGGACGGAAAATCTTCGTTTCTATAGCTATGAAAAAGCTAAAAGCTAATCAGTAAATATAGAAAATGTTGACAAATTTGCTATTTATATTTAAGCAGTGAGTACCAAATAACAAGATATGTGCAAAAACAAAGTAAAAAAAATTTGGCTGCAACAACATGAATAAGGAACATTTGCATGGAATGTGGTAGTGATGCGGTTTGATATATTTGATAGTGTGCACTAGTGAAAGAGCACATCAAAATTTTCCACATTCTACCGATTTTTGTCTCTCAAAATATTTCAAGAATTATAACTGCCTTTGCAAAATGATCTTAAAATGAATGGAGTTCATACATGAAAATAAAATGTCATGTTTCATTCCATTATTCCAAATTGGTTTATAAATTAAAATATTTGTTAGACGTAATTCTCAGCAAATATCGGGATAGCCGAGAATTTGCTATTCTAAAATGTTTCGATATACCATAATCTAACTTTGATGTAATCTCAAGAATTTGTGTCATCTATATTTTGTATTACATTTTCTGTGCTGAAATGAAAATTGAGAACGAGTGATATTTCAAATTTCAAGAAATTAACAATGGTTTCTATGCAATTCGTGCTACAACCGCTTCCCGGAACTGATGAACAATTCATTGAAAGGTAAGAACTGCTGAAGAAAATATAAAAATATACGCTTTCTTGCATATGTACATACATAGGTACATATAGTATTGATCATCTGCACATGTTTCACATATGCATATACATGCGGGAAAAGACCGATATGCATATTTATAGGCAAAATCATAACTCAATAATACACCAGCAATAAAACAAATTAATATAAAACATACCATAGTGTATATACATATGCATGTGTACATCATTTTGGGTACGAACTGAACTTGCATTGCTGTGCACTTATGTTCGTATCGTATGTAACAGTAACACATTTTTATCTAAAAATTAGCATATGTATTTATAACGAATGAATATACATGTGTGAGCTTGCCATAATGTACTTATTTGTGAATAATATATTCTACATTTATTGAACACGTATGCATGTGTGAATGTTGCATACATTCAAAGCATTTCGGCACTCAACATACACAATTTGCTTGTAGTTAGACAATTGCGCCCCCATGCAAAAGTTGTGTATTTTCAATCGAATCCCCTTAAGCTAGTTTCAACTCTTATACAAATCAATCGGCATCCTATACCTGATAGTTCTATGGTTAAGATACATTTGTAACGATTAGTTGTGTACAAATTAAAAATTATCCATAGCTTTAAATAAATATACGTCCGGTTCAGCAACTTTTAAAAATAACAGTTTACCAAAATTTTTGTATTGCCTCCTCTTCAACTAATGCAGGAGATGTGCATCATCCAAGACTTGACCTTATACATATTTGGACATTTATGTTTTATGCTCAATTAACACATGCGATTTGCCCTTTCTTTGTATTACAATTTTGCAATTTTTTTTTTTTGACTTAAAATTTCATTAAATGTAAAGTGGTGTATGTAATGAACGCGAATGGTACTCACCCATTATTTGTTAATTTGATTTTAAAATAAGTTATTATATATTTTTAATTTAGAATACGAGAAGTCACGGATAAAGTAAACCGCTTCGGTTCCGGTACTCATAGGATATTTGAGCAATTGAAAATTCCAGTAAGGGAAGTGGTAATTGGACCTAATCATATAGGAGTTCTCTTGGAAGACGGAAAAGCGTTTCGGGTTGCCTTCTTAATCAATTCCGAAAAGCTTGATTTGACTAAATCGGACAATAAGTGGTATATATGCAAACTGCACATTTTTACGTACATGTTAATGATTTTTTCTGGTTTAAAGTACCCCATCTGGTGGAGTATCGGCAACAAATGCTCCAAAGGCACCAACATCATCTCGGGCTATGCCTCGTTCTCGGGCTCGACTTCTTCGTGCAACAGGGAGAACAAGCTCGAGTGGACAAGGATCTGGATCAAGAAGTACAGGTGTAATAATTGGAGGCAGTACATCGAGCCGACCGCTAGTAACAGTGCCAGCGACATATGTGCCTGAAGAACTTATATCTCAAGCAGAAGTCGTACTACAAGGAAAGAGCAGAAATCTCATTATTAGGGAGCTTCAGGTATTTAACTGAACCCCTTTATATATGGCAGATTTATCCCTATCCTTACAAAACCTTTATTTATAGCGCACAAGTCTTGATGTGAATTTAGCTGTAAATAATTTGCTTTCACGTGATGACGAAGAGGCCGAGGATACAGAAGAGGGAGCCGATAATTATGTTCCTGAAGACCTAATTTCATTATTGGATAATGGGTTTTCGGGTGATAACAATAGCGTCATTATTGATCCATCAGACGGACTTTTTTCGGAAGAAATTTTTAGTAATTATTCGAGTATAAGGAAGTAAGTTTTTTAAATAATATATACAAAATATTTAAACATGTCGCAGAACTAGAACCTAATGTAAATTCATATATCTTTTCGAATTTGGTTGCATAGGGTATGTACAACATCTTGTGCTCGTTCTGCATTATTGTTGATTTTTTTGTATAGGTTGTAAATTACGTTAAAGGCACTTTAAATTAAATGCTAAATCTTACACATATGATCACAATTTAAATTGTTTGCCTGTCACACTGCATGTTTTCCTTACTGCAACTTTAGTGAAAAAATATCTATTAAAATACAGAAAAAAATCAAAATGAGTTTTTCATATCCAATTCACAGGCTCATTTTCATATCGAATAGTAATTGTAACTGAAGTGGAATTTTAACGAAAGTGATTTCTGTGGCATCGCTAGTTTTTTATATAACAATATACTTACAAAGCTAACAAAAGTATTTTTCTCTTTTAGTCTTCTTTTTGACCGAATTCGCAGTGAACGAAGCAACGCAGGTTCATCTGCAGATAGTAATCAACCCAATCGGGCATCGACATCTTCTAGCGGCGTAATAGCAGGAAGTGGCAGCCTTTCAGCTCAAATATCATCTGCTAATGGTGATCGCGAAGCTTTCAGTCGATGGCGTGATCGTCAGTATTATGGACCACGACGATGGATTAGTAAAGACGATTATTCGTGGGATAAGGATACTGGTAAAGAAAAAAAACCATATGGGACTTAGATATAACTTTATGTTTCCAAATCCAATTTCTTAGATTCAAAAAAAAAGGAATCCAATACAATGCCATCGCCAATATGGATATCAGAAGAACTGCAACCATGGCCTGACAAAGTTTCAACACGTTTTAAGACTATTGGAGCATTGTATTCCGAATTTATTGCGCTCTCAGAAAGTGGAGAATTGCATCAGTGGCGTTGGTCTGACTTGGAGCCCTTCAAATCCGATGTGAGTTGGTTTTGTCTTCGATTCTTAAGCAAATAAACGAGAGGGTAGAGATGCTTAAGAATATACTGTAAAGTTTTACCACGCGCTTTTGCTATCATTTGATATTTAATTTGTGTAAAAATTAGAAAGATCGGGTGTCTGAGTCTGGAAATCTGAGTTCCTTGTTGATATTTTGTCTTAATATTAGAATTTTGTACATTTCTAACTTTTGAGTTTGGTGCAGATATCGTAAATAAACAATTTTTAATTTTTCGAGCTACGACATAGAAACTGGCTGCAACATAAAGACGGATATATTTTCCAAGTTTTTTCCTTGTAAAATTAAATTTAAAGTTTAAAAGATACTCATATTCAGCAAAAGTGACCTATACAGTTTCTAAGTCTTCTATTAAGTTGTAAAACGTTTAATGCTGTCGTTGTTTAATTATTTTAATAATATTTAGAATATATTATTGTCTGAAGATGTATTTTTATAACGTCAACTTCAGTAAAAAAGTTACTATATCCAACCATATAAATTACTTTATTTAAATAGTTTAGTTTATTTAATTAGTTTTATATCATATAAATATTTGAATTTTAATTTTTAATTTTGTATTTAGACGGACAATATATATCATCCGAAGACCTTGGCACTCAACATAACAGAAAAAGTACAGCTAATATCAGCAAATTTTATTAGATGCTCTGTTGTAACTGAGTCAAATCGTGTTGCCACTTGGATGGATGAACAACTGGGATACCTCGGAGTTAAATTGGAGCATACCGCTACAGCTTTTAATGAGTTTAACATCGACCCAATTGCAACAATACATGTTTGTTCTTTATATACAGCTGTTCGAACTGATAATAACAATATCTATTGGTGGGGTGTTCTACCATTCGATCAACGCCGCTACTTGTGGGATAAGTTTCGAACAAAAACCAAGAAACCTTTTAAAATGGTAGTTGCAGACATTAACGTTGGATCACAAGTTATAATGAAGAAGTGTCCTATTTTCCAAACTGGATCAATCGGTTTTACCTGTACCAATGGTGTACCCAAAGTTGGACAGCTCTTAAACTCTGTGTGGGATTTCTCGGACGTTTGCCGTATGAAAATCTTAAATATCGGAACAAATTCAGTTTCAGATAAAAGCCAGGCTACAGGAACAATTTCAAATACCCTTACTAACATTACTGATAAGGATATCTCCAAAACAACACCTGTGCAAGCAACAAGTTCAACCAAAAGTGGACAAACTAGTTCGACTAGTAAAGAATCGACAGATCGTATTGATATGCCTCCACCACCTTCTCCTGCGTCCAGTACTTGCAGTGATACCGGAAGTGTTACTTCGCATAAACGCACTAAAAGGATGACAACTAAAGAAGATAGTAATAATTGTCAGGAGGGTAGAAAAGATGAGGAACTGTGGCAGCTTAAGGATGTTGTCTTCGTAGAGGATAAAGTGGGACCGATCGGAAAAGTTCTTAAAGTCGATGGAGACTATGTGGCTGTCCGATTTCCGCCATTAAATTGCGTTAGCAGTGGCACCGGATTGGGCACTAAAGATGAAGGAAAAGAAGATGACTGGCAACAGTGTCGTCTATTGCGACGCGAAGATGTCCAAGTTTTTCGAACGGCCATCTCGTCGCGTGGACCAGATTGGCTTCAAAAGCAGCCCAAGAAAATAAATATTGGCGCTGATCCGGCAAACGGCCAGCTTTTAACAATAGCTGTAGATACGCGTGGCATTCATGTGATTAAAAAAGTGTTTGGGAAAATACATTACAGCCTTTATAACTTGTACAACAGCAAGCAGGAACAAAACTGTCAATTTCCCACAGACTGTGTGTCATTTATTGGTGCCTCCTCTAACAACATAACAATGGCCTGCAACAATGATTGCAGTGGAAATAGCAGTACGATTGTGCTTCAGGATGGCAATGGAGCGCTTTATCCACTGGCAAAGGACTGTATTGGCGCCATTAAAGATCCGCAGTGGTTTGATTTGCCACCGGTTAAATCAGTTACCATGGCCACAATATCACTACCATCCTCAGCATCTTGCATCAATCTCAAATCAAAGGTTTGCATGACTGCCTTGCTTTTTGAAACGCAGAAGCTAATGCCACATATTCTGCGTTGTGATGTAAAAAACTGCATTGCTCTGCTGATGCGTCTCGAGAAAGAGGACCGCAAAGACACTGTTTCCGTTGTTGAAGAGCGCAGCGATGGTAACCGAAACATATTCCATGCTTGTGTTGTAATGTGTGCCCCAACATCCAACAAGGATTCACAACACTCGCCAGAATTAAGCAGCAGTAGCTCAGAGAAAAAAACAATTGCTTCAGGGGTTTCTTTGCCAAGAACAGGAACAGGCTTGTCATATGGCGGCAGCGCATTTGCTGGCAATGGGAGCGGCTTTAGCGAGAGCTCCAGTTTTTCGACAGTAACGGCCGGCGTCAGTTCATCATCGTCAACGTCTGCAACATTAACCAGGGAAAATCGAATTAGTCTTCGGGACATGATGCATCGACTTATTAACACGGAGCAATCAACTGAGCAAAATAATCAGCCAGCGACGATGAGCGCAGGCGAAGATCATGCATATATGCCATTGCCATGGTCATTGGAATCGGGAGTGGCGTCTAGCAATCTTAGTGCTAGCGGAGCTCAAAATGATGCTGAAATAACCGATGAAGATGTTTCAAAATCACTTCCATCGTCGTCCCAAAACATTGGTGTTTCAAATAGCAAAATGGGAACTCCAAATTATACATTCGACTTAACGCAACGCCGTGAACACGCTATTCTCATTCTTCAACATATGTGTGCCAGCGCTGCGATGCGTCCTTATCTTTTCCAGATGCTTAGCGCAAAGGATGCTCAGGGTCAGACAGCATTCATGCTGTCCGTTTCATGCCGTGCTTACGAGGCTGGTATTATACTACTGAGCACTATACTCAGTGTCTCTGATCAAGACACACATCTAAAGGATGCAATGATATTCCCGAGTGGCTCACCAGCTGACCAATCGCCTTTGCATGTCATCTGCTTCAACGACACTTGCTCGTTTACTTGGACAGGCGCCGATCATATAAACCAAAACATTTTTGAATGTAAAACTTGCGGCTTAACTGGCTCACTCTGCTGCTGCACCGAATGCGCTCGAGTCTGCCACAAGGGGCACGACTGCAAGCTGAAACGCACTGCACCAACAGCTTACTGCGATTGCTGGGAGAAATGTAAATGCAAGGCACTGATTGCCGGAAATCTTACCAAGCGTTTTGCGTTACTATGCAAACTTGTTTCGAGCACTGATTTGGTTACAAAATTCAACTCAAAAGGTGAATCCATATTGCTATTCCTTATACAGACTGTGGGCCGTCAGATAGTGGAGCAAAGACAATACCGATTTAGTGTAAGGGTTCGGAATGTGAGTAATAATACTGGAAGTGCCAATGGGAGCAATACTGTTATAACCAATCGAAAACCGTCATCTCTAGACATCGATAGCGATATGCCAGACCACGATCTTGAGCCACCCAAATTTGCAAGAAAAGCGCTTGAGCGCCTTTTAATTGACTGGCAAGCGGTGCGTTCAATGATAATGAGCGGTGCAGAAAGAAATGAATCTAATGCAAACTTCCATGGAAACCCCTGTGACGGTAACTCTGAAAGCTTTAACGTTTTTATGCAATCCCAACATGGCTCAACACTGATCGACAAGTTTACACATAGCTTGATAGTGAAATGTACAAGCGATCATTTGGATACTCTATTGCTGACACTGGTGCGCGAGTTGCAAAACTTTCTTGTTGTTGATCGATGCAAGGAGGCTGAGGAGGTTGCGCGTCGTTTCGTGCGGTCTGTAGCTCGAGTGTTTGTTATTTTCAATTTAGAAAAACAACCAAATCCCGATAAGCGCAAAAGTCACACATCTTGCAACAAATATGTGCAAAGCTGTGTTAAGGTCTTTCAAACATTGCACAAAATTTCGATTGAAGAACTGTGCGAGGTCTCTGAGGCCCTCATTGCTCCAGTTAGGCTCGGGGTTGTGCGACCAACCGCTCCGTTTACAATGTCTTCATCTAATTTGGATGTGAGTTGCTTATACATTGCGATCTTACTGTCAGTTATAATGTAACTCGTTAAATATTTTAGAATTCTGATGACTTGTTCAGCGTTGAGCCGCTGACGCCATCCAATGTTGAGTCAACTGCCGAGCAGATTGTAGTGCATGATGCTATTAATGTTCAAAGCAGTAGCTTCAATGTACAACAAAACTATGATGTTGTTGCAATGGACAGTAAGTATAATTTTAATGAGTAAACAATGTGTCTTTAATTATCCATGTAATTTTAGCTTTGAGAGATCCTTCGGAATCGGAAGAGATTCCCAATCGAGATTCAAACTTAAGTAGTCATGACGAGGACATGATTGAGAGCCAGCGAAATGAAGAAGGCATGCAGGATGACGAAAGTGACAACGATTTCACTTTTAATGACGCTGAAACCGAGTCAGATTCGGACGACAACCAGAGCAATCAAGATGCACAAAGAAGCGTTCAACCAGGTGCCACTGTCGGTTCAGAAACAGGTAAATCACAATGTTCTAATAATTTGCTAAAGTATGTAAGAATATATAAAATTTTGTTGTGTTATATTATACTACTTTACAAATTATATTTTTAGATATTGGAGTTCTCTTTCTGGAGGATGAATCTGGTGATTCTTCCGCTCAGGAGGAAGATGGGTCTGAAGATGGCGAATCGGATGACCAGTCTGATGAATTTAGTTTTAACGATCAGCAACTCGAGCGCCGCAACGTCAACGTTAACTCGCGCAATGATCTCACTCCTCAAACAATGCAATGGGCAATCAGAAGCCGAGATAATGCTCGATCGTCTGTTCGGGTCCCAACTGGTTCCAATTTAGTTTTCATTGATCCTATGGCATTGCGTCGATCTGCTGTTCCAGCCAATACTGCGGTAAATACAACGTCCGCCGAGTCTCACACAATGGCAACCACCGCTAGCAATTTAGGCCGAGCTTTTGGTATTACGATTAGGCAAATATCCGAGCTATTAGCTATTATGACATACAACGTAAGCAATGATATTGAAACCGCATTGAAAATACCAATTGAGAAAGCCGTTGCAGTTCAAGTAAGTGTCTAAAATGATCGACTACCCATATTTTCTTAATCATTTTTATTGCTTGTGAATTGTGAAAGGCGTTTGTTGAGCAACGCTTGAAGCCAACATGGGACTGGATGTTTACTGTAATGGACGGAACAGAGGCGCAACTGAAATTTGGTGCTTATTTGACGAACTACACTGATCCAAATCATCCATTGCACCCTCTAAACTTAAGTGCACAAGCTACCACAAGCCAATCAACTTCGACTTCTTCAACTGTGGGCGGTAATGTAATCGGTACGACCAAATTTAACTTATGTCTAAATATTATACTGATATTAATGAAATTATTAGGTTCAAGTTCTCGAAGGGATTTTTTTACATATTGTCTTTCCTTGATGCGCGCTCACACTTCTGAGCATAGGGATGCGCTGCCAGTATTGGATATAACTGCGTTGCGCCACATGGCATACGTCCTGGATGCATTCGTTTACTATATGCGCAATGACTCAAGCTTCTACGACAGGAACGATTCTATTGCTGGACGTGTTAACAATTTGTCGAACTGCATCGAAAACGATGATACAGACGACGAGTTAAGCAACATTGAGGAGTCTAATATCGATAGGCCATATTCTTCGAGCTCTTCGCCCAATGTTAACATGCGAAAATATACTTTCTTTACTCGATCTGATTCAACTTTGAGTTTGGGCTGCTCGGCGCCGGAAGGGTTTGATTTACCACTTGATATGGCCATGCCACTGGCGGACAAACCGCACCTTCTACAACCAAGCTCAAAGCGACAGGACCTTTTTGCGAATCTTCCTTTGCATGTTGTCCCACCTGTCAAAAGCAACACAGCCAAAAGAAAAATGTCGAACCAAGGATCTATAGACCAACCTCCGACAAGGTTAGGATTCTCCAATTTTATGAAAATTGAAAATGACATTGGTGTAAGCCAGCATACGCCGGATCAGGAAATTAACGCAGAAGCACTCGCACCGAAAGAAGACAGCAGCCTATATAAAGACGACGACACACCTGATTCCAATATTTATGTTCAACTAAAGAAAAAACAATGCTTAGATGATTCAAAATTGCATAAGGGAGTTGAAGGTAAATCGTATATGTTTAATATATTGAACTTTGTATTTACTAACACAATTCAATTATTCTCAATGTATATATTTCATTATATATGAATATATATCAACAAAGAGATGAATTCTTTGTATATACGATTTTGGATGAATTGACCATTGGTTTAACAATTAAGACTTTTGACCGCCGCCCTAACTGCTTTTTAATACATCTTTATTAATTTCAATATTGCACGCACCATTTTTAATTAGCTGCTTATCCTGATTCTCGTGTTGTATTACACATATAATAATGCAAATAACTACGTCTATGATATAAAAACATAGTTTTTCCTATGCAAATATATGTTCATATTATTGAATGTAAATGAATGTATGTATATGGTTGTTATAATAGAATTGAACTATATGAAAAATAGACATTCACGTTTGTATATCTTAAATATATGAGTTGGATTTTGTTGCGATTAATTAACAAAAAAAGCTATATTTACAAGATATTAATCTTAAAATGTACGATTATTGTAACAGGCAATCACTTTACTGAAGACAATGCAGATGCCGTTGATGTACACATGATTGATGATACGCCGGAAACTAGTAGAAAGTCGGATATCTTAGTTACAACTCGACCAGAGGTGATCATTGCTCCAAACAAAAGCATATTGCGAATTGGAACTAGGGATGATTTGGCCACTTTGGAGAACTCCTTATCAGAATCTTTACAAAGCTCTTTATCAGCAGTTCGTAGCGTTATTGTACGAGCTGGTGCATCCAGTTTTAGATTAGAATCAAATGACAGAAGCTTGCCCGAATGCAAAAATTCATCTGCCAGCACATCACATGCATCACACCTTACGTGCGATTACAGTCGCGAAAAGACATCCCATTCAGTAGTATTTCCGGTTCGTGGTTCTTTGTTCTACAAGAGCAGTTCTTCAGAACTGCCATCGTGGAATTTTTTGCTGAGTCGTTGGAAATTGGCTCTTGATCTTTTTGGACGAGTTTTTGTGGATGATGTTGGTATGGAACACGGATCTGTATTGCCTGAATTGAGAGGCTTTCCTATTAAGGAAATGCGCTTTAGGCGGCATATGGAAAAGCTTCGTACCGGGCAACAGCGGGACTTGGTTCTTTGTAAGCTTGAGCGAAACCGCGAGAGTTTAATAATCCAAACCTTTAAGGAGTTAAATGCTCAATTCGGCAATCAAAATCGTAGAGCTCAACCGCCGATTACATTCAACAGAGTTAAGGTGACATTTAAAGATGAACCAGGTGAAGGGTCGGGCGTGGCGCGTAGTTTTTATACTTCCATTTCGGAAGCGTTGTTGGCAAGTGCAAAAATGCCTAACTTGGATTCAGTGCAGGCGGGTGGTACACATAGTAAATACGGTGTACCATTCGCGAGTATACTGCGCAGTAGAACCGTGTCCGGCTCTAGTCGCGATCCGCCCACATTACAGAGGCGTGGAACAGGCAGCAAAATATTATGGCGTACGGCTCGGGAGCGAAAAGCATTAAATGCCGATGCAAGACCATACACCCCAACTACCACTGCAGGTAAGTAATAAACGAATAAGAATGAGCCTCTAATCTATAATTAACATCTATTCAACGTCAATACAGATATTTCTGCTACAGAAACGTCAAACGATAATTTGTCTGTCCACCTACAACAGCTTGGAGAGCGCCTATACCCTAAGGTGAGTAAATCTTTTGAACGCATCTACTTCAGGTCAAAAATAAACAAATGTATATTTCTAACAGATTCACTCAATCAATTCATCGCACGCATCGAAGATAACGGGCATGCTTCTTGAAATACCCACTCCTCAACTTCTGTCTGTACTGTCCTCGGATGAAACTCTTAGACAAAAAGTTAATGAGGCAGTTGAAATAATTAATTTTAAGCAAAATCAACAAAAAAAAATGCCGTCTGCGACGCTTGCTGAACCTATTGATGATGATAATGAGCCATTATTTTACTCTCCGGGTAAACGTGGCTTTTATACTCCACGACAAGGGCTTGCGTCTTTTGAACGTATCAACGCATTTAGAAACATTGGCAGGTTAGACCAGAATTATTTACGAAAGATAAACAAAATACAGATTCGTAATGCTTTTTAATTTGTTTCTTAAGACTAATTGGACTCTGCCTCTTGCAAAACGAATTGCTCCCGTTGTTCCTCCAAAGACATGTATTGAAGTACATGCTTGGTAGAAAAATCAAATTTCATGATTTAGCTTTTTTTGATCCTGCGTTGTATGAATCGTTTAGACAAATCATACAAAATGCTCAAACAAAAGAAGGTGAAGAGACCATTAACCGAATGGAGTTGAGCTTTGTGTAAGTGTGTATCATTCAGTAACATGTTTAATATATAAATTTATATTTATCCTCCACTAAAGAATTGATTTGATGAAAGAAGAAGGATGTGGGAATCGCGAATTGATTCCAGGCGGACGCGATGTTCCCGTAACGTCAGCTAATATATTCGAATATATAAGGCGTTATACTGAGTATAGACTTATAAAATCACAAGAAAAGGCTCTCGAGGTAATAATAATTAATTATATTATGTTCTAAGATGCTCATATGGTTGTATGTTTATGCAGGCTTTAAAAGATGGTATATTTGACGTATTACCAGACAACTGCATGAACAGCCTGACCGCTGAAGATTTACGTTTGCTTTTGAATGGTGTTGGTGATATCAATGTTTCCACACTGATTTCCTATACGACTTTTAACGACGAATCCAGTGAGGGACCTGACAAACTTCTCAAATTTAAAAGATGGTTTTGGAGTTTTGTCGAAAAAATGAATACGTTGGAGCGCCAGGATTTGGTAAGTATTATTTTGATATAACTTATCTTATTGTTTTAACAATATGTTCTTTTTAGTTATATTTTTGGACAGGGTCACCAGCCTTGCCAGCTTCGGAGGAAGGATTTCAGCCCCTCCCGTCTGTTACCATACGACCTGCGGATGACTCTCATCTTCCTACTGCAAATACTTGTATATCTCGGCTGTACATCCCTCTTTATTCTAGCAAATCAATTTTACGTAGTAAAATGCTGATGGCCATTAAAGCCAAAAACTTTGGATTCGTTTGAGCAAATAACTAGTAATTTCTGGTTGGATAATGTCGTATATTTGCTGAATACGAATTTTTATTATGTGAAATTCTGAATTATGACTTCCAAATTTGTAACCAAAATTTTTATTTATATCCATTCCTTGTTTTTGGATTTGACTTTATAACTAATGAAATTGTTTAAAGATATTCTATAAAAAACGAAATCAAAAGAACATTCACTTTTTGCAATAATTCGATTGGATGAAAAACACTAAGGATGTGTCGAAACAAACAAAGATTAAGATGTAGTCGTTGCATTAGGGCAAGTTTGCGTTTATTATTAAATTTATTTAAATGTAGGACATGTAATAAACTACAATATATAAATATGTATATTAACCATGGAATAAAAACTATATTGGTAATCACAATTGAAACAAATTTGAGATATGGCTATAATCATTTAATAGAGGGTCACATATGTTTAATGCAGAATTTTTTACCATGGTTTTTGTTGTATGCAAATTTCGAATTTTTAGATTGGATTTGTATTTGTTTTATTTTTATAAATCCTAACTTTTTGGTGTACCGGGATAACTAAAGCACATTCAGGCGGATGTGAATAATCGATGACGATCTTGGTATAATGTGGAAAGCGGAGACGAGTTATTGTAATTAAAAGTAACAAGATTTAACACGCTCTTGAATTTTATTTTGTAATTTGCACAATTTTATTGCATAAATTAGGCACGAACTAGATGTGTAAAATAAATTTTCATTACAACGGGATAAAAAATCATCAGAAATCCATTAAAAAGAAACTTCTTTTATATTTAGGCTGCACAAATAGCCTCCGAAGTGCAGTTATATACACTTATTTTTTATTTGGTATGACTTTGACAGTCCGTTGTATTTCCAGTATAAAAAATTCCATTTTTCTCTCTCTTTATTTTAAGCGAAGGCGACCTTGATTTAAAAAATAGTAAATTGCGAAAGCTATGCGACTGACCAAACTGCAGACGGCTGCTGATCAACGGAGCAAAGAGCCAAGCGTAAAGACAAATTCAATTTAAAATAAAAATTTTAATGTTTGTTGCTGCCAAACAAACGCTATGCAAAACATGAATGTACAAGAAACCCGCATTAAAAACATTTATGAAAGGTCGAATGGAAAATTTATTTAAATTTAAATTATCGGTGTCAGGTTTCTTTTTCTTGAGCTAGTATGAAAATTATAACTCCCTTTATGATATTCGAGGTTTCCATTATAGTAGGCGTGTGAACTCAAAGATTTTAAAGCAATCTGTTAAAAGACTTAGTACTTATTACACAATCAATAATATTTGTATACATTTCTTAGTCATAAGCACGAGAAAAGAATAATTTAATCAAGATGTTGCGCATACCAGGTATGCCCCTCCTGCCTGGGACGCTCTTTCGCGATGTGAGTACTGATTGGCTTATTTTTTTTTATAAATAAATAAAAATATATGTCCATGCATATGTTTTGTACTCCTTTTAATAGGTCAATAAAGTTCACTATCCAAAATCTCAAAGGTTGCTCAATTTTCGTGGCATATCGATGTTAAGTGATTGTCAACTGGCGATACCCGATCATAAAGCCGGCGTTGTCATCGACATTGCCTGTCCGCCAGCGAATGCACTTGCGTTATATCCACCAAAAACGGGCCCACGTCTACCACCCTGGCTTGCCTACGACAAAAAGGTGCTCTTTTTTCGCGCCTATTTAAAGCAGACTCTGCAGGAGAACTTTCATGCACCGTATATGGTGCGGCATTTTAAGGTCTATTACTATCTGGAGGATGGAACTCTTGAAATATACGAGCCGCGGGTTGAGAACTCGGGTGTTATGCAGGGGTGTATTTTGCATCGGCAGCGTGTCCCCAAGCCATCGCCATGCGAAAACGAATTTATATCGATCATTGATCTTAATGTTGATTGTACTGTGCAGATCTACGATCGTAACTATCACTTTGTCGACTGTGATCGCTTTACACGCGATTTTCTCAACAAACGTGGCATTGTGGTTCCAGATCCTGTGATGGCTGCAATGTAAGTGCACAAAATAGAGTGAGTGAAGTAAAAAATATACTTTGTAATTCCCTCAGCGATCCTGCCGCAGCGGTGAGTAAACGTGGACAAAACCGACGCAGCAATTCAACCGAGAAGCGACATTCTTTTTCCCAGTTCCTGAAGTATGATCGACAGATACTGAAGTTTCAGGCATACTGGGATGATCGCACCGACATGGGCGATGTGCGCAAGCTCGAGGTGTGCTATTATCTAGCCGACGATACTATCGAGGTGAAGGAGGCTCACATAACGAACTCGGGACGCGATGGGCCCACAGTCTTCCTCAAACGGGGACGCTTGCAACGCGTAAGTAAAAAAATTATAGTGTTACTTGAATGACTTTGAAGGTAAGTACCCCATTTGCCCGATATACAGGAATATGATGGAATGTCGATGCTGGGTCAGCAAACACCGAAAACCTTGCTTAATGTGTTGGGAACAGCGCGGAATGTGCGCTACTGCGTCGATCCTTTGAATATAGGTAGCAAAGAGATATTGTATTACAGCCAACGGGATCTGCAGATCGGAACCGTGATCAATGTATATGGTCGTGCTGTGGTTATCACCGACATGGATCCATTTACAAAGCAATACTATCGCGATCACTATGGGATAGAGAACTTTACGTCTATTGCGGTGCCAACAAGATCGGATGTTTGCAAGTCATATGACAAGTCGAGCCGGGTGCTGCCACCGTTCAATGGCTGGGGCAGTTTTGAGGACTCCGCCGGTAATTGTGTGTCCATTGTGGGCAAACGTCCTAAAACTGATTTCAGGAAATTTATCAAATTTGATCGCTACGTTTTGCGTTTTGGTGCCAAAATGTTGTCCACAATAAGAGAAAACTGCGAACGGATCTTTGTGATTAGCTATTATCTCAGCGATGATACGTTGCAGGTGCAGGAGATAGCGGTGCGAAATTCAGGATTCCTTGGCGGTGTTTTCATGAAAAGGGATCGCGTCCTTATTCCCGGCCAGGAAACATTCAGCTGCAAGCAGCGGGAATATTATAAGCCCTGTAACTTCTTCATTGGTGGCACAATGGTTTTCAGAGACCATATATTTTATTTGGCTTCGGCTGATGAGTTCACTTTGATGTATATGGAGCATCATACGGAACAGTTTCCACATTGCGATATAGAAAAGATTTTGGAAAAATTGCGCAAATCCCTAGAGCCTCATATAACACAATTTATCACATCTTGTGTCCCTGACTGCACTGAACTGGAACAAAATATGGAAAAGAGCACCGTGTTTGTGTCCTTTGAGAGTCTGAAGAGTTCTTTGGTTGCCATCATGGGAAATACAATCATTGATCATGAGATCATCTCACTCTGCCGTCATTTCTCTGGGGAGCAGGCTCCGCCAAATGCTTGCTCCAGGGATAAAGTGCGTGCCTTTGCTCATTTGGAGATCAAGCGTTCGCTATGGAATGGTAGAGATGAACTGATGGAGCATTTTCATCACATCAATCCCACAAATAAACCGTTTCTGCCGGAGAATCAAGTGCGTTCATCTTTGAGGGGATTCCGCATGCCCTTTTCATTGGAGCTAATCGATAATATATTGTCTGTGTTGAATCGCAATGACTGTGACGATATCGAGGTCTGTGATCTGATGAACTTCATTGATGTATCTTGTACCAAAGGCTGCGATATGCCCCCCCTCAATTACGCATTTGAACTCTGTCCCAAATTACCCTTCCAGTACAAAGGACGCGTCGTCAACTTTGGGTGCTTTATTAAAGCACTCGGTTGTACCCGTAATCTGCCCAGTCACAATCCGCAAGCGATAAATATGATTGGAGATGCTAGAATTCTGCCACCATCATCTGCAGTCAATTGCTAAACACGCATCGATGATTAATTGTTTTAAGAGTTTCACATGATTAGTTTTTAAAATTCGTTAATTCAAAATTTCATGTACAATTTCGGAAAAGCAAGTTATTGACAACATTATGTAACGGCGTAAGCAGATATTGATGGTCTATTCGGCTCATTTATTTTCAAAGTTTAAGACTCCTTTACAGAAAAACCGGTACGGATAGGTTGATAATTTAAGACATCTTACATTGTCCGCAGCACGCTCTATAATGTACATACTGAGGCATTATTGAACAATTGCAGTTGCGCCAGTGTAGCATTTTGAAATCAATTTTAAATGCAAATTAAATTTCTGTCTAAAATAAGGCGAATGGTATATCAAAATTTTCATTCTTATAGCTAGTTTAAATATTTAAATATTGTATTTTTTTGTTTTGTTCTAGAAAAAAAAACCATTTAAATTCCTTTAAAGATTTTTTTGTTATTTCAAGTGCCATGCTTTATATACGTAATGGTACAATAAAGAAGTTTAACAAAGAAATGGAGAGTGTTTCAGTTGAGCTTAAGTGTTTGTGAAATTGTCTGATACTAGATCATGGAAACAGTTGTGCAAAGAAATATTTTGAAGTTACAATGAAATTGAGGAGTCTAATGTCTCCAAGAGTATGGGTTTTATTTGCTGCCATTTGTGTTAAGTGGAGAATATCACATAAATTATTTGTTGCAAACGACAAAAGTAGAATTAGTTCGCTGCAAGATGTCAAATCGAAAACGTATAAGTAAAATTTGTAAAAACGCACAAAAAAAATAATAATTAGATTGCAACAATCGGGAGTAACCGACAACGAAATACTCTGATACCATAAGGAATAACATCTGATAACAGGTGCCAAAAAATGCTGATTAATTGCTGTTGCTAAGAATGGGCTTGTCTGCAAGAACTATTGGATAAACTTCCTAACAATTTTCTTTCAAAATATTGTAGTTTTTAAATTACGGATTATGGATTTTTTTTAAATTTTGGAATGCAGAATTTAGCGTAGATGAACAAACCTATAGAGAAGGTTTCTAGTAATCATCCTTTCAAGTTTGGTACCTATATCTTTAAAATTGTGGAATATATGCTTTTACAAATTTGTTTTCCGGATATTTGAAAAGTGTTATCAGTGCTATACTTTTAAGATTTGGTGACTCTATAGACGGAGGGCTTTTGGATGACGGAGGCGAGCGTATCATATACCAAAACCTTACAAATCAAGTTTGGTGTTAAGTTAAGTTGGTGTTAAGTTAAGATTGCGAAGATTTGTCGATTTTATTGATTTCCCTACCCCCTATACTAGATACGGATGTAGGCCTCTAATTGGTACACTAAAGTTATTTGTACAGGCAGACAGGCAGAACGACGGACTCTGAACAAAACCTATGTAATATGAGACATTAATCTTGAAGTCCTCTTTTATACCAAGCACACTTTTAATTTCCTACCTGTCACCGGTTGGTTGGTGATGCCAGAAATAATAAATTATATATATATTAAAATAAATAATATTAAATTAATATATAAACCATATTCATTTAGAAGATATAAGAACACACTTAGAAAATATTAGAAAATTTCGTTAATTCATAACTCTCAATTAAGGTTAATTAATATGACTATAAAATAAATGAAATAAAAATTATGCTAACTGGATAGTGAAAGTTAAGTTATTTGGTAAAAATCCAAATAGTGTTTGAATCGACGGTTGCACGTACGAAAGAAACAGAAAATCACGTCGCAAGTCTGCAACACTCTATGCATACGTAAGTGAATTCGAAAACGAGCAACATTGTAGGAATTGTTAAAGAAAACCAGAAAAATCGGCTATAATTACTAATGTGTGCATGGTCGACCCTTAACTTTTACATGAGAGGCTTAAAACATACTACTTGGCATACACACAGTTCATTTGTGTTTCGGTAATAGTCTCAAACAAATGATAGACATCCGTAGAAAAATGAAAATACATTTGATAACCGTTTTCGTGTGTGGGTACATTGCGGTGTGCACCTGTTCACCGGACCTGTCTTTACCGACGGATACATATGTGAACGCCTTGCAAAATTCACATAATAGTATTGACTATGGTGCGTGAATCTAAATTTTGACACTCCGTCATAAAGTTAAAGTTTACAAAAATAAGAAGTGCAGTTGTCAAACGTATTTATATACCCTAAGTGATCTTTAAAATCTCTTGAGCAGTGATAATCACATTATTTTGATTCTTACACCATAATATAGAATAACATATTATGTGACAAAGGATATTTTATTTAATTAATTAATTAATTTTAGTTAGTTCAAAATAGTTTGCAAAATATGCTGAATGCATTTTCATTTTATTAAATTATAATTTTTTACAAACTATTATGCCTTGAATAGGTATTCGCCATTAAATTGATACCTTCAGTAGAAAATTATTTTACTTCAATATGCTCTAAGCCGTGTTATTTTCAGATCCCTGAATAAATATGATTATTTTATATGTACATTATGTGTGTATTTATAGTATTTTTTATAATTGAAAATGTGTTAATTTGGTAAAGAATAGTTTCTTGTTAAGAACTGCATGTAATGTTTGTGGGTAATATTATTAATTTACGATAATGTATAATTTCTATTAGCTGTTTTAGTTGTACGTCTTATGATAATCGGTTGTAATATACATGAGGTGCACTAACATAAAAGGTTATGACCCAAATATCTATACCCTTTTTAAATTTTATTATAAAAAGTATATATTTTCATAGTAGGGATGCTGCTGGTGCGATTTGTCATCATTATTTTATACTTGTGGTTAGTTGGCAGACATTAAATATGAATGTTTTACAGCTGATTTTTAGGAAGTGCTAATTTAATATAAATAGAATATGTTTAGCTGGTTTGTTTTAATATTTTGCACCATTATTATATCACAATAAATATGCGTCTATTTTATCTATTGTGATTTTATACTCAATTAGATGCTAATGGAGGAGGCTATCAATACAAACCACCACAAGATAATAGCTATTTACCACCAGATAATAGCTATTTACCGCCTGCTACGTCGCTACCGCCACCAGGTCCTGTATACGGTTCTCCACCACTGCCATATATCGCCCAACCACCAGTGTTTTTTAGACCATCTTATCCAACACCATATCATACACATGATTCGTTCTTGCATAAGCTTAAATCTAAATTAAGTCTCTTAACAATTGGAAAGTTAATTCTAAAGCTATTGATATTTAAAAAAATAGTTAAATTTATAGGAATAATTTGTTTGCTTCTTGTTTTACCCAAACTAAAGAATATGTTTCACAATAGCATGCCCATGGAGGACGACGGAATGAGCAGCAAAATTGTGCAGACTGATCAAGGTACTTCTGGTGAAATACACATATATGACTAAAGTTTAACGCTCTTATATTCGATTTCCAGATCAATTACAAACGCAAATAAATGAGGTTTATGAGTTTATAATAAACTCCATTCAATACTTCGATGAGAACATACCTAAAATGTAATTTTTAAAATTTATAACAATTTACATTTTTTTTTACTATATGCAAAAGTATTATTTATTTGTATTTATAAAATTGAATAATTATTAAAAAAAATAAATATTTCTATAAATATATTTTTTTATGTATATGCTGGGTTAGTTGTCTAATAAAAAAATGCTTGTTGGTTGTCTAAAATAGTTAATATCAAAAATGTATTTTTGTTTACTGACTCAGACTTTTACTTACAAAGATAGGTAAATTTTGTTTGCGAGCAAATACTGTAAAAGTATTTGTTTTTAAATTTGAAATACAAAATACTTCTGAGCAGGTGGACTTCGGTCAGCCCGGACTGCGGCAAGATAGCAATTGTTTCTTTTTGAAATTATACTGATTCTTTTGTTGTTTTTTTATTGTAGGTAAATAAAACATTAGTAAGTTGAAAAAATATGTATTTTGGATTCCTTGTTTTTATAAGCAATTTATATTAATACTTGTACTTAAACTCCATACGAAACAAATATTGAATATTAACCTGTGCAATATCATACACGATATACTCGTTATACAGCAGCGAAGACTTTAAGTTTTCATTGGTCACAGGGTTTCCAAGTGGAATTTCTACACCATCATCCCTTAAATGTGAGTCTTTTGGATCTGGCATCGTGCGGCCGCGGCCAAAGCAGCTATGTTTCCCTTTTGGTAACTTTTCCACATATTTAGCGGTTGTACATTCCATCATGTCACCCAAGGCCACTTCAGACAATAACATTATTCCTGTAGAATTTTGCTGACTGGTACAACAATAATTTGCTGATTTAGACACCATATCCGCAAAATAAATACCTTTGCCGAACATGTACCCAGTTGGTGGAGCTTCAGGCGGAGCAATTTTCAAGCCATGTGACAATATTCCCACAAAGTTTGTTAGTCGAGAACCGTGCCACAGCAATTTACGATTATGCAGTTTCTTGAATGGCTTAAAACGCCGAGCTTCACCTTGACGGGCAACCTTATACACGTCTACAACTTTAAGCTCATATGAACTATGTGTAGATGCATGTGTATTTTGCACATATCTGTTTAAAATTACAAATTCGTCACTGTTTTTGTCTAATGGTTGTATATGTGTTTTTAACTGCTCATAATGTTTATCCAACGGATTGATGTCCTCCATAATATCCTCTCTCTTAATTAAATTGTAGGCAATTTCAATCTCTGACAGCGAATCCAGCATTTGACGTAAACTTTCGACCTGTTCTACTGTGTCAATCAAAGGCGGCGCATGGACTCCAAAGCAGTGAGGAATTAATGTGTAGAATCGATTACTGGCATCAATAAATCCAGAGTTACTGCCATGTGTCTGTATTAAATTATATATTTCCGTAACAACCGAGTAGGCTGACTGAATTTGTTTCAAGCTCAGTTTTCCCAATGGCATTTTTTCCATATCTATGTGAAATTCCATCATAGTTTTTTTCATGGATTCGACATCAAATATAAGCTTTATTAGGCTTTGAAGCGATGGTTCAAGTTTAGAATTAATATTTTCATTTCCGGTGTTTTTCATTACAGTATCATCTTCATATTGAATGTCGATTGGATACATGCGACCCGGAATTTTCACAAAATTATTTCCGTTTTCAAAACCATTTCCTGTTTTTTCATAATATACGGTACAAAAACATTTAATAGCCTCTGTTACATTTTGAAAATCCTCCACCTTTGAACCTCCAATAGTCGTGCCAATACGGCCCCAAGAGCGGAAAATCCAAAACCTGTAACATTTAAATTGCATATACTATTGTGCTGAGTTTGATTATATGATGCCTATTATAGACGTACTTATTCTTATTATCGGCTTCCAAAAGTTGCAATTTATAATATGAATTTTTATTGCGCTGTATGTCTGTTAAGCCCAGTACAACATTATACTTATCGTCGCCTTTGACATACACATGAGCTATATCCTCCAGCCCACTATCAGGATCCACAGCAAGTCCATTCTTTACCTTAAGAGTCACGGACTTTGGCACAGATTTTGTGTAGATACTTTTCGATTTAGAACTCTTTAATTCTTCTTGAGGTAGACGGGCTGATGGGTCTGTACCCCAGTCGCAAAGAGTCATACTACTTATGAAATTAAGTGCGCCAGTGCCATCTGATTCAACAGAATCGAGATACCTCTCAGGAATTATATGTATACCAAGCTCTTTAGCTCTTTTCATGCGAGAGCTCATCTTCTCCACTTCTTTTTCTGAAGATATAATAGCTATGGTATCACCAAGGATTTTAGAATGAAATTTTCCGCCTAACTTCCCAACACGTTTTTTTATTTCTGCCTCACTGTCTTTAAGACCGATTAGTGATAGCTTAAAATTGTATAATGGGGGTCGTTCTCGTTTAATTTGTGGACTAAAAAAGAGGTAAAAAATAGTAAATGTCTAGGATGTAATAAATTATTATAATATAACAATTTTGTTTACTAACCCATCAATTTCATTTGGATTTTTCTTTATAGCAACGTCCTTGGATATAGTTGATGCACTTGGAGGCACGTACTGAATAATTCGTGTCTCCGGTTTCTTTTTAAGATCGTTCAAAAATTTAAAAGTAGCTTTGAAGTCTTTTGGAAGCTTGCATGCACTTCGCTTGGGTTCAATAAATAACTTTGTGCACTTAGTCCACTCTGAGACGTTACCATTACATAGGTAACCAGATTTATTAAAAATAAACTGTGAACTCTTGCATTCTGGACAAGATTCAATTGCCCCAAATGTCAACAGATCTGCTGCTTGATCTAAAAGTTTTTCAGAATCACCAGCTATAGGTGTCAGTAGGTTGTACTCCAAAAGCTTTTCAATATCTGTTTTTTTCATTTCATTTTTTAGTCCATCACGGAATTTGAATAAGTTATCATTTTGTTTTTTTAGCTTATTCATCTTATCGTTTGCTTCAGCCTCAACTTTTGGCTCAAGTTTCGGTTTCTTACCCTTTGGTATATCATCAGACATTATTAAACTGCAATCAAACAATTAATATAAAATAACAAAGGCATAACGAATACAGACAACTAAGGGACTAATTCGCATAGTAACTTAAGTTCACACGAAATGCAATAAAAAATACTCACGGCAACAATTTTACGACTTCCTCTTTGTCTTCAGCCATTAACCCTTTATAGCCAGGAAGAGTTTCACCTGTATCAAGCCAACCAAGATCGTATCGCATTTTAGCAAAGCATTCCAAATGATGCCAAACCTTTTGCCCACCATATTTCATTCCAACTTCAGTATCGTAAAGTGTTTTACACACCCGAAGTTCATCTTTGTTTATTTTCAGTTCGCATCCACGACATGCTGCCCGTCCTGATTTAGAGTATTCGATCCCGAAATCTTTAATTGCTTGCTGTTCTGACTTTGAACGCTTACCCGCTTTTCCAGTAACGGCAACTTGTGCATTACCTATAAACCACAATTTTTTTTTAAATTTTAAATTCTTAATATTTATTATACATACCAATAAGTTTTGTCAGCTCAGTTTGGTCATCAAATCTCAAATTTTCAAAGTTCTTAATATCCCCTACAGTGGCTGGCCGCTGTTTCTTTAAAAAACAGTCCTTATGAAACCAGTTAGGAACTTTTCCATCATGAAAAGGAGACTAAGAAATATTATTAATATCTATGCTGCTTAATATTTTCAATGCTCTGAAAAACTATGGTTGGTTGACTCTCTTTTACAAGAGCATGTTAGTTGGATGGCAATCAGGGTCAGGTCAAGGCCACATTATCATGACATCGTTTTTGATAAAGTCCAATATATTTAGGAGCGAATCAGTTTACTACAAGCAAGATCTCCCGACTATTTTTTTTTTAAAGATTATTATATAAGATCGGCCATTTACAGTAATAGTGGATATAACGTCGCTACGTGATATATCTGAGACCTTAGGTCACAAACGATCCAGAGATTGTAATAACACCTAAAACTAAATTATAATAGTACTAAAGAAAGCGTGACGTAAGGCAAGGAAAATATGAAACCAAAAGTTCAACAAGGTTAAACAATATTCAATTCCCTGGGACAATTAATACTGATTGATTCAATTACATATTTAAGTCTTTTAGTGTGCTGAAGTGTTGGAATTAGACTTATATTTTTGGTCCTGGCCAAAAACGGCTCAGAGTGAAAAGTTCTAACTGATATAATTTGTAAATATATATCAACTTCAAATAATATGAGTCAGTCGTCAGTCTAAAAATGGGGTTAATAGCGGCTGCAATAGTAAAAACAGATGTACTTATATTAAAAACTAAGCAGAAGCATTAATAAATGCTGCACAAAAATAGTTATGTTTGTATCTATTTTATGCACACATTATTGCAAATGTAAAGAAAACCATAAATCAGTTTTTTGTAGCTGTCCTTAGGAATAATAATCTAATAGCATATGCTAATAATATCATTAATTTAAACATGCACGACGTACTTACTTGGACCATGCTAGCAATGCGTAAAGAATCTTTTGGAATTGGAGTCTTACAGCCTTTACAAGAAGCACGGCCACTTTTTGCATACTCTGCCGTGTAAGGTAATTCAATATCCATTTTTGAAAGTTTTATTTTTACTTTACAGTTTATATTATTTCACCACAAGCCAATTTTACCGCTAAACAAAATAGTGTAATTTTAAAAGTGATTCACAGTGCATCGATTAATCATCGATTACTTACAGCGTCGATGTGGAACTATGAAATAAAACACAGAAACAAATTTTCTGTGTCACGACAGAGATGTCATATTTGCATTTAGCCTGAGTTGGTTGAGTGTGTAAACATCATTCAATTTTACGTAATGATTCCATTTCACGCCCGTAATCTTTGCAAGGTAACTTAGTGAAATTGAATGTATTTAGTCAATTAGTCGAAAAACTCCATATTATTTTTATTAACTGTGTTTTTTCACTTGTCGTATTATGCACAATCTATACACAATTTTATTTCCATTAACACGTTTATTTCCATCAAACAAAGCTACTTGCTAACTTACACTGCACGCTCGTTCTATGTGTATTGTTGTTGTTTTTGTGTGCGGTTTCTTACTTTCGCTCTCTCGATTATCGAGAGCTTTTGAAACTGTGCTCATACGTGTTATGAGTTTTGCTGGTTGAATATTTTTCTATTTTATTTTGTATGTTTGGTGTTATTTATTTTACGATGTCCGGTGCAGTCTTTGTCTAGTTCTCTACTTTCCGGGCATATTAAATATTTTTTAGAAAAATTGTCAAGTAGCATTTTAACTTTTTTACTTTTTTTTAGCATTTTTACTTTTCTTATATCCTTAAACAATTGAGGTCTGATGAGTATAGGATACAGTCTTCCCCGATTTAAATCCATGAACAAATCAATTATTTTTACTTAAATTGTTTTCGCTTCGTCGATCGAATTTTTCAGCTTTTTTTTAGTCATATCATTGCAGTTGTTGCCATCATGTTGCTTCGTGAGCTTCTTCGCAGGAGCTTTGTCCAGCGTTGACATAGCCCAGTTCTCTATTCGAATTGAAATTATGAATTAAATTGAAATGATCGTGAGTTCAGCACTGCCTCTATGCGATATAGGAGTGAAAAACTGCTCATTGGTGCAGCTGTTGTTTCCAAGAATTCGCTTTTGATAGTACTTCCTCAATTCCACGCCTGCTTCCCACAATTAGCAGAAGATGTATTGCTATTGTAGCCAAACATAGACGCAGAAGTAACCTTTATAAGCCTTCTGACCTCGCACTCCCAAATATATTTAAAAAGCAATTTAATTAGTGAACTGTTTACATTTAATATCATTGGCTCCTCTTGGTATACCGACCACCCTCTGGCAGACTAAGTTACCCACTGTGCCATGCCACCATATCAAATAATGTTTCAGCATCTTTGGTGTGATTTCTCTTGTAGACGAGACTCGAAACAGTAGTTCAGCCACAAGTTTATCTGCGCATAGCTATAATTTAGGGATAGATTTATGTGTTTGGTGTGATTTAAAACAACAGAAAATGGTAAAAAAAACCAAAATCCAAAAATTATCACACAAGCGCAATTGTTTAATCTTACTAAATGGGCTGGATGAAAATACCAAGGCTTCAAAAAATCTTTTCGGTCAAAAGCTACAAATATTTAACAAATTTTATCAGAAAGTTATCCATTGGTTTGGAAGCAAATGAAGTGAAGCCAGTAATAAACCCACACCTCATAGCTAAATTAAATATTGCAAAAACAGGATGTGGCAAAACGTGGTATTTTCTGATCAGAAAAAATTGAAATTCGATTGTCCTAATAGCTTAAATTATTACTGGCATAATTTAAAGCAGTCTGACCAATTTTACTCTACAAAGCTTTTTCGGTGCATCAGCCATGATCTAAAGTGCATTCAGTCATCATAAAATAACCGAGATTTGTAGTATAAAACGTTTACAAATACCTTATACCAACAGTGGGTTAGACTGCTCCTTATAACCCTTCCCTCTATAACTAATCGTCGTGTTGGGCTAGGCGTGATGTGTGTATTTAAATTAATAAATAAAGAAATCGATTCCGCAGCGCTCTTGAGCCAAATTATTTCTCTATATCATCTCAATATATCTCCCCACATTCTTCTAATTGTTGTACTACTAATCATTCTTTGCATTAATCTTTTCGAGTACTTTGAATTAATTTCAATAGACTCTGTCATGTAATAAATTCAGAGTATTCCTATTATAGAATTTAAAACTTTATTTTAAGCTTTCCGCCTCGTGAATAACTTTTTCGCATGCGATGTAGTTTGGTTAAATTATTTGTAGTAATGATATGTTGGTCTAATTAAGTTATTTCTGCGTTTTCACCAATTATGCAAAAAAAGTCTAACCATTATTTGAATATGATTTTATTTTTACTACACATTTTTTTATTTTTATATATAATTGAATTCAATTTGTTACCTTAAATAAAAAAAGCTAAGGTGACAGCACTGCTTCCAACAGCGCACACAATGCATAAAATTTAAGCTACAGAATCGCTATCGATGACAATTTAGATATATCTAAATATTTGATATCGATATTATTATTGATAATATCAATGTAAAAATCAACGATATATTAGCTAGGAAGAATTACATCCAACACCTACGGTAATAATATATGTTAATATAGTGCAGTAAAATGACCGAAATTTCGGAACCACTGACCTTGGCTAGAGGTAAAGTATACATGTTATTCTGAGATGTTTATTAAGTATAATTATAAAAAAAAATTAAATATTCGCAGATGTTAAGAGGTCAATTGAGCTATTAGAAAAGCTTCAGTCTAGCGGAGATTTTCCAACCACAAAATTGGCAGCATTACAGAAAGTGTTAAGCTCTGACTTTTTGAATTCTGTACGTGAAGTCTATGAACATGTTTTCGAAACAGTTGACATACAAGGCTCACACGATGTTCGTGCCTCTGCCACAGCCAAAGCTACCGTGGCTGCTTTTGCTGCCAGTGAAGGACATGCACACCCACGAGTGGTAGAGCTGCCAAAAACAGAGGAAGGTAAGAAATTAATTTACTAACCGTGAAACAATGATTTAGATGATATGCCTACAAATATTTGTGTAACCTGAAAAAGGGAATGTTAGTACACGTTCAAATATATAACTTTCCAAAAAAAAATATTGTTACGCACCGAAAAAACGTGAACAGAATATATCCTGATCCTCAGGTCTTACGTATTACGCATATCAGAAATTCAATGGTTGATTGGGAACTGGAAAGAAGACATTTTTTTTCAAAAACAAAGCATGACGCTTATTTGAATATCTCAAAGTGTAAGCCAAATAATTAAAAAAAAAAGTTAGAATGTCGTAATGTATTAAACTGTGAATTTTTTAAGTTATATATCGGATGATTCTTGATATGTCAGTGCGAAATATAAGAATCACACTGGAAATTGTTTAATGCTATCGAAAATCGGTATGCATCAATATTCTGATGTGAAAATAATCTGATACGACAACTTTGATTTTAAATTTAAAGTAAATAGATCTTATAAGGAGAGATGAATAGATAAACATGCCTATATCGACTGTTCTGTTTATCCTGTTCAAGAATACATGTACTTTAACTGGTCAGAGATACTCTGGCATAATACCTTTTGGGAATACAACATAAAATTAAAATTATCAATTGAAAGCACATTACTATTTTATTTATATTTAATTTTTCTTCTTTATTTCTGTGTGCAGGACTGGGTTTTAATGTTATGGGTGGCAAAGAGCAGAATTCTCCAATTTATATATCTCGAATTATACCTGGTGGAGTTGCAGATAGACATGGAGGACTGAAAAGGGGAGATCAATTACTTTCAGTTAATGGTGTGGTAAGTACTTTTTTTTTTACAAAAATTTAAAGCTTTTTCCAAAAAGGGCCATGCTGTTATTGTGTAATTTTCATTCTTAGTTAATATTTTAAAAATTCTTTTTTCAATCTATTTTTACTTAACCTACAACTGTTGTAGAGAGTGCATAGACTTATTGTTTTATTTATTTCGTAAACTGAAACGAAATTTAATATAACTTGACAAGTGAAATTTCCCTTCATTTTCCCGTGGCCGGCCGACATCCATGGAGATTTTTGCTTGGTGCTTCTTGTGAGTTAGTTTGAATCGTTTTGCAGGATATTTCGTAGTCGGATTTTTTCGATAAGTGCAGTAATTTGACTTCTTAATTTGTTTTATATTTCATTCCAGTCTGTTGAAGGAGAAAACCATGAGAGAGCAGTTGAGCTATTGAAGCAAGCGGTTGGCTCAGTAAAGCTTGTCGTACGCTACACCCCCAAAGTTCTTGAGGAAATGGAAATGCGGTTCGACAAACAGCGTAATACACGTCGTCGTCAATAAAATAATAAAGGAATTTATAAATATATAAATTTATCAGACAAGATTCATTACAAGCTTTGTAAATCTCACACAAACTAAAGTCGCTTTCTTTATGTGTAATAACGAAGGCTGCTGCTTACTTTTTCCTGTTTGAACCAAATGATTTTCATTTATGCATAAAACGCTATTTATAAAATTAAAAATGTGGATACAGCTCAATGACTAAAGAACATTGAATTGAATTGAATTGAAGATTGTCCGTCGAAAAGTGGAAAGAAGACATCGGCTTCGACGTCACATGTCGTTGCGTATCTGTATTCGATCAAACTAAACAATTATGGGTGTCCAGTTTCCCAAAATATATTGTTGATCTAATTGCTTGTTTCCTAAGAAGACAAAATAAAGAAAAATGAATCCGCAGTAAAGTTTGCGTGCCATCGAGCTCCTTTAAGTAGAGCACTCACGCATTTAAAGGATTAATGTTCGGAACTGTATTGAATTTTGAACAATTTAGTAAAGATTCGGAAAAACTCAAAAGGCAAATCATAAGACACTGATTTTAAATGCCAAAAAGTGTTTGTTAAAGTAGAAACCTTCTTAGTTGACAACCTTTTGGTAATGGATTCTTTCCTTTCAAAAAAGCAACCATTAAATAAAAAACCATTGATACATAGTCTTTAATAAACCCTTCTGTACCATACATTTGTTTTAATTACGCCTATTAAAAATATATTCAGCATTATTATACATTGTAATTGATTAAATGAAAATTGGAATAATTACCTAAACATGAAACTGAAATATACATTAAATGGAATAAATATATAACACAAAATAAAGCTACGCTTATTGGAACTGTGACATAGACCAACAAAACTAAAGAAAGTCAGTATCAGCACTGATGTCGCTACCGACAAAAGTTGGTGGTCTAAAGTTTATTTCTTTACCGCGTCTACTCAGGGCCCCCCAAAACTTGAAAACCAGTATCTCAAAAAGCCTTAGATCTAGGCTGAAACATTAAAATGTAGATTACTGGTAGCCCCACTAGATAATTTAAAACAAAATTGTCGACTACGTCCAGAGTTGCCTGTAAATTGATTGTAAATAATAACATTCCCGTAATTCGAATGGTAGATGAAAAGTTTTGCCCTTAACAACGATGTAGTAAGTCGGTTAATAAATTGACTTGCTGCATCGTTAAGATCACTAAGATCGATTATATAACCACGTCAGTCCTTTAGAAGAGTGTGGCTAAAGATTAAAGGGCCTCAAGTCTTTTTCAGTCAAGTGTCTGGTTACTAACCTGGGTATCAGAGAAATGCTTGTCTGTCCAAACCAAAAACTAACACTCAGTAGAAGAGTTGTGTGCTAGGGCTCACTTGAGACCAATAGCTGTCCTGCGAGCTGTTGACTTTTTCAATCTTTCTTTTATAGCACACGCAAAATAATTTCCTCTTTCTCGGTGTGGATATCAGAATCATGCGTATATGCAATTTATTAACCAATACCACTAATCTGGCGTTGAATTTTCGGTCCATTAGGGCACCAAATCTCGCTCCTAGCATAAAGAGATTGAATGGTTATATTCTATTCCGGGAGTTCTGTACTTAATTGAGTGCGATCTCCTATAGGCTCGGCAGAGCTACCTATTCAAATATTTTGTTGCTTGTCCTTGTCAGATTATAAAATGGTTCGACCGAACTTTTTCTGGAAGATTGTCAAGTTTATTCTGTTTTAACTTGGCTGGCCTAAAAAGCTTTGTTAAACTTATAAGTCGGTATATCAATTATCAAAAAAGGAGTGGTCGTCAGAAGATTGACTCACTCGTCCTATTACTTACGGTAATTGTGCTGACGTCTAACTTCTGTTTAGCGCCAGCTGTTTCCTTAACAAATGGATGCAAGTATGCAAGTTTCGGCCATGGTTTTTCACTGGACTTGCTTTTAGAGGTCGCTTTTACGTTTTTTTTTATTAAGATTTTCTACTGCACAAAGATTCGCTGATACCCATTCTTAATGACGTAGGCCGCCAGGTATCCATCAGGTATGATCCGTGATTGACTTTTTGATTTGCGGCACCGGTCGTTAACAGCTTAGTCCAGCTGAATATATCAGACTATACAAGCCCATGACAAAGGAGTAGAATGCGAGTCTTATCAGTCTTCGGTGCCTTGAAAGATTTACATTCAAAGGTTCAGTCCGCGTTTTTTTTTTACAGAACTTATCTATTCCAAAAAAGCATCCTGCTGAGATTTTTTTTAAACTTTGTATTGAATTTCAAGATTGTCGAATTAAAAATATAAATCAGATCCAGTGTATGAGGATTAATTTATGAGAAGAGGGTCAAAGAGGTTTAAGTAAAAGTAAAGTTGACTGGGACTTTTTTTACTTACTTCTAAATTAATAAATCTATTTAACTTATAATTCAAGTTAAGATATTAGACTAAACACAACTGTCAACCCTACTACGAATAGATAACCCCTGAGCTGCAGTCAGTAGACTGACATTTAGTTATTAATTCAGTGATTGATTTGATTGAGTTGTCCAGCCACCCCATTCCCTCAAATGAAGTGAGCGAATTTGAGCACATACTAGAATAGTTGCAAGTGCAAACCCGCTGTGCGTCTTTTTCTGCATTCATGCGTTTTCGCATTGCCCCTTGGCTATTGGCGCCGCATTTAAGTCGACAGCAATAAAATTTAAATAAGCAAATAAGAATTGATAAAGTGAGAATGAGGTAATTACGTATTAAGCAAGCACTCATTGAAGCCTCTCGCCTGATTAGATACACCAACCCCTTGTAAGACGTTCGGCCGATATTACTTTTTATGTTAAGAATAAACTGATCGTTTTTTAAATCTGCAATTTTGGTTTTCGAACCTGATTTTTCACAAAACCTGAAATACCCACATAAAGAGCTATGAAACTAAATTTGTATTTCGATTACGAAAATGAATACGGTTGTCTAAACTTAAGCAAACAACAAGGCAACTTCAATTGGTTAATGCGAAATCTATTGTTAATTCAGTCTTCTCTTCTAATAACGTTTGAGCTAACTTTTTATAACCTACTAATTTGTATCCTATTGCGTCTGTCAAAGAAACTAACAAAAATTCACACTTTAAGGTATTCATGGGAGACATGGGAAACCATACATTTCAATATCTGTTGGTTTGATATTGTTCAAGTATGAACATGAGACGCTGCAAGGCTCAGCTATATTTAAATGACAAATATCACATAGAGTCGTCTTTCAAGTGGCCTGCAGTTAAATAAGAAAATATCACATGAAGTCGACTGTCAAGTGGCTGCATTAGGTTAAGACTCCATCACATGGAGTCGACTTACAAGCGACTCCGATAAGATAAGTAAACATAACTTGAGGTCGCCTTACAAACGGCAGCATATGTATTTAGATTTAAGATTTTTGTATAAAATAAAGAAATGCTCGTCAGGGCAAACAGTTCGATTCTAAACGTCGTCTCATCATGTTGACTGCACCCTATACGTGTTTCACACATTTTTTGGTTCTTAGAGCCGGATTCAGAGTCGACGACTCTGAGGATATAGATCTACACTAAAAGTAGTCTATATAATTTGATCCACGAGCCGGAAGGTATAGTTCTGCGCTAAACGTAGTGAAAATATTATTCGCCTCGGACCAGAGTTCGATTCTACACGTCGTCTCATCGTGTTGACTACACCCTATACGTGTTTTACACATTTTTTTGTCCTTCGAGCCGGATTCAAGTTCGAAACTAATCGTCGACTCTGATGATATAGGTCTACAATAAATGTAGTCTATATAATTTGAACTTCGCGTCGTTTTCAGAGTTTGAAACTAATCGTCGACTCTGATGATATAGGTCGACACTAAATGTAGTCTATATAATTTGGTCCTTCGAGCCGGATTCAGTGTATATAATTTGAACTTCGCGTCGGTTTCAGAGTTCGAATTTAAACGTTGAATCTGAAAAGATTTTGAAATTCAAAGCGTGTTCTGTGGCTTACAACAGAACTGTGAAGCAAGTGCAAATCAAAGCCAAACAAAATCATATAATAGAAAATGTTGTTTGGAAAGCAGCAGGAGCTTCCAAATATGGAAAAAGAGATTGAAGGACGGTCAAATAAATTGATGAAACTTGCCAATGAGGAGGCTAGTCTAAAGGAAGACTTGAAATAAATTGGCAGAATGTTAATTCAAATACAAAAGGAAATAGAACTTGCTAAGACCAATTTGGCAAATTCAACAGAAAGTGAGCTGATATATAGTATGTGTGCGATTCAAGAAACGATGACATCAAAATACGATATTATGTTCGAATCTGAAGAAAGTTACGATCTCTTAAGCGAAGGTAAAGATTTAATAGGGAAAATTGTTGTAAAGCTGTCGTGTCTACCAAGTTCATCGAGACGGGACACTGTGCTACAAGAGGATTGGGAGCAGAAAAGATTTATTGAGCAAGAATTGCAGTCCATAAAATTTGCACGGTTGACAGGAGCACAATCAAACTAAGGGAAAGAGCTGGATGAAAGTTTCGCCCATACCCAAATATTAGAGCAGACCAAGCCGTGTCTAGAAATGACACCTGAGACAATGCACAAGGAGCTGGAGGAAGCCCGTCTAAATATACAGAAAAGCGAAAAAAATCTCGAAAAGGCTCGTCGAGAGCTAGAGCATCTCGACAAGGAGCGCGGAAAATCTACAACAAGATAAAGGAGCTCGAGTGTCAGCTAAAAAAGGAGTATGAAGAGTGAGCACAGCTATTGCGCGAAAAATATGAATTGGAACGCAGACTTAGCTCCATGGAGGTTCGCGATCGTGTGGATAGTGATGCCGAAGAGGCACTGAGCCAAAAGCTGCGTCGCGATTTGGAAGAAAGCAAGGCACTTCTGAAGGATGCACAAACACAGCTGGAGCGACTCAAGGCACAAATCAGGCAGTTGCGTAATAAGCTAAAAAATGCTGAGACTGCACGCACTTTAGCCCACTTTAGACCGCAGAGGCGGAGCTTGCCGAGGTGCAGACCATGCTTGGGAAGTCGGATGTGGCTCACAACGATGCTAAGGAATGTGCAATTGTGGCGCAAAGCGATCTCGCCGGACTACAGGCTCAGATTGAGGAGAACAAAGACGAGCTAAGCGAGCTGATGAAAATGTACAGCGCCACCGTCGAGCAGGAGAAGCAGTTAGGACTCGAGCAAGGTACACGTGAACGTCTTGAAGTGCAAGTAAGCCGATACAAGGAGTCGTTAGAGGAGCTACAGAACGCAGTGACAAGGAAAGCGAGCTGCTTAACGGCAGCCCGTCATATTGGGAATTCATCCCACAATTAACAGGAAGAAAGCAGAGCCTGACACTTTTTTCCTCTGGGCAGTCCCCACATGGGAAGATTACGTGAACCGAGAGTTGTACACTTAAAACGTATCCTTCGAAACAAGAGCTGCACCTAAAAAGAGTATTCTGCGATGTTATGTCGCAGGGCAGTGTTGAACTCGCAGCCGTTGGAAAAGGAGAAAGACATGTCCAATTAATATTGCATTTGCCCCCCCCGGAGAATGTTCAAGATTGAACTATATTTAAATGACAAAATATCACAAGGAGGCTACTTTCAAGTGGCTGCAGTTTGAAAAGAAAACATCGCAAGAAGTCAACTACTAAATGGCTCCATTAGGTTAAGAATACATCACATGGAGTCGACTTACAAGCGACTCCGATAAGATAAGTTAACATAACATGAGGTCGCCTTACAAGCGGCAGCATATGTTTTTAGATTTAAGATTTTTGTATAAAATAAAGAAATGCTCGTCAGAGCAAACAGTTCGATTCTAAACGTCGTCTCATCGTGTTGACTACACCCTTTACGTGTTTCACACACTTACGATTTAGGGACATCTTCTGGAGGGAGACACAGGAACGATGGTATTTGGCATGATCCTAAATGTCGAATTCAAATTTTGTACCAAAGTTCGACTGAAAAAACGGGACAGAATGCTCAGAAAATAACTGATAGGGAATGATAACGAAAAATATTAAATTAAAATAAACCAAAAATAATGGTAGGTATTTATAATCCGACACTAAATTTTAGTTGATTTTTCATAACAAATCTTTAGAAATGTAATCTTTAAACAATAAATTCCGTTACTTCCATAGAACTTAAGTTAAAATAAAGTGTTGATTTACAGATTACTCAAATCAAAAGAGAACAAATCTAGCCAAAAAAAGGCTAAGATGTTAGGTAAATGGCCCAATACCAATGTTACGTTAGTCATAGGAAATCTTATACTATCGATATTTAAAGATTTACAAAGTGAATCTATCGAACATACAACCTTGTTATTGTGAACTCAAACATCTGTATGTGATTGCATTTTTTGTATGCCTGTTTGAAGAAATTGTATATGTGCTCGATAATAGGAGAAAATATTGGAAGATATAAATATATGCATTTTATTTTCGAGCTTGGATGCACTTATCCGTAACTAATATGTTTTGAATCCCACTGCAACAAAGATATTGACATACCTACTGTTGACATGGGAAGCATTGAAAAAGCCTGTATATCCGGATTTCTTTGCCGTCTTTGCTCAGAAATGCATAGGACAGTTATACACATTTATGGAGACCATGGTCAGCGTTTATGCCTTGTTGAAAAAATAAACGGCTATTTGCCTATTACTGTAAGTAGTACCATATATGTTTTGATGTTCCAAAATGCATTAAAATTATGTATAGATATCACCAACTGATCCTTTACCTAAGACCATATGCAAAACATGTCTATATCGGGTTGAACAGCACTATACCCTACTAATGAGACTAACTCGTATGAGAGAGGAACGCAAACTTAAATTGCTGGGTTATAAATCACATGGAGATACGGTAAGTTAAAAATAATGGCAACCGTTTACAAGTTTGTTTTCTGAACCGGTTCATTTATTTAAGGATAATATATCCATATCCAGTGTGGAATGTTCCGATGATGAAGAAACCACATCAACAATAAATAAAAGTACACCTGGCTCAGCTACATCATCAAGTTCCAAGTCTCCAAGTACAACCTCAAATATCAGAACCATAAATAATTTAGACACCGCAGGTACAAGCAATAGTCCGATTTAATGAAATGTCACTGATATACCTAGTACCACAGAAAATGACGCGCACGAACCAACTACTTAGAAGACCCAATATCAATTCTCTTTATGTAACTTAACCAACCACTACTTTTATATAAACGTATTACTGATAATATTATATATATGTATATTTAATATTTTTGTTGTATAAGCATTGATTTTTTTGCTTTCTTTGCATTCTTAAAATGACATTCTTTAATGGACTCCTAAAATTTGGAGGACATTTAGTAAATACCGGAAAGATGTCTTAAATAAGTATGTGAAGAAAAATTAATTACACAAACAACAATTAGGATTCAAGTGTGTTCAAAGGCTTAATGAAGGTAATCAAAGACCGCTCGAGAAACTTATAAATATGGTTATAAATATGATTTTTAATGTATTTTGCTGAAAATATCTTTTATTGTGCACATCTGATCTCATAAATACAAAAATATGCACATACAAATAGTGTATACGCATATTTCCGTTGGTTTGATAAAAACTTTTATTGTGGAATAGCTGCTGCAACACACGAATAGTTGTTCTTTTAATTGTTAGTATCTATAATCATTCTCACCTCATAGAGAAATGGACGTAATGAAACAAATGTATTAAAGCAATTGAGAAAACAATGTAATAAAATGTTCTACACAAATTTATTAAAATATGGATGTAATGTGTAGTGTGTAAACGAAGGTATGTCTACGGTAATCTTAATACTCTAATTATCAGAATCAAAATCGGTACCATGATAAGTAGAGGACCATATCTTCTTCAGTTATGTTTCTTACGCAATTACAGCATTACAATTTTAGGCGCTGTAATTCATTCTGTTGATTGAAATGTTGGACCGATTCCTCATTTAAGTCTAAGTCACAGGAATAGTCGCTGTGAGGAGTGGAAGCCTGGTTGCATGGTTTAGTATTAACCAGTGTCCAATGATGACTTGGGTAACTGCACTGCTGTTTCTCTTAGAGTAAGGCAGTTGAGTCAATAGAGTTTTGTCGCGATTTTGTGGGTGCTAGCGATGATAACTCCGGCTTGATCGCGAAGATGTGGGAACCTGAAATCCTGGTTTATCCTACGATGGTCAAACTTCGACTCCTACCCAGCCACCTAAATCTTCCGTCGGTGTGAATCCGAAGTCAACATATTTGACCTTATCACTGAAATGCACATACCCGGTCCTCTATTAAGTATGTTCCTGCTTTCGAGAGCAGGAGCACTAGAAAAATTCAAAACTTTGCGAGAGGCTGTGGGTTTTCGGAATAAAAGCATTTTTATCGAGCTAAACTGTTTTTTTAGTAAATTGGGAACAGCCCTTTAATTGGGGAGCGCATTGAAAGTGATACCGATTTCGCTGACAGCATTTTACAAAACAATCATTGATTCAAGATTAAAACATAATTTAAACCGGAACCGTTTAATATCATTAACTCAAACGCAGAAATGCATTCAGCGTTTTAAAAAATATACACATAACTCTTATTTGATACTGCTGTTTAGACAGAAATTCATTTTAATTTATAAATAAAAATTTGGCGTTTGCATTTGAGACAATTAATACTCAACGGCACTTAAAGCTCAGAGTGCAACAAAGAACCAGAGCCTTAAAGCGCATTGTTGACAAATAATTTAGCATCGCTACTTGCGCGTAACAGAGGACATCTTTGAGAATATATTTTTATTCTTATTATTCTCATATATTTAAAACATACTCTTGTGAGTGTAATTAAATCAAAAAAATTAAAAATGTATCTTACTTGTTAACGACTACTAAGCTATTGAGATATTCAAGCAAATATATACAATTGTGGCCACTTAATAAAACAGGTACAAGAAAAAATTGTGTATTCAAAATCTTTACAGGAAGTGATAAATATTCTTATATTATTATTTATGTAAGTAACCAAGAAAACGACTGTCGAAGAAAAGCACCGAAAGCTCCTCGTACAAAGTTAAAAACATATTTCTACCCTCGCCAAACTGGCTCTCAGATTAAAAGCAATATATATCAGTCCTTCTGTTGATGGCTCGATTTGTGCACCACATGAAGAGGTGAAGAATCATTCTAATCAATCAATTTTAGACTTTAGACTAAATTAATTTCCAATTTTACACAGTCGTCACTGTATCTTATAAGTTTCTATAAGACACTTTATTTTCGGCTAATTGTCCTACAATATTACATTTTTCTTATAGGCTGGCCGTGGCTTGCAAATATATACTTATATTTTTAATAAATATTGAAGGATATAAAGAATTATATTTTGTTGAAACAAGTTTTAATTATTTACAAAAAAAAATGGTATAATGCAATCGGTTTGTTTATAATTATCGAGTTTTCATACATGAATTGACCAAAACTTATAGTTCTTAATATTTATTATCGAAGAGAATGTTTGCCACTAAAAGAATGTCATTTGATATTTTTCCACAACTAGATGTATTAATATGTTGCTCAATTAATGCTGAGCGAAGCGGCAACAGAAAATCGGCGTATACATTTGAGCTGAATTGATAACTTTCAATTGCATCATAAATTGATTTAAATATTGGTTGCTTATTAGAGTGAAAATACCCTCTATTACCGTGTATTAACTTTATTCCAGAATGGGAAGTATTGCATATACTCATATACATGCAGTGGTCTGGACGATAGTTATATTCGCATGGCATTATATGAAGTTTTTCGGGATGATAATAAAACAGAATATTTATAATATCTTGGTCGCCCCAGGTAATACGTAGCTTAAACTCCTTATAAATAGGAAATACATTATGTTCCCAATTGAACTTTCGCATGCGTGTAAGATTCATTAGCATGACTCCAGAGTTTACTCCAAGTCGACCATAGAAGGGATGACGTGCAAATCGGTTGTACCATCCAATATTTTCATTTTCGTGCTCAGGCGCTAGTGCAGCAATTTGGCTCTCGTTAAATTTTCCAAAGAACTGCCATATGTCGGTAATCGGAGATAAAAATAAAATATCCGTATCAACGTATAGCAGCGAGTCGACATCCGTCAATAGAGACTTGAAATAAAAAAAATGTATTTATTCTGATCTCTGATTTAAATTAAAAATCTTAGAAATAGGTCATGAAATAGGTGGATTAAATTATCACAATTTTTTTTTCGATTTTTTTTTTATTATTGAATTAAAAATATAAATTTGAGTTTTTATGATGGCACATCTCTTTAGCACTTGGCACAACGTTGAACTACTAGGCGAATATTTCCCAGCAACTAACTTAATATTACTTGAAACGATAACTATTCAGAGAGCTGCAGAGCAGCTCAAAAGCAATTATATCAAAATTTAAATTGCGAATTGGATAAATATTTTTGCATTACTTTTAACGAATTTAAAAATATTCACCAATATACAAAATACTTAAGGATTTTCGAATTTTAAATAAAGCTATTAAAGACAATCACATCATTATTTTATATTTTTTTTATGTCTCTTATCCCAACATGAAAATTTTTCAAATCAGAGCTAGTTAAAATAAGCACAGCAGCCTTTTCTTCGCAATCAGGCAAAGCAAATACAGTCTTATTATTGGTAAACTTTCGGTTTTTTTGTGGTTCAGAAAAATAAAAAAAAACACTTAAGCTTTTGTATTGAAAGTACAATATTCTACTGAAAACCAACTTATTTATTTATTTTGTGCAACTTGCTTCTTACCGGTAAAAATAGGCGTTGTGCTGCACATGGCTTAAAAAGCGTTTTCCACTCCATCTCACTTTGGTTAGGAAATTTTAATGGCAAAAGCTCGAAGTCAAGCAGTTGCGGGTATAGATCACGCCAGTCAGTCAGTTTTTCTCTTAATATACCAGTTAATGGATCTTCTGTAAATACTATGAACTTGAGGTATTCCTGATAATAATTAAAAAGGATAGCTGACTTTATCATAACTAGAGTCTCTTGAGCTCGTTGTCCACAGGCGACTGCAACGATGTGTATGGTATTTTTGTGATACCTATTCAAAATATAAACAAATGAAAATATTACTGCATTTGAATCAGAAGAATCAAAATATTGATCATCAAACTCTTAAAATCCCTAAATGCAATCAGAATGTTACATTTCTAACTGTTTTCATGTCGTTAAAATGTATGCTTCTTGAAAAGCATTACTTTTTCAGAAACTCTCAGGCAAAAGATGAACATTTTTATTACAAAGGTATCTAATCCGTAAAAAAAACTTATAATCGAAAAATATACAAAATTTTGTTTGAAAAATTTGTTACGCTTCGATTCGAAGATTTTAAATAATTTTTTTTTATATTCTGTCTGCTGTTTCAAATATATATAACAATTATAACTAATCTGCATCAATTCTCCAGTCGATAGGGACGTTATTGTATTGTATTTAAAGACAATAATGATTCCATATTAAGAATATTTAAAGTAAAAAATGCCATATTTTAAGCGATTTAAAATAAGTTATTGTTAAGTTATTTGTACAATCCAACATTTTTTAAAACTCAGGTATACACTCTGGCGAATTGGATTAAATTTACTTCTTATAAAATTAGAAATAAGATTAAATTAAAAATTTTTACAAAAGTTTGCCGCGATAAATAAAAAATAATTTCAAATTCAAACATCAACATAAAATTTTTTTTAATTGGGGTTAAGGTTCCACTAAAAGGAATGCTAATAAACTTAATATAACATGTAAAACTCACAAGAAAATAACAATTTTCAATATGTTCAACACCGAAATTTGTTTATAACTACAAAAACTTTGATTTGACATCGGTTCAACAAATTTTTTGGCTACTGTAAAAGCATAAAATTATTATCCCGAAACCACCGACGACAGGCTCGCGACATATGTATTTTGGCTTTTAGCCCTTTTGTGATGACCAAATGCAGCCCAGATCATGAGCAAAAAAATCGTTCTGTAAATCGTGCCACTAATAATGAAACCCGTTTGGACCATCGAGATTAAGTTTTACACAATTGTTTCTTATAAGAAAATACTACAATCAGCCACTTCTAGTTAAGAACATTTTCTCTTTAGCAACAATTAATCTGGTTATGTGATGTACCTTCGTCAATACTTTCTGACATTTTTTTCCGAACCAATTAATCACTACCTGAAAAAATTTCTTGCACACTATGTGTGTATTTGTAACATTAAATCATATAGAATTTTAGATGCCGTAGCATTTTTATCCAGCTTAGCAAAGATTGCAAAGTTTTGCCTGTGTGATAATTTAATGTTTGTAGTAGTTTTTTTTTTTTAATTTTAACAATTATCAGTTGCCCGTCGACGTAATTTAATGAAGAGCCTGTCGCCCAACCAGCCAGGAAGCCAGGATCTCCTCATTAAAATAAAAAGTGTGTATTATTTATTATCCCATTCAAAGAAAATGATTAAAGTAACTGTCTTTAATCGTAGTACGCACTCAAAGAAAAAACAATTATATATGCAAAAATCTTGAAACAACTAACGGATGTACACTCATGTACATAAGACCGCACCGATACTTACATTTCGTTGTGTCCAGATGATTCTGATGCTCCCATGTAATCCCAATAAGGACTTTCATGTAATATGTAGAAAAGCGTACCGAGAGCCGTAAAAATTAAGAAGCACATATAAAAGTGGCGCTAAAATATGTTAATATTAGCAATGTTTTTAAGCATCATATTATTTCCGTGTACCATTTTGATCCCAAAATATTTATTTTTAGATTTATTTACAAGTCTGCAAATTTGGCACATAATAAATCAGTTGTCACTAGGCTACACATGGTCACCGGGTTTAATAAATAAACTCATAACGTCCATACATAAATACGTCATTTAGGTCTATCTTGTAAATAAATACTAAATGTGCATGCAATGTACAATGTACAAAACTATCGCGTGTACGAAAATCGATTATCTCTGCGGAGCGTAGACTATTATAGGCTATTCACATCTATTCACATGTCATTCTCAAATACGTCGGATCCTCCTTGAAAAAATTCGATATCGATAAGCGATAAGAATTAGACAATCCACTACAACTATATAATTTGCATGGTTAATGAAAGGTATAATTAATTGTCACGATTCGCCAAATCAAATTTTGTTGCGTTGATATTTGCTGAAACGTGGATCTGGCTGAAAAGCAAGGGACCCGAGCGAAGCCGATAAATAATAGTATATAATTTTTATATGTTTTCAATAAACTCGATTATTAACTATCGATATATCTTTTCAATGACACAACCATCACTTAATTATTTAATGATTCATAGTTTAATTAAATTACTATTATCTGGATTTTGGTAAATATAAAGTGTTCAGACTTTATTAATTTTTTTTTATCAAAAATGTCGTACCATCAAAGTGGAATGCCTGATCAATCGTTTCTTTGGGATGTATTTCAAAGGTATGTGTTGATATACTGATGTGCCTACAAATGTGTGTTGTCTCTTGGCGGTGTAGTGACAGTTTTTTCCTTTATCGCAATATTGAGTTCGAAATAATTCGTGCAAATCTGAACAAAAAAACGTTTTAACTTTGTAAAAAAAATGATCGATGAAATAGGTTATTATTAATGCTAAAGCTTAGTGCGACATTAGCATTAAGTAAAGTGTCTGATAAAAAATGTATACTGCATTACACACTTCACGTCAAAATACAAAAGACTTTATTATTAATCATTTTAGAGTCTATTTCTAACACACAGCATATAAATATTTTATAGTATATATAATATATTTTATATAATAGTTATATTTATGGGTATTATTGTAGAGTTGATAAGGACAGAAGCGGTCATATATCTGCGGACGAACTCCAGGTTGCACTCTCCAATGGCACATGGTCTGCTTTCAACCCGGAAACAGTCCGACTTATGATTGGAATGTTTGATCGCGAAAACAGAGGAACCGTATCTTTTCAAGATTTTGGAGCTCTTTGGAAATATGTAACAGATTGGCAAAGTTGTTTTCGCTCATTTGATCGTGATAATTCTGGCAATATTGATAAGCAAGAACTTCAAACGGCTCTTACTTCCTTTGGATATCGGCTCTCTGACCATCTAGTGGAAGTCTTGCTCCGTAAATTTGATCGTTTTGGACGAGGCACTATACTTTTTGATGATTTTATACAATGTTGTATTGTCCTCTATGTAAGTATTTGATTGAACGTCACTTTATTATAATTAAAGCAAATATGGGTATTTTCCAGCTATGTTTACACTCGGTTACCGATATTAAAAGAGTTTATTCAGTTGCTGTCACACTGCTTAACGTTCTGGTTGGGGTTCCTAAATCCATACCATCTGTAAATGCAAATCTATAAAGTTTTCTAGTCAATAAATTTAAAGGTTGCTTGGGAGGACAACCAAAGATTGACATATAAATATTTCGACAGCAGCCAAAAAAACATCGTTACTGAATTATGTGGCAAAATATTAAAGATTAGCTCACTTAGGTCACAAAGTTTAAGAATAGTTTACGTCTTCAGATAAAACACTTTTAAAAGTAAAATTTATATTTTTTGATTGCAGACGTTAACTACAGCCTTCAGACAACATGATACCGACATGGATGGTGTGATCACAATCCACTACGAACAGTTTTTAAGCATGGTCTTCTCACTCAAAATATAACTATTGTCCTTTCTTAATTTAACAGATTTTTTACAACAAGGAACTTATGTATATATAAATGTAAATAGTAGTAAGTATTGCACAGCAATACTTCAGACTTACATTAAAAATTAATGTTAACCTTAAAAATTATTATTAGAAATGTAAGACAAAATCATACACAATCACTTAAATTTTAAATTGATAATTTAATTTTAAAACATTAGATCCCTTAATGCCTAAAATATTATTATATTAATATTATAAGTCAATGAGCATGTCCGTTTACACTTTAATAAGAAACAAATTCATGCATATATTTCTAAAGTCAATCAGAGATTTTATTTACGTAACCGAGATAAAAGTTAAACGATTACAGCACATTATGACTCCGGTCTACAAAGGTATGCAATTTTCAATTTTTTACAGCCTGCAAAAGATTTGTGATTCTTCTGATAAAGTATAATATTTATTTAAGTATATTTACTCTTTCAAATTCATTGTATTATATTGTATGTCCTTACGCGGTATTATGGTTGTGCGTTGCACGTATTTTGGTACATATTAATGATTCGCATTTGACTTTAAAAAATCGCTTTGCTCCAAGCCGTCACATCCAATGCATGCCCCATACTCGCTTTTTGGTTTGCGACTATCAACTGCGTTTTTCCTCCGTTGAACTTTTCGCTGCGCATGAATTTCCTGTTACGTTATTAATCCCTCGCTCGTATTACTCTTAATAAATTAATAATAAAAAAAAACTGCAGACGTTGTAGGATGTCTGAGCTCCTTCCAATAAAATAATGTTAATTTTTTTTTTAAGTTAGTACGACTGTGCTTTTATTAATAGGTAGCCTAAAATCACACGTTGATGCTGTTCTGGACTGTTTGTAAAAATATTTATTGTTTGTTGCGTAGTCTGGGCTTGCACGCAGACAATATTCAACGCATTGTTGTTAAAAATCCATAAACTTTGGTAATTTATCTTCAGCCTTTTTCAATATTGCGAGAGCTTGCTGTAGTCCTTCCAAGTAGGCTTGTAAATTTAAGTAGAATATGAAGTCCCAACTAGATGACTTTACTTCCAATTTATCAATCATTTCCAGAAATATATGTATTTCTGAGCTATTTTGATTGGACATGATGACTCCAGTTGTCACTTGGAACATCATTAGAAAGCTTAAAATAGTTGCTGCCATCATGTTGCTCCGTGTGCTTCGCGGAGTCTTTTGCTCTTCTTTTCGTGTTGGTAACGGACATATTTTATTAATTGACCGTTTTATCTCGTCGTTACTTGTATTAATTACGACAATTCTGGCTTTATTGCCTTTTCCTTTTACCGTTTTTATTATTGAACCCATTGGCCTTTTTCGTGTTTGATCAATACCACCTGACCATCCTTAAGGTTTTCTTTTTCATTGCCCCATTTTGTTCTTTTTTGCAGCGATACCAAATAATCTTCTTTCCATTTTGTCCCAAACTCTGAACTCTTTCGCTGAATGTATCTCCATCTATCTGTTTATGCCCAAACATATTTTCTGAGTGGCCTACCACTAAGACCTTGCTTGAATTTTGGGACCGATTGACATTGCGTCGTTCAGGTCACTTGTATTCTTTGCTGATGCATCATGTGTATGTGTCCGAGCTGCAGGTACTCTTTCATGAAGGCGTAGCAGTCATTGTAGAGTATTTGAGTCTTTTTGAATTTTTTCTCCATTTGCATTAGTTTAGCTACTACTTGCCTACGAGTCTCCTAATTCAAAATTGGTATGAAATGGAAACGAGATTATAAGTCGCCCATCCTTATCCACTGAAGTCTCCTTTTGATAATGGTTTTCGCAATGTTGATTTTCTTCAGTTTCATCATTGTTCAGTAGTTCAGTTTTATGATGTCGCTGATACCTCCTCTATTATGTATTACATCGGTAAATAGAACATAAAAGTTTGGCCAATCCTTGGCATTACCGTTGAATTAAGGTATATCCACCTTTGGAACTTCTTGCCTAAACGAGAGTATGTCTTGTCTCGATTAAGGTTGTAGATACGGAAGAGCATTATTAATTTTTCCCAACAAAATCTCAGCTTCCCAATTTAGATGCTCCATTTCCTCCTTATGTATTGCCCATGATTCGTATTTTTCTTTGAGCTTTGCTAGCGTTTCTAGGGTCGCTCTCAAACGAATTTTTAACGTAGTCTTGATATCCAGCAGCATTTGGTTAGATCCATTGCATCTCGTAGTTGGGCTTCGTATCTATCTAATTTGGACAAAAGGATGTCCGTTGGACTTACTGAATGGTCCCTTTGATAAGCCCCGTCTTTAGATGTCTTTATCGCTTTCCCAGACTGTTCAACATCGTTTTCTGCGATGTTGACGGTCCAGTCGTAGCATTGTCCTTTTTCTTCTCCTTGTACGACGTAAGTCCAGTTGTATCGAATCGTCTCTTATTATAATATTCGTGATCGATACTGCCGATCTTCATTATTGACATTGATTGATTAATTTTCTCAACTCCCCCAAGAGTTTCGATTAAACTTTCAGTAGCTCAAATTGCTTCGATTTGGCTGTCTTTATTTAGTTTTTTTTGTTTTTTTTAATGATTTTCTTTGTTAGAACGTTCAAAACTATTTTCTGATTCGACGTTTAAATTCGAACTTTAAAACCGACGCGAAAATAATAATATTTTCACTACGTTTAGTGTAGAACTATATTTTTCCATTCGATGTTTAATTTCGAACTCAGAAAACGACGCGAAGAGAACAATATTTTCACTACGTTTAGTGCAGAGCTGTATTTTCCGATTCGATGTTTAATTTCAAATTAAAATGACTACGATTAGTGTAGAACTATTCACACAGATTCGACGATTAGTGTGTAACTCTGTAGCTCTAAGGACCAAAGAACGTACGAAACACGTAGGATGTAGTCAACACGAAGACACGACGTTTAGGATCGAACTCTGAATCCGGCTCCAAGGACGAAAAAATATTTGAAACGCGTATAGGGTGTAGTCAACACGATGAGACGACGTTTAGGATCGAACTGTTTGCTCTAACGAGCATATCTTTATTTTATAGCAAAATCTTAAACCTAAATACATATGCAGCCGTTTGTAAGGCGAACTCATGTTAACCATAACATCTTAACGGAATCGCTTGTAAGGCGACTGCATGTGATGTATTCTTAATCTAATGCAGCCACTTGAAAGTCGACTCCCTGTAATGTTTTGTTATCCAACTGCAGACACTTGCAAGTTTTTGGGTAAATTTTTTTTCTAAGGACAATGAACAATTGAATACACAGCTCCTTAAACTATCAAAATTGTCATAGTCGGAAACGAACTCTCCCGCCTTTAAGATTGAATTTTTATTGGACTTCTTAGCACATTGCGTCGCCGTAGCTTCAAAAATGTATGCTAAATTGGGGAAACAAGTATTCCTCAAGCCGATGGAGATTCTGACATTCATGAACAAATAGGGCACAATAGATCTGTTCAAGAATGAACACTAGTTTCAGATAGCAGAAATATATGTAACATATTTTAAAAATAAAGATGTCCAGCATACACAACCTGCTTAGAGCAAGCAGCGATTGCTTGAGTACAGGATAGAGATAAGTAAAAATAGAAAATATATGAAAAGTGAAACTTGTTAGCTATATAATAAACGATAAGAACAGTTCGACTTTAGACCTCGAATTCATAAGTTTATCACTAAACAAATCTCTAATAAAAAAAAACAAAATCAAAATAATCAAAAATTAAATTGTTACTTGCGAGCGTCACAACTGAAGCCATGCAATTCTACTTAATATGGCAAATTTACATTTTAAGTGTTACGTATTTTCAACTATTTCTTTAATATATTTTTAGTTAAATTTGAATGGTTTATTTGTATGACAGCCCACTCGAGCACTTTTCTTCAATTATTCGGTAAAGATATTTATGTTAGTTTCGTTATGAGTTAAAATTTATATCGTCTTTTAACAGAAAAAATACATGTATTTGAATTTGTTTCCCATAAATTATTTTTTTGGCAGTGTAGTCCTATTCTGATTGCAATAAAATGTATAAGGTATTAATGAATTACATAGATTTAAGTCTTGCTGGACGAATGTGAATTAATCAAATTTGTGAAACATATATCATATATATATCATACTGTTACAGCTGTTAGGTGAATATATACACATTGTTGTGCATATAAATAAGCTTATATTGATGTATAAGATAATATTAATAATTGTAGTTTCTAGTTTTAATACTACTCACTGTTTTGCAAGATTTGTTTGCCAATAAAGATAAAGTGGAAGAGTCAAGAAGTTATGCTGAGTAAATTTACAGCTGTTGTGTGCAGAGAGCAACGAACTCATAGCCTGGCAAGTTGTGAAAAATACATTTGAACGTTTCGATACTGCTTAGAGCTTAATGTTTTCAACATATTTTACGTTAGTTAAAATTATTTCCTGTGATTTTCAAAATATGCAGTCAAGGCAATGAAAGTCCTAGCTGTGTTAAATTCTTTTTATTTTAATAATATGTATTTAAATATAATAATCCTAAGAATGAATTTTATGATTTTTATTTATCTTGGTTCTCGACCATTTTTCTACAATATTTTCAATTCAAATCATCGGTATTGCTTACACCTTGCAGTAAATGTTATTATTAGTAGTGGACCGGAAAATACTGACTATATTTTGATTGCAACAATATGATTTAGGAACGTCCAAAATTGATGCACAACAAATTCGGAGATTTCAGACAGGCAAAACATAACGGAGCATCGTCAAAACAGATTATTGAAATATTATAATATAAAATATATCATATATCCTAAAATAATAACACGCCACCATAAGACATCGCTAAATATTTTTTTTATTACATTTTTTTTATAATTTTATCGAATGACAAAACAAAAAATAATTGTTAAATAAAAAAAAAAAATATTTTGCCATAAGTTATTTGTTTAAGTTATAAAACAATAGTTAATTCGATTAATATCAGTCCCGTTTGTAAGATTAATTAAATGTTCAGAGAGTAAAAACGTAATGAGTAAAAGTAACATTAGAACCAATAAATATTTTGATATATTTAAGAGATTTGTATGTTGATTTACTTTTTTCTGTCTTTCTTGCAGGCGAAAATTATTATTACCTAAATAGAATCTGAATTTCACAATGCTGATGCTGAGTTAGATTTAGAAGCGTTTTTACGAAATTGGTTTCAGTTCAATGGTTCCGTGAACTAGATCATTTAAGTTCATATGATGGTTTTGATTTCATTTTGTTTCAATAAATTGCTTTGCTTCGTCCGTAAAGAATGAAAAAGTACATTGTCGGCTTTCGTATGAGATAAAATAATTTTTTTCATCAAAGCACATCGCGGTACTAAAGTAAATTTTTTCAATTGTGTAACATATGTGTGCTTTATTCGATTAAAATACTCCAGAAACAAAGTCAAAATGTCCGAGCTTCAATCATCATTGCTGTTGAAGAAACAATTGGCAGGTATGTGTTCCACATGTCTAATATGTCAATGTGAATATATATACGTTCTTGTGTATATACATATTTAAGAAAGGTGCATATAAATACATATGCTTTCGAGCTTCAAATATATCAGGAACACCAGCGCCATTTGCAGGTATTCGTACAACAAGCGTGTCGTACACACATTCATATACGTATACATCTACATGTTCATCTGCATGTATGCATGTATGAACGTAATAAGTCTGGTTGGACCAAATAAACGTAGACAACTAATTTCAGGAAAAATGTGCGTATTTATATGTACATATATTGATATATGTACACATGTATTTATGTACAACAAAAGAGTATTATAAGTTTGTCACGAAATTTGTAAGCACATATGTAAGAATGTGTGTAGGTATATATATATATATATATATATATATATATATACATTTATGCTCCACTTGTCAATGAGTTAGCATATGTACCACCTCAACGTATTATGTCCATCTGTCTGCATCTGTCCACATTGTTAACTCAACTTTGCATCGGTAATACAAATATATATTGATATTTTGCTAGTCATGTTGCTCGAATCGCGCTTGTTTATGAAATTGCTGATGAGTTCTTATATATGATTCGCACTTGTATATCATATAGCTGATTAAGGACATCGAAAGATGATTTCTTCTATAAGTAACTGTTTTGTTTGTGAATATGATACATGTTGTAATACTCTGAAAAATGTAATCATATAGCTGCGATAGCAACTATCTGTGTGATTATCTTTTTGCCCTTACACAAAGAGTGTTATAATATTGACGTGAATACATACATATAATTATATATATTAATGATCAGCATCAATATCCGCGACTGACTGTCCGTTGCAAGCTGTTTTATTTATTATTTACTATTTTGGAACCATTACTCGATAGATGAGTTCTGCAGTAAGTCTATATAGAATTTATGTGTGGATTATTAATTATCAAAATTTATGTGATTATTTTCTTGATTGTACTTAATTAAATTTAATATAATAATTAAAGGTTCGACTGATTATCGAAAAAAATATATCACAAGTATCTGACGAAATATATACATAATGTCGCTTGAATTTTTTATTTTGTGTCTTTGTCTACCTCGCTGTACGTCACACAATTTGTATCCCTTTTGTTTTACTAAAATACTTAACTTCTTTGTCTACTTCCTGCGAACGTTATATTAATTTCAACCACTCTATTTCAAAGAAACTACTTGAAAATAATCGAAATATATTATACTAATAAAAATTAACCACAGAAGAAGGTCGGTATTAATAAGTTTGTTGACTCTGGTGTTCTCGAAGTAGTGTATAATAGTTTCGAACCATTGGATCACATAAACTGGTCGCCATGATTTGCGTGCCAATAACTGAGTTTCCAAAATAACTCCCATTACCTTTTGGGAGTTTACGTGATGTAAAGCTTACTCGCTGGGATTAAAATTTTTGACTGACAGCCTCTTCAACTACTTAATTAAAATACATACATGACATGTAAGAATGAATCCTCCGCTTCGCTGGAGAAAGTAATTTTCGGGGTGCCAAAGAAACAGGCGAGTTTAAAAGTCAAGGTTAAATTAGATGGGGTATGGAATAATGTTTATTAATGTTATAAAATCAGATTGACATATCTATGCATTGTTTAAAACCCCTATTTATACAATATATTTATAAGTTTAATCCGTTGTAGACACAACATAGATGAATACATATATTTTAACATTACAAAATTATTACCATTCCTTTATTTCAGAACTAAATAAAAACCCAGTAGAAGGTTTCTCAGCTGGATTAATTGATGAAAATGATATATTCCGTTGGGAAGTCCTAATAATTGGACCACCAGATACACTTTAGTAGGTTAATTACAGTAATTATATATATTTATATATGTTTCTTACAATACAATACAACAATGAACATATTTCATTTCTAAGAAATTATTTTGCTACCGCTATGAGTTTCAAGATGCCTAGGGCAATATTTGATCTGATATACATTTTTCCCACTTTTTTTTTCCAATTGCTTTGTTTCGATCAGTTTTCATTAATTATTATTATATTATGTGTTGTACTACAGTATTATTCAGATAAGGTAATGGTTGAACGATTATCATGGGTCTTCCCAAGTCTCCTGTTTCGCTTAATTCAGCTTTACGACAAAAACAAAATATCGGGACTGATGATGCTTTTTGTCCACCACATTCAATTTCTTAGTCTAGGAAAATGAACCAAAAAAAAAAAAATAAATACAATAAATACCTTACCGTATTCTCCGAAGATATCTTTTTTCTTTTTGTTATTGTAAATATAAAAGACAGGACAGCTTCAAGATACTTCAGATCAGCTTTAATAGCCAATTTCATCTAAACTAACTGGTCTAAATAAGGACGCCTATCTCAAAAATGGTTTAAGATTTATAGAGTTTCGAGCATTAATATTTTAAAACTTATATACCGTACATATATATATATATATAATAATATATATATATATATATATATATACTCTGTATATATATATTCTATATATATATATATTTTCTATAGCTCTGTTAAGAAATAAAAAACTTATTGACTAAAATGTACACAGTCGTGTATGCCATTTCTATAAAACGCTTAACTATGCTGGTACAATCAATTATATGAATTTTCTCGTATAGTTTGCACAGATCAGAAATATTTAATTTTTTTGGAATCATCAAACACAATTTTACGTATTTAACATAATATTATTATTTACAACGGAAAACAAACTAAAATATTTAAGAATTCATTACCAATAGTCTGCGGATCTGCAAGGCGGAGGAAAAGAATTTGGCTTAGATGCACTGATTTCGTGCGTGTTTTGTCTAATGTATACTAAGAATATATTTTAATCTACACAACTTATTGATCGATTTATAAAAGTTTTGATTCAGATCTAAAGTTTTTTCTCGACATATTAAGAAGAAATTCATTTTAATATTGATATCTTTTTTTTTCTTTTTGTCAACAGCGAAGGAGGTTTCTTCAAAGCGCATTTATACTTTCCTAAGGAGTACCCTCTGCGACCACCTCGAATGAAGTTTGTTACGGAAATCTGGCATCCAAATATTGAAAAAAATGGTGATGTCTGCATTTCGATTTTACACGAGCCCGGAGATGATAAGTGGGGCTACGAAAAAGCATCAGAGCGTTGGCTTCCTGTGCACACAGTGGAAACTATTTTGATATCCGTGATATCAATGTTAGCGGATCCCAACGATGAGTCCCCAGCAAATGTTGATGCTGCCAAGGAATGGAGAGAATCCTACACTGATTTCAAGCGCAAAGTGGCACGCTGTGTCCGAAAAAGCCAAGAGGAGTGTTCGTAGAAACCGGATTTGCTCTATATTTGTATATTTATATTAAAAGTTTGATACATTAAAATGAATAACTGAATTAATAGACATATTAAATTAATATTTTATTGTGATCAATGATCATGTCTTTTGAGCCATTTGAAAAACATAGTTGGCAATTCTCTCCAATTTTTTTTGAATACGTAGCATTTATTATAGGTTTGATCTCCTGTTACATTTAAGTCTTCGAGTGGAACTTTACAAAATAAGCGAACATTTTGTATTATTTTATTACCAAAAATCAATACCTGCCGACAATGTTGATGTAAATCACCTTACAACAACAACAAAATGTAACTTTAAAATATAGGAAAAATTACCCACAGGCTACTTCGTCGGCATAACCGTTTAATGGCCAGGAATGTTTAGACACCCTAACTGCATAAACCTGTTGACTTTATTAATATTATGGAGAAACGAAATAATGTGTTCCTTAAGAATGGTGTTACTACTCAGCAGACAATATGTAATACAATAAAGAATGTATTGTCTTCTTAGTGGTATTAGTCAGCTGTATCAAAGCAATATTGTTGCTGCACGAATAGTTAATGGCAAAAAATATTTCGTGTGCGAAGAATTAGTTTATCATTTTTTTTATTGTAATGTGTAAAACTTGTTCAACCTTTTTATAATATTAAAGAAAAATAATTCTAACGTGTTATTGTTGACATTCAATAGGCATAAATAACAGATTGGTGAAGTATTAATATGATAAAATAGCGAAATGACCAACCCAGTTAAAACTAATAAAATTTACATATCATTTGATGACATCAGGGCTGAGTGATCTACAAAAGCATGGCATTCCCTACGCTGATGGAGAGAAACTAGGAAGCATTTTCCATTCAATATGATTTTCACCATACCTCGCTCTGCATAGCTAATTATTAAAATTTTATATTCGTGGAAGGTGCAATTCTAAAACATTCGTCAAAATTAATTAATAATCCGTTTAAGTACTCTACTATTTTTTAACCCATAATAGGTGATATTAATAGCCATTTGTTGAGTAAAAAACATAAATTAACCCCTTGATTTAATATTACTATACTCAACAAAAAGAACAATACATAAATTATAATGATTTTTGTGAATATGCATATTTACCACAAATTGTCACTATCTGTTTATTCCAACACAATCTAATATTTTCATTTTATGAGTTATTTCCTATATAACTTTAGGACTATAATTGAATAAATAGCAATCAATCTGAATTAATTCAATTAAACGAGATATGTCGCAAATATTAGTACGTAATATGTAAAAGAAAATACACAAATGATAAAAATGAGAAAAATTAGTGAATATCTCATATATATGCAAATGGTTCAAGCTTAAACTTCTCATCACATTTAATCCGCATGTTTAGTGTCTTGTTTTTACTTTATTGAATTTTTTATTTTTAAATTATTTACTTGCCGCACACTGATATCTTTTAAATAATAAAATTATTAGCTTGTTTCGAAATTAAAAAAGCTTGATTTTTTTTTTTTTGGTGGTAACAAACGACTAACTTTTTTTGTTAATATCACACTTTTATATTTATCCACGGTTATCGGGTGCTTTGTATATGTCATATAATAGTGTACATTTAAAAATTTATGTTTGTTTAGCGTGTGATAGAGAGCGAATAAAGGAGAGACACACAATGTGATCAATGGTGTATCCTCGCCTTCGTCCTCGTCCTTGTCCACGTCGTCATCTGTCGATTTTTTTTTGTTTTTTGTTTTTCTTCCTATTTTTATTTTTCCTGAGCTTTCTAGAGCTTTTTCTAGAGCTCGGCAAAGTGCTCCTTCTGTTTGCTGATGAGCTCGTTCATCACATCGTAGGTGGAGTGCAGCATCTGTCCAATCAGCTTCTGCTTGTGTGCTTGAATGCTTGTGTGCTTGAATCATTTGGGCGCACGACAAAATTCATCATTGCGATTTAACACATTCTTAAACCCTCGGGGAAACGCACACATCCTCATATATGTAAAAAACATTCAAACTAATAGATACTAATAATACTAAAGTTACCCTAGCAAAATCCAATTTGTTTTTTTTTTATCTATACTGGACTGGGCCGGACTCAATATATGTCTATACATAATAATAAATACATAGCTTAAAAATTTCGCTTATACTGACTGGCATGGAATGTCCACAATCAGAACACGCGTTTACCTTTTACAAAACTACATTTTAAGTTAATGGTGCAACATATTTATTTTTCCTCAAAGGCTGCTAATACCAGTATAACACTAACTCATCAGAGTTTATATTACTTATTATTTAGAGGCGGAATAGTAGACAATTTCGCAACCTAAAATATATATACTACTTCAAATCCAGCATAGGTGCCTCAAGCGTTAAAATTTGGAAGAAATGTGGCTGTTATTTTCTTTCTCATAACGATATAATCGAAGGGAGAAATTGCTTTCTTTTTAGTCATATCATTGGGAGTTTCATTCTCTAAGATTTCTTTTTAATTTTCAGTCAGATAACATGTTTCTCTAGGATACTACTTATTATCCTTCCTAAAACAAAACATTAAGCTATGATGTGCTTTGAAGTCTCCACTTTATTGTTACAAATTCGACAGAGTTCACGTATTAGTTGAGATGTTTCAGTTTTTAACCTAATTAATGATAAATAACACAACTCCCTTTTCACATTCTTTAACCCGAAATTTAATCTAGGTTGTACCAAAAGGGACAATTGACGCAATTTATCGCTTCCATTAATATTCTTTCCACGATTGCTTGTTGAATTCAAATAGTATAATTGCATATTAACAATTAAGTTTTAGAGAACGTAAAAGCCTAAACTCGTCATTTTATAAGCATTATAAAAAATAATTACACATTTACAAAAATTTAACACTCGTTTCAAAATATAATTTAATAGAGTAGTGGTAAAAGCTCCATTCCTTGACGAAGGCCTACATTGTTTTCATAAAATTTAAATTCCTGGCTACGACATAACGTATTAATCTTTTTAATCAATGTTTCTGGTAACACAATATTTAATCATATATTCTTTCACATTGCTTTTTAGGAATTCGCAATAGAATGCACAGATCCCAGCTTCCATTGAAGTCGCTTGAAGCTCAGTGCATAGCTTTCGACCATAAAACTTAAATTTCACTTGTCGCAGAAAAATTACAACATATAGATTTCAAATTCTATTTTATTTAGTGTGCAAGGGATAGCAGTATATGGTTTGTTTTGTTTTTTTTTTATTTTTTAATATTTATGAAATCAATAAGCTGTTTCCACTTCCACAACGTCCTTCTTACGATTTTCAATATTGATAATTCACCCTGAGACGACCTTATATATTTACACAACTGCTTAGACGATTTGATCTGTACAGCGACTTAGCCTGCACTCTTCACATCACACACACTCTTCACATGTACACAATATGCATGTTATAATATTGAAAATCGATTAAGGATTTATCGACAACTTTATAGGCTACTTACACTGGAATTGTATTTGTCCCAAAAGTTGTCGACTTGGGAAATAGACAGAGAGGGACTGTTTCTGTGAAAATATCGGCAAGTTGTATGTCAATTTGACGGAACATTTAATATATATATATATATATATATATATATAATTTATATATATATTAGTTCGTTCGATTTTTTTTCAGTTATATTTTCTATTAAATAACAACATGTTATACCTCTGAATTGGTAAATGCATTTAGTTGTACAATGATTTGTCAATGCTCAATCTTTTTTTAGTCCTCTCTTTGCAGAGTTCCTAACCTATGGTATTTATCAATATTTGCTTCGATTTCACCAGAATAAATCAGCTGTTCAGTACAACTCCCACTGTAGCCGGTGTGAATAACTTTTACTCCAACTTCAACTCTAACAGACTCTGTTAACTCAGTTGTTAATATTATAGCTGTTAACGTTAGAGAATACAAAGATCTCTACCAAACAACTCTATAAGTTTAACATGGCAGTCCACTTAACGCTTATATCTGTTTTGAAGTATATGTATATATTGATATATATTTATATATATAAAACATTAGCATGCTTTATTTACATTCATACATTTGTATGTATATATGTAGTCGAACCTATCTATCTGCATGTACGTAAGTTTATATACAATTTTATAAATACATACAAACATATTTATGAGTATGCTTTTGTGTGTTGTTTGTATAAAGGTGATAAATCTCAAAAGTACAAACAAAAATTTTTAAAAATTTCAGTTCCGCCCGTGTGTTGGTTGAAGCTGCTCACTCTTACTGTTCACTTCCGAGGAATTAAAGCTTTAAAAGCTACTATCGCTAGCTTTAAATTTACTTTTAATGCAAAGCTATTTTTGCCAACGCGATTCCTTTTAGTCGACTTTTACATTTGACCGCGAATAGTGTTATTTTGTTTTCTTTTTTATTAAATGTTTACCATTTTATGAAAATTCCAATAAAATTAAAAATGAGGCAATGTAAGTTTTAAACCCAAGTAAACTAGCAAACAAATAACAGATGTATATGGGTATGTGCATGTGTAAACAACATGTATGAGCATGTACTGACCTTATCCTTATTTATGGGCAGTGTAGTATGTACATATGCAAGAAAGTGAACTTGGTTGCTTAAGTAAAAGCATCAATACCTCCAGTCAAGTGTAGCTAGCTGTTTATGTATACATAAGCAAGTAGCAATAAGACATTTTTTTGTAATCTTAGGAGTGAGCAGTAATATACATCAATTGTACGCATGTGTGTATATATGGGTTTACATGCTTGGTGCCACTGAGCGCTCAGCCAACATCCTTGATAAAGATGTATTATGTACATGTTTACATTCATATGTACTATTTAAGCACTTTTGCATGTGTACATACGTATGCATTGTTGCCGTCGTGAGCATTTTTGAAGCGATTGTGATTAATATTAATGTCGTTTTTTTGCGTGATTCACATGCTTTGCGTAGCTTTAAGTGCACTTGGATGAGAGTGTGTGTATATATATATATATATATATATATATATATATGTAAGTATACGTGTATGTATGTGCTTCGCTTCTAAATATATGTGTGTTATAATAACCCTTAACCTCCGTTACAAAGTCGGCAAAGTGATCTTAGTCAGTTAAAGTTTATTCATTGAAATTGAAATACACACAGATTTGTACTTATGGAATATGGATAATATAGATTAACAGTCTAATATCGATACACATATGTACATATTTATAGGTTATAAATAAATATATTTTATCAACTATGCAAAAGAAATCGAGAAAAATCGATATTTGTAAATCAATAAAGCTATATATCGCACAATTTTAACGCTATCATCAAAAATAATCAAATAATCAAAAATTCGATGCCGGATTGTTGGTGCTGCCATATTAACAAGGTACCTTGTTAATAACTTTCTAAATTTTCAACCGCAGCGCCGTAATTCGTTTAAAATATCGGAAGCAAATTGGCACACCATGCCCATTTCCGCTCGCACATTTTAAGAGATAAAGTTACAAAACTTAGAAGATAGATTACGGGCAATTTTTTAAAAAATATATCTGGAAATTTAAGCCAAACTTACCGAACTAAGCCGGTTACGCTCGACTTCATGGTCTCACTCGTTTATTCTTTTTATGCTTATATGCATATAAGATAAGATAAACATAAAACCTTATCCGCTGTTATTGTGGTGCAAGTTGGCATACATTAAGGTTGTAACCTTTTTGCGAATCCTCCCTGATGTAATATCTCCTCCGTACAAAAGGATGAGTTATTTTCTCAAATTTGGAAATAACGGGGCACCTCATGAATTATCTTTAAACTCGACTAAATTAGTAAATCTCAACGGGAAACAATACATAACTGGGATACATAATTTGTAGGAAAACTTTTAAAAAAGAACACAAAACTATTAGCTTAAGAGACGGATATATGTTTTTCGGTCTCGGCAAAGAATGTTAACAAAGATTATATACACTCCTGCTGTTACATACTTTTGCTTTGTTGAGCCGTTTTGCATATTTTAAATCGGTTTTTGGGTATAAAGTCCCAATTTCAAAAGGTCGTATATATAGCTCTCATAGTGGATTCTGAGTTTATATGTGTATGCTTATATACGAATATACATAAGTATAAATGTACAGTTGAGATGCGGTACATGTATGTGTATATATATTTATTATTATATACATGTATGTATGTAAAATTTCTATACTAATTGTATGTATTGTAGTCTTTTTCTGATAAGGCTACAAAAAAAATAAAATTCAAAAATGACGGAAAAATAATTAAAGTGAACCTTAAATGCCCGTAATTTATCATTAAAAATATTATTTTTTTAATCATAAAATATATATATAACGCATTATGGATTGTATGACATAACATATCTACAAAATTATTTATTTGTGAATTTATTGGTGAATGTGTTCATTACTTATATTTAGACAAAATAGATCATTTAGTTCACTCTAATCCGTTTGTCAGTAAATAATCTTTAATTGACATTTCTGACAGTTCTTGGGTTTAATCTATTGCGATGGGATGTATATTAAAAGCTGTGCTGCTCATAATATTACTTAGTATATGGTTGCCAACAGTAAAAAATAATGCGCACAATAAAGACGTAAATAAAATATCGAGCCAATACAAAATGTCGTATTCAAGTGACAATGTGATAATATTGATTGAAGCTATCAGTGATATGCACAAGGTTGCAAACACTGTTATTGCAATACGAGCCTTCAATTTGCTTGGAGATTTCCTTTCAAGGATTGCCCAAGAGGCCAAATTTTATGCAGCGTTATCATTTCACAGGTTGGCTTCAAGTCATATTGAGTTCGCAAAAGAGGAACTTGCTGGAGTCGCTCAATTGATTGAACATGCATCCCTGTATGTTAATAATAGCGTAATAAATTACAAAGTACCTACAAAACAAAAGGAAATAAAGGGGAAAAAAAATCAAATTCTTACAGATAAAAGTCAACTTTTTAGTAACGTGTGTTATGTTGTGGATGATTTGGTTCAAATAAGTCTTACAAAACTATATACTTGCTGCAATGTCACAATGAAACCAATAATTTCGTTATGTCACGGATTACATATATTACTGGTTACAGGCTCAGGTTATATGTCTGATATAACTCACATGGTTAATCGCATACAATTTTGTTTGGGTAATAAAACATTTAATTTGGAATATAAAACGACATGCGTTAATTTTGCTCATAACGAGATCGCCAATCTTATTCAAGGCTTAGATAACTTATTTCGTAAATTTTTAACTCTATTGCGATTAAGAATTGTTTACTCAAAATGTTGTATTTCATTAGCTGTAGTTGAAAAAATTGAGAAAAATAAAAATGTTATTATGTAAAATATGCTTTATTTCTCTTTTATTCAAACTAAAAAAAATTACTAATATCCTAGTAACCAAAGCTCAAATCTCAATCCCAATGTTTTGAGCAAGCTTTTCATAATTTGTATTCGTTTTTTTTTAATTAAGCTGTGGTGCACAATCTAGAATCTATCACAAAAAGTCTGCGGCTAACTTGATTACCACTAGGATTTTTGATATAAAAATGTTTGTAAATGTTTTGACTATTCGGTGATCATGTTAATTTATTTAATTGAAAGAGGTGTTTGAGTAGTCAACAACTGTGGAAAATAAAAAAAAATTTTAGAAGCGTTTTGTTTTAGGGCTGTAACTATTTGGGTGTGACTATTTAAATAATACAAGGAATTGGTGAAAGATTCAGTTAGTTTTAATAACAAAGCCCAGAATGATACTGAACTTACCCTTTTGGTGTCCAACAGTATTTGATTAACCCTTAATTTATAATAGCAATATACTTTTTGTACATAAACAAGTAAGAGTGCTGTAGTCAAGTGATTTCGATTATGATATACCATGAACCAAGCTCTTGAATATTTTATTGTTTTATTGTAAAATTGCGTATTAAAAAATTTTGAACGCAACGTGAGCAGGTTTGCAAGTCAAAATGGGATATGCTTTTGGCTTCTGATAGAATTAGATCAATATGAAAATCAAACTTGCAGAAATTTGGCCTAAATTCGAAATGTATCGACATCTCAAATACGGAGGCAATTATCTATCAAGTAGCATATATAATTTGCGCCTTTATTCAAAATTTTAAAATTTTCTAGCACTAATAGTCTCTAAGATCTGTGTGTCCATACAGACAGACGAACGGACTGGCAGACGGAAATGGCTATATCGACTCGGTTGTTGAACCTGATCAAATTATATTTGCCTTATGGAGTCGCAGATGCTTTCTTCTGCCTGTTACACACATTTCTACAAAACTATTAATCCTTTTTTACATATTTTTAATGTAGTTTGGCATAATAAAAATTATATTTATAAATACAAACTAATGTCAAAAGAAACATTTTCTTTTATTATTTTATACTTTGATGTCGAAAATTACTTACATTTAGGCGAAAAAATTTGAATTGTACTGTTCCTAACACATAATTTTATTAAACCGAAGCATAATAGGTCAAATTAAGTATGGATATTATGTATCCATAAAAGATCCTTCATACTTTCAGGACACAGAGTAATAAACGCAAAGAGCAAATGGTTACTCTAATTGTTTTATCCTTTATGGCCTTGTTTGGTTGCTGTTGCTGCGTTATATGTAAACAGTTCTGTTATCTATTATTTGATATTAAGAAATTTGAAATGTTTAGTTTTTGACAATTTGTATTCTGAAGTTGAAGACTGACTAACGTGCAGTTAGTCTAGGCTTTGGATATTGATCAGCAATATGTTTATCATTTTGATTCGAAAAATGAATTATTTCTGCCTGTTAATACATATTTGTATACCCATTTTACCCTTTGTTAATAAAAAGTTAACTTTGATTCAATATTTAAGGGAAAAGATATTTTATTTTTTAACATGTAAACAACACAATATTCAAATTATATATATATAGTCGAAATATATTTAAAAGCAATTACTTACACAAATTTAAATTATACTTATACGTTCTTGAATTAAATCTTTAGATTGCTTAAAATATTTCTAAGAAAAGTTTTAACTCTTTAAGATATAAAATTAATACATTTTAATGGAAAAAAAAACATTGCTTCAAGCTTTTATTCATTTGATTCTCAGGAAAATCTACAGGTATGCAATGGTTGTGAAATTGACTTTGGCGACTGACTCTACGAGAGGAAACCCGACCCTTCTTCATTTTTAAGTCAAAATATGTTTCTAGTTCCTCAAGTTTACTGAATAATATTTCGAAGTCTCGTTCAGCATTTTTAAGAAATTTACATCGAATTTCATAATTACCAAACAAAAAACAGTTGAAAAGTCGTTGAATGCGAAACTCAAGCTGGCGCATAATATATCTTGTAGTGATCTCAGTCATGGCAAACACATCCAATGCAACTGTAAGATCATGCTCTGCAGCACACTTGAAGATTTGTGCCGAGTAAAGTTGCAAAAATTCCATGTACCGCTTACGGCAGTCTATATCAGTCTTCAACTTCCAGTTCTGCAAAACAAATTGCTGTATATCGGCATAGTATATAAAGTTTTTCTGCATCGCGAGTAGTCTGTTCTGCGTGTATTCGAGTGCTTCGTCAATAATTTCCGTAAACATAATGTGAAAGTATTCCATTTCCTCAAAATAATTGGTTAGGAGAAGTTTTACAAGAGTAAGCTTCGTTGTTGGCATTTGGCGAAGCTGCAACAGAAGTGTATAACTTGAATTTTTGGCAACTTCATAGAACATTTCGGAATGATGAGCAAAAATTCTAGCTACATCCGATGCTGTATAAAAAAATGTCGACAAATCACGTAGTTTTAATATCTGATGTTCGGTATTGTGATAGTTATCGTCTAAAATACTTAGCATAGTGGACGTTGTTAAATTTTTCTGTAGGTTTTCTCGAAAATTCCTTAGCTGATTTAGAAGAGATTGCTTAGAGTTCTCAGCTAAACTGATTGCATTAAAAAACTTTATTGGTATATACTCTCCTCCATTTAATTGCGCCCGCTTGTCAAGTCTATTGGGTACAGCTTCTCCTTTTAAAAATGGTAAAGTCGCTACTACACATGTCATCCATAAAATCCGATAACTCCAGCGGCAAATCATTTTCTAAATTGAAGATTATGTCATGCACATATATTTTCTATTAAGTTTATTAAACAATATCTTTTATATATATTTTTTTTGTTACTTACAAATTTATTTGAAGTCTTCTATTGAAAAGATCAAAAACGAATGGCAAAATTCACATATACATTCTACACACATATAGAGATACAATGCTCAAGTATTAAAGACATACAAATCTAAATATAGCTTTTATTTACATACTGCGTATTTGTGGCTTTTTTCTTCTATTGGTTTTAAATGCCAAACTTAAAATTGTTAGTCTCTTGAATTTGATTATAAATGTTTGAAATGAATAATCAAATATCCAATAATTAAATATATTTAAATAAATATATGTATAATTATTTAGATAAGTATGTGTGGCTATACAACTATGAAAAACCTTAAGTTTAATTTAAATGTTCCATTTCGAATGGTAACTGTTAAGTTTAAACTTCTTTTTTCTAATAAATAAATTATTTATTTATTTAAGCAGACATCTTCTTTGAGCTAGAACTCAATTTGCGAATAATTATTCCAATTTAAGCTATATTATATAGTGTTAAAATATTATTAATCTCTTGCGAGAATGTTGGCAACATAATACCACTCGGAGATCTTTGTACTTATCCGTTCTAGCCGAACGCTTTTCCATCGGATCTTTATTTACTTGTGAACAAAAATACCTCAAAGATTGATTAGAGAATAAAAAGGTAATTTTAATGGTAACATAAAAATACTAAAACATAAATAAACTTCGAAAGTAGATGAGCGCTTTCGACTAAGATGTACCCTTTACTCAGGGCTGACAATGGTCCAAAAATCTTTGAATCCGTAGAGTTTAACATAATATTTGATTGTAAGCAACAGCAGAAGTTGTAAATAAACTTCTTGTGGGACTGGGTGAGTTGCGCAGTACGCACTCCTCAGCCATTGAATAATCATTAATGTAATTTAAATTTGGTAATTCTATTTTTGAAAATTTTTGGTTGGCTTGGCGAAGAAAGATTCATATCAGTCCTGTGAGGAGGTTTCTTGAAATATCTTCCAATTTTTGGAGGTTAGGTTGGGTTAACCATTTTTTTTTTTTTGTCAAAAAAACCAACTTACTTATGATTGGAACGTTGTGCTATTACGAGATGGAAATAACGATATCAGAGCGAAGTCCAAACGAGAGCGCTTTACAATTTTGGTTAGTCATAGTTTTGCTAACGTTGATTGGTCGGTTAAAAAAGCTGCGTATCTTTTATTGATTAGCCGACTAACGAATTGGCAGTTAATATTCTTATGCAGAACTATATATAGGAAAATCACTTTTAAGAAGAGTTCTTGGATATTTTGGATATAATCTTTTCATTCATTTTTGTTGCATGAATAATTCTATTGCTAAGATTTTTATATACGGACTTACAATTTCAATTATTTAGGAGCTGAAATAATGGACCTTAATTGCAGATATGGGGTACATGTAAAAAGTCACGTAATGTCGGATTTGAATTTACCAGATTCAGGAAACAGCAGTACCCCAGACCAGGGGAATGTTTTAAATTCTGCTGAAAAAACACAAGAAAAATTTGATGATATTGCATCCAAAGCAGAAAGTACTATTAATTATAACTATGATGATGATGATGTGGATGTTATTATTGCCAAAATACAGAAAGGTTGTGAAGTCGAAACAGTCAAGCCGACCAATAAAAATTCAACATCGTGTTTGGATAGCCAATTAAATAAAATGCACATTAACTCAAAATATTTATTTAAGGGACCTAAGGGACCTATTGTCGATCAGTCTAAACGTCAATATTTTAACATTGTTGGAACCAATACAACAATTCACAGTAGAGGGGCCAACTCTAACCAAAACATTAAAGCTGATATTGATAAAAATATTGAAACATTGAAATGTAAAAGCCTCAACAGAAACGAGGAAAGTGGAATTGTGCAAAGCGTAACGGCGCAAAGTCCTACGTCCGGAAATGATTCGCCACATTCGGTTCGTAACAGCCCACAAACGACTATAAGGAAGGGCAGCTTACAAAAGAATTTACCTCTCCTACTAAAATCGCAGTCTTTGGAATTATACAATGAGGATTCTGGGTTATTTAATGTTGATCAACAATTCCGTAATCGTCTTCTTCCAAATATTGAGGAATGTCGGCCTTTGGAGAGCGAAATTCAATTTTCAATCACACCGAGCAGCGAGGAAACGCAAAACTGTCAAGTCGATAATTTGGACAAATCTACAGGACAGACACGTGAACATACAGAACACCGCCCAAAAACTGCATCATCATTGTGTCAACAACAATCAACAGAATCTCGTCCAATTTATCCGAACGTTCCATATAGCCCATATGGCAGTCCATACGGTAGTCCCCGATCAGTTCGACGTCGGCCTCCTTTACGTGAATCACGTCGAATATCTATTGAAAAATCAGGTAGTTTTCTTCAGCTAAATCAATATAAACTTATGGATCAAATTGGACAGGTAATTAATATAGTAGCTGTTAGTTATAGAATTAATAACAGATTCCGTTGGCAGGGTTCATATGGACTTGTTAAATTAGCTTATTCAGAAGAAGATTCCACACATTATGCCATGAAGATTCTCTCTAAGAAGCGCTTATTGCGACAAGCTGCTTTTATGCGTCGGGGTCCAAAACAAGCTACATCTCCACTGGATCGTGTTTACAGAGAAATTGCAGTTTTAAAAAAGCTTGATCATCCTAATGTTGTAAAATTAGTGGAAGTACTAGACGATCCAATGGAAGACTCGCTTTATATGGTTTTTGAGTGGGTTAAAAAAGGAGAGGTTCTTTCTATTCCCACCGATAAACCATTATCAGAGGAGCGTGCGTGGAGTGTGTTTCGAGACTGCCTTTTAGGATTAGAGTATTGTAAGTACATTTTTATTACTAAACCTGAAAAGATTGTTGGCTAGGAATATTTTTCAGATGTTTGCATGACTAAATAAATGTTACTGTGAACAAAAATTCGCCAGTCAAAATAGTCCATTCTAATTCTGCTCGATATGTTTTCTTTCACCATAGTGCACTATCAAAAAATAATTCATGCGGATCTAAAACCTGGAAATTTGCTGCTGACTGAGTGTGGACATGTTAAAATTGCTGATCTGGGAGTTTGCAATGAGTTTCATGGAGAAGATGCTATAATGAGTAATGGCTCAACAGGGGGTACACCAGCTTTTCGAGCACCTGAAACACTTGTTTTGGGAAAGGTAGGTAATATAAAAATATTTACTCACCAATTGATAATTGTTCTTTTACTTAGAATGTATACTGTGGCCGTGCAGCAGATGTTTGGGCTCTGGGAGCAACATTGTACTCGTTGGTATATGGAAATGTACCATTCTTAGCTACATCGATCCCCATACTGTATGAGAAAATAAAAAACGATACATTGATCCTTCCAGATACACCAAATATAAGTCCGGAAATAAAACAATGCATTCTTCGAATGCTTGAAAGGGATCCAGCATATAGAATAAATTTGCCACAATTAAAGGTACACATAAAATCGTTGTAAACTTAAATGAATATTTATACATTATTAATTGTTTAATACTTGAACTTAGGTAAACACGTGGGTTAACAAAAATGGGGCTTATCCCTTACCAAATGAAGATGAAAACTGTTGCTTGGTACAAGTAGACGACGAAGATATAAACTCGGTTGTTCGCAGCATTCCAAAGCTTGATACACTGATATTGATTAAAACAATGCTAAAAAACCATTCATTTGGGAATCCTTTCATGAAGAATATATCCGGAAGGGCATTTCAACCGAGCAGTTCCAGGCTGGAAAAATTCGCACAATCAGGTAGATCGAACTCCGCACCAGGCTCTTATCATATGGAATTAGAGAGGTACGATTTTAGCACATTTTTTAGTGAATTGTCACATATTAACACATTTCTTTCTAGAGAGCCATCTATGGATAGTGTACTTCCAGCACTCTCTGAGCATTGTTCTAGCAGACAAAATGAAGAAATATAATGAATTAAAAAAATAGCATAGTATAGCGAATAAATGATATAAGTTATACAAGGGACCGAAAACGATAATGATATTAAATATAGTCAAAAAATATAAACAAATAACTTCAAATTACAATCGTCCCTATTTTTAAGCATTACATTTTTTCAACTTGTATTGTAATAGTTCAATAATCCTTTATTGTACATCTGTATTTTCTGTTTATTATTTATTTTTAAGAGAACCTAGTATAATGGGCTTGTGCAGTGCGCGTTTGTTTTAATGTCCGTATGTTTGGAATTACAAATATAATACACTTAGTTTATAATATACTTAGAAATATTTCAGGTTCTTTATGCTTAATGTACGGTTTATTAACATTGGTTCTTGTTGTCCCCATTATTACTTTAAAATATATGAATCTAAGACATCATAAAATCAAAGCAACATTAAAATAAAATAACTATAAATCATCTGTATTGATTTCAGGCATGAAATTTTGTAACTAGTCGATAAACTATACTTAGGCATTTACTACTGGAGTGGAATGGTTTAACCGTTTTGACAGACGCGGCCAGCAAATGAATAGACATATTTTAAATAATCAACTGTTGTTTAGGGCTGAGATTGATCTATCTTGTAAGATTTTGGTATGTGTATATGTGGATCAAATCGATATTCACTACACAAGTGTTATTAATTTTCGATAACAAGTCGAAGTGGGACCTCAAAATAAGCACATTTTCTCAACCATGAGTTATTTCTTACCAGTAACTCTTCTTCAATGTCGAAAAATAATATGGTACAACCAATGTACCCTTTTACCTTTAGTATCATAATAAACAAACTATTTCTGTCTTAACGCATACTCTTATACAACGATGCAGGATCCTTGGGATGCATGATATTAGTTTCAATGACATAGAAGAACTCAACCCAATAAAGTTTCTGGCATTTGAGGAGCTGGGGTTGATGGAGGAGCTGTAAGCTCAGAAGGGACCACAATATAATTAACAGGTCTCAGTGCAGAAGCCCCTTAAATTCATATATTTGAATACAGCAAGGTGTTTTCGATAAAATGTGATGAAGTTCAGGGTAAATTTCGGGCAGATGATACATCGTTGACCGCTAAGGTGAAGGCGTAATCTGTTAGAGCGTAGACGACATTTCCCTTTAGATCCCGAAGGACTACGAATTTGCGCGAAAATATTAAATGATGTCTACTCTCTATATTCGCGTGTGACATAAGTATAATTTGTGAACAAAAAAAAGAAAACTACTAAAGGCCATTTACGTAGAGAAAATATGCCAGCTGCGCAAACATCTTCAGTTTCTGATTAGGATGATTGGTACCGAGAAATGTCTCAATGAGTTATCTGGGATTGACCCATATGTGAGGAGCGTGAGATTGATATTAAAAAAACTTTCTATATATATAACTATATTCTATCAAATAGTCCAGTTGAATAACAATAAATTATTACGAAGCTCAAAGTTTAGATTGGAAAACAAAATATCTAATTTATCCATCATACTTAAATAAATAACATAAACAACGCTGAATAAATGCAATAAATTGATGACACCAAATCGATTATCTATCGAGCCTTAGTGGAGACTATCAGTTTTAGAGAACAGAGTAAATAATAATCTATTTCATCTGCCGAGACTTATAGCACAGATCTTATATTGACATATATGTGCCACAAGCATTTAATCTAAAAACATTTTAAGTCCATCATGTTTGAAAGCTAAGACGGTGAATTGAAGACAGTGTGAAATGTATGTTAAATTCATGGGATTCATTATCTGCGGAGTAAAGAGGTGTTTCTGTCATTCCAACAGAAAGGTGATGGATAGGCATTTTTGTCTATTTAATTGAAAATTGAAAATACTTGCAAAAAGTATGTGTGTAATAGAAGCTACTCTCGCCGTCGAATTGTATAAATCCAAGTTTGGCTTTAATGCACTATTTGCACCCAGAGACTCTGATAATTATTTACATTTAGTTTGCATTTGCAACAAATTTACCCAGATCAATAGATTTTCGATTCTTCTGTAAAATTTAAAGCTTATGCAAATACGGTTGAAAAGTCATCGCTAAAGAAGGTGAAAGATGCAGATATCGATGAGACTGCCAAACATGATCAAGTAAGACTAACTGATACAGTGTGTAACATATCAGGAAGTTACTGAACTTTCATATATAAGCATATGAAAGTGAAAAAGGTAATTTTTTTAAAGGTGTGTGATGTTGCATCAACATCATCAAAATTGGTGAACTTCCTCGTAAGTGAGGATTTATAATATGATTTGTGTTATATAATTACTTCTTAATTTTAACGGTATATTTAATTGACAACAAATTTCTTTTAATTTCGATCAACAGCGAAGTTGAAGTTGTTACTTAGGTACGGCCAACTAACTCTCAGACGATAGCTAAACACGCAGTGATAAGATTATCGACCGGCCTCCACAGCAGCTATTTAAAGAATTTGTATTACGAAAATAACAAGCACAATCGCCTTGTGCTATGAATGAATGTGCTAAAGGCTAAGTGATATGGTTACCGGCATGAAGTTCTTTTGATTTTGTTAAAATATTGTCTCATTTATATATTTTTGAAAATATAAAATTCATTAATAATATAAAGTTTTATTCATAATACAAAAGTTATCTTAATAGATTAAATATAAATTTGATTTTTGAAAATAAAATTAAATATTATAATGTTAAAGAAGTTGAATTGTTATAAGTGTCCTTATCCCAATAACGATAATTCATCGATTTATGCATAAATCGATATATCGCTGCTCCGATGTTTTTGCTAGTATTTTGATACAGCTGAACAAAATTAGAGGAGGATAAATACCGATTTATTTATCAAGGGGCAAATGTTCATAAGCATATATAGAGTTTGCTGGTGGATAGTATTCTAGACCATAAGAATGGGTATGTATTTAATTTTATGCGCTGTTGCATTCCATCCAAACACAGAATACAATAATTGTTTTTGAATCAATAACTTACAAGCATAAATATGCAATGTACTAGCGAATAAATAAATAAGCGTTGCTTACAAATGTATTTATACAATATCGAATATTAAGGAGCTTGAAACTTATTGTCTTAGGTTGTAACGACGTTGACTCAATAACCAAACTACAAAAGCACCTGTCTCTGTTAAAAGATGAATACACAAAACTACAACTCAGTTATGTAGAATTAGAACGCAAATACAATGAAGTTGTGGCCTCAACAGCCGATGCTGAGACCAGTGGCGAATTCAGCAGCTTTGTGTCCCGACTCGGACTAACAGCCTCTTCGCTATATGGACGCTCCATATATTCCGACATACAGATTAAAACCAACAACAACGGTACAATTATGCCAGCACATAAATTTGTCCTTCATGCACGCTCGGAGAAATGGAGAAATGAGTCATTGGCCAACGCAAAAGAGTTAGATTGGAGCGATTTGGAGGATGATATAGCCACAGCGCTTTTGCGTTGGATTTATACTGATATTGTAGATTTACAACACGATCGATTGACATTGGGACTTTTGCGTGTGTCTCATCGCTTTTCATTGCCCGCTCTTTTGGGGCTCTGTGAGCGAGCTTTGGTCGCATCAGTGGGTGTACGATCTTGTGTGCGATTCTATTGCGTTGCTGAAGAATCGGGTGCTGCAATGCTTCTTGATTACTGTTCGGGAATTATATCCATGCACTGGGATGATTTAACCCCACAGGACTTTGAACACATGTCTGGATCACTACTGTTTAAAATGCTCAAAAGCAAAATCAAATATCCCCTTCATGCGGCAGTCAGACTTTTGCGCGAAGATGTTGTTTGCTTGTGTCTTGCTGAAAATGCTTCTGTGGTAAGTAACTTAAAAAGCCTATAACTTTTCTCTCATGATATTCTCATAACTTCTAAACTAAGACTGTGCACCGAAAAGACTTCTTTTTTTGCCCGATTTGTGGCCAAAATAAGTAAATATATTATCGAAATTGCTATTTACAGTTTTCTTTTTAACTTAGCCATATAAATAAATCTAATAATTTTACTCAACTATATATGAAGTCATATTCCCCCATTGGAAGCTATTAATAAAAAAAATTTGCTCGAAGATCGGCGTGGCTGCAATTAAATAGTGTAAATAACTCATTTGTTGGACTCAATTACACGGAAGGCAGAATAGTATTTTTTTTTTTGAATATCCTTGCGACATTCCGTATGTATGCAGGCAAGTTTTTTCCAACGTAAAATTTATAAATTCGATTGAAGTGCTATGCTCTCTGGTAGACTTTAAAATCAATAGCATTTATTCTCAAATCCTAAAAATCTATTAACAAAATTTCTAGGATTAATTGCTGGGTCTAAAGATCGCCAAATTAATTTCCAGTCCTAGCCCAAGACGCATACGACCTTCACAAAATATTGTTTCTGTATTGCCTTTTTATGTTTATTGAACTTATTGCTACGTTCTTAGAAGAAAAAGATTTAAAAAAAAGGGAAAATATATAAGCCCTTAATTTTTAGTCATTTAATTATTAAAGAATATGTATCTATATATATATATATTTGATTGATTGATTGAATATATTTAATTTAGTCCATACAAGCCTTAGTCTTTACCATCCAGGTTTATTGTAAATTTTTATCCAAAATATATTATTTTGACTTTTCTTTCATTTGTCCATAAAATATTCTTAATTTATTGAAAGAGCGAACTTTCTTGTTCTGAAGACCTTTAAATTAAGTATTCTGAAAAATAAGCCAACTGATAACAATCTATTAGTTATTTTGACGATAGCTACTTTTTGGCCCTTTTTCTTTTAAATTAAAAAAAAAAACAATAAAGAAATGAATTCCTAACAGCATAACCTTTAACGAATAGATCGTATTGTATACTATTTTAATAGTTGTTATTCCCTTTAGAGCGATAAATTTTATTTTTTATTTGATTTTATGAAAAGGCAAAGGTTTATTGTTTGGAAACGAGTCAATCCCGAACAGATAACTATATTTTTTGGTTGCCACACAAACAATCAATAGATTTCTTCTTGTATAAAAATATACATTATTTTTACTAATACATCCAAACCAATCTCAGAAAACATTGCTTATATAGGGAAAATTAATAAACAATTTATGCCACCCCTTTTTGATATAAAATTATACAAATTTTAATGTTCACAGCCAATTGTGAAACAGAAAATAAACATTTGTCTTAAACGTATATTAGGTAATTTTATGTCACTTGGCATAACAGCTGTAATACATACAGCTCGGCGTACATCCGCAACCTCTTTACTTAAGGCACAATATTAAGGGCAGTGACAGAACCGATTAATTAAATCCTCTCATTTGTTACGGTTACTTCAGCAGAAGCCGAAATCAAAATAGAGATGTCGACAATTTGACTACCTTATAAATTTGAAGTGAATATTTATAATCTATTTTTCAATTTGAGCATTATAAACATATCAAAAAAAGGAATGAGGATCTATTTAATATGTTATGTTATATATATATATATATATATTGACAAGGTGGAAATTAGAATCTGATAAGCAGCTTTTTGTTTGCTCATTCTAAACTAATCCAAATTTTTTTTACATATATAAGTAATTATTTATTTATTTAATAAACTAGACAAATGTAGGTTTTATTTATCTTCACGATTTTTTAAAATATGCGTAAATAAAATTGGAATCCTATTATCACAAAATTGCATATAATATATTTTATTAATTACTTAGGTTATCACATCAGCAAATAACTCATCATTATAAATTTTATACGTTAATATTGTAAAATGAATCATTCAATTACAAAAATGTGGGGCCAAATGTCGAAATGGCGTTCATCAAAATAAACACGCTTAACAATTGTTTATTAAGAATGAAGGAATTTGAAGAGTTGCACAATTCTCCGCGGCAATAACAGTGTACGTTTTTTGACCCAGCCAAGTTGTTACCCTGAATTTGTTTGCATCCCTCCTCGTATACCTCTTCCACTAAGTGCTCCTGCTCCCATTGCCTATTGCGAAATATCTGCAAAGAATCAGAGTTAAATATATTTAACATAAATGGGCATACTATTTTTATTTTGGTTAGCAAACCAAATGCGAACCTGAGTAGTGTTCTTTTGCTGTGCACAGCCTCTTGTAATTGTTTCCTGTCGCTGTCCATTTTGAATGTGTAAAATGGAAATAGTTTTTAAACACATCGTAGAATATGGGCACTGAACCATGTAAGGAGCCGACTCTTCAAACTTTGAACACAATGGTGTAATAATAGTTGCATTGTCAACAAAATATTTTTCCACAGTTACGGAACACTTGTAACATTGTAATATTTCTTTTGCTGTACTTTTGCCTGAAAACAGATTTGGTGTATTAATATTGACCGCACTCTCGCTTTGTCATTTCTTCAAGCCGTTTTGCATCCATTTATGTTTTTTATAGTATATTTATAAACATTTTATGTTGGTATCTTGATAAATATATTTGTATATATAAAAGTAAGCACATTTGTCAGTCAATTTTCATATCGTTATCATTGAATCATTTGAACAATAAACAAAAGCTTTCCACCAATTTTTCAGAAAATTTAATTCATGTTTAAGTGGAGCTTCGACATTACCTTATTCACAGTTTACAATTAGTTTTTATATAGATTTTAAAATTTAATTTGAATTTTTGAATTAGTCACAAAATATACAAGGTAAAAATAATATGCAACATAATAATGGAAATGACATAAAATAATTATACATTTTGGAGTCTTTAGAGCATTTAGTCTCTTAAATCGGTGTGTCCTTAATAAACTGGTCATTTATTTCTAGAGTTGGGTCGCTATCATTTGAAATTATTCTTTATCTCTTAGCCATAAATATACCACAATTAAAGGACCTCCTTTAAGCGATCTATAAATCTAAATTGCCCGTATCTTCCATAATTTTTAAGCTGGAGTCAGTCAGGGAAAGTATGTTACACAATTTAAATGTAACCAAGTTTGAAACTGTACAGCGAACAATATCGCCGCAACTAGTAATTTTCCGCCTGTTATCAAATGTTTTTATATTTTTATCAGAATACTTGCAGCCTGCCGCGCTCGACTCAACTTTCTCTTTTACTAATGGTAATTTTGACAAAAAAAAAGGTGCATTTCTAATTACCAAATTTGTAATATATGGCTTATCTAATGAAAGATACATTGAAACTGTATTGGGATTTTAATTTTCAATGCGGATTACAAATTATTCGGAACATTCGAGACATATGTGGTTAGAGTCATCTGACTTACATCTTTTATATTTATTGCATGCTTTCTTTTGAGTTTGTTTTAGAATTAAATGTATGTTTGCAAATTTAGAATGCAAAATCTATTAATATATTACGATATAATATTAAAATACCAACCTAAACCAATAGTAACAGCGAACGCAATAACTGTTTGGCACAAGTAGCCAAAATTATTGCAGCGTGCAGTCCAACTCATACTTTTAATCATTTGTTATATTCTCATATATGTAGGTGCGTGTAATTAGGCTAAGATCGGGATCAAAAAATTACAAATATGAATATGCATGTATGTACATATGCATATGCCTACTTCCGTTCAAACAGTAATACATGTGTGCGTACATACACATGCACAGCAATTTTTGACTATTCTTTGTTCGTCAAAGGCACGCATATGTCTGTATATATGCAAGTGTAAATAAAACAAGGCACAATTTAAGTGTATATGTAGAAACTCCAGCAATGTATTAATGTTTTTTGATGAAAAGTCAACGGCAATGGAGAAAGTACTGCCGAATTCCATTCAGACATATGTATGAATGTTAATGCTTTCGCTTGCAATATATATATATACATAAATATATATACAAATATGTATATATATATGCATTTCAACCAATTTTATTGAATATATATTTTCTTCGCTTTTATTTTTATTTAATTTCGGTTTTTAACAATTGCAAATGGAGTACATACATAACATACACATGTATTTACTTTTCTAAATAGTTTAAGAATAAACTATACAACTATCACACACAATTAAATAACATAAATGTTGGCACACAGCAACAATAAAATAAAAAAAAACAAACAGGGTTGTTGCTTTATGTCTAAAGAAAGACTGGATGCTCATATCAGCTTTGACGTCACAGTTTCACATTTATTGGGCAACTGTACAAATGTGAGAAATAAGATTACGCAGACAATGGGTGCACAGTGTTGCACATTTACATCACGCTACCCAAGTGGCAAAAGTGCGTAACGAATATATCCTTGATACGTGCAGCATGGAATTTATAAGTTTTGATGGAATAGATTCAATAATATTTTGAAAGACATCAAATGATTTCTTTTTATTCAAAAAAGCAACACATTTTTCTGTAATTTTCACAATAAATACGTTGTCCATTTATTGGTTATTTCTAACGTCGACTAAAAAACAATTACAAGAAAATATACTTTAAATAACATGATCAGGTAGAAAAAATCTTCAGTTTTCGTTTTTAAATGTTAAAAAAAAATTATGTTTGCTTTTTGAGTTTCAATCGTTTCCGTGAGCGAGCTACACATCTTTCAAAATTTATATTATTCATTCTAAAAATAAACTAACATATATCTGTCTGCGGGTAAGCATCCCTGGTTATCGCTTAGAGTTAAACGATTGCACGTACCAAATCGGAAATTGGGTTTCTCTGAAAAATGTTGCACAAACATAATTTAAGGTTGCTTACAAAAATTCAGATTTCTGCCCTGTGTGAAGGGCAAGTTACATTCCAAGTTCTGTGAGTCATTAAAACTGTAAGACTTAGGCGGACTTATCGATTTACACTTCCATTCCAATTTTAACACTTTGGTTGACTCGAGCATAGCCCAGTATGTGCCAAGTTTCGAAAAAAAATTGGGTTCATACAGACGGATAGACGGCATGACATAAATTGCACAAAACCAATATGCTATGGTATGGTATCGGTATCAAAGTATAAAAATAAAATAAATAAAAAATAAAATAAAATAAAAAATTTAAATATGACTGTATTGAATTAAAGCAATTACCTTATATGATATTGATTGTCATACTTCTTAAAACTAATTACTATTATTACAAACTTGATTCTATATAAAAGCTGGATTATTCATAATCAAATGCTAGATTTTTCTATCGAACTTAAGTTACCGGTAATATAATGACTCTAGTTCAAAAACTGTTAACTGTTGTTGAGATGGATGTGACAGGTGCCAATGTTTAGGCTCCTGCAGCAAGACTTTAGCTTTAAAGTGGTACAGTCATACGGTTCTTATCGATTTTCAATTATAGAAAATATCGTTATTTACCCCTCCAGTGAACGTAGCACAATAATTTTAACAATTCGTTTATCGCAGGCACAAAAAAGTATATTATTTATTTTTGGGCGCACCATAGTAGTAAAGAGAATACTATATAAAACATTTGTTTTCAATTTAATAAAAATCTGCTAGGGAACTCCAAATCATTGAAACGGCCGTTATACTTTCGCGAAGATTTGACTTACGGCAATGAAAGTTTGCAGTAAAACTTGAAATGCCAAAAATTTTAAACTAATTTATGTAACAGGATAAGTTATAAATGTTTCACATATTTTAAAACATTAAAAGATGATCCTTGATATTTTGATATTTTGATATTTCCAGTTACCAGAATTGGTGAATAGTTTGTCCGAGCATGGACAGCTCCCACTACAAATGGCCTTATCAGCTAAAAATATTCAGATTGCCAAAACTCTTGTTAATATTGGATCTGCTGACGTTAATGCCTATGACGGCGAAGTAAGTACTGTAATTAAGATGAATATTATACTTCTTTAACAAAAATGTTCGCCCAGGGGTCGACACTTCTTATAGATGCTGTAAGGAGATCTGATCATTTTGCTGCAAATTTCCTCTTAAGCCAGAAGTGCCTTGTTAATCTTTTGTCCAGGTACGTTAACTATTTTGTCACTGAAAAATGTGAAATTAATAACTAATTGATTATTCAAGGGCCTCTTCCGATACTGCACTGCATATCGTATGTAGCTATGGGGAGCACTGCAAAGATTTTACTCATATGACTGACATTGGAAAGCAAATTATAGATTGCCAGGCAAACGTAAATATAAAAAATTTGCACGGTCAGACGCCGCTTCACATTGCGATCACTTCTCACAATATGGGTATGGTGGACCTATTACTTGATGTGCCTGATATAGACATTAATTTGAACAACAATGACGAAAAGTGTCCTCTTGAATTGAGTTTAACACTTAATGACGAAAACTTCAATCTTGCTGATAGGCTTCTTAAAATGGGAGCAAATCCAAATCCCTTAAAATCAGACACAAAGAACAGTCTATTGCAAGTACTAGCCGAACAAAATTTCGAAAATGCTGCAATATTTTTATCTGATTTCGCTAACCTTAATCATCTAAACAACTGTGGAATGTCGGCCGTTCACATTGCTGTTCAACAGAATATGCCAAAACTTGTGGCTAAAATGCTTAACACAGGCGCTTCGCCTAATATACAAACAATTGCAGCCAATATGAAATCTCCACTACACATAGCAGTCGAAGTAAATGCCCGGGAAATTATTGAAATCTTCGCTACTTTTTGCAAAGATGACTCCGAGAATATAGATTTCAACTGCAAGGACGTAAATGGCAACTCTCCACTAAGTATTTGCTTAGATTTGGATCGAATTGAATTGGCTCCAATCCTAATTGCTGGTGGTGCAGATGTTAACGCGAGAAATAGTCAAGACTTAACTTTGCTCCATCAATCTATCACAAACGGGGACAGTAAAAAATCAGTGTTTTTATTGAACCAAGGCGCCGAGTTTAACGCACTAACAGGTAAAATATAAATATATAAGAAGATTAAAGTAATTCGCAACAAGAGTAAAAAAAATTGAATAACATTTTTCCGTAATTTTCGAAGCTTATTAGCTGTCATGCCGATTTCATGTCCATGCTTTGGTAGATATATTCCAAGAAAATACGTTTAATACACATATTATTTAATTTTTAGGTGAACAAAAGTCTGCATTGCAGTTGGCTATAAACTATCATTTACCAATAGTCGTAGATGCCTTATGCACAAAGGGAGTGGATCTGAGTATCTTGGATAACACAACAGATCCGCCATTATGGACAGCTCTAGAATTGGGATATGAGGATGTGGCGCAGATTCTCGTACGACATGGCGTTGACACCGATTGCTGGAGCAAAGGGCCTGATGGCTGCCAACAAACATTGTTGCACCGTGCAATTGATGAGAACAATGAGTCCATATCAATGTTTCTTGTTCGTAATCAATGCGATTTAGACTCACCGCGTCAACCCGGTCCAAACGGATCGGGTAGAGAAGAAGCTCGTGACAAAGCATCGCCCTTACATCTATGCTGCCAATGGAATCTGTCAAAGGTTGTTCAAGCACTTATAGATCATGGAGCCAATGTAAACGCTGTTGATGTTGATAACAAAACAGCAGCACACATCGCTATTGAGAACCAACATGAAGATATAATCAATATTCTTCTTTGCCACCCTGCAATTGATTTGAAGTTGCGAGACAAATCAGGCCTTACACCCTTTGCTAGTGCTCTGGCTATTCGCAATCACAAAGCCGCACAGCGCATACTCGAGAGACTTCCAAATGCCGCTGAAATAATGGATCAACGTGGTCGTAACTTTCTTCATGTGGCCATCCTAAAAGACGACCTGGAAAGTGTTTTGTTTTTATTGGCTATACAAGTTGATGTTAATTCGCGGGTACACGACGCATATCAATCGACATCACTTCACCTGGCAGCCACTTCAAAAAATGAAATGATTATACGAAACTTAATTTTGGCAGGCGCTCGTGTCAACGAGCGAGACTCTGTCCAGAAAATGCCACTGCATTTAGCCATTGAAAGGGGAAACCTATCGGCAGTTTCAGCGTTGATTCAAAATAATTCCGATTATGACGCAACTGATGCTGATGGAAACAACGCGCTACATCTTGCAGTGCATAGTGGCCAACTTGCGATTGTACGAGAGCTACTAACCGAATCGCGGGTAAACGCTGAGGCGACAAATGCAAAAGGTCGAAATCCGTTGCATGAGTTATGTAGGGTTGGAGAAGACAACTCGGGAGCAGCAATTTGTGAGCTATTCCTTGAGTGTATGCCAAAGTATCCAATAAATATGCCTGACATGGACGGTAACACAGCATTGCTACTTTCATACATGCGAGGTCAAGCGCCACTTTGCAAGGTGCTCGTAAAAGTCGGTGCTTGTCTAGGCGCTCAAAACCGTGAAGGCATTAGTATTTTCAATTACAAGCTTGCTACGGATCAATTGCTTAGCAAACTATTGGACCAATTACCACAGGAGTCGCCCTGGGCGGAATCAGACTTGTGCCAAGAGTGTGGCCTAAAGTTTTCACTTACTATAAGGAGACACCACTGGTAAGTAAAATGCAAAATATTATTTATTTAGAAAATAATTAAGCAAGAAAATAAAACCGAAACACGATCTGAAATCAACAACAGAAATTTTCTGATTCGAATTTACAACAGAATTCAAAGCCGGGATCGATAAATAATATTTATTATTTCTAAGAACTCGGAAAAACATGTACTTGATATGTATTTTTTTATAAATCTTAGTTTCACTGTTTCCTTTCAGTCGACATTGTGGGCGAGTTCTGTGCTCTAAGTGTTCCAATAACGATGTACCCATTCTTAAATTCGGCATAAATAAACCTGTAAGAGTTTGCAACGTATGCTTTGATGTTCTTCAAGGAGGAAGCTGAAACGGTTAACTTTACAAAGCTTGCTTTTGGAATTATTATGTGGAAGTATTAAGTTGGTAAATCAATTTAGTAGATACATTAATACATAAAAATAACAATAAATATATAAAGGTTTTTTTTTATTTAATTTGCGTCTAAAAATTCTTAAAAGCGATAATAATATTTAATAACAGTTTAGGCATGAGGCAGGCAGCATATAAATTTGTAGCTTACCAAATGTAGATTGCAAATATCAGAATGTTTAATCAAGTTGCCAAATATTTATTATTATTATTATTTATACTTACACATAATTTATTGCATTATTAAAATGTTTTTCAGATTTGGGAATAGTTATAAATACCGGACTCTAAAACCCATATGGCCATAACGTGCATTTTATATATACGTATATAATAGATATTTTCGAAATCAATACCACGTATGTTCGAACACAATACTATATATATTCAAAAACAATACTATATATAAACACTTTAAAAGGCTCTTTGATTTGATTTTTATTTTTAGTACATAAGGAGTTGAACATTTTATAGTGCAAATTTGTAAGCATATGTAAATAAAAGTAACAAACAGCAAAAAAAAACCCTTTTATGTACATTTAAAATTCACTGTCTTGCCATTATGGGCCACGGGTTCAATTGAAAATATCTCCGAATGTTATTTGTCTCTCAAAAGTCAGGCAAATTCATCATATATATATATATATATATATATATATATATATTTATATCATATTCAGTTTAGATAAAGATCTTAGTTAATGGAACTGATTATCCATGTAATAAATCTAAAGACAAAGGCAATTTTAAACCAGCGGCGGTTTCCAAATATTTTACGCATTATAGTTTTTTCCGGCGTGCCAATGCAGATTTAATATATAGTGCGAACGACTTAAGTGATTTTAAAAACAAACTGAATGTCAATGAAAGATTGAGTGGAAATATGACGAGAAAAGTATGCAAGCCATACTTAGCGGAAAGAAAAAAAAAAACACATTCTCGCTTTCTAAACAAGCATAGGATTGTTTGATACTGGCTGTAAATTTAATGTGCATAGTATATGGAAGTCAAATTACAGTAATGATGATGAAAACGATATTTTGAGTTTTTACATGGTGGCAAAAGGCTGAATGAAATTTTAATTGATTATTGTATAAGAGCTATAACTAAATGTAAAAATATTGTTTAATGGTGTTAGTTTGCGTAAGTTTAAAAATAATTCTGATGAGAACTGCAAGAACTTCGAATTAAACGTATTGAAAGTCAACGTGGCAATATAAAAGAAAATTTTTCGCGTCCAGCGACAACAGCGTCGCTCAATTAGATGACGATGTTGAGATGCAGGCATCGACCGAAACAACGGCCGCTGTCTATGGAAAGTATTCATCGTTTACCCGTGATGTAGGCGCAGGACTGCGTTCGGACTGAAGTTCGGTTTTTGAGAGCTGTGCTTTAAGCCAAAGACGAATAGACAGATCATTTACATTACAAATTATTAATAATACTGTTATAACATTATCTTCAAATAAGTAATAATTAAAAAGGCAAAATAAATATATATTTAAAAAAAAATATTAGAAAATCATTGCTTTGAACTTAGAAAGAATTCCCAACAAAGTGTGTTAGTCTAAGCACTTAATAAAATTGCAGAAGAATTTTCCGAATAAAAGGTATGTCATTGAAATTTAGTATATGGACATAACGCGTACATTGCACATTTCTGGAGACCAGATATTTCAAAATTATTAGATTTAATTGTTTTTTTTATCTCTATGTGTTATTCACACGAACATTATATATATTAAAATAATATATTTCAGCTTAAAGTACTTTTGTACAAATTTCACATATTACTCTTTGCATGTAGAGCGAGCCTTGGGCCAAGATAGTGCATACATACATAAAGCTGAATAGTTGCCAATGCCTTCCTTCCAGTGGTCCATCTAAAAGCAATCGGCGCCAAATCTACCCAAAGTCAGGCTGTCTCACATGAATATGCTTAGTCTAAAATATGGATATTAATAAATTATTTAGGAGAAAGCAATAAGCCAACATCATATTAAGATACGTTGATTTTTGGCAATTACATTCTATCTTATTTTAAAAACCGACCTAATTCTGAGAAAACCAATACAATATATCAGAGTTTTTTGTATCGATAGTTCTTCCACATCCAACATGTCTGGCAGCGCTGTCATTATTTTGTTTAAAAGTACTTTGTTCTGAAAAATGGCTGCTGAAAAAAATGATGGCCTTGAGCCTGCCAAACATGATACAAATAACACTGGAAATGATCAACCTGAAGGTACTGTCACCAGCATGGAACACACAAAGGGTTTGCCACCAACAAAAAGTGATACTGCAGGACGGAAGCGCAAGCGGCACCTATTAAATTCCATACGCGCACAGATGGAATTCTACTTTGGTGATGCGAATCTAAGCAAGGACCGCTTTCTGCGTCGCTATGTGGAGCAAGATCCGTGTACGTTGATAATTCACTTTAGCTTAGACTCTTATATAATGTATGTTTTTATTTATTTTTTTTGCTGATTGAAGACGTTCCGCTGGATATATTTCTGACATTTAACAAAATCAAGGCACTCACTCAGGAAGTTCAGCAAATATCCACATCTCTTTCCAATTCCAACTTGCTGGAGTTGGATGAAAGCGGCCTAAAGGTACGCCGTAAGACTTTACTGCCGAAACAACGAGACGTCAACGATAAGACACTGTATGTCGAGGCGCTTCCAGTGACGGCAACTCACGATTGGCTCAAGCAGGTGTTCAGTCGCTATGGACCTGTTTCGTATGTATCACTACCTCACTACCCGGGCACGCGAAAAATCAAAGAATTTGCCTTTATTGAGTTTGAAAAGAGCGGCTCCGTGGAGAAAGCTATTAAGGCATTTACCCAGGTTCAGGGTGTTCTGTCGGTTGAGCATACAGATCCGGCCAACTTGGCTAGCATACGCTCGTTTCAGCAGCAAAAGCAGATGACGAGCAGCACGGATGTGGAAACAGTATCAAATATTCGCATCAAACAACAGGCAATTAAACGCGAAGGCGACAAGGATGCTTTACAGGAGACTGTTGCTGCTAAGCGGATTAAGCTCGAGCCACTTCAGGAGTTAAGTGAGGCATCCGACCTCGAGACTGCCGACGCAGAGACCTCGCAGCAAAGCGACACGGACAACATTAAAAAGGACAACGAAGCGGAGGGGACCAAAAAAAAGAAGCGCCGTTGTAAGCAAAAGAAGCGCATCATGGTGGACAAACTGAAGCCGAACATAATACCCAATGCCTTTGAGCTCAAGATACTGCCCAAAAGCAGCTGGTGCACTCTCCGCAACAAATATCTCAATCTGCAGCGGCGCATGGTTAGTGAGGCGAAGAGCAAACTATGGCGCAGTTTTCAGGCTAAGCAGCCGTCACAGAAGTGCTCAGCGATGCAGCTCCAGCAACTGCAAGCACAACAACAGCAGCTGGTCGAGTCGAAGGGCAGCTGCAACAGCGGTACCAGCAGCGACCACGAGGACGCCGAGCCACTCAGTGAAGTGGGAGAAGCGACAGAGGTGCCAGTGCCATCCAAGCGTCGCAAGCGCAACAAAAATGCGGGTGTACACAAAATGAATATGAATTTTTATGGCGCCGGCGGCAGCGAGGTAGACGAAAGCAAAATGACGGGCAGGAGTGAAAATGCGTCACAGGAGTTATCGCCACTCTTCAAATTCGAGCCGGGCTTAATTTTAGAGTGCACACTGCACGAGCCTTGCGTCAATGTGAAGGACTTCAAGACGGACATGCGTCAGTACTCCGACATAAAGTACGTGGACATTAAAGAAGGCGACCAAGTGGCGCATTTGCGTCTGGTCACGCCCACCGCCGCCGAGGATTTGGCGCGTCAACTAAGCTGTGGCGAAATGCAGTTCAAAGTGCTGCGTGGCCACTCAGAGATGCAATATTGGCGCAAAATCGAGGAAGATCGCGAGGCCAAGCTGTCAAAAAAGGTGCGTGTGCAAAAGAAGCGCGGACGCGAAAAGGTTTCTAAATTTTTGGCCAAACACATCAAGTTCGATGATGCTGACGATGAAACTTTGATTGTTGCTTGTGGCGCCAACGATCCAGTTCCCTGCGGCATCAGCTCAGCGGACATATAATCTGATCACATCCAAGCAACTTGTTTCAACAATCGCTTTTCTCTGCATCGGCATCCTCATATGTCGAGAAAATTATACCTCTTTTAAGATTTCCACTAGACAATGCAGTTAGAAAAAATAATTGTAGTAGATTTCCTTCACAAGAGTTTAAGTTTCGATCAGTTCTGTGACTGCTCATTATTTATCATTTTACTATAGCAAATTTTAAGAATTCATGCTAAAGAACCTATTTTCAAATTTGTTAAGCTAAAATTGTCGATTATAGGTCCGTTTTCTAACGATGTTGTCTAGTAGAAATCTTAAAAGCGTTACAATTGTCTTGACAGGCGAAATGGTTGATGCACTTTTTTTTCGATTTGACGATTTTATGTATTGTCTGTTTAGTGCTTTTACCTTTTTGCTACGAAAAGTAAAGTACAAAAATCGATTCAAAGATTTCCTTATTAATTCCGATATGAATAAATTTGCAATTTTCAAAATTTTGCTTGTAAGGCCTCAAATTAATGAGCTAAAAATCGTTTGTTTAATTGTATGCCAAGTGTTAAAACAACATTGAATTAATTACTTAAAAACTTCAACAGCTTTACTCAAGGATTCGGAGCAATAATAAATATTTTGCAACATTACATTGTTAACTACTTGAGCTTCGAAAAAAGGCTGTGAGCTACGCAGTGATCTAACTCAGCGACGTAGTCGAACAGTTCTTCCATGCAGTTCTCGGTTGTTTTCGAACGTCCATTAACACGGTCGTTACATTCTTGATATTTGTTGTAGAGGGATTCAATATTTCCTTTAGTCTGGCACTTATCCTATATATAAAAAAAAACCAACATATAAATATAATACAATAGAAAGGAGAGGCGAACAAAGTTTTTACCCTAAGAGTTGTTTGTGGATCAACCAGATCTGCTTCTTCCTCATCAGCCCTAACCACGGGAAGTCCGAAAAATTTCCAAAAGGCCATTTCAGATGCTGAAAATAATCAAAAAATTTTAAATTATGGATAATAATATCTTCCCATATTAAATCTAACAATTTTATGCAGGCAAAAAAAAACGTGAAAATAAATTTGTTTATTTTACTGTTTCACATTAGCATTAGTAGTATTAAAACTTGAAATGCATTAAAGACTCATATGCAAAATAAAGAAGATTAGAAATAACGTTAATTATACAAAAACTTACGTTTTATAAGATGTTAACGCAGCAAAAACAAGTTAAAACCTTTTCGTGCATCAATTGTGATGCAATCAATATGGATATTTTATTTATGGGGCTGCCAGATCGATCAAACTTTATTCATATGTTTATATGTTCTACTAATATTTTTTAATATCGGTTATCTAAAATGGCACCAATTATAATTTTCAATTAATATTTTAGATATATGGTTGAAAGAAAACAACAAACCTTTTTAAAAACAAAAACTCAAACACCAAAAAATACTGATTAAACAATAATCGATATTCAGTAATCGATAACATTGATTTTACATCCCTCCGAGGCCTCGTTTTTTCTGTGTACTTTTTGTTCGACTGTGTTTTAACACCTCATATGTTGTTATATATCGCAAATTTTGTACTTTGCGAATGGTATAACTGCAATGCTACCTTAATAGCATTGTTTTTAGCGTCATAAAAACTGGAGCGGTCACATCCCTTCGAGGGAAAGATACGTGCAATATTTTCGATCCCCCGCTTATACACACCCGGATAGTGTGAGCCCGCCGACGTAGCGGTAGTCGTCAAATACAATAACTGTAAGAATAAAAGTTCCAATTCATTTTGTGGTTGGATTTTGAATATAAACACTTTACAATCCCAAGACCTTTTCTTATTTTTGTATTTAAGATTGCTTAAACGTTGCCAATTGCTCTTCTATGGATACAAGCAATAACTACCACCTAATTAATGGCGGAGAATCATCAGGTGAACAAACACAAACTACGATGCAGGGCTATCGTGATGGCTGTGCCTCCAATTCATTATCAAGCCACACGAGGATGCATAGAAACTTTAAATTGTTAGCGGATCCGCAGCTATTAAAATGTGGCACCAAGCTGTATCGATACGACGGTGTTGTGCCTGGCGACTCAACTTACCCTACAGTCACACCTCGCGATCCACGAAATCCACTCATTCGAATTCGAGCTAGACCTGTTGAATCGTTAATGCTTGTTATTCCACGGTAAGACACAATTTCAAAAGTGAAATTATTATAAACAATTATAAATAATGTATGTTTTAACTTTGAGCACAGGTTTGTCATCGATTCAGATTACGTTGGCCAGCCACCAGCTATTGAAGTAACAGTAGTCAATCTTAACGACAACATCGACCGCCAATTTCTTTCTAGCCTTTTGGATAAATGCGGGCCCACTGATGAGATAAATATATATCATCACCCAACAACAAACAAGCATCTGGGAGTTGCGCGTATCGTATTCGAGAGCACCAGAGGAGCACGCCAGTTTATTGAGAAGTATAACCAAAAATCGGTAATGGGAAAGGTAAGTTTGGTATTTGTGTTAAAAGCATTCAAGAATGTCGACTTTTAATTGTTTTTGTAATCGTATTAAATGTAATTTCATAAATTTTTTGTATACAAAATTAACAAAACAACATTGCTCTAATATTGCTATTGCTATTAATTGCTTGTAGCAAAAAAAAAAGGAAATCTGTAAAGCCTTTAAACTAAATCATATTAATATCTTTTGTTCAACAGATTTTAAACGTATTCTGTGATCCTTTTGGTGCCGTTTTAAAAAAAACTATAGACAATCTAACAAATCCCACTGCACCACGACCTGTTATTGGTACCATACAAAATTCATCTACTTTAATTGCGACGAAGGAACATTTTAATGATTGCTCTGAAAAGGACGACCTGCATTTGGTATCAAGTGGTAGTCATAATTCGTTTCATAAGAGCACAGTTTTTTTAGAACTAGATGCTGATCGTCATAGAGAACGGGAGCGAGATCGATTTCTTAAAGATCGTGTACGACACTCCGTAGAGCGAGGTTATGATAGAGAGCGTGGACTACGTAATAAATATACCAGCTCACGTCACAATCGTCACTATTATTCTCGAGGATCACGAGAAAAGAGTCCTGAATCAAGCAGGGATCGCTTATATAATGCACGAGACAGAGATCGAGAACGAGACCGAGACCGAGACTTAAGGTCATACGACTATTCGCGTTCAAAAGGACGAGATAAATATGGAGAGTGCAATAGATCAAGGGATCATTCCCGGGATCGGGTAAGGGAGAGAAGAGATTTTCATATTAGTTCATCTAAAGAACGGGATTACCGAGAACGAGATCGCGATCGGGAACGATCTATTGAAAATGATCGCAATGATCGAATTACTGTGAAACACGATAAACGGTATTCAAGTAATGAATGTCCCAAAGATGAAAATGGGGCTTCGTCATTGTTTAAAAACCAACAATATTATTCTAGCATTCCCGTCTCTAATTTAATACCTTCTGATAATTATGGATATAGTAATTATGGCTACAATATGGGCGAAAGTATTCATTCATGGTCTAGCTCCTATAAAAGATGGCCGGCGGCACCACAACCTGATTCGCAACCTGCTCCACCACCGCCTCCACCCATGGAAGAAGAAAATTGGGACGATCCACCGCCGCCATTGAATTCTCATCCAAATGAGAACACGACTGCCGCTGATATGCTTTCTTGTATAAAGCCATTATCACCAAAGCGATTAAAGTCACATAAATCGAATAATCTTTTCGAGAATGTTGCCGAATCTGAAATTAGCACAGAGAATGTTGATTTAGACACACGTATTGCTTTGATATTCAAAGGAAAGTCGTTTGGAAATGCCCCGCCATTTCTGCAAATGGATAGTAGTGATTCTGAAACAGATAAGGCCAAGGGGGATGGAAACAATGCTAAGGTCGAACAGCAGTGTGATTCAAACAGTTCCCACAACAAAAAAACATCAGAGAAAAATGTTGCAGCCTTGCAGCAGCACGGAGCCAGTGATATATCAAGTGACGATGACATTTTAATTAAAAAGGAAACGGTTAGGCAACCCCTTGAGAAGCTTGAATCTATTGACAACAATGATGACAACATGTCCTTGTCCAGTTTGTCGTCACATGAAGGATCGACAAAAGTCCCAAGCCAAGCAACGAAAATTATGTTTCCTGAATACACGGATCTGCATATGTCTCAACAAAGCAATTATTATTATCATCATTCTGCCTATGGCTATGGACACTACCCGTCTGCCATTGACGCGAGTTCCGAATTTACTGGGAAATATTTTTCGAATCCCACATACATGCAATCTTCTTACCTACCTGGAGTGGTATCTACCGATGGATTCAATTTAGATCCGTATGTACAGGCATATGGCTACCAGCATACGCACACAGATCAAAATGACGAAATGAAACAAAATGTGAAAAAGGTTATGAACTTTATAGTTGAGGAGCTTAAACAAATACTCAAACGGGATGTTAACAAGCGCATGATTGAAATGACGGCTTTTAAAAATTTTGAGGTTTGGTGGGACGAACAAAAGGCGAAATCGCGCCTAAAACCCTTGTCGTCAGTTGTCGATTCGGCGACAGTAAATAACCACTCATTAGATAAACATGGCAGCCAAGAGAAGCCTCCCGACATTAACCATTTGATCAACACGCAAAGAGAGATGTCAGATTTCCAATCATTTACCAGTATTGGTATTCGAGCAGCAATGCCAAAATTGCCATCATTTCGACGTGTACCAAAACATCCAAGTCCCATTCCAGATAAGTTTGACAGGGATCTTAGTGATCAAGAAGAAATGGTACAGCGTTCTGATTCAGAGAAAGATGATTCAAATATGGACAGTTCCGATGCTCAAAATGTCAACATAAAGCGACGCTCATTACAAACGGATATTGGCAAATTGCGACTGACGTCGAACAATTTGCGTAGAAAAAGAGAAGGAAGTGCTTCAAGTTTTTTTTCGTCATCAACATCATCGTCATCCAATAGTGATGGTGAAAACGATGCTGAAGAAATGGGCAATCATGCTGAAAATGAAAAGAGTAGCGACGACGATACCTATGATGAAGACATACCATCAAGTAATGCAAATGAAAGAGGCAAGTTATCTAAAAGGCATCGACGTACCATAAAAGCTGCAGAGGAAGGCCAAATTCATAACGAATATTCAGACTCTGAGGAAGATAATCATTCGATAAACCGAATATCAGCAACTAAGCGAGGTCGTACGAAAAAAATTGACATATACTCTGAAACTGATGATGATGATGACGATATTGATACTGACCGAAAGGATAGGTCAAAACGGTTTACTGCATCGAAATCTAATGTTATATCATCCATACCATCCGATCTTGAAGATATTAGTAAAGATAGTTGCTTTGGTATCGAAGAAACAGGCATTGCTTCTAAGTTTGATTTAGATATAAGGACTGATGCCAAAGAGGAAACGGAAACCGGATCCCGCCGATCACTTACACCTGTCCCGCCACCGGATTACAACGAGGAACCTGTTCAAAAGTCTGACGGCCCGAGTACAGCAAAACCGCATTTTGAATATGATCGTATTTATAGTGATTCTGACGAGGAGCGCGAATATCAGGAGAAAAGACGCAGAAACACAGAGTATATGGCTCAAATCGAGCGAGAATTTTTAGAAGAGCAGCAGAAAAATTCAAATAAGACAGATAATACATTAAATATGGATCTAAATCTAGAGATTAATAAAGTGGCAAGCTTTGAAATGCCTGAAACACCTGATGTTACAAAAGTGCCTCCGACACCAGGCGCAAAATTAATATTTGAGGACTTAACATTGTACAAGAAAAATGTTTCTAATGTCGATGAGGAAAGCAAACATTTTGTGTGCACCGTGAATCCTGAATTAGGTGTGAGATGTGAGGATAACACAAATGTTCAGTTCAATAGTAAAGGTAAACCGGTTTTGAAAACGGGTGCTTATGAAATACAAATTTATAACGGAAAACAGTCTCCTGCCTCCTCAGACAGTGGATCGAGTCAAGCATCACAAGCTAGTCAAGTCGCTTTAGAACACTGCTATTCCTTGCCACCGCACGCACAAGGGAACTTTTCCGCCGGTGCTGCAGCGGATCGTTTTGATTCAAATAACAAAAAAGATTCTGATGGAACGCAAGTGGCAAGGCCAGGTCCGGGAAGACCTCGTAAAGATTCTGTTCGTGCTCAAAAGAAAAAGAAGGAATTGACTGGCCGACAGACCAAAAAGAAAATGAAAAATGAGTCGCTGAAGAGCTCGTATTCCGAGTTAGTTCGTCAAAATTCTAACTTTATTCCTTGCGAAATGTTTAATACCCGTGATCAAAACGAAGAAATGGTAATTTTATATACTTTCCTTACAAAAGGCATTGATTTGGAGGATATCAAATACATCAAGTCCAGCTATACCGAGCACTTACAGAAGGAGCCATATGCGTAAGCTAAGCAGACGATGGAAATTTCGACAATTATTGAATAATTATTTTGGTTTTTTAATTTCAGTATGTTTTTAAACAATACTCATTGGGTTAATCATTGTACCACAGATAGGGCATTTTGGCCCTCTCCTCCCAAGAAGCGGCGCAAAGATGACGAACTGATGCGTCATAAAACTGGATGTGCACGTACTGAGGGTTTCTACAAGTTGGATGTACGTGAAAAGGCTAAACACAAATATCACCATGCTAAGGCCAACACGCATGATGCCCAAAATGAAGATAGATGCGATGAGCCGACGGCTCTGACGAATCATCATCACAACAAGCTAATATCAAAAATGCAAGGCATTTCTCGAGAAGCTCGCTCGAATCAGCGTCGTCTTTTGACGGCCTTTGGTTCAATGGGCGAGTCTGAGCTTTTAAAATTCAATCAGCTTAAATTCCGAAAAAAGCAGCTTAAATTTGCCAAGTCAGCGATCCATGATTGGGGATTATTTGCCATGGAACCAATAGCGGCGGATGAAATGGTTATTGAATATGTTGGACAAATGATTCGACCCGTTGTTGCTGATTTAAGAGAGACAAAATATGAGGCAATTGGCATTGGTAGCTCATATTTATTTCGAATTGATATGGAAACTATAATCGATGCGACAAAATGTGGCAATTTGGCAAGATTTATAAATCACAGCTGTAACGTAAGTATTAAGTACGTTAGAGACTGAATCAGTTGTTAATTTAATTTTTTGATTGCAGCCAAACTGTTATGCCAAAGTCATTACCATAGAATCAGAAAAAAAAATTGTTATATATTCAAAACAACCCATTGGAATTAATGAAGAAATAACTTATGACTACAAATTTCCTATAGAAGAGGAAAAAATCCCATGTCTTTGTGGAGCACAAGGTTGTAGGGGTACGCTTAACTGAAGCCGATAAAATTCTGCTTTAGAATATGCTACAAAATTACTGAACATAAATCTTAATCAATGGTTTGAGTTATAAAAAATAAAAACTGATATAAGAAGTTAACAAAATTATTTTATAAATTAGCAGTTACATTTAATTAGAAATTGATTTTTATCTTAACTTAAAAGCTTTGGCTTGTCCGTTAATTTTAAATTTATATAATTTCTTTTCAGTTTATAAGACTATTGTACGTAACGTTTTGGTTAGTAAAGCTAAACTAACATAATAAGTATATACATATATTTGACTTGCCACACAAGTGATTTATGTTTGCGCTGTAAATTACCGCTAAGTAATTAAATATCATGCAAAGAAATATGGCAGTGCGAATATCGTAATGGAAAACTATGAATCGATTTTCTCATACCAGATAAAACATTCAAATATTTATAAAATTAGATTTTTGATTTTAATGTCTTTTTAATCTTTTTAATAGCCTCATTTGTCCTTGTATATACTTAAAAATCTATCAATGAATGCATAAAGTGTATTAAAGTATAACATAAATTATCAATATAAAGTTAAAACACAAGCATGTGTAAGTTTTTCCTATTTGTATTAAATACATTATTTAAAACTATATGAAAATAATTGTCATTTTAACATTGTATTTTTATCTCAAGGATTTATTTGACATCATTTAATAACCAGGAAATCTAAAAACTAAAATTGAACCACGAGGGAAGAACAACGATGAAGTGAAATGTGTTAAAGCACAGAAATATTAGGACGATTTCATTATGGCCAAATGATGCTCGCAAAAAAGTCAATATCACACATACATTAATTAACCCGACAATTTTCGAGGCATTTTCGAAAGACAAGACCAAACTAAATAAGAGTATTTGTAAAGAATACGTAGCCATTTAAAAATAGGAACTTACAGGTGATTATCATTTTGTATAATTAATAAGCAAATTGAAAAAGGTGTCTCCGACACATAAGGTGTACATATTATTGGAAACCATTAATGGCCCAGTTGCATAAGCACATAACATTTTTCTATGCGGGGTGATCCCTGAGCAAAGGGCTATTTGAATTAAAGTTTAAAATATCCATTTATTTTATGCAGTCATCATTAGATATAGAAACATGAGTTCGTGTATAAAAACCTTTTTTTTATTTGCCAAAATATCTCAATCAACCTGTCTAGTTTCGAGTGTTATTATGGTTCTAATATTTTGCAGAAAAATATCGAAAACAAAAAAAAGCTCATGCAAAAACGAAAACAATGCGTACGTATACTTTTAATGAGCATCCGAACTACGGTCAGCTACATCGAATCCAATTTTGATGCTGAAGGGATATATTTATACTTATTTGCGCATGAGTCTTCCAAATGCCTTAATTAAAAGATCATCGGAAATGTTTGTTTGGAAATGTTTCCAATGTTAAATAACTTGATATTTATTAAATCTTTAACATCTGAAGTACCCGCCAATTTTCAACTTCTGAACTGAATTAGAACTACATAATAAAAATAAAAGATATTGCTACCGAATATTCTATGATATTAAAATAAAATTTATTTTGCCCAAGGCACAAAAATTCATGTCATTAAAAACAAACTTAAGTATTTGAGCTTTTTATGATGCGTAATGAAACGCATAAATATAGTATGCAAACAAACACACAATTTTCTAAGATAGTATAAGAGATTTATTGTAAACTAGTTTTTAATGTTATTTGCATATCCAATTGTGCTTGAGCTATGTCTCCCAGTGCATTTTGAATTTTTTCCAACAGTAGTTCTCCTTTTTGAACGACGTGTTCAAGTTGCTCCGCAGTTTCCTGGTTTTCAATCTCTAGTCGCTTAAGGCTGGAATTTTGAAGTTCAGTAGAACTGTCTTCATTTGGCAATGACTCTATCAAAGTATCTATATCCTTGGCACATCGAGCTATTAGTTGTGCAAAAAGCTGTGCATAGTCCTCCTGCGGCGGGTTTTGTATGGGTGTCTGCGAGCCTGTCCTGTCAAAATTTGCAAACTTGCTAGGGTAGGACGTTTGTTGAATTACACCAATAGCATTGCAGAAGTGCTCAGCTTGCTAAAACATAAACATTAACACATTTTGCTAACAAACCAAATTTTGAACTTGACTATATACTCCCATACTTGATTAACAGTATCCTGAAGCTGTGTAAGCCTGTCTGCCATAGTTGTAATAGTTATATTTTCTTAAATTTTAATATATTGTAAGGCTTGATAGCAGTGCTGGAGGAAACATTGGTGCAGCATTGATATATCGATATTTTTACCGTGTTTTCCAGCACTCTTAACTTAGTTTATTTACTCGGGATGGCAACTACATTGTTAATGTATCGATTTAATTGCCATTTTTAATTCTGTATGCAGGCTTCTTTTTTTAAACTCAATTATTAGTTTGATTAAATTAAATTAAAAGCAATTTTTTTGCCGTAATTAAAAATATGATTCAAATTTATTTTAATTCATTTATTCATCGAAAAATTTTATTATATCGTGTTGTTCATAAAATGTATAGCAATGCTCTATTGTAAGAAATTAATTAGAAACACTGAGAACAAATGTTGCACAAATTATGAACTTTTATATATTTTTTTTATTGGAAAGCATGTGAATTGATGGAAGAAAATTTAATTTAGTGTTAACTAAAATCAGTTGACATAAAAATATAAAAAGTAAATAATTTAATTGAATTAAATCAGACAAAAATTATACTTAGTATTGACTCAGTGTTCAAGTACGAACAAGAGACGCTGCATGACTCAGCTATTCTGATGTTTAAGAGGATCACTTAAATAACAAATAATCACATCGAGTCGCCTTTTAGGTGGCTGCGTTAAAATAACAAACATTACAAAGAGTCGCCCTATAAGTGGCTCCATTAACATAACATAAGGCGCCCTATGTATTTAGGTTTAAGAATTTTCTGTAAAATAAAGAAATGCAGACCAATTCCATTTTTAATGTCTTTCCATCGTGTTTACTACACACAACACTTGTTTCACATATTTTTTGGTCCTTCGAGCCGGATTCAGAGTTTCAACCTAATTCGACTCTGAGGATATAGGTCTACACTAAATGTAGTCTATGTAATTTGAAGTTCGCCTCGATTTCAGTTTGTCGAATTAAAAATTAATTAATTTCAAATGGAGCCGTCTTCATCACATACAGAGATTGAAGGGCGGTCAAATAAGTTGATGAACTAACCAAAGATGAAGCTAGTCTAAAGAAAGAATACTTGGAAAACATTGAGAGATTTATCTGCGAAAGGAAATATAAATTGCAAAGACAAATTTGGCAAATTTAACAGAAAGAGAACTGATACATAGTATGTGTGCGCTAAGAGTTCGAATGAGGGCGATTCAAGAAACGATCACTTAAATGGAGGCTTTCGAATTTTCGTCCGTTTTTTGAAGAAATTTTCGATCTCTTCATCGAAGGTGAAATTTTAATGGGAAAAATTATTACAGAGCAGTCGTATCTACTATTCATCGAGACGGGACAATCTGCTACAAGAGGAAAGGTATCAAAGTGTGGATCGTGATGCCGAAGACGCACTGAACGAAAAGCTGCGTCGCGATTTGCACGAAAACGAGGTACTTCTAAACGCAGCTGGAGCGACTCAAGGCGGACACGCCTGGCAAGACACGAGTCAGACAGTTACGTAATCATTCTTGAGAAATCGCATGGGGCTCGCAACGATGCTGAGAAACGTGCACATGCGGCGCATAGCGATCGCGCCGTACTAGATCTCAAATCTAGGAGATCAAAGACAAGCTGAGCGAGCTGATGAAGAAGTACAGCGCCACCGTCGAGCAGGTGTTGAAATTACAAAACAGACTGTATAACGAACCAAGTTTGGGTGATCTCTCCATTTCTCTTAACTCCAAGAGTATGGAGTTGCTCACCAAGTACGGGTTGGCGTGACTTGAGCGAAAAGACGTGAACATAATTCGTTGGTGGCAACGAGAGCGAGGTGCTTGACTGCAGCGGGTCATATTCGAAATCCATCAGAGGATTTATAGAAAGAAACCCGAACCTGGCACTTTATTCCCCATTTAGTCCCCACATCGGAAGATAACGGGTACACGGAGCTAAACATTATTTAATGCGAATCCTTCAAAAAAATAGCTGCACCCATTAAGAGTTTTCTACGCTGCTATGTCGCATTGAGGCAGTGCTGAACTCAGCCATTGGAATGTACTCAGCGTTGGACATTTCCTATGAAGATTGCATCCTATATATATTATAAATGTTTACTAAATTGAAAACTAATTAGTATTACATTTGTATTTCACAGATTTTTTGGTCCTTCGAGCCGGATACAGAAAAAATTGAGTTAAAACTTTATTTATAATAATAGAAGACTCTGAATTAATTACATAATAGAGTTTAATGTAATCATCACAGAGTAGTCAAAACGATTTAGAATAAGAATAATTAATAGAACAACGATCTCCTAACAGTGGAAATAGTAACGGTACACTGTAGAGAGTTAATTTGGCACAACAGCGCACCGGAAACGGTTTAACGATTTATTAATTTAGCTACATACATTCCCCCTAGCCTAACTCGACCATTAGTAATAAAGGGAGGGTTAATAAGGAAACGTCTATTAGTGCATTTAGGCAGCTATGCCAGCGTGAGCCAAAAAGTAAAAAGAAACGTTTTTGCACAAATTCCAATCCACTTAGATGAATACGACATTGTCGAGATTACACACAAGACCCGTACTTCAGAATTGGACGTACAAGTAAAGTAAAAGTGTCTTGGTCGTATCATCAAATTCAACAGACACAACTTAAATGGTTTAGTCATAAGTCAATTTACTAGCACACAATGGGTTAGCTAGTTGGAAATTAGATAATATCCATAACCTGTCTTGAAAAACTAGAACTAACCTTGACATTTTAAAGTTGAGAAAACTTCAGAGGCCTGGAAAAATTTAATTTAACTCGCAGTTTTAGATCAGATGTAGATGTTTAAGGTAAAAAAGGATTGGAACCACACTTGAAGATTAACACGTCGGGATAATTAGATTAGTTTCACAAGTCGCGATGTGTCTCAACAGACATTAATTCTTTTGGTTAAAGTACGTTCTTCACTTAAATTGTGGCTGATTACCATATTTTTAAAACGTTTAAGAGTAATGTGGTTTTTTTTTCGAAAGGTCATATTTAAAGGATTCCAAACTTAAAAGAGATTTTTGAAAATCTGGTGTAACATTAGTAGTAAAACCAGTTAATGTGATATAGATTTTGATTAAAGAGAGATTAAGCCCCAAGGGCAATAACTTTAAAAAAGAATTTAAAATTTATGGAATTATAGGCGCCAAGAGCTTACAAACGATTTTATGTTTTTATAAGTCAGGGGAATCAAATTGTAAGTGAGAATATCATTAAGAATTTTCGAAGCGTGACAAATTTATAACTTATTACTTATTTTTTTGCGCAAACGACCGTCATACTGTATGTCTGTTCATGTGTCTGTCTGAACGTAAAAACGACACAAAACTTGGAACTTATATTGGTTTATAGGCGCGTCAAAAACATGTTAAAAAATGTTGTACATTTGATCAAAATTTGTTAGCTATAAAATTTTTTTGCAATTGCATTTCAAATTCATACATAATTCCAATATAAATTTCATTATAATCTTAATAAATAATATGATTATTCTACCGTTTTGTGCGGTTACTAACAGAAAAGTATAATTTATAATTCTGTATGTAATAAATGAAATCGTTAAAATACAAGTTTACGCAATTAACAGGAAGATTATTACAAATTCGCACCATAATTTAAACGTCTATATAACTATTGAGATTAAGAATTTTATTTTTTGTATATACTTACCTTATCTTAAGAAAACTTCAAATAATTCTCTAAAAATATTAAAATTTTACTTTAGTAATATATATTTCTCAGAATAATTCTCTTTATTAGTTCCATTTCATTCATTTGTTTTTTTCTTTCTTTGTATAACTTAATTATAATTTTATCAGTTTCTTGCAATTATTAGATATTCATCAATATATATATATATATATATACATATACATATTATATATATACATATATATATATACACTTTACATTTTTCTTATTTTCATATCATTGCTGCTTTCGTTTCCATTTTTGTTTACTATTCATATTTATATCTTTTTTTATACTATTTTGTATAGATATTTTTTTATTATTTATCTTAAAGCTTAGCATTTTTATATACTTTCTCCCTTAGTTATATTTTTTATAATTCCCGTGCCAATTTTGGCTTTTTATATACTTATAGTTTTCTGATGGTAAATATAAAAAATTGTCATTTTAATATATTAAAAATAAGAATATTAATTTCTTTATTTTTTCGCGTTATTGCTTGCCAAATATATGGTTACTAAACTTAAGTATTTCAAAATAACAAGATGAACCTTTATACATTGCTAAGCAGCTGACTTATTGAACACTTTTTGTGACTTTATTTAGGTTTATGTATCTTGGTAAAAGTGAAACAAAGCATGCCAATTGTCAACCTAGCTAAAATAATTCGTGCAATCTAGTCCACTTTATTTAGCACCTCGGCGGGGACTAATTTGATTGCGTAAGAAAACTGAAGGAATTTAAAAATAATAAAAACAAAACAAACATTTTTTTTTTTAATTTTATAAACTCATTTTATTTAAAATTTGTTCACCTATTTAGGGTTGTGTATAATCTTAAATTTTTCTTTTCTTTACTTTTGTTCAGTATTTTTTTTCTGTAATATTTAAGGTATATTGTTATTGTATTTGTTATGCTTTGTTAAAGTTAATTAAAATAGTTTTTGCTCTTATATTTGTTGTTGATTCAAACTAGCTTTATCATTTTTTATTTAATATTTCTTCACTATTTTTCTTTTTCATTGTTGCAGAGTTTACGTTTTTAATTACAATTATACTTCATGTATGCATATATATATATATATATATATATATATATACATATATTTGTTTATATCATTTATAAGATTTCTTCGCGACATTATCATCCATATACTCTTTTTTACGTTTTTACAAAATACATATTTTATGAAATCTGATAACAAAAGCTTTAAGCCAAAAATCAAATCTTAAATTCGGTAGCACTGAATAATATGAAAAATATCAATGTTAAAATACTAAGATTTAATTCTTTAATGTTTTCGCAAGTTTTAAGTTGCATTATTGAAAATGTTTCCTCAGCACAAATCAAAGTGACGACTTGATAGTGCTAGTTCCCCAAAATAAGAAATCATTAATTCAAAAAATACTAGAACAGCAGATAGAAAAAAAACCTTAATGTTAAAACTAATGGTGCTTACGATAGGATAAAAGTATGTACAAATTAATGTACATATATGTTTAACTAATTGGTAATTATTTGCCTTTTCACTTTCATTATTACACAAAAACAGAATTAAGTAAAACGCACTAGAGCATTTCAAACTATAATAATATAATAAACTAGTTCTAAACCAAAACAAACAAAAGATTTTCTTGTAATTTGTTGTTAGGTTAATATAAATTTCTTTTGATACCAACTTATAGATAAAGTGACCACGAAACCTGGACCCCCCTTAACAGGACCCTTTAACTGATCGATATATTGCTCCCTTTATTAAATGACAAATGTCAATCGGAGAGTTAGGATAAGGGATCCAAGCAGTATCCTGTAATTTATAGATTTATTTTTCATGTTGTGTGTGTGTATATTTTAATAAGTTTACTTTAATGCATACAATTTTACTAATTAATTTAAAGTGTTTACTGAATTATAATAAGCATTGTGTATAGCTTGAATATTTTTTTTTTTTAATTTTTAGAAATTGTTAAATGTAATCAACTAAATTATTTTGTATTAAAACTAAAATGACAATTTTGCTGTTCTGGTTTGTTGTCGTTCTTCAGTTGGATTTGGTTTATTTTATTTTTAGAGCAGCTGCTATTTTTTCTCAATCAAATTTACAATAATGTTTGTACATTTTTTTTACGACTGCTTTACAAAATTATGTTAAAGTATCCGGTTTTGTAAAGTTTTATTGAAATCTTTGTTTATTGTATATAGTTTTGCTTTGCTATTGCTTTATTTTGTAGGTATATTTTTTTCGCTTCAGCCGTCCACAAGAAACAAAATTTGAAGGCGCCGAGAAATGTATCAACCGCATAGCAGAGGTCAGGAGTCGTTGACAAGCCAAAGAACAAAAATCACAAACCAATATATATAAATATATTTATAAACATAAATATATCTTATAAATATATTTATATAAAATATAGATGATAAATATATACATATATATGATTCACACTTGTTCCGGTTTTTACACATTGTCCTTTAAAGTGTTTGCTTGCCTTCTTTTAAATAGCTTATTTGTTTGATTATGATTTCTATGATCACTGCCTCAAATAGCTTTGCTAAACTTTTTCTGCGCAATTTGTTTGTGTTTCTATTATCTTAAGTCCAAATTTACTGAATTTTCATTTATTTTTTTTTTTTTTGAATTCTTTTTTTTAAATTTCTAATGCTAACAACAAAATTTATATCTACAAATGTTTTATTGTAACTGTAATAAAATTTTAATTACTAAAAAGAAGAAAGCAAAATGAAAAGATCTTTTATGTATGCCCGTTATTTTTTTAACATAAACAAAGAAAAACTAAATAACGCTTAAAGCAATATGAACCTAGAAGAGACAAACCATATATATTTACACAGTTTTCAGGTTTTAATATATTTTGCAACGTGTTACCATTTTTTTTTATTTTTTTTTTTTTAAAGTAACATACAAAGTTGATAATGTGCATATAGTTCTACCTGCGTAGTAATGTATATATGCACTTGCAATTATTTTCATCTCCTTTTATATTTGTTGTGTGTTTGTATATTATAAGTGTGTTCATTAAAAGTGTGTTCATTAAAAATCAAAATCAATTAAACATGTGTGTAAAATATTTAGATTTTGGACCAAGTAAAATTATTAATTGAAAAACGCACAACTTGCACTGCATTAGCCTGCTTTGTTTAACTAGTTTATTATATTTAATTACTGAGTGTTTTAACACTCGTTCCTTCATCACTCCCGTGTGCTCTAACTATATATATTTTTTCAGTTTTTTTTTCATTATTTTCCCAAAAGGAATTTTACATTGGTTTTTTTTTTATGTTTTGCCTTTTTACGTTTTTTTTTATGTTTTTTTTTACAATGGTTTGTTTTGTTTTTGTTTTTGTTTTTAATACATATACATACATAATTAATTAATCAATAATTAAAAATTATGAAATAGTTGTTGCCTTTACTTTTAGTTTTTTTTTAATTTGCGCTTGCATTTGAATTATTCCCTTATAAGTTTGCTTTTCTCTTGTTTCTATATGCAACACATTACAAACAAACAAACACAAATTACAAATGTTGTTCTACATAAAATTTATCTTCTTTCGTGTACTTTTTATCCATTTTTTTAGGAGTTGTTCTAACATTTGTATTGGTGTACGAAGGTTCTCGAGTACAAACAAATTTGCAACTTGCGTTTTGGAATAACAACTAGAATATCGTTTTTTTTTTTTTGTTTTTTTGATGAATCACACTTCACAGCAGCGAGAAGAGGAAGAATATTCGTAGTTATTTTTGTTACTTGCTAACGCGCTGATACGCGCCTGGTTCAACTTTGACATGGAGATGATTATAATGTGATATTAATTTTGATTTAGTGTGTTGTTTTTTGTATATTGAGTGTCTGTAGTTGCTGTTGCTGCTGTTCTGTTGTTGCTGTTATTGTTTTTGTTTTTACTGTTGTATTTGCTGCAGCAGCTGCTGTTCCTGTTGCTGTTCCTGTTGCTGCTGCTGTTGCTGCTGCTGTTGCTGTTGCTGCTGCTGCTGCTGCTGCTGCTGTTACTGTTGCTGTTGCTTGCGCTACTTCATTGTCGAGCTTGTTGTTCATGATTGTAGTATTGTTGATGTTATTTTTCCGAGAGCTGATGTTGCACAGTTCCTGTTGCTGTTGTTGTTATTATTGTTGCTTGCGTTGCGTGGTATTTGGTTAACGTTTGTGTACTATTGTTGCATGTTATTGTTTACATTATAGTTAAATTATTATATTTATAGTATTTGTATATAATATACATATATTTATATATACACATATCCATAGATATATATATATACATACATATATACATATATATATATATATATATAAATAGGTTTGTGTGTTTGTGTGTTGTGAGTGTCCGTGGTGTGTGTATTCCTGTTGTTTTGTTATAAATTGATTTGTTGGTGCGTAGCGTGTGAGTGTGTATATATACTATATTATAATGTGTAGTTCTTATTATTCCTACGGCTACTGTTACTGGCACAATCTCGTGGGCAAATTCAAATCTTTTGAATTTTTTCACCAACCACAACCGGATTATTGCGCCGAATCTCCTGTGCGCCGTGCTCTCTGTAGTCGAATGTGCAGTTATGTTTATCGGAATAACGATGCACGGCACAATACAAACCGCCGCAACGACACTGAAATCCTATATATAAAAAAAAAATAATAATTAAATAATACTATCTATTAATCGATTTGTGCACACACCAACCCAAAACAAAAACAACAACGTCAGCCAACAAAAACTTACCAGTGAGGCCAACTTTTTTGCGACATTCACCACATCGATTCTTCTTCTTTTTGGCGTCCTTATCATCATCCTTGTCCTTGTCATCCTGCTCGCTGACAGCAGAAGCAGCTGCTTGTGTAATGGAAGTATTTGGACCGGACGCCGATATTATGGCTTCGCTATTGGTTTTGGCTGAGACGGTGGCGGCTTCCTCAGTGATTTTCTGTATAATATGAATGAGAATTGTGGAAAAGTAGAAAATTACATGAGTCAAAATGGAGAAAAACAACATCAAACAATCTACAATATCTGCTCCAACTGTTTTTTTTTTTACAATATACATTTTTACGTTTTATTTTGAGCTAAGCGAATTCTCTCTAGATTCTGATTTAAGTTATCACCATTCCCTCTTCCTTATCAGACCCCCCATAAACCCATAAACCACTTTTAAGTTATGCAAGCTATCCGTTTAACATATTAGTTGTGTTTTGTGATTGATTCGGCGTTTTTACCCGCTTCTTGGCAAAGGTGGCATCGTCATTATTAATGGATTTGGTTGACGTCTCCAAAGATTTAGAATTATTTGCACTTTCATCCTTGCGTTTGTGCTGCTGGGAATCCGTTGGTTTCGCCGCCGACTGATCTGCTTCACCGCCGTTGGGCTGATGTTGGTCCATTGTGGCTGTGTGGCTCTGTCGCAGTTTATTGGCTTTTTCGGCTTGGCGGCTGGTGCTGCTAGTGGTCAACGTTACCGTCCTCGGTCTCGTCGCCTTAGACTTTCTACCTTCTTATATCTACTTTCTGCTGCTGTTCGGAGTAGGCCAGTCGCGGGGCAGGTCTTTTGGTGCTAGCAGCTCCTGCCGCAGCCGCGGTACCAGCTCAAATGCGAGACTTCTTAGGCAACTTGTTGCACTTCCAGCAGTGCCAGCAACAGCAATTGCGACTGCAATTGGTCCTCGTTTTTTGGGTACTACGCAAATTGGTGGCGTTTTGTGTCCCCTGTGTTTAACCGCTTTGATAGGTTCCACTACTACGATGGCGGCGTGCTGCTGAATGTCCCGGTCTAGAGATTGAACTGATAATGAGTTTGAATATGTGGACAAAGGAATTTGATGACAAGAGACACAACACAACTCTTGCCGCCGGCCGACGACTTCGAGCACTTTTGGGCGTTTTAGTTTTAATTGTTGTTGTGCTCAATTTTCTTTATTTGCGTTTTCATCTGCAGCTCTCTCTAATGCGTAGAGCCTTCCGCTCGTTGACGTTGGATGGAAACTTGTGCACATTAGCCGCGAAGTTAACCTTAGGCGAACCACTACTAACAAAGTAACTATTCCTGCTCGACTGTTTTTTGCACTTTTACGCGTAAACGAACTCTATTTGATCTGAGATTGTGATGTACTTGATGATGACGGCGGGACACGTGTTAGGTTGGACGACTTGACACCGGAGTCGGATCGGGAGCACGTTCTACAGTTATTCCCGGTGGTGACTCTCTGTTTACGTATTGTTGATGAAGCTGCTGCTAAGCCTGCTGTGGGACCGTAGGTGGTAAAAACAAGAAATTAGATCAGCCGACTGCCAATAAAGCAATTTAAATACAACAATGTACCCTTTGAAAATTATGTCGTCTGGGTGAAGATTTTACCAGCTAAGCTGAGACCAGCAAATAATGCACCGGCCGAGACACTATCAGCATTTCCTCGAGCCGATGCGTTTGTGTGCCAGGTTCTGCAGTTGGCGGCTTACTCATTGCTGCAGCAGGGGCCGAAATAGTTGCCTTAGTTCAACTGAACGGTTTAAGAGAACCATTTAAATTTTGCTTTTCAAAGAGTTGTAAATTTAGTTGGATCAATTTTGTAAGACAGCCAAATGTTGATAGTATCGATTTTATTTGTATTCGAGGGGACACAATTTCCTCAGTTGCCTTATTTCCTCTGATGTTAATTTCAATGTAAGTTGACAAACAATAGTAACGTTATGGTTAATTGATGCCAATATCGATGAACAAAAAAATAATTAATTTTTTGAAGATATAATTTTATTGCCTAATTGTAACTACAAACAATCCGAATGGATACTCCGAAAAATACTATAAAATCGCAGTTTTCATCTGCCACATATACGAATTGTTGCCGATAATAATCTCAGAGACGTTTTCTGTATATTATTATCCCAACAGGACGTAAAGTCAAATCTCTCAACTAAGCAGACAATACATAAATAAAAAATAGGATTGTTTGGCAACTTCTTTTGTTTTGGTGCTGGGAGAGCAAGTATGTATAACGAAGGTAACATAGAGTATATTTGTTTTCTGCATTGTTCCTTGGAGTACGAGACTGGCAACTTGGAACTGATGGTGTGTTACGTCACTAGGTGGATGGAAGTCGGTAAAAATCGATAATCGCAAATCGACAAAGCCACATATCTCTCACAATTTTAGGGCTACCCACCAAAAAGCCGCCAAATGGTGTGATCTATTGGTAACAGAGTATTTGGCAGTCGGTTATGTCGGAATGCAACGTTATCTTTTTGTTAGTGCCTTCACGCAGACACTTGAAGGTGTGTCGAGCCAGCAGCAACGCTATAAGCTGGCACGTATAATTTGAATTTTTAAGTTTTTAAGCCTGCGATGTATGCTTTCTTATGGTAGGTAGTTTAACTTTTGATATGCTTAAGAATTCAAGGAATTAATTTAATTTAAAATTTCTGAAGCCTCGCAGACCCAAAACTGCAATACCATACTTTTTGGATTGCATCGGAGCCACAGTCAGTAACAACACCCTCTATATACGAAACAAGTGTTGTTAAATTAGCTTTTTTTTAATAGGCATTCCCTATTGATCATTTTTGACATTATTTAGCTATAGATAATACATGGGTCTGTGCTTGATGATTACCTTGTCAACTCCGCCGTAGTCCTCAGCGACTCGCGGTCTGCACAGATAACATTCTGGATTTACTGAAATAATTACTTTTTAAAACTGTTAACACTTACAAGACTCTAAATTTTTATTCGAAAAAAAGAACAAAACAAATGTTCAAAAAAAAAACCCTAAACTGCTTGGCCTACTATTGAAAGCACTTTAAACAAGAAAGCCCACAATAAACGTATTTTTTTTACATATATATATATATGAAGACATTCTGCAAAAGTTCAGACTCCTCAAAGAGAAGAAATCAAACTCACCTCTTTAACATCATTGTGTGATTGTTGTAAGCTTTGTACTGTGGGCTGTGCGGTATTGGTTGCTGCAATGGCCGGACTGAATGTGGGGCTAGGTTGTGGACTTGGAACTGAGACAGGTGTGCTATTCACAGGTGGCTGTTGCTTTTTTCTAAGCGAGTCCTGCACGGAGAGAGGGAGAGAGAGAACAATGTGTTGAGTTAAATCATTATCAGTCATGACAAATTTTAATTATTATACTTACCTTGTAGCAAACCGAACATAGACCATCTGTGGATGGATTTCCATAAAAGCCGCACCCAGAGCGGCACATCGGTTGCATTGGATTCGACTCGCGTTCCATGATGGCTAGTTAACCAACTTTGCGATTGTGTGTGTGAGTGTAAATTTAAAAGTTTATTTAACGATGGTCGTCGTCTCTTCTCTTTGATTTCTGTTGTTAACTCTATCGTCCAGCGAAATATGTTGCGTCTATTTCCTGCTGTTTTTCACAGCTGCTGCACCGGCGTCAGCAACTTCGACTCGTTTAGTTTTACTTTTGCGTTATTGTTGATTTTTGTTTGTAATTATTATATGTTTATATAATCAGTATTACTGTGCTCACTAAACTCTTGCTTTCCGACTAAATAATTATTTTTTAATTATTTGCTTCGTAATTGTGATAAGCGAAGCCAAAGAAAGTATTTTCACTTAGTCGCAAAACTGTAGGAAAAATAAGTAAATGCAAAACAAAATAATTAATTAATTGTTTCAATAAAAAATGATTACAAAAAAAATATTTTAAATAAAAATAAATTGTATATGTGCATCAATCAGCTGAGCTGATGATTGTTGTTGTCAATTAATTTAGCAAATTTTCTTTGTAATTTGAAAGCTTGCTCAGCTTGGCTAAAGCTCTATCTCAGCCCCGTCTCAATCCTATGATGTGCGAACAAATTCAAAATGTACTATTGCAATTCCTGGGCCGGAGTAAGCAAAAGATGTGGTGGCTTTGTGTCTTTCATTTCGAAGATATCAGATATATCACCATAAATAAAAATGTTACTATCAAAAGATGCAACAATGTTACATACAACATTTTTGATGGAGCAACCATAACGAGAAATAAAATTGCAATTGTATTTTTTTACCATAAACAACATACAAAATAGCGTTTTTTTTTTTTTGTTTCTCTTCAAGGCTGTCAACATACACACAAATACATTCAATCGCGCGCAACATTCAGAGCAAAGAAGTAAACCAAGCTCAAAAACCAGTTTCATCCACTATACAGCGCTATATTCGAGTGAGAGAGATTAAGAGAGATCGAGACAGAGAGAGATCGAGAGAAAACATGTCGCTCAAACTAATTTTTTTTTATTGAACTGTTTTTTAATAAGAGTATTACCTCATGGACCGAAATTGTTTAAAACCTATGAGCAAGTGAGATTTGAAGTCAAATAATTAATTTTATGCGCTCCCTCGCTTTTATTGATATAAATATGTGCATATTCACATCACTTTCCCAACTCACGACAATTAAAACTTTACACGTTCCACACAAATACGCACAAACGATGTTAAAAGTAGCCATACTAACTCGACACACGGATAATAACGTTAACGATCGGTTTGATTATCTCAGCTGTGTGAATGTAAAATTATATTTACTTTTCTTTTGCCCATTTCTTAAAGATATAAATTTAATTGCGACTGGTTGATAATCTCAGCAGTTTCAACACTCGATGTCCCAATGAAAGTGCCACAGATAACAGCAGAATTAAAATTAGGTAAGACATATTTTACAATAGTCAAGAAAAAAAAGCTAATGCTAAATGCTAATAAATAAAACATGTTGTTAGGGGGAGGTAAAATTTTATAAGCGTTTATTAATAAAAAAGAATAGCTTTATATAATGGTTCACTACTATTATTTTGACCGCAACTGTAAAAATAGTACATTCAATCAAACATAAGGCAAAGGAAATCCAAAAGCTGGCAACAGACAGTTTTTAATTTCATACACAAGCATACGGCATTATGTTATAAAAAAAAAAAAAAAAAATATATATATATATTAATATACACATATGTGTGTATGTGTAGATAACTTCCGTCTGTTGGGGTTAATTGAAAACAGCTGACTGTCAACGATAAGTCTTCTCTCCTCACTATCTCTATCTTTGTCACTCAATCCAATCATATAAAAAACACTACAAATATACACATACATATTCTTAGTCACAAATACATAAATCAACTCCCCACACAACAATTGGCTGTCGTGTGACGCTCTCAACTACGCAAGATAACGAAAAGTAAGAGAGCACAACATCAGTGGTTTGTGAGCGAAAGCTTTTGCGCATATGTGCGTGTATTTATGTCCATGAGTAATATATATACATACGTCAATCAAACTAAGCAGGAAAACAAGAAAACCTATCTGCAGTACATCGAAGTCCAAATACTCTTTACTAATGCAAACCCATTTTCTGGTTTCTACTAGGTGTAGAAAATATTTTAAAATCACCTCAACAATAAATAACTATTTTTCCAAACAACAAAGCTGTAGGTACATAAATCACTTGAATATACTTCAAAGTGAATTCGATAGAAGATATTTTTAAATCAGTAAAATAGGAAGGTAACCACATTTCAGCGTAGTCAATCATTTTGAATGGATGAATGGTAATACTCACAACATTAGCGGCATAAATGCAAACACAAGACAAGCAAGCACACAGTTGTTAACCAATAAAACAAAATCGTAATGACGTCATTGTTGCTTATATCAGAATTAAAATATCACCCGCGTTGCGTTGGTTGCCTACAGTTACTAATGTATGCATGCATTTATGCATGTATGTAGTCCATACATATGTATGTGCACGCTAAATGCCAAATGCGCATTTCGGTAAATTACATAAGAAATAAAAACAGTGCCAAGCAAACAGCAACAAAAAACAACAACAAATAAAATGTAAAAGCAAAATACGATGCAATAGCAACAAGTAGCAAGTAACCAGCAATAGTATTCTAGCCGAAAATGCTTAAAAGAGAGGTTATTAAGTATAAAAAAAAATGCCCTTGTCAGGCCACCATTTTTGTGCCGACGTTTTGATACCGTCCGCAAAAATTTCGCATTTTGTGAGACCTAACAATATTACATTGTATTATTTTTTTTTTTAGCAACTTTAGATTTACTGATTAGGATGAGTGTCCAAGGAAGTAAGTTAGGATAGTGAGAGGCCAGTGCATTCTCCCTACCTTCACAAATATATACATATTGAAACTGTAGGACTTTTCCAATTGTCCCATCGATATTTTTACACTTTATTCTACTACGAGAAATGTGCTAAAAATGTTTCGTTACTCTTCCCAACATAATAAAATTTAAATTAAATATTTTATACATTATTTTTTCAATTGATTACCAGTCATTTTTAGTTCAGGATTTTTTTCACATTTTTGCATTGAATGTCCAACGTGATAATAAATGCTTGCTGTGTAAATCAAAGATTATGTTAATTACATTTATGATCGATCTTCAGATGTATCGAATATAGCAATTACATTTACTTGCACGCATGAAATGCATCTCTGTATGTGAAAACGCACGTGTAGGTGAATAGCTTAGCAGTGTAGAATAAATACATGATTTGCCTTCTAATTGACTTCAATATTAAAACGATTGAAGGACGAACAAAAAGTAAATGTTAATGAACTGTTAACCTGCATTGAAATCACACAAAATACTAAAACCGTAAATAAAATGAAGGTAAGGTAAAGACCAAACACATATCCAAAAATATTTATGTACATGTTACGAGTTAAACGGACAGACACATATCACATTAAGAAACACAACCACAACACACACGCGTTGCCTGCAGAAGAAGCGGAGATGAAATGCTTAACATAAGCTACGCCGCCGCAATGAATGGCTAAAAACCTTTATTACAGACACACTTAAGACGGAGAAGAGCGCGTAAACAAAATGGCGGTCATCTGAGCTTGGCCATTGGGCCTTAAAAATCAAGAATGTGGCTCTCTTCCGGCCGCAACTGGAGATTGAGAAAACTTAAGTCAAGTGCAAAGTGTGGAAGGAGCCACTCTCTATATGTTCAGCAGAAATGCAATCAGTCAATGTACTCTCTGCTGCTTCTCTATCCCAGTTGCAAAACAAAACCAACATTTGTCAACCAAAAAAATACACAGCTGCTAATGATTACCCGATTAGTTATTGTTGCTAACTTAGTTTTTTTTATAGTTATCGCTTGTTAAACATTCGTTTAAAGCAAAACATATTTTGAAATCCAAAGGATTTTATTTTATAGAGCTTATTAAATTATTATAATATATTATATAGTATATTATTGAATATAATTTGTTTGTCATTTAATACTGAAAAATAAATAGAAATAAAATCCTTTTTTATTTTAAATATAGTTATTTAATCGTTATCCAATATTGTCATAAAAAAAATGGTAATGACTGAATTATATTAACGAAGTAAACGAACTAATGTCAAGGACGTAGTTTGCTCGTTTAGTTAAGCGAGAAATTCAATTGAACTTATTCAGACTGTCAGACATTCACATTAAACAAGTCAAACGTAAGCAAAAAAATTCAACCAGCTGTCCACATATAAGATGAATTCGTATGAATTGTCTCCAATTCCGTTTTGTTAATCATGCGACTGTTTTTCGAGAAGTATGGAAAATAAAATATCGGCGATTTCGCACAGTTATCGACATACAGTTCCAATACATGTGCATTTTTATTTTACATTCTTTGAACTGAACTGAAGGCCGTTTAAATTTATTGAGCTTTGTCTGGTGAAAGGTTATTAAACTGTGTAGACTTTATAAAAAAAAACAGAAAAATTATGGATATGGTCATATGTTGAAGGGAAATTCAGAATTCGAACAAACAAAGAATCGAACTGACGACAATGTAACGAACGAAACGGGAAGCTTCGCCATTTACACTACACACATACATATATTTATTTATTTTGTGTTAACGAACTTTTCGTTAACACTTGACCTTTGCAGCTGAACCCGAAGGCTAAAGCAGCATCTGGGACTGAGGCAGATTCAACGATGTTTCGCTTCAGTTGGCCGGGTGAGACTTTAACAAACAAAGTGTGCATCATTTTCATACCTTGTACGGAACAAAGATAAGGGGTAACACGAAATTTTGCAGACTATCCGTTATAGCCAATTGGAAGAATTTGCAAGCCTTAATCAACACCAACAGACAAGACTATTAATCAGCAAATCTCAAAAAAAATCTCACACAATTAAAATTACCTTGTTTGAACGGTATAATTTAACTTATTAAAATTCACGATAATTTAACACAATGGTTCTTAAATTGTACATACACTACATAGAGAAAATAAAAATACATACATCTTAAGCTTTTGTTTCCTTTCAAACTCTGTCCATTGATCTGAGGGATCAAAATTGTAAAATTTTGGTTCTTCTTGGAAATACAGCAATACTGCAATTTAATATGGTATATTTTTTTTGCCTTAAAAAAGTTCAGTTGTCCAGACATAAGTTAAATACAAATTTTGGGCGCAGCATAAATATGTACATAGACCTTGTGCAATATATTTCAGTTGTAAACCCAAGATTTAAAGTCTTACATGACAAGAAATTATTAAATAATATTCTCGCCCCTACGTCGTACATTTAGCATTTCATCATTGATAACTATGAAGAGATAACGTATCGATATTTATAGACTCGCAAAGGGTTATGACTGTTTGCTGTGTACAATTTTCAAATGTTTGTTTTTTCCCGAATATGATCAAGAAATTTTAATGGGACCGCCCTAAATTTTCGTCTTGCTACAGAGTTCGCTCCACGATTCTCTTGTTTCGAAACCAAGTCCAACAACGATTTGAACTGGAAATATATCAAATCAGCCATACAGATATATTAACCCACTCTCGCTACTTGTTTATTGCGCAGTTTTATTAAAAGAAGATAAAACGAAATACGTAGATAAAAATTTTATTTTGATTTAATACTTCTCTGTACATTTTTTTCATAGTAAAGCGCATGTCAATTCCGAAATGTTTTACTCAACAATATTGTTGACTTAGTATAAAAGTGGTGCACTGTCTTGAATACGACGGCCAAACATATTTTGTTTTTTTTTTATGTTTAAAGTTATGTATACTATACTGAACTAAACTTGAAAAAAAAACCACATTGTTTCTAGTTTTTCTAGTCAACTTATATTAGAAACAAAAACCAAATGAAATATATAAATTAAATTAAAAAATACCATCATCGTGACCTAATTAATTACATAAATAAATAAATATGTATCAATGCAAGTTAAAGACAAAATTGCATAACTTAAAAATTAGAAATTGAAAGAGAGAAAATCTCAAAAGACAACTATACTCGTAGAATATATATGTAAGCACATATAAACAAAAACACATATACACACACACTCATGTAACTATGTACTTTTGTCGAGAGGATTAACCACTAAAAATAGACGCAGCAAGGCACCTAAAAGCGAACACAAAAACATTGGACAATGGCGATTTTTGAGCCCATCGCAGAAATGTTTTCAAATAACAGCACACAAACAAGAGTAGAGATCGACTTAGAGACATCCTGTATTTATAAAAAAAAAACATTCCCAATCATGCATAGTGCTCTTTTTGTTTATATTAAAAATTAAATGTTGAATAATGGTTGTATACGCATTCATTTGTATACATGCACATAATAAGTCTGCATCAATTCATACACATAAACAGCACACACACACTTATGTCGCACTGCAGCATTTTGTACAGCACTGAAGTTTACTGCAAACTATTGTGTGCACACTGAAACGAAAGAGAAAGGAACCCAGAGTTGCTCTATAAACATGCAAAATGATTGCTATGGATATAAGAACATATGTGTGTGGTTGTCCCAAGAACAGTCACAACAAAAAACCAATCGAAGGAGTGTACAGCGAAAATTAAGTAAGTGCGACAAAACGCTTTTGGGCAAAAGCAGTACAAAAATAAAAAAAACTTTAAAACCGAACGAAGTCCAAACAACGTAAAATATAAATAATTAATTAATTTTTATTGTTTTAAAAATTGTTCAATTTTACATAAAAATAAACAAAAAAAGACGTGAAAATGTTTAATATTGTAAATCATTAAATAATGTTAGTAAATTAAAGTATTGAATAGAAAATTAATTGAATATAAGCCAGCAGAGATTTTTCTTTATCTTTATCTTGGTGTGGAAAACGAAGAATATAAAAGCAGTCTACTACTTTGTAAATGTCTTTCGTTTCTTCTGCTTAGCACTAAGTCTTTGTATTCAATGTTCATGTTCACCATATTATTTTACAACATAAGAGCAAGGGAAGATTTGGAACATCGTTCTTTACAGAATGTTAGTTGGCAGAATGTTTTGTTCATTTAGACTGCTTGCATAAGCATAATACTTAAGAATTGACAACCAATCTAAGATAAAAGTATCTTTTTATCGACAACAATAAGTTAAAACTAATAATTTAAATCTAATTTAAAAATCAACGAGAAAACTTTTTTTAAGAAATATATTCAAGATACCTGACGGACACTATTTAAAAAAAAATAATCTTTTTCAAGTCGTTGACAGACTCTGCACACAAAGACAGAGCCAGTGAAGAAACCAGTTCAATTGGGATCGAAATCAGATGAGCCAACAACAACGACGTCGATCGCAGTAAGAGCTATGCGCATCGAAAAGATGGGTTGTGGTGGGTTGTGGAGGGGTGGGGTGATACGGACGCGACCTAAAAAGAAACCAACACAACAAAAAAATGAGGTCGTGGCCACGCACGCGTCGCTATTCTAGAGGCAAGAGAGCCAGAGACCTAGCAGCTGACGCTGACGTCGACGTCGACAGTGACGTGCGCTTATCAGCTCATTGTTTCAGTACGTGTGTAGGACAAAGACAGAAAGAGAGATATTAAAAAACAGAGCGTAAGAGTGAGAGTGAGCGAGAAAGAGGGATGCCAACATATTAATGAAAAACACGTATCGTTAAAACAATATATATAACACTGTAGATTAATGGTATTCGACAAATAAATACCCTGCAAAACTAGTTCACCTATCCGATATGTATTATTACTTTCATGCATAAACCATAGGTATGAATTTTGTTATTTATTAATCTGAAAGTTCGAAAGAAAAATTACTACAATTATACAAAATAATGTACATGCTACGAAAACTCGTAAAACTTTTGCTAATGATTGTGTGTAGGTGAGGAGACGTGTGAGGGAACATTAGAAGCTGTTAGCAGCGAGAATTTATTATTTTTCTTTTTATCTTCTATATTTATTATTTGTTTTCGTCACCATGACTATATATATTTGTCGACTTTATCTAAATATGTACAATTTAATTTGCACACATTTATTATGGAAACGGAATATATTTTATCGAGCTCTACATAATAAAAAACAAGTGTTGTTTATCGAATTTGAAATGTTTTGTAAATGAAATTACATATATATCTACCTAAAATTAGTGGACGCCCTTCTGAAGTTGATTGAATTTCGCTCAATGTGCAATACTTGCGTCGTATAAATATATCAAAATATAAAATCTAATTTATTTGGTATTCTGACAACAAAAATTAATAAGTATACGATAATTTTAATTTTCATTATTCCATAATTTTCAACATGAAGTATTAGCGAATAACTGGCCGAATTCGATAACAGACTCAATAATTAATCAAATATTATATTTCGGAAAGAGTTCCTTTTGATTGTAATATTATATAATAGTGTTGAGAAAGTTAACTAAAATTGGGATTTGTCCAGAGATTTTTATATGACAAACAGGTAAAAGTTACCTAAAATCCGTTGACAAACGTAGTTTTAAGTGTAAGGCTAGGCTATTAGGCTGGTTGAGTAAATCGAAGAGAAAAAAAAGTAAAAGCGCTCTATTTGAGAGATCGCAGCGGGTAGATACTTTATACATATACTTTTATTTGTAGCTAGTAAATATGATTTTATAAAAACTTTTAAAGATTATAATGGTAATCGGTAATCGATTATCGATTTAAGACCAGGTGCTAGATAAAAAGTAAATTTATAAGCCTGATGTGTCTTATGTAAGCAAGAACTTATATTACACCTTTTGAAGAAATGTTGACAAACTCAAAGACAAACTACTTTAAGTATAAATAGACTTGTTTTTTGGTATATATTTATATTTACAACATTCTTATGGGAGCCGAGTGTTCCAAGCGAATCATTACAAATTACCTAGCTAGTGGAGATCTTCACATTCATATACAGGTTAAAATATGCCCATATTAGTTGTTGGACAAATTTTTTTTTTTTTATTTCGTCATCGTATTGACAGCAGCTGTTAAATAAACATTATGATTCACACCCAGCTGATTCAGTTAATGTTCAATAAATGTTAACCCTATCCAAGGCGTAAACTATGCCAATTGAATGTTTATATGGGTAAATATGGCTGTGCATATGTATCACTATATGTATATTTGAACGTAAGCATGTATATATGTATGTTATTATATGCATAATTATGTGGATTAGTGTCAATTAAATTTTTATATGGCAAGAAAACCGACTGCCCGCATAAAAAAATAAATAAATAAAAACAGAGAAACAAATGTCATGCGCCCACACAATAAATGTAGCTAGGCTGATAAGAATATATAAAAATAATGCGTGCCAAACATACATATACATATACATATACATATATGTATAAATGTATAAATATATTTATATGTATTGATATAAAATATAAATGTTTGCTGTTGGCTCATTGTACTCTAAACCGACACGTATGCATGTGTGTGTGTTGGTGAGTCATGCAGTGAGGGAAAATTTTCTAATCACCAAAAAACTCTAAATTTCATTCATGTAAATCAATTTAAGTAGAAAGAACGAATATTGTATATACATTTTTAAAATGGCGCGTCAGAATAACATTCCACGTGTAAATATGTATCAATTTATACAGGTATGTACTTGACATAACTGTCGAAATATATGTAATGCACTTACAAATGTAGACACACATATACATATATACATACATATATACATATACATATATACATACATATATACATATACATATCACATATGTCACAGCGTGTTCTTTGTGGCAAAGACAAAAAGCGAACCAGAAACACTTTTGGTAATGCGGACAACCCTTTTTCGTTTCCTATAATTTTACGCATTAAAAAAATAGTTTAAGTTACGATTATGAGTATGTATGGATGTACATACAATATGCGATTTCGTTTTTTTTTGTTTGTCTTTGTTTTTCTTAGCTTTAATTGTGGATTTATTTTTTTACGCGACTGGCAACGATGTCTGTTCTATGACATTGTCTATAGAGGCACACACAGAGAGACGCACGCACTAACTAACACATGTATACAGATATCTACATATGTGCTTGTGCGTGAGTGAGAGCGAGAGAGTGCGGTTGGTCTGTGGTGAGCTCAGCACTGCGTTTGTGTTGAAATTCAGCCTGTTAATAGTGGTGAATAAGCGGGAGTGAGTCTCACGACGACAGCGTAGACGAAAATTAAACAATTTTTTTCATCAGAAATTATCATGAGCAATGCTTAAGTAATTCACACTTACTTGTTTTAGTTGTAGTTAAAGATGGCTTAAAACGTTTAGAGAAAAGCGTGTTTTAGTTGAAGAATCACAGTTGTAAGGATTTTTTCCTTATTCACAAATAAAACATATATTTGTGTAATAATTGCTAATAAATTAAGAGATTTATGTATGAAATTGCACAATGCAGGGTGGTATCTACAAATTATACATATATATATATATTTATATACATATATTTATATAAATATATATATATATATATATCTATGAATTTCACAAATTTATGGTTAACTTTCTTTATTTCTTTTTATATTTTTTTTTCAATTTAAATTAACAATTTTTCTTGCACACAACGCAGACGACGGCGTAAAAAGAGACGCTGGTGCACAGTTGACAGTTGTTTTTTAAAAGGGCTCTCGAAGTATTTAAGTAATTATTTGTGTAATAGAAAATGTAAAAATCTTTTACAATTTATGCCAAATGAAGACGGCGCGCACGCACACACATACACACACACACACACACGCGGATAACACAATGCCAGCGACAACGAAACAGAGACAACAGCGCGTTCGTTTATTGTGGATGACAGTTGTAGATGTGTGTGTAGCAAAAAAAATCCAACGTGGATTTGATCCTCCAAACTCGATGTGAAGTCTCCAAGGTTCAACGCACGAATGAAACGACAAAGCGAATGGCAAAATAGTCGAGTCAAAAAGAAATTCAGTCTGTTATACTCAAAATAAAATGTTGAAAATGCTAACATTACAGACTCTGCTAACGCAAATGTGGTTTGACACTGAAATTTTTTATTCCATTAGGAAGAAAGGTTTATAATTTTTTTATTGGCGAATGTAGGCAAGCACATATATATTCTTATCTATGTCTTATATTTCTATACATACAAATGCTTTTTGTATCATTTTTGGCGATTTAACAGATCGAGTTAAATAACGTAGCGTTCATGTGTTTCATGCATTGACGGAAATGAGAGCAGGCGTGTGTGTGCGAACTAGAGAGAATTTGAACAGATGTGGTGAGAATCTTACAAGGAAATATTCTGTACTTGATTGTATGCACATGTATGAGTACAAAGATGACAGTAATAAAACGCCAATAAATTAAATCATATTTTCTTGGTTTTCATTTTAATCGTTGAAATGCAGTTAAAGCAAAAATACACAGCATAGGCCATACAAATAAAATTAAAAAATAACTTGTAAATTACAAAGTTTCGTTGAACTTTAGACCAATAGAGTTGAGAACTGCGCCCTCTGTACAAGAGCGGTTGTCCCACAGTTATGTTACACTACATATACATAGATATGTTAATGTACATACATCATTTTTAAATGCTGTTTGTACTTATTTAGGCAAGTCTATAAATATTAAGTGTACATATGTTTAAGAGTTGAATACGCAATTTCTATAAATGTTCTCTTAAAGATGAAGTTTGGTATTTAAAGTAAATAGGATTAGAATGTATTGCTATGCGTATATTTTCTTATTGAGACCTTTAAAAAATAATTTAAAGCATAGATCAGTACAAAATACCTGTTACGAATTTACCTCATATTGCGAGTTCAGAAGCTGGGTGATGAATAATAAATATTCGTACAAGTTAGTTTCCCTTTCTAAGTACAATATGTTGCACATATTTAATATTTATTTATTTTACCTATTATAAATTCATTAATGATTTACACGCTTTGTGATCCAACACAAGATAACATAAATGCAGGGCATTTTTACATATTGTGATATGTTAACGATAAAAGTGAATATGTTTATCTGTTTGTGTGCACACTATGTGCTTGCATAGACCAATGCAGCGCGAATTAAGGGAGAGTCTCTTAAAGCCCAGACCTTCATCATTCAATAGATAAACTGTTGCTATATATTTATTTCTTAATTTGACGAAAATGTACCAGGCATTCACATTGCGTCTAACAACATATATTCAGAATATTGTGATTTTAAGTTAAGCGACGACACAATTTCGACGACGCCATGTTGTAGCCACACACGTAAACTGTTTGAGAGAGACGAGAAAAAGACAGAGAGAAAGAGAGAACTGCTCAGAGAAGTTTCTGTTATTTTCATGTTGTTTGCATTGCCATTGTGTTTTTTGTTGCTGCGTCATCAATGCTAACTGCGCACTTTTACAAAATAAAACTTATGTAGACTTGCATATTGACGTATTACAGGAAATAATAACATAAAAAATGAGACTGTTGATTGTTGATCTTTTTATCATTACTGCCAGCACGCTATTGTAAAATTATACAAGTCGAGACGGTGTGGTGAATTTCCGTCTATGTATATATATGAATTTCAATTTTATGTAAGTATGTGTACATTCTAGGTAACAAAATTTTGATGTTCCTGAAATACTGTTATAAATTATGTAAACATTACATACATATTCATAAAAGTACATCACGTGTGCAAGCGTTCACACACATGAAAAAAATGTTGATATGTACATCTTTAAATAAATTACTAATATGATTGTAGATATGATCATTTATTTTTGAATTTACATATACACATACATGCATAAATATATACAAAGAGAGTTACTGGAGTAAAATCGTGCTCGACTAGTTGATATCCTTCACCTACCGTATGTATCATAAGCTATAAACGAAAGTATGAAAATACATACATTTATTTAAAAATACGATGTCGTCAATAAATTTGTTTCGCACTGATGAAACTCTTGTTATCTATTTGAATATGTGTAGGGTATAACTAAACCAAATAGCTTGGACATTGGACATACGTTTGAACACATGTGCATACACGATGCACATGTGCATACATCTGTATGTATTTTTGGCTATCTGCAGCAAACAGAAGCTTTTCTGTAGAAAAAGAAAATAATTTCCTGTTTCATATAAAATTCTTTGTACGTATGTATGGGAGTACTACAACAGAGGGCAAACGATAAACGTCTGAATGAGAGACAGAGAGAGAGAAAATGAGAAAAGCAGCACTTGATTTCGTCAATGTTAATATAGCACAAACAAAGCAAAACAAAGTATTGTATTATTGGGCCAAGTCAAAATTTAGCAATAACATCAATTAGTCACCAACAGCCATGGTGGGAAACTTGATTGCTCTCTGCTAACAGCAAATGAGAGCAACAGCGCAGTTAACACTAAACAAGTAAACGTAGCTGCGTGTATGTATATATATACACACATGAACAGACACACATACACAAAGATGTGTGTGCTGGGTTGCTGTCAAAACTTGTGGGGGTGTTTTTCTTCAGTAACAGCAAGAACAATAAGAGGCAGCGTCATGTCATCTGCGGATGAGCTCGAAAGTAGTATCATTCATTGTGTTGCACTTTATGACAGGCGAGGCAAGCACATTAATAGAAATGCGCAGAAACAGATCTAAAACAAAGGTTTTTTTTAGCGCTGCGTAGAAGACCGATGAGACACAAAAATTTATGCTCGCTTGATTTGGTGTTGATTTGCAGCTAATGTACTCAGTCTCTTGCTTGTCTGATTGAATGCTTTGGGGCATTCACCTTGGACAGTGTCATGTAGTCACTTTATTTATTTACCGTTTTGATGCTATCAACAGCTGTGAGAAAACCCGAATGAGTGACAAACAAGAGAGAGAGGGGAGAGAAAAGAATGCATGGTCCTGCCACATGTCACTTCGAGATATACGTCAGAACTTGTCAACGACGCGCAATTTGCAAAACTGCGAATTTTGTGCAACTGCGTAGCAATTAGCAGTAAAATGAATAACATAAAAGTAAATACACAGTGTTATATATATGCGTTTTGTATGACCAAAGGTATACTAATATAAAACAAACTACTTACTTAAAATGCTATACATAAAAAAATCGTTTTTTATCTAGCATTTCTTATTTTACAGTTTTGATTTCGTCAGGAATTCATAATTACTTCGTAGGAATTTCGACGGTATGAAATAAAAACAGCAATAAAGAAGTAGTAGAGAAATTAGGAGGTAAGAAATAAAACAAAGATTGCTAAGGGCCAGGAATAAAACAAATATTTGTCTGCGGTTTTTTTTTTTTTTTATTGTACCATTCCAATTAGTTGTTAGTTAGTTATGATCTATAACAGAACATGGTTGCATTTAGCAGTGAAAGTTTGTATTTGACAGTACAAATCGAAATGATGTTCGATAAACCGTCTTGACAAATTTTATTAAAAAATAGATAGCTGCTTAAAGTTTTGAAAAATGAGAAAAACTAAAATAAACTACGGAAATAAAAAAGTTTTTGTGCATCTGTTTCCTTGTATTTTTTCTTTGGTTTTTGTGTTTTTTTTTTTTGCTACGCCACTTAAGTATAGGCACTACAAAATATTGTCTGCTTAGTGGAACACAGTTTAAATTTTTCAAGTATACGTTTTTTGCTCAACATTAAAAATTAATTTGTTAATTATGGTATGCATATTTTTGGTGAAGTGATTTACTAAGAATTCTAAGAATTTTTCGTGAGGAAATTAAGTTTACTTCAAATATAAAATTAATTTTTAAAAAGCGCTTTAATAGGGGCAAGAATTTGTAGTGTGTCTTGCTTAGAGAAAGAGCGAGTTGATGAAGTCGTTTATTTTTTTAGTTACAAGTATTACTTGAGTATGGAGAAAATGTGATTTTTTAACATTCAGTCCCTTGCTAAAGTCGGTAATTTCGGGTTTACAAGAAGTGTTTTCTTACATATCAAAATATGTCGGAAATATCGGTAGGTGTGCTAAGAAAGCTATAATAAGAGTATAAAAAGAAAAGACTTGAATTCTTTCATTGTAATAATTTTGCAATTCAAATGGATCTCAATTAAGTTTGTTTTTTTAAAGCTATGAGAAGGCGTTGTTATATGTAATATCATCTAAAATTTTGGAACATTCTAACAACAACTTAGGTGTCAAAATGAGTGCAACTGACTATAAGGGGCTTTCGGTAAATTTCTCGCAGTATATCTTAGGGTGTTGTAAAAAGCTAGATTCAGGAGTACAAATTAACTCTAATTCAATGGCCGCCTCATGATTTAAACGTAATAGAGAATGGTGGAAGATAAGAAATCATATGAGTCAGGAAGATAATTTGAAGACTTACAGCCTAAAGAGAAAAATCTTTAAGTTTATTATAAACACAAATCCAGAATTTCAAGCCTTAAGCTTTACAATGAAGTGAATTAAGTTATATACACTGTATGAAAGGTATCAAATTATAGGGTTTTTAAAACGAATTCAGAATCGATTGTGTTGGGCTTAACAACTTCGGGTAATATAGATGGTTAAGCCTTCTTAATGCGTTTAAGTTCCAATAATACCATATATTCTCTTCCATGACAACATCACAAATCAAGTCGATATATCAATTTCTGTTTATCTGTTTCTATGCTAACTAGTCACTCAGATTTGAAGTTATCTCGATATTCATATGGCAGAATATTATATTATTAGCATATATAGAAAAAATCATTCAGTTTTTAATATGTAGAGAAACTTAAATGTCGGCGAGTTGAATCCGGTCTGACTCCATTGTTGAAACACCGAATAAATAAAAAATGACTTTGGTTATGGTTTTACGATTGCCAAATATTAATTTGTATTTAATATTAATACATATTACGGTAATTGTACATAAAAAAAAAATCTTTGTCGACAGTGATTTCATCAATAAAAAATTTGTTTGAACGAACATACTTAATAAAGTATGTTCACATGTAAATGGGCGGAATGTGACTTAAATACTATGCAGATTTATGTTTAAAAATTGCAGTTTTGTTTTTGATATGTTCTAGACATTATTTAAGGCACTAAGCTAGTGGAATTTTGGTGTACATATAAGGTGAATTCGGTTTGCCTTATGTAAACTTCCAACAGACGAAATAAATGTATGTATTTAGGCTCGTAGGCAGATTATTTAGCCCACTGGCATTGTGGATACAGTGCTGTGGGGTGTAGTGGGTCGCGAGCCGGCCAATGAGTTGGCAGTGGATGCGTGTAGTGAGGCCATGGTGCCCATCTGAAAGGAAAACAGCCAAATAAAAGCTTAATTATTTAATTTTTTCTAAGACCATAATAGAGACTTACGCGCAAATGCGCCAGATCCTCAAGCTTTGTGAGATCCACAAGTTCGAGGAATAGCGAATATACGACGGCCCAGCCATAGATGGAGAACAGGCAAAAGATGCTCCACAGCAACACCATTAAAATATTGTATGCAAAGTACAAATCATTAACAATAGCAAAGAAGATAAGGGCTAAGGCACGCCAAACTGTGAAAATGGCAAAGGTCCACAACCAGGGCATTACTTTCCTTTCGTATTCCTGTATAAAAGATAATGAATTGTGAAAATTATACATATAGTATATAACTATTTAGCTTACCTTACGCAGAGCAACGCACAGCAAAACACTAGTTATAAAGTTAATAATTGCCATAATCAGTGAGAATAATGCAAATACGATCAACATGTTGCGCACTAAAAATATTTTGAGCGAAATTCAGTCTAAGTTATCTATATTGCTTAACCACATAAATACCGTGCTTGTTGCCAACATAAACAAACTCGTACGATATGATATAGTAGCCATAGTGTGTGGAGCCTGGGGCAGCCATCGCGTAACAGTATATATCAAAAATCGTGGTCCCAATGGTGAAAAGTGAAAGAAACTGCAAAGATACAAAGTAAAGTAACTACCTTTCTAAAATCCACCACCTTATTTCAACAAATTTATCATTATCACATTTCCATTCTATTTGTAAGCAAAATAAATTTTCATACAGGTATAGTGATCTTAGGATCTTAAAAGCTTTGGATTGATAATATAATAATTATAAAAACAATTTAATAAGTAATATTAGATTGTTAATTTTTGTTTTAATACTTTACGGTTTGGAATTTAAATCGGAATTTTTAAAATGTATTATAAATATGAATATACGTATAAATCATATCTTGGCATTTCTATTTCGTCTTAGTATGATTAACTAAAAAAAATGTACTAAAAACTTGTAATTTATCTTTTACTTGTTCATTTTTACAAAGCTTTACTGTTTGCAATTGTAGTCCGTTTTAAAATATATGTAAATATTTACAATTATATTCTTAACACCTTTTTTCTGAAACTAAAAATCTGAACAAGTTCGAGTTCATCTACAGCTAAATTGAACTAAGTTATACCTGAACTTTTTTTTAGAACTGTTCTGTTATATATTAAAAATAAATCTTACGACAGCGAAGAGTCCAATTAACATGGCTCCCTTTTGTATATCGATGTACTGATTGTTCTTCAGCAGGGGCCGCTGGTACCAGGGAATGCGCACGGAGCGTGTTGATCGCGACATTTTCGAATGTAGATTTGTCGATGATCTGAAATCAGTGATATATAAGAATAGATAATACATTAATATATATAGATAGATTTTATATTACCTGCCCGTGGCATGGGAATATACCGATGGGTTTGACCGATAAGTCGAGGGGGTTTTACGGCCGTAATTCATGTTGAACTTTTTGCAATGACGTCACAGGTTGCTGAAGGCTACAGGAACACGCTTAGCTGTGATCATAAATGTTTGATTAGTAAACAAAATTGATTTACGGGCGTGTCTGCTCAATTTGTTTTTTTTTTGGGTGTGTCAAACAAAGCCAAAGCTGAAGCCTAGCTTAAATGTGCTCAATTTAATGGCACGTAACTGAACTGACTCAATATTGAATGAGTTTGTTTTTAAGTTTAAAGTTGTTTTATTCATTTATTCATACACAAGAACTAAATATTTTGTTGCTACTCAAAATCAACAAATGCGCTGAATCAGAAAAGTGCTGCCCATTTAATCACTAGCGTTGCTTTGAAGCACTCCACTGTGGCACAACTGTTGCGCAACAAGTGAGTCGATAGCATTCCAATCGATAACATTCTCATCAGCTGTGTGTCATCATTCGTTGTGACTGTCAAGTTGTCTTGTTATGGTTTTTCCAAAACTTCAATTCTAAGGCAAATGCCATAAAGTCGCGACAACCTCATATTTGTTTACTAATGAATTTATTAATTTAGGAAAGATGTCACTTCCGCGAATAACGGATTATGAGATATCGGAGAAACTTGGCGTTGGCAGCTATGCAACTGTCTATAAGGCGCGCCATAAAGTGAGCCACTCAATTTTATATTACAATAAATTAGTTTCCAAATTGCAAATAAATTGTATCTTTATCAGAAGCAGCGCACTTATCATGCTATCAAGTACGTCGAAATGTCTACGTTGTCGCAAAGCTCTCGCGATAATCTAATTACTGAAATTCGGTTGCTTCGGGATCTCAAGCATAAGTACATTGTGACGCTTCAGGATTTTTTTTGGGATGACAAGTGAGTATTTCACTCTCATTTTGCACTGCAATATATATAAAGATGAAATATAAATATTACTATATAATTATCATACTTATCTATATTTTATAAATTTTTTAAATATTATTATTATCCGAATTAAGAAGTTCCAGTAATGTATCTTGAAAACAAATGTACTTCGGAGACATTCTTAATTCCTATACTAAAAGATTTATTTATGGAAAATGGTTTATTTGAACTGGTAATTATTTCCTAGTCTAACCGGTACGAAAGCTCACACCAAGGATCTATTGTTAAAATTAAAATTTTATTCTCCTTGCTCTTTAGTAAATTGATATGTACATAAAAGGCTAAAAATGGTATCACATAAATATGTTGAACTCATTTAATATACTTTAAAACATTTTTCTTAAATAAAACTCTTCAGTACGTAAACTAACTAGTCTTTTTAGTTATTTCTAATAACAAGTAAGACTTTTTGTTTTAAGAGTGATTTTCATTGTATAGTATAGCTTCATAAGCGCTAATAAATTTATATTTGACTGAAAAGCGATTTATTCCGATTGCCAATCAGCAGCTCTTATTAAACCCGATTTAAGTGTGATAATTAACTAAGTGGTTCTTTCGCTATCTCTCAAGGAACATCTACATTGTAATGGAGTACTGCAATGCTGGCAATTTATCAGCATTTATACGCACTAAAAAAGCGCTGCCGGAGTCAACATGCCGTTATTTTCTACGCCAGTTAACATCAGCCGTTCAATATATGCGATCCAATGACATTTCTCACTTTGATCTTAAGCCGCAGAATCTATTGTTAACGCGTGACGCCAATCATGTAACTCTCAAAGTTGCTGATTTTGGGTAAGTTTCTCGAAAAAAAGCATTTAACAATACCTTGAATGAGATGAGTATTTTATTTTGCAGTTTTGCCCAACACCTAAAATTGGGCGAAATAAATCAACAGCTAAAGGGATCTCCGCTCTACATGGCTCCGGAAATAGTGCGAAAGCATCAGTATGATGCCAAGGCAGATCTTTGGAGTGTTGGCGTTATTCTCTATGAATGCCTCTTCGGCAAAGCGCCATACTCGTCGCGGACCATCGACGAGCTGCTTCTGCGGATACACAAAGCGGAGCCTGTTGTGCTGCCACCGCATGCACGGATCAGCAACGAGTGCCACGATTTGTTGCGCCACCTATTGGCTCCCGAACCGGCCGAACGCATCTCGTTTGCTGCTTTCTTTGAGCATCCGTTTTTGAATCTGAAAACATTTCCTTCGGAACAGACACTGAAGAAGGCCGTTGATCAGGTCACCAGGGCGGTGGAGTACGATGAGAAACGTGATTATAAGGAGGCCTATTACTTGTACTGCAGTGCATTGCAATATTTTGTGCCACTCATCACTGAGGAATCAGATGCCAGCCGACGGCAGGAGTTGCGCAATCGGGCGCTTGCCTACATGAAACGCGCCGAGGAGATAAAAAATGTCCTCATCGAGAATGAGTACAAAATGCTCGCACATCGTCAACAGCAGCAGCAACAGGAGCAGAATCATCATCAATCAAAAACCGATTCCAGTCAGCCAACCAGATCGCGCATGATTGAAATGCTTGAGCCGGATGCGCGCTATAAACAGCTTCGTATGATTATATATATATACTGAACTTAACTAGAATTTTCTAAATGAGATGGAGAACAGCATGTGAATAGCATAATTCTAGTATTTTTTTATGATAAGGAAGGTATATGCATGCCTCTAGGTACAAGTAAGCTTAAAATTGTAGAAGATAACAGACTTAGGTCAAATGATAATGGCAAAATGCAACAGCGATCCTGTAGCACGACAAGCCTGGCCTAATTTATATAGTAAAAGCAGTAGTGTGGTAGTTCGTGCTATAACCGGCTAATGCATATATAATGAAGACACGAAGAGGGAGGAGATATAACCTCATGAACATTTCTTCTGCTTCTTCTTTTGCTCTGGACTGGCCAGAAATTGACTCGCTATCCTAGAACTTCACTTTCTATTAAATCTAACACATTTAGGGAAAATAAGACAGACCAGGGGGATTAAATGTAGTGAGATCCAAACGGTATCACATGACAAAGGCCGGCAAAGGTCTTACTTAACCTAACTAAGTAACGAACTCTCCATTAAAAATGGATAACGAGACTATTTGAAACTGAACTAGTCAAGAAAAACGGGTTTGCTAAGATAGCATAATCAGCTAGCCCATCCATGCAAATCAGTCTATCTGTTTGACTATCTTGAAAAATGTGTCTTCAAATTAATATAATATTATAAAATCAATTACTTTTCATTTGAACGATAAGCGTCACCCTTTGCCTATCTTCGAACAAAATAAAAAAATAAGAACTGACAAGATAAGATTTAGAATACTTAAGCTCACATTGAATAAAATAATTAGAATATTTATTATTTTATTTATTTATTTTGTATATTAAAAATCAATGATGTAAACATACGTTAGGAAAATTGGAACATCATTAATGGGATTATGTAAATTATGAAGAAATGAAGAGCTTGATTATTGAGCAGACATCTTTTAAATTTCGTTATTCCTAATACATATTCCAATCTAACTACCTACGATTTATATCTTATAGTTTTTCTGTCGAACTCGAGTCCGTCTCTGAAAACTGGCCTGGAAATCGGGCGCAAAGGTGAGCTGTATCTGTACGAGCGCAAATTGGACACTGCCTTGGAGTCGTATACTTCTGCGCTGGGTATTCTGGTGCCATTTGTGAACAATGAGCCAAAGGGCGAGCGGCGCAATCTGCTGCTGCAACAGGTGAGCAAGTGTTTGATATAAAATGGGCTAAGATTTATCAATTTGTATATCCTTTCAGATGAATTTCTGGATTAAGGAGGCTGAGAGTATCAAGATTATTCTAAGCGCTAAAAGTTTGGATGAGGAGGAGCAAAAAATGTCCACGGTACGCAGCTGCAGTATTCAGTAGAAAGTTAATCGTTCTTCGACTATAGCTTTGTAGAAGTTGCTTAATTACGTATTTCTTTTTTATGTACAAATGTGGTCGAGTCTAGATTATTATGTGGTACCTGAAATAATGTGTTCTACCCAACCATCTTGTTCGACACTTGTATCTAACTCGCATTCTCTAACCTAAAGAGGGGATGTTAATTATTATAATTCTTTTAAATAATTGTGTTTCATTTGTCTGATCCTCTCTTTTGCTTCTTAATTTTTTAACTATTGTAGTGAGTCAGTAAATTAAATGATCTACAATTATTTACTAATTTTAATGTTCACACATAGTTCTACATTCCACAAACAATATCACCATATGGCTGGCACATCGGACCACACATTTATTTATTTTTATGCATTGTGATTACCTTAATTAAGATGGTTTAGACAAAAGCCTGCGTTAAATAAGAATTAAAACTTATGAATATAGATTCAGATACAAATGTTGTTTTAATCTTAGTTGCTCTTTAAGATTTTTGATAGCTATGTATTCGGATAATGACAACCCAATTTTTCACTCACGAGCCATAAAACTCGAACGCAACAGTTGGTTCAAGTTCTTTTAATACTCAATATTTATAACTCACTTGTCGCCATCATAAATACTTGGCCTATCGCTGCGATGTCTCCTCCTATAAAAGGCGTCTTTCGCAGCGATTGGCGTCAACAGTCTCCTCGCGTGATTCCAACAGAAAATATGTTTTCGACAACACTCCTCCTGCTGATGGCTGTTGCCTGTGGCAGCGCCTATGCTGCACCTACCATCGAAGGTCGTGTCGTTAACGGCACAGATGCCACCGTGGAGAACTATCCATTTATTGTGAGTATTCCTGAAATATTTTCTTTAAATATATTGTCTATATATATATATATATATATTCCTGAAATATTTTCTTTAAATATATTGTCTATATATATATATATATATGCATATATAACTATGTATTATAGATCTCGTTGCGTGGCCCCAGTGGCTCGCATTCGTGCGGCGGATCGATAATTTCGGCGCACTTTGCGCTGACAGCGGCTCATTGTACAGACGGACGGACTGCTGCTCAGTTGTCCGTGCAATTTGGTGTGACCAGAATTGGTGCCAGTGGACCCAACGTAGTCGGGGTCAAGCGGATTATTCAACATGAATCGTACAATCCCAGCAATAGCTACGCCAATGATATATCCATTTTACAGGTGGCAAAACCATTTAACTTCGATTATCTGACTGTGGCGCCCATGCAACTGCCGCCTCTAAACTATGCCACACCTCAGACAGAGTCGGGCGGCGCGGGTACCCTCATTGGGTGGGGCCTTGAGAAGGTGAGTTGAATAGTAATGGAATAGTAAATGTTGGAATTATTTTATATAATTGTATTGTTAATTCAGACTGGCGGCAAGGTTCAGCCGAATTTGCAGCAGGTGGATCTAAAGGTTTATTCAGATATTGAATGTGTATCGCGCCACAAAGGCTCCACAGATCCGCTCTATCATATCTGCGGTGGTGTCGACGAGGGCGGGAAGGGGCAATGCAGCGGCGATTCCGGCGGTCCCCTCATCTATGATGGCATGCAAGTGGGCATTGTGTCGTGGAGCGTCAAGCCCTGTGCTGTGGCTCCTTATCCGGGTGTCTACTGCAAGGTGGCCAACTATGTCGACTGGATTCAAAGGAATCAAATAATATTGGCTTAAATCCACATTTACCATCCGATGAACCTTGATTACTATTTATCGGTTATTCTCGATTTATTGCATTTTGATTTAATCCGCGCTGTCGTCAGTCTTATCGTCAGTGCCTAATAAATACACAATGTAAAAAAAATAGATGAGAACCGAACAAATCTCATCCGTAAATTTTGGAATTTTTTTTTTATTTGGCTGATAATTTATCATGTAGCGCTATGATTTTTTCTTGTCACTCTCGTTGTCATAAATCTGCAGAGAAATATCAAAATCATAATTTTCGGTGGATTACCACAAAAGACAGAATTTTGGTAATCTAATAATATATGTTTATGATTTTGACTGTTTAAATATTGATTTCTAATCATAAATTTTCATCTCATAAATTTGCTGATTACACAGCTGAAAATCAGACATATGTTATAACTACTCCAAGAATTTCATTTAAATGCGATTAATTTAAAAGTTCATGAAACTTTAAGCCAAGACCCCAACCAGTGTGGTTGCTGTACAAAATCAGTGACATGGCGTGTTGTACATACTATTTCCACAAGACAGCAATGTTCGACGCACGGCATGCGACATGTTCGAAGAGAGCCGAAGTCTCTTTGTTAAACAACTGCACATTAAAATATTAACTTACACCGAAACCGTTGACCCAGCCATGTACAACGTCAGCTACATTTCTACAGTATAAGACAATATTTACATTTCTTTTATTAAAACCAATTTTCGTTTACCTTCAGGAGATAAATATTTTACAACTTAGCTAAATTTCATTTATATAAATTGTCTTATTAATTACAAAATATAGATACAGTTTTGACACAAAATCGACATTAGCCAATGAAAGTTTAAGGTCAGTGTTTTCAAATTAAATACATTTTTTTTTTATTAGTTGTGAGCCTTCGTTTACTGTTAAATATGCATTCAATCAATATGGCGATCATTGAATTTAGGACACAAAATTGAGACTTTCATACACCCATACACATATCTACTTCAAGAGGAAGCGGGCTCGTTTCGCATTTTGTTCGTCGTTGGCCAGTCGACGATTATTGTTCAAACGCGACGCACGCTTAAAGCGGACACAAAAACTGCTGGCGCAAGACGAAATTAGGCTCCAGTTCAAAGTGGTCTCTGTTTGAGACAAAACAAAGAGTTGGCAATTTTTTTTTAGCAATCACAGAAATTGTTATGCGGACACTGAGACGAGAGTGTGTGCTACATTTGTAATTCGAGTAGACGTTAATTTGCACTAGTGTTGATTATGACAATGTTCTTTGATGTTGAGCGTTAAATAAGCAAGGCGGACAATTGCCCTCCACTGAAATTCGTTCGTTTAATTAAAAATAATTTGTCAATTGGCTGTCAAAGCTGCAACAGCAACCATAGAAAATGTCTGCTGTCAAATTGAAAAATTTGTAGCCATTAAAATTTAAGGCAAACGGCAAGCACAAAATTTAGCAGTCACCTGCCCCACTTTTGCTTATGTCAAAACAAAAAGATCCAAATGCATGCTGCAAAATGCACACACAAATATGTTCAAAGTTGTACTTTTATTCAGCATTTTGCAAATAAGAATTATGGCATTTAAATTGAGTTAAATTTTGTGGTAGTAGTTAACGATTTAATTTTCAAGTGCAACTATTTTAATTAAAAACGCTTGTGATTTAGTGTATAACAAAATGATGTACAAATACAAACAACATATTAAATGAATGTTTGTTTTTTCTTATATTACATATAATTATTTTGTTATTTAATAACCATAGCCAATATCTATTGCTGCAGAAAAACTTAAAGAAGAACTACAATAAAAACTAAAAGAAAAATAAAGAATAATTTGTTATTCAAAATGGAGATAGGCAACTTTCTTCTTAAGTTTTTCATTTTATTTTCATGTCTTTGATTCTTTATGTAACATTTACATACCTAATCTTAGTGTTCCTAATTTTTGCACATTATTTATTATTAAAATTATTACTACCAACTGAACACTTTCGTATATAACAAATAGGCTTACCAATTAGATATTTATGATATTTATTAAAAAGGTAGAGCGCAAACAAATTGCAAATTGATTCTGGTCTATATTTTTACCTTAATCCGACCCTTTAAGAATCTAAATAAATAATTAATTCGTGTCGTTTATGCTTTATTTGTTTTCATGCGATTGTCGCAAAATGTGCAATTTAAATACCCCGATTTCCCGCTGTAATCGATAACTTTGATTTTTTTTCGACACTTTCTTTGCCCCTTTAAAAATGCGGCACTTGATTGCTATCGGCTCAAATATAGAGTCGCCAAATGTGCCCAAGACCATTAGGCCTGGTGCATTTGCAAGAAAAAAAAAAATCAATTTTTGGTTTATTTTTTATTTATTTAATGCCTACTAATATCAGTCATAACAACACATCAATGTGGGTACTGGGATTTTGAGAAACAATAAAAACAATCTGCAATAGCTTATATGCATCTTAGTAAATTGTTTAAATCTGTTATCAATTGTATTTTTTATACATTTGTAGCTCTGAGAGGCTGTATAATCCTATTAAGTAGTTTGCGGCTTATTGTTCATGAATTTAGTAAAACTAAGCTAAATTATTGGTTGCTTTGTTCAAGGACTGATTACAAACTATTTTACTTAAAGGTGACAAACGGTAACAAAAAAAGTAGAAAATTAAAATTGTAAAATAAGCTAAAACTATAAGCAAGATAAACGACAAGACCGCAAAGGACCCTGTACCAAACAAAACAAATCAAACAATAAATAAATAGAAAATACAACAAAAAGAGTGAAAATAGTAAAATTGCAAATTGTGACGATTGGACGTGTATTTTGCCGAGTACATCCGGTGTTCGTGTCAAAGGTTAAAGCTCATATGAAAATGTTGCACGATAACCAAAAAGCAATGACAACGAAAGCCGTCTCTGTTGCCAAGGTCGCATCAACTATGGAGGCTTTCCAGGCCAGCCGGGCGGCAGCATATACAGTTCCTGGTGCGCCATGGGTGTCTCTCTTGTTGGTCTCCATTTTGTTTTGCTGCAGCAGCTTTGGGCTTGTAGAGGGTCTCAAGTGCCACATGTGCGGACAATACAACGAGGGCGTTGGATCCATAACTCCCTGTACGAACTACTCCAAAGAAATTGAGCAACTGTATTTAAAGGAATGTACCAAGAAGAGCGAGAAGTTCTGCGTGGTAAGGTGTCTATTTTTATTTTAGCGTTCTGAGTTTGCATATTACACTTTAATCTTGAAGTATATACCACACCCGTTCATGCCTGTCTCAAATACATTGTCAAAACATGATTGCCGTTCTAATTGGGGGGTTGTCAACTTGCTACCATACATCAATGTGCATACAACATATATATTTTTTAACAATTTTGAGGTTAGATGCAAAAAATGCATTCGTATATTCTCGCCACGCCACTCACCTCCCACGATAAATTCTTTTACTTGTTCATAGCGTATTTTTTTTTTAATTTCATATTCTTATGTTAAATCATGTCATTGTTGAAAATTATTTGGAGCAGAATCAAGAAAGGCCAGGTTGGATTTCAATTTAAATATATATAAACATCTAACATCTTTCTAGTCTTGAAGTTTGGGTAACGGGTGTAATCATCTTAAAAAAAAATGAATAGATTAAATTCGTAAACTTTATTCTTTATGTTCCATTAATGTTTGCTTATGCATTTAAGTCCAGTAGAGTGATAAATAAAAAAGCTTGTTTTAAACATAAACTTTTACAATAATTGCGAAATTGCAAAAACTAATTAGAATCAAGAAAAAATCTGTGTTAGTAATTTATATTAGGATTTATCTGTAAGCATTAATAGATAATTAATGAAAAGCCTTTCTGTGTGCACGTATAATATGCTATTTGGAAATATGTATATATTTTATGCAAATTAATTATACAACATTTTGTGGTCTTATACAGAAACAAATGATATCTTCCAGGCTTGTCCTAAGTATATCTGTGGTAGATGTGTGTGTGTGGGTTTATGTGTGTTGGGGTCTCTATTCACAGTTCGCCCATAAATTTTCTCATAATGTGTGCTCCCGAATCTCCCGGGTGTCTAGTCAGGATGGCACCAGCAGAATCGCCGCAAGTCTTTACCACTTATGGGATTGTCCGTTTGTTTGCATTGGAAATAATTAAATATTTAACAGCTATTTGCCACACACGGCTGCCTGCAAATTGCCTCAAGCCAATACACTGTGCCAAGAGTAGTAAATGAATGAAAATAATTCAAATTTAAAAAAATATCTATTTGATAAAATATTTAATTTGATTATTATTAATATTAGATTTACATATTAAGTGTCTTTATTTATGAAGTATGAAATTAAGAAACAACACAGTTGCTACCTATATGTACAGATATATACAATTTGAAACTAAATCTAGTTTAAGTGTGAATATATATACATTTATGTGTAGAGTATCTATATATATAAATATTTTACGAGATCACAGATGCAAGGCCCTTCAGTACATTACCATGGGTTCTTTTTTCTTTGAGTATATAGTAAATATATGTTATTAGCCCGATTGTTATTCGAGGGGCTCTCAAGATTAATGACTGCATTTTAGAAGGGCACGTTTCTTGAACCCACGTACTGCAATGCTTTTACTTATAGTATTATATATTCTGCTCCTCATTTAACGTCTTACAGTTTGTTCTTGATAGTTTCCATTAATTTTGACATTCACTGCAAAGTGGCTAATTAATTAGCAACATTATTTAAGCTAGTCTTATACTGATGGGTGGCAAGGTGATGCTACAAAATGTAAAATGAAAGTATTGCGAAATAGAGCAAAAAACCAAAGAATTCCTCGGAAAAAAATTTCACCATTTCACGTATTATCTTAAAAGTTGTGTGCTTTGTAAGTGTACTTATATTAACAAGTTTTTATCAGTTACTTACTTACTTACTTTTTTCGATTTAAATCTTAGATAGAAATATAGATAATTGTGTATTTAATTTAATTTAAATGATTTTAATCGACATTAAATAAATAAAATAGATATTGTATATGCAATAAATTATCATATCTTTTGTAAGTGCTTTTAAAATGTTGTTTGCAATTTTTAGTTACCCACAGAAAGTAAAAAAAACTTTTTCCTTTTTCCTTTTTTAAATTTAAATTTTATAATATTTGGTCTGTATCGACTTATATTAGTCGAGATTAAATAAAGTACATAAATATTATATATGTTATTTCTTATATTGTCATTATCATATCCCATAAACATAGAGAATTTTGTTTACATATTAACAGCAGGGAAAACACACACGTAATCATAAGCACTGACGATTAGAGCGTAGTAGCAGCCGAGTCCTCTTATCGTTGTTATATAAAAGTTGGGGAGTTTCTGGGAGCTGTTATGGTCTTTGTTGTCGGTTTGATTTGTGCTGACAGCTGGGCCTGAGCCGCGGCATGTGTTCTGATGCTGCATTGCGGTTGGGCGGGTGCTATTGTCTTGCTGTGGCAGGGCTTATGATTATGCACGTCGGCCGTTCATGTTGTTGGATTTACAATTAAAGCTAACTGCAAGATGGTTGATCTAACTTGCTTTAGCATACATAATTTCTGGCATACTTTGCTATTTACAATTATAAAATTCAGGCCATAAGGTCGTTCGCACTCCACCACAAGCGAACGTACACACACTCACACACACATGCAAATACGTGGCATCTGTGTTAGGCAAACAATGCCAACATTGCTGAAGCCTGTTTGTTTTAGGCTCCAGCACGTACACAAATACAAAACAAGCAAGAGTGCTACAGTCGTGAGGGGTCGACTTGGGTATAATCTGTACACAAGGCTTTATCTATCATTATTTGTACTTGTTGGTAATATGCATATTTTTATAGAAATTAAAAAAAAATCAATATCTATGACGCCATTCAATTGGGTACTTAAAATTATTTCTTTATTGGTAATAATTGATAGTGTTGATTTTAATTAATATGATCAGAGTTGCCAATTCTTAGAATCATTCACTATCGGCGATTTCAGTTAGTCAAACACACATGACTGGCTTTTGATGGATTATATTCTGGATTTGGCTTTTGATTCTGATTCAGAATATATTTCCTATATGGTGATGAAGATGCTTCCTTCTGCGGTTTACTAATATAAATTTGCACAACTTTGTACACTCTGTCGAACTTTGAGCTACAGGACACACCAAAATAAAGAGTTACAAAATATCGTGTATATGTAAATACTTAATGCATTAAATTAAGAAAACGTCACATGGAGTCGCCTTACAAGTGGCTGTATTAAGATTAACATAACATGCAGTCGCATTACAAGCGGCTGCATATGTATTTATGTTTAAGAATTTTCTATAAAATAAAGAAATGCTCTAAACGTCGTCTCATCTTGTTGACTACACACTGTACGTGTATCACAGAATTACCATACCCAAGTGAAAGTGATTCAATGTATATAAAGCATTGATACAATTTGTATATTTGTAAGATATGCATAGTTTTCCTATCCGTGTCCTGTAAAAATATAAGCATTTATCAAAATTACCAAACTAATTTCACTTGCAACAAATTTTTAATTCACATTAATATTGAATGACTTCTTGGTAAAAAATAGTGCGATATGTTCCTTTTACATTTTTAAATATTTGTTTTTTATATGAAAATTTAGGCTGTCATTGCAGACATGACAAGCAGCTTTTTCGATTAGTGAGTCCATTTTAAGGTTTTCGTATTTCGTTTGGAGAACTTTTTCCAAATGTTCTGACAAATTGTCATTGACGAAGGTTTTCCAGACAGAACGTGTCAGCCTGTGCGGTTAAGCTATAGCTTGTCAAAACCTCTCTGTCATCCCATTGACTACAGCCAGACAGCTCCGACTGGCATAAAAGAGCATAAATTATGACCAGAAATCTGTCTAATTTGCAGACACATGCATTAGCAATAAAATATTGTATGTGTTGTTGTACATAGCGAAGTTTTCATTACGGTGAAAAAATACATAATGAAATATGATGCTGAACATCCAGTATACAAAAAAGAAAATGCCTGTCTGTCACAAGGTACTAGCAGGAAAGAAAATAAAAATAGCTCTACGCAAAAAAAAGATAATTTCTTTTAAGTATCAGAATTATAAGTGAGTTATATAAGTAAATTATATATAAAAAATCAAACATATATCTGCGGTCTAATAGTATTAACAGTAATATATATTAAAAAATGATAAAATAAACACCTAAATAATAGTTGGATATTTTATTTAAATTCATACAATTAATACTAAAGTAAACTAAGCATTGAAAGATAGGGAATCTATATAATGATTTACAAAAAATTAGATTCTTTAAATTTATCAGAAATAAATGTATAAGCATAAAGTATTTAATATTCTTTTTTCTAAATAATATTTCAAAGAATTAAATATTATTATAGTTACTGTTCAATGTTTAGCGAGTAGTGTAAGTTTAATTTCTAATACTTATAGATTCTATAATTTTTAAGAAAAACAATTAAGGAGACGTTTCAAACCGGAGATGTCCAAATTTTTATTTACCAAAATGATGTATATTTATATGATATGCTGACAATAAAGCGAACATGTGCACAAATTGCGACCAGAGAAAAATTATTTTGACAAATACTTCACGTAATTTTAACATATACATTCAAATGTTTCATTTTATTTTTAATTGCCTATTTTTCCCTTGTTCGCAGCTGGTGCTTTAAATTTGTCGCTTTACATAGTGATGAACATGAGTGATATAAAGTTTATAAATGCGGTCGAAACACCTCCTAAAGGCAACCAGAAGTCACCAAAAAGCTTTTCCCACAGATAGTTAAAAAAAATCGCGAAATGGGGTACAGCTCGCGGTGCTTGGGCACAACTTAACAAAAACAAAAAACAAATGTCGAAAAGCAAATCATTTTAGCGCCAGCTGCCTGCCTCAAAAATGATCGCACACATTTACAGATTTACAGCACACACAGAACCTATTTTTTTCACGATGCGAAAACGTTGGCGGCCATTGAAAATGTCAGACGTCGAGTTGCCCCATAAGAGCACTTTAAATCTTAAATCAAGAGCTTTGACAAGACATGACCATTTTTCTCTCTCTTTCTATCACTATCATTCACTCTCTCTCTCTATGGGCTTGCCGGGTGTTTTGGTCGATTGTCAACCAATTTCCCTATTCAAGTCTCTTTTAGTCTACCTTTTTTGGAATGTCGAGAACACACTTTGCACATGCTTGTGAGTCGCATGTTGGCATGTTTTCTCGAAATCTGTGCTGAAAGCCAACATGACTCAAACATGACGTTTGAAGTACACAAGTGCGTATCGGTCTCAACATGTTTGTTGTGCTTTGCGGATAGCTCAACTGTGTATTAAATTGTGGCCTGGATTGTAGTTATTTTGAAATGTTCTACATGTCTGCGTCACTGTGCCCTTCGAATTACACTCACCTCGTTTTCTTTAAGTGGCCGTCATCCACAACACACACAACCTCGCATGACACACTCACATACACAAAAAAACGGACGCACTCACACACATACAATGCAATCAAAGGTATGTTGACGTCCAATTTGGCCGCTGTTGATTTGTGTCGAAGGTTTTTTCGTCTCCGGCTACTTGTCCGAGGTCGCAGCCGCTTTTAGGTACTATTGCCTGCGCCTGTCAGTTACGTAACCACTCTGTGGCATCGCTTTTTCCTTAGTTGGTATTTTTTACGGAGTCAGGCTTTTTTTATCTAGGCAAAAAACCATAATGTTTACACGTGATTTATGGCGCGGAATTTTCGGTTTCATGGCTTCTTCAGATCATCGTCTGCCGCAGCTATGTAATTTTAATGGTTTTTGCTGCTAGCCATAGTTGCACACTCTATGAATTGAAGATGGGTTCTATCTGTTTAACGAATGGACAGTTAGACAAGACTATTAAATTAGCGTTTGATACTTCAACAATATAATACATATTATAAATTTCCGTTGTGAGGTTAAATATGTTATCTTCTACCTATTTCAAAAATTTACACCAATTTTATAAACTGAGAAACAGGAATGTAGAAAGAGTGACATATAAATACATACAGATATTATGGGCTACTAAAATGCCCCTTTAAAATCGTGACAAAAGCAAATACGTAAGCATTCCGTATTCTTTATACTTTAAACGATTTATTCTCACACAGAAAACACATAAACGCTTGACTGCACATATTTTAAACAGAGAGTGCAGAAAACAATGGCATTGAGATCTATCTTTGTGCATTAGGGCAGAGTAAAACTAAAAAATGATGTGTACTCGTTCATGTCTGGGTGTTAAGATTGTGGTGCAACGCCCACTGGTTGGCGGACAAATCGATAATACTTTGATGTATCTCAAAGTGGACAAACTACATATATGAATTTTATATGTTGAGGTAGAGCACCGTAATTAAGACATAGATTACTTAGAAGCACACCCACAATATAAACTAGTTCGTTTACAAGTTACTTTTTATAACGAGCATGTTTAACAACTACAAACAGAAAATAACATCGCACAGAATTTAGAAAAGTGCTAAACTTTTGATGGAAACCTTGTAAAGAAAGTATATTCATAGAAGCGCGGGTTTTCGTTTTCCTAATATCTGGTTGATTTTTTTTTGGATTTTCAAAAATATTTGACACATTTGCTGGGTATTTTTTTAAGCTCAAATATAAGAACCGATGCATTTAATTTATTTTCTCCGTGTGTGCAAATGTATTATGTATTATTATTATGTATTTAATTGTAAGCTCAGATAAAACTTTTCTAACCAGCATTCATCTAGTTGGCTATTTGTCTTCTTATCCTAAATCAGAAACTCATTTCTGGTTGTGTCAAAGTATATATCCAGCTAAAACAAAAAAGTCCAGATGCAGAACACGGCAAGCACGAAAAGTCGGGACGTCTTACTTTGGACAACAGTGTTCACAATAATAGTATCAATGATGTCAATTGCAGTATTTTCGGGACTTTATCATTCAACGGGGAAATTCAGATCGATGCTAGTAACTCTGTTTTTGGTGGTTATGATTCACTACCTCATCGGAGATCCTCTCAAGTTTGCATTGCTATCAATAGACGCCTCCTGTTGGCCTACGAAGCAGAGCAAGTTCTCCACGGAAAAGGAGGCCACCCATCAACGTCGGCTGGATTATTTAAAGTTGCGGGTGCGAAGTTTACGTGCTCAACTATATATTCCGGAAAACCACCGTGACGAGAGCATAAATTCCAAGTACAAAAAAATTATCCATGATCTTTGGCTATATGGCAGATACTTTGTTTTTGTGGTGTTCATGGTGTTGGTAGCATGCGATGTGCATACGCATCATACTAAAGATAACATCCTGCGACTCCTTCGCTATAATCACACCATATACTATGGATTGCATGAAATATATGATATTTCCGATGCCTATGCTTATATCACGTCGTCGCTAGTAAATGCCTTTCATCCGGTCGATAGTCAATCTGAATTATCAGTGTGGGTTCACGGCGAGCAAACATTTATGCTAGGAGTTGTGCGGCTACGACAATTGCGTCTGACTGCCCAACATTACAGAATGAATGAACCGTCATTCTCTGCAGAGTCATATATGCCTGAATGGAAATTGCCATATTTAGAGTTACCTTATTCTAAAATTTATTGGCGTATCTACGGGCCCTGGCTACCTAGATACCCGGTTACAGCGGACAATTTTTTTATGGATTTCGATCATAAGGGGTATTTTCGTAATTACCCTGAGTTAATGGGATATGAGGTACTACTTGCTCGGAGTAGTCAAAATAGTCTTACGATTCTGGAATATCTTAGTAAGAGCAAGTGGCTTAATTACAACACCTCAGCGCTCTTCATGGACTTTGCGCTTTACAACAGTGACGCAAACATTTTAAGTGTGTGTACATTGCGTGTGGAACAGACACCATTTGGAAGCACTATTAATCATCTAGAAGTGGAGAGTGTGAAGCTGCTAGAAAATATGAGCCAGCTGTCAAATGCAGCAATAGCCTTGGGTATAGTTTATGTCATCGTTTTTATCCAGTTCTTCAAAGCGCTTACAGTAAAGTTGTGGTTCGAGCCCAGCGAAATTTACAGCATGTGGAATAAAGTGGATGTAGGCATATTTCTGCTCAATACATCTTTGTTAGCACTTATTTTCATTCGTGAAGGAATAGTATCAAAGATTCTGGAGAACATTGAAGGTGACAGCAAAATGGATTTCGTTAAAGTGAAACATGCATCTCGCTTGCACGTGCTAATCAGAGTGATGATTGGTTTTCTTATCTGTATAACAACATTGAGATTGTGGAAGGTGTTGCAATTCTCGACAGTCTTTCAACTCTTTACGCACACAGTTAAGCTTGCGTGGAGAGCTGTGGCGACGATTGTAATCGTCATATGCATATTCATGTTAGGCTTTGCAGTGACCGCGTCAACCATAAATGGTAATAATAGCTTCTTTTTTTATCGACTGAGCAAGAGTATCGTGACTTGCATGTGCTTCTCATTTGGATTTAGTGTTGGCGTCCAGCCGAATGAACTATTTTTTGGAGGAAAGATTCTCGGCATTATCATGTTTACGATTCTAGCATTCGTAATAGCTATATTGCTTGTTAATGTCTTTGTATCGCTAATCAACGACTATTTCACAACTGCCAAGGACCAGAGGGATACTCGATATGAACGTCATATAAGCATTTTCCAGTTTTTGTATGTCGAGCTCGCTTTTTATATTCTGTGGTGGCAAAGATTTCGCATTTTTCGTCGATACTATCATCGTCGCAATCGTACGATTAAGGAAAATATAAAACAGCATCTGGATAACCTTGATAAATATAAATATCGAACAAAAGGTTTTAACACTTACGACACAGAGAAAAGGATGGCTCAGACTGATTTGGTTTTGGAACATGAACAATCAAAACAGCAACGGGAACGAATATATATAATTGGGGCTATCCTAAATACCCAAACTGATATTCTTATTAATTTGTTAACTTCGGAAAATTATGGTTGATGAACAGAAAAGATTATACCAAATATATTCGCATATAATTTAACGAAATGACCGTTATCCTATATAAACTGACTAAGCTAAGTATCAAGGTATCAGAACAGCGATGTTCGGTTTTAAAGGATACATCAGACTATCTAAATATAGTTTGATTACATATTCTTAATATATCTTATAAGGATTTATCTGCGGTGCTTTTAAATTTCTTTAAAAGTATATATTTATATAAAATCTCCGCGAAATACGATTAAAGGCTGATTAGTTTTTGCATATAAAAATAAAAACAATAAACTTCAAATTTTATTTTGTTCCAAAAAATTTTTTCAAATAAAAAAAGTAATTTTTAAAATTAAATTAATTATTTTTTTATTTTGATTTCAATGTGAGGTTAAAATCGACGGATGAATTGTCTCTACATGTTTTCTATGATATTCTGGGTGGGCAATTTTGCTAACAACTCTAAAAGCTGAAGATCCTTATCTCGACACATATATTGAGGCATTATCCTGCTGGAATTAGACATTTGGGTCACATATTTCTTCCACAACGATCACCAGAACTATGTCAAGTTTATATTACCATTTTACAAAATAGTGTACTGTAATGAAGACTAAATGTAGCCCAGTTCATGAGTGCAGCCCCGCTACAGCTTGGACCGTCGAAACTAGATTTTATTTAATTTGAAATGAGCACAGTTTGCCACTCCTGGGTCCAAGACATGTTTTTATTTGTAATATTAAATCGGGCTATGTGGTGTGCCTGCTTTAATACTGGCTATGCTCTCATTTCCTCAAAGCATACACGATGTTTTGATATGATATGAATCCAACAGGATTTAAGATGCCCTGCCACTTTTACCCAGCCCAGCCCGTAAAAATTTTTGTCTGAGTGAAAATTTTTTGATGATGAATTTGTAGCATTGTTTGTTGTAGTTTCCCGTAATATGAAGATGTTATCAATTGCAGAAGCTGATCGATGTAATTTAATTGATATTTGCCTGTTGCTCCATTTAGTATACTTGTAAGCCGGGGATCTTAGATATCTCATCGTTTCTCTTTCACCCTAGCTTAGCAGAATGTTTCCTTAAGTATCAGGAAAATTAATACTGTTAATTTAGAGTTAGCAAATTGAAAGTTATGTATATACCTGCTTTCGTCCATTTAATTAGATTTTAAATTAAAATTTATGTCGATTTAACTAAAAGTTCCAAGTAATCTAACCTCCAACTATGGGTGTCAAATTATAGATATACGTTTTGTGGATATTGGGGTTAAGCGTGGGCGATTCCTTAAAAAATATCGAACGTTCATAATAATCGTTCTTATCACATTTGACGATATGGGGAAGGTGCGGGCGGCTGAGATGGGTGTGTCCAACGGAATTATTGTTGAAGACACGTAGCCTTATCGATTTCCTAGACTCCTAGTGAACGTAAAATTAGAATTTTAGCACTTTGTGCGATGAGGGCACAGACTAGTTCCCAGTTTAAAGATTCCCGTTTAATGGATGTTCAAAGAAGTTCAAACAGACGGGGTAGGAGATGCATGCTTCTAGCGATAAGATCATATTGCACAAATCAACAAATTCCAATGCGCGCAGTGTATATACATAAAGTTTCTATTTAATATAACAATTAATTGAATACATTTATAAGCGTGACAAATGAAGAAGACAAAATTCAAAAATTGTTATTGCAATATAGGAGCCAATTGATATTGTAAAAAACTCAGAGAAGCTTAGAATCGTAAGCGGCTGTTCATAGTCAAAATAATTCATAAATGAAGTGTTTCTGTAATAACAAAACACAACGGTTATAGTAAGAACTGTTTTGCTTATCCAAATGCAGGTACGCTCGAAACTGTTGCAGGAGTCATCGCTGAAACGCCACGGTCCCAAAAAGGGTTGCATCATAAACCAGTTCGTATAATAGAACTTACTATAGAACCGAAATCCTAAAATAAACTTTTTAAAACCTTCGACTTTGCCAATGTGATATTTCTTATATTTTGCTTTATCTGCTGCTAGGCAAGAGACTCGAATCTTCTGGCCACGCTTTAACCACATATGTATGGGAAATGTATAGCTCAGATCGCGCCGCAGATCGTCCACTTGAATGTCACGACAGTACCAGGATGGATACCTGCCCGATACATCATGGCTAATAGTCAGTTCGCATGGCAGCTCAACTTTCCGGTCGCTGACTCGTATCATGCATGACGTGTTTAATATTAGATGTGGATCTATCGGGTTCTGATAAATGATTATCTTATAGCGCCCCATATTTGATGAAAATACTAATTTTATATTTGCAGTAGTCGTCCCCAACAAAGTTCCTGCCGTGCGCATATGCACGATCACATTTTCTGTATTAGGGTCTACCTCATCCCGGTCAAATTTAATCACACGTACCAAACTCATTTTTTTACGTCGCAAACTTCGTGTGGCCAGTAGCAGCAGAGTAATGGCGCCTATGATCACAAAACAGTTAAATAACACGCATATCACGTTAAGAGAGACTTTGATGGCATAGGTTCGTATTTTTTGGATGGGAAATGGCCCGATTACGTACTCTTTGGAAGTAAATATGGACAAATGGTCATTGTCGCATAGAAAGGTATTTGGAGTCTGTTCTATGTTTTGTGGATAGCATCCTGTCTTCAACCAGTGCGGATAGCCATCGCGTTTACCCCACACCAAGCACTCCTGGGCACTGAGGCGATAGCGGTACTTGGCGGGTGCAGTATCCAATGAGTTGGCCTTATATACCGCTATGTAAGCAAATCCCTCGACAGTACATCGATTTTTTAATATAATGTAAGTGTCGTGACTGCCTTTGGGTACAAAGCAGCTCTTGTCATGCAGATTGTTCAGTGTGGGTTCTACATTCATTGTAACTAGTACTCGCAGATCTGCTGTGCTGTTTAAAAACTTTACCAGCATGTTAACTTGGCCGTGCAACTTTACTTTATATATTATCATATTGTTATGTATTTCATCGTAGTCTTCGAAGAGATAGACGTTCTGATTTTCTTTACGACGTAGACTCAATTTATACCATTGCTTTGACGTAGGTCTCAGATTGCTGCTTCGGTTGCGGCCAAGAAGGTTGACGGCTAAAACAGCGCTAGAAGGGGACCAATCTTCTGGTGCCCACCAGAAAATGTTATAATCGAAACACCACGTTTGTAGCAGAAGATCGTTAGTCCTCAGCATCCAACGATGAGCTTCCACTGATGGAAGAGGTACTTCTAGAGTGCAGTACGTGGAATTGGAAATATATATGATTTGGTCATAAGATTCATGCATTTGCACCCTATAACTAACATGTTGTGTAGCATATTCGTAGGGCTCCTCTGGTTGAACGTAACGAGTCGATTCCTCGCCAATTATATTCCAGATTTGAAAGATTAAGCTGACTGTGTTTAAATACCTGCTAATGCGTAATGTAATTTCTTTATCGAAACTTAACCAATTGACAAACTTTTCGTCAAACGGACCGTCGAGATCCCAGAGAGCATAATTTTGTTTTGTTATTCTTTTGTCCTTCTTTAAACAATATTGGATTATATTGGTTAATACCTTGCCCAAATGGAGGCAGGCCTCTAGTGATATATCTAATATTTCGGTATCCCTTCTGATATAGTCTAAGGTAAATTTTACTCTCTGTAATATATAGAAAACAACTAAAAGCTCCAAGCTATCATCCACCGGCACAGTTGAAATATAGTTCTGGCATATTTCCAACGTATTTATCATATCCAAATATGTAAACAATCTAATCGTTTCTATAGTTTTAAAATATTTTAACATATCATGTACGTTATTTTGGGCAACTGATAACTTTTGCAGTATACAGAATGCATTTTGTGTTTTCCCACTTAAAAGCAACGCCTCAACGACCTCAGCTTCTTGCAAAGGCGTGGGCTCAACTGTTACAGAGACACTCGTATGTGCGCAGGGAAAGCCAGTGACACATATGTCTATAGTTAGTTTATCCGAAGCAGTCAGGTGAATTAAAGTGTTGCCTGAAGTGGTTATGTCTGAAAATAAGCTTCCCGACTTAAAGACATACAACATGGGCAGGTTATTGATCGATGTATAGTTACCGCAATAAATAGCAAATCTTGTAACGCATTCCATGCCAGTATCGGGTATTACAACACAATTTCCGCCAGATGGCGGAATCCAATTTTGCAATTTCAGCTCATTGTGTCCATTTCCAAATCGATTGGTAATATTAAGGTTGATGGTAAGCTCACCGACCGAATCAGTTGGAAGTGTAGTCACTAATCGCCTTTTGGGTTCCTTATGGACTCCATTCACTGTCCATATATATGTCACGGGCATGGTGCAGTTGTGGCAAACAGCGCGCAAGTGTAACACGCTGCCCGCACTGTAGAAATTTAGCTTGCAGTTCCTTATGCACTCAATCTCTACGCAGAGCGGTTCTGTTTCACTGACCAACCGTACAACTTGGGTAACAGTATCGTTGCGACTCCTTACAAATTTGTTGATTACCGTCAGTGTGATAACGTTTGTTGAGTCTGTCTTAAGCTTCTTAGTCGGAATTTTAATCGTCGAACCTGTAACGCTTCCTATAGAAAACCAATCCTTTTTAATGATGAATACTTACTGGAACTCTCGAAGCTAAGAGTTGTATTCTCATTTCCGTCTTTTGAGCTTAAAAACCAACTATAAGTTAGCTGCTGAGGGCCATGCACACTAACAGCGGGATCACGACTCCTTGAGCCATCAAGGTGCAACCACTTATTCTTGTCACTTACTTCTCTGTAACTGCCGCATACAATATCGGCAATCACAGCAGGCGCCGTCACATTTATATAAAACTAAAAAATTAGTGTAGTTATGTCGACTAACTGTTATACCAGATACTTACTCTTGCTGTTACCCATGGCCCGTCTAGCTCTCTATACTTAATCTGTACCGTTAGTATTAGATTGGGATAATCTCTTAGCAGATCATCGTACCACAATGTATGACGTGGGATTTTAAAAATTAACTGATTACTATAGTCCGTGGTAAAATAAGCTACTGTAAAGAGAGGTTTAATGTAAGATAATACTTAACAGGATCAGTGGTACAGAAGGAATTTCATACAGTTTTCTCCAATGTTGTAAATGGTCCAAAGAGTAGTTATTATTCTAGTAGAAGGGGAACAATGACTTTCCACAACCGCTTGAATGTTTGTGAAGAGCTCGACATTCGCCAGCTGCAACATGCCTCCATTTATCGAAATTTTGGGAGTGCAGAAAAGAGACGTAGACTTTACTACATGCACTTTTAGTGGTAGATTTAGCATTTGGGGATTCTCCCCCAAGGACATAATGGACACACTTAGTGGATTTGCTCCCAATGTAAAATGCGTGGCATTAAATACCATATAACGGGCGTTGTCATACGGCAGATGCATATGTCTTCTGATTCTAAGCTTCTGCAGAGTTTCTGTTAAGTTGTTTGTATGCTGGATGCGAAATTTTCTTGGATCTGGCAGATCTGAGAGAATCATACGCCCAATTATATATGTTGGCGTTGATATTTTTATCTGCAAGTCATTTGTTCCCAGTTTCTCAAAACCCAGAACAATCTTTTCCGTGATTCCATATACGGCACGAACATTGTAAATACATATTGGTTTGGTGTGCTCAATATGCTCGAAGTCGTATCCAGTTCTTTTGCCCCGATAATTACAGACGGTTTGACCCACATAAGGAACACAAGAATCCTTGGACGTGCATATGTTTTCGTCTGTATCGCAAAGATTCTTAACTTGCTCACAATATTTGCCGCGAAATGCTTCCTCATAGCAAGTGCAATTTGGCTTGCCCAAGGCTATTTTACATTCACCAGCAAAGTTGCAGTACTCTGGTGAGCAACGGAATGAAGAACGAACCAGAGTGAATAAATTACACATCGCAAACACAAAAAAGTTTACTTTTTTTATATGCATGATAGTAAACGTTTTAAATTTTTTTACACTCCAAAGCCTACTGAAAGCATATATATATTTTATTATTTTTATTTTTATTGAATGAACGAAACTTTTTTTTGACATGTTACATAAAAACACTTGAAACTTTGAGTATATACTTGTCTGTGCCGCGTCATACAAAGTGTGAAAATTGGAGCGCTAGGATTCTATGAAATCCAAAAAACCGGAAATAATTTAAAATAAGCTACAATCTGCCACTTCAAAGATCGGCATATGCCTGTAATGTCCAACAAAGTTGCGTTTATAAAGAAGAACAAACATCATGGCGGACAGAAGGTTGTTAAAAGGATTTCTCTAATTACAGTGATTAAATTATATTATCATTATGTTAATGCAATGTTCATGATGTGGCTTGCCACAAAATATATATAAATATATATCTTCTATAGCAATATTAAAATTATCATGAAAAGCGAATTTCTAAATGCAGACAAGTACACGTGTAGGACTCCTTAATGTTAGAACTAATATTTAAGGAATAGCTTTTAGTATGTAATCTATTGAATTATGATACCATCGATGAAATACATACCCTACTAAAGTTTTTTGAGTATATTTCGGAAATCGTTGACTCTGTCAATACAAAATATTTAAAACTTTAATTAAATCTACCTATTTTTGATTGGTGATGGTTACCAGATAAGCGCCGCCAAAAATGCCAAGCAACTATTTAATCAGCTTATTGCATTATGTCTACGCAATGGCCATTCTGCATGGAGCAAGTTGCTGGTAACATTTTTTTTAAGAGTTTATTAATGTCGCTACTTGTTTGTTTGGGTGTTTTGCAACAAATTGCACTCCCAACATATTTGCAGTGTGTGAGACAAATTGAAACTGTCAGATTGAAAACTTGTCCGACAGCTGCACGGCTCCCTCTAGTTAAAAGCTTGCCTATATTTAAGTGCATCAACACCAACGCACACAAATAGAAAATAAAAATATATAATATATCACGCATTCTTTAACGTTCGATTTGGTGAACGGATGGGATTCAATTTGATTGAGAGTTGGGGTACTAAATTCTATTATGTAGCAAAGAAATCTATACACCAGACAGCACTGAATGTGAAAATCCATAATGAATTCACGGCTGTAGAAACCATCGATTGGCAAATTAATTCACTTTGTAATTTGAACTATTTTTTAAATGAACATAAACTAACCAATTACAAGGTCCAATAAGTCATTAAATTTTATAAAATTACATTATTAAAATTAATGTTAATGTTCCAGTTAAGTGCGCTGTGTGGTTGCCATGTGAACATTTATGATCCAATATTTTAATAATCTCTGAACCCAAAGGCAGCCGGTCTTTTTAAAGCTACTGGGATTATGAATTTCCCACAATTTTTGGGTTGTATTACTAACTGCTTTCTAACTGTTTCACACATTTCTAATTATTACACGGTATAAGCAGTTGAAAACATGGGATGGACATTGCCAGAACTTTGCTCCGGTAATGTTGTGACAGTGGATATTAGAGGTTGGAAGAATTCACCTTGGTGTATGTAGCTTGTATCACTTCTTACCTATGTTCAATTGAATACTCTGTACTACTAGGGCGTCTCTCTCACTCCTATCAGTAATATTGCCACTCAATGGGAACATGTTTTAAATCTTGCGTTAGTGACATATCATAATGAGTCCCATTTGGTAACACATACATGTGTTGTGTTGATTGCTGGCTGTTGGTATAATAAAATCAAAGGAGTTTGAGTGGATGGTACTTCAAATTGTTAAGTGCAGTCCAACAGCAGAGCCGAATATTATTTCATTTCTAAAGTTAAATTCTAGCTACAATGGCAATCAGCCATCAATCGCGAAAATTGCATAGATATCTTTTATGTCAAACCTAATAGAACGTGCAAATAACAGTTAACAATCACATTCAGCCAGTTTTCCAAACACAGCGCTTGTCTTTGTTAAAATCACATATAAAAGATTTCTATATCGTTGCCTAATCTTAAATCGTTTGATCCAAAAGAGTATTACGAAGTGAAGGCGTAGACATCGCTGATCTCCGCTATTATAGCTATTATAACTGAGTTACTGTAGTCACATCCATCAATCAGTCCTTATTCTGTTTTAAAGCTATCTTAATTTATCTTTATTTTAGATTCTTCTCATACAGTGAGTCATTTTGCTGGGCTAGGAGCCATCAATTAAGACATGGAATGCAAAATAAATATTGTTCTACTCACTAGTTACAAAACACAATGAGCTCTACCATATTGGGAAATAATTATAAGCAGTTCACTTCTAAATAAAATAGCTATAATAAGTGGAATGGGGCTGTAAATGTTTTTATGAGAAATTTGTCATGCTGTCCGTCTGTGTGAATTACGCTCACACAGACATTCTTGACTTTCTTAAAGTTATACACTTCAAATATATATATATTCGACTATGTCTGCGTTGTTAAAAGTGTTACTCAATAAAACCGCGAGTTGTAAATCGACGAAGCCTTTTTGGTTGCTTTTTTTTATAGCTAGACCGACTAGACTTGAAAAAAGACACTGAGATACACTTTTCACAAAATCGATGTGCATAACCATTCCGCCCCACCTCAATGCAAAAGGTTATTTTCCACCCTTTATCAGCTGGTATCAGAGTATTTCGTAGTCGGTCAAAAATGTCTTTTTTTTCTATGTTAACGTTAGCTATAAATTTACATTAAATTATTATTAATCCAAATTAATCACTATTTAAATGTTTGATTTCTCTGTGTGATTTTTCAGAAATATGTTAGCGAATTGTCGACTGTCCGCGATTGTGCTACTGAATGCGTCGAGAAAGGTAGACAATTCTTATTATTGTTAATATTCCAATACAATTTATTATAATAGTAGAATATGGTCATGTATGGCTTTAATAAATTTAAACCTAATTTTTTTTGTTTTACTGGATTTTCTATTAAATTAATTAATTTTTTTGCTTACAGAAATTTGGGAAACACAAACCTATTGCTGCAGGGAGGATGGCTGTAATTCAAGTGGTTACCTCAAATACTCTATCGTTTTGCTGACCATGCCTATCTTAATGTGGATTTTTTAGACGATATCTCAATAGAGCAACGATCGTTTCAAATTTAGAAATTAATTAGAGTTACACATGAAAAGCTTTTTAAATTTGGGCCATTTAGAAATCCATGTTTCGTTAATAAATAATTTTTAACTGGGACCTAAACATTAAATTATTGATTATGAAATCTTGACTAAAAAAAATTAAAATCATGTTTTTTCTCTTTTAAGTAGATATTAAAGTAAATTTGAACATATGATAAAATTTTCGCTGCTAATTCAAAATACAATGTTAAAATATTTCATCAAAAAAAAAAATTAATATCAAATTGATGTTCACTATACTCATAATTTATTAAAATGCAGAAATGAGAACAGTCTTTGTCACTAGTACAATAGCACCTTGAACAAGTTAAAAGTTTTTTGTATGTTTTGATAGAGCTGTCATAGTAATGTTAAATTTAAATGTCTTCCTAAACAAAAACTTGTTAACCAATAAAACCAATGATTAAATATGTAGAGTATTCATTAAAAATATATGACCGCTCTGATCGATTATTTTTAATTTTCAGAATTTCAGTAAGATTAATTATCAAGTTCATATTCATTCAAAATCACATCAAAATTTATATAATATTGCATTAAATTTATTTACCAAATAATACAAAAGTACAATAAAAGTTTATCTATGCTTTTAAGCCTACTTACACACTGTAGCATTTTTTGAGGAACTCTGCTTTAATAGATATAATAGTATATATTAGAGTGTAAACTTCAATTAAAAAAGCTTTAAAGTATTACTCAAATAGCGATGTCACAGTGCATAAATTTCGTGGCCTATAATTTTGTCATTTGATTTTTAATATATATAATATTACAAAAATATTTTTGTTTTAAATGGTATTTCTATTATAAAAAGCAATATAGAATAAAATAAACCAATTATTTTTTATTTCAAAACTCAACTTACTATGTACTTACAAATGCCTAAAAATATAATCTATAGGATGTTGCAAATTACATTAATATATACAAAGAAAATACTTTTACTACTGCGCACAAAATTCTAAATTATTTATTAATTAAAAAGGACAAAAAAGCAACAACTTTGTTGTATTTCTATAAAAATGAATTTTATTAAGCAACAATTTGGAATTCAATTAAAAATTGAAATTATTTATTGTACTGGAAATTTAGAATAAATAATTGATTATGTAAAAATCTCTTAACATATTTATAAATAAATATACCAAGATGACATACGCTTTTTAAAATCAATAACGTTATCCGGTAGTAGGTTTTCTTAATACGAAACAAAAACATGTAATAAATGTTAATTGTTAATTGCTTAAAAACGCAAGCTCAAATATAATATAGCAGTTAATAAATCGAAACGATGCTTTTCCATTTTATCACTTTGCAGTAAAATAATTTTTTGATATAGAGATGAACAATTTTAAATTATACGAACTGAAAGAAAAACCATTGTCTTCGGGTCCTAAAGATAACATCTCTTTAAAACCAGAGTTCTTCGGCTTACACTTTATATAATTTAATTTATACAACAAACTGACTGATTATTTATACATTTCATCTTTATTTTTTTTAAACTTTGATCTCGAAGGAACACATTGTATTGGGTTTGTGCAATATTAATAATACTATCTGAATATATATACTGCTCTGTGCACGCCTCAGTCAAGGCTTAAAAATTTCTGTGCTACTTCCACTTGGGACCTGGGAAATCGAAAAAATCAATATTCGCAAATATCTCTCGACATTTTAATGCTACAGTCACCGAATTTGGTTGGTGTGTTGCTGGCGATTTCCTCTAAAGATTAGCTTACACATTGTGGAAGATATGCGAATTTAAGAATTTTAGAAAGTTCCTGCGATGACTGGCGTTTGCGTTTCCTTCCAAGTTTGGTCACCCTATCTTTAAAATTAGCGAAATATTAGCATTCGCGATTATGGGTGTAAGTTTTTACCGGTTATTAAAGTCGGGTATCAGTAATACGTACTTTGGGCTCTAATTTAAAAAATGCGGAAGATTAAAATTTTGTGTTTAAAGGGGCTGGGGTTGATAGGATTTGACGTGGTATGTGCCTATCTTTAAAGGACAATGAGCCACCTATTAACCAAATTTTGTGACAATAGCCCTAAAATTGTACAATACACATACTTGGTTGTGCTCGTCTGAACGTGGGAATGACGATTATGCAAGTAATACTTGATGGAGTTGAATCCATTATACTAAATATTTTTTAAATGAAAGTCAAATGTTTGGAATCCTAAATGGGAATGCAAATTAGATTGTTTTTTTATCGAGTGCACAAGTATTATTTTTTAACTGTTAAAAAGGTAAAATATTAACACAGTCGAAAATATTTGGGACGTGTAGACTTAAGCGACAAATACCCCAGTCTCTAGGATGAAAATGTTGTAAGTACTTAATCAAATTATAGTTTAAATGCATAGCATGACTTTGCATATTAAACAGTATTTTTTATGTTTCGAAATCTACCTTAGAGCAAGTGCTTTATTGAAATTAAACTTTTTGGTAAGCCATGAAAACGTCCAAATTAAATGTGGTTTTTGCTCGAAAGGCAAATGATTCTTATAATTTATGCTATTAACAAGTTTCATTAAATATTTATTACCCAGCAGACTGGGTTGCACTGAGCTGTCGTCGTTCTGCTAGATCGTAACCCAACTTTTATTACACATTCATTCGGAATGGCCTTTATTTGTCTTTCTAATGCAACTTCACGCTTCCCAGTCCCTAGAATTATTTGGGTCGGGTGATTGTATGACACTGACATTATGCTTTGTTTCAAACTCTGTTTACAATGTGCCAATCATTGGTTTAGAACAAAAGTCACACATTCGGCTATGATAATGAAAACGGACAAGTGTAAGTGAAAAAGCTGAATTGAATAGGCAACTGCCAAAAATGTCTCACACACCCGAATATAATAATGTGCGGCATATAATACGATGCTCCTTAAATATTTGGGTTCCCTGTCATAATTTTCGCAGTTGCATAAAGCTTGCAAAAAAAAAAACAATTTCCAGTTCTCGAGGAAGTTTGCCTAGTAGATACCCGGATGTTAATTGTTAAGCAGGAAGAAGAGCACGACAATCTCATATTAAATTTCCTTAGTTTCTGTTAAAATGTTTATAAAATGTTTAGACTTGGAAGCTATGGATTCGTGTAGAGATGTTGATATCCAAAACAATTGGAATCTCAAACATAAATAAATTCATTTTTAGGGGCATTTTCAGAAATAAGATTCTATGCACACTAATATGTATATATATATAGTTTTGAAATTTAATCCTTGTCACTCTGCCAAACCATAAAAGCAGCATATTTGTTTTATAATTGTTAATTACAATAAAACACTCTAATACACCCACGCCCGCTCTACTTTTATCGCCTTTACGAATTTAAATATTATAGCTTCTACAGTTTTCAGCAGGATTATATTAATGACTATCGTCAAAGTTCGACCAATAAATAAAAAACTCGTGGGATAATACACTGCTTTATTAATTGCTCAAAATACATTAATGGCAACAGTTATGTTTTTGCAAAATAACTTTGTATACTTTTACAGATTTTCAATGGGTTCATGGTACAAAATCTATACGATACGATACGTTTGCGTGAATTAAAATAGTAATAGGCAAAGAGTCTGCACCGGAAAATATGCATCAACATAATGTCCATTTTCAGATACACATAATTGTAATTGTAAGTAGCTTAATTAAGAGATTTTAAGTTAATTTTACGAGTATTAACCACAGTTGTAACGTTTATTAAGTAAATAGCTCCAGGTTTTTATAAGCCTTTTGTTGTGCCTTGATTATTTTGTTTATAGTTGACTGTTTTCATTTTGTCCCAAGTTTGCTATGACGTAAGTAACAACGCGAATTCCAATGTACGAGCAAAAAAAAAAAAAAAATTGTTTTATTTACATACATACACATATACTTGCTTGCTCATATATATTTATGTAGTATGCACTTGTATTTTCATATGCAGTTAAGTCTTTTCAGAAATAAGCTTTTGCCAGCGTAGCTGTTGCCACATTAACGTCAACAGCTGAATTTTTGTGCTCCCATTTCTTAGTTACTTTTAACACCCTGTTCCTAGCGAGCGACAGGAGTATTGCAAAGTTGATGAGGTAAAACCACATAGCTGCTACTGAATTAACAAAAATGTACTAACTTATGTATACACTAGGTATTTACTTATATTGTTGGTACGACAGTAGCATTCAAAGGATTAATATAAATATAATTTTTTTTGGATATTATTATTATATTATTTTGCACAGTTCAATGCAGTTCACTGCAGTAAAAAATCACAGCAATATCTATCAACAGTATTACAGTTATTACAAATGGTGTTTTGATAAGAACCATCTGTTTTCATTTAATTGTTTGTATTATGGACAAGTGCAGGGAATCTTCCCGTAAAGCAAATATATTTGCTTTAATGTGTTTGCCTTGACTATTCGCCTTGTTGTGCATTTCGCATGGTTGGGTGCCTTCATATGCATGCAGGCATATGCATCTGTGTATCTCTGATTGATAAGTCTTTGTAGGAGCAACACATGTTTGCAACAGATAAATGGTAATTAGAACTATTCTAGAAGGCCGAAAAACGCTACCGGCGAGTTGTAAGATAAATTTAAAATGAAAAGTTGTTAAAACTAATATGTAACAGAACAAAGCGTTTAAAAATATATTTTTAATAGCATGCTTACAAATAACTTCATATATTTGCTTTTAATTGTATTTTTATTCGCTATAATATTACAATCTTTCATATACCACTTTAATATAAGTTAATAAAGTCCATGTAATATGTTGTTAGAACGATCAAAATAAAAGAGTCTCAAAATGAAGGCGATAATAGATTTATTAAGCAACAACTACGCACTTAGTTCTTTGAATTTCCTCGTCTGCGAAGCTGTAAAAATCGTCCACAGACGAAAGGAAAATTGCGCTGCCACTTTATTTTACTTTAGAAAAATGTAAATCGAAGAACTAACTAAATTTAATGTTTGCTTTAACCAAAAATCCATCAGGGTGTAATCTTATAGAGACATTAAATTAAACTATTTATTTATTTATCTTATGTAAATTAAAAACTGTTTTCACAAGTTTAAAAATTATATTAAATTAAAACAATTTGAAATACTACAAAGGAAATAATCAATAATTCTAGTGGTATATAACGTAAAATAGAATCCATGCAGAAACACAATCAGACCGAATATTGAATAATTATCGGTAACGAAGTCATATGAAAAGTAAAAAATGTATTAAAGATAGACAAATCTCAGAATCTGTATCGTTAACTATGTTTACAACAGTTAAGAACGCTCAAACATTTCAAGAGATAAATTAGAATTGAATATGTAATTAAATTAAGGAAAATATTTATTGAGAATACGTGGAATTTTTACAAATAACCTGAACAGGATCGAGCAAAGCGTAATAAATTGTATACAAAGGCAATAGATACGGGACAAGATGACGGAACCAACTTCGCTTTTAATAAAATTATGAATGAAGGCGACACTATACTACTACCAGAGTATTTGTATATTTCCTGCTTAGTAATATTGATAGGTGGGAGTTAAAAATATTGGAACAGAATAAGAAGACAAAGACCTTTTTTTTTAAATAATTTTGATCAGGGTTTAATGAAGATGAATACACTCTTGGCGTCATTAATATTTGTGGATTTATGGAGATTAAAGATTGAAGCTGAGTTTCTTTTTTTTTATTTAAACTGAAGAAATTAGAACTTTGTCAATCGAATATGGGTCAAGTGCGACTTGTGAGTTCCTTTGAGTTGCACACCTTTAGCCTATACTGATTTTGGCGATTATCGGGATAAAAGAGCGCGAGATTATAAAATGTTACTATCGGTAATTTAAGGTGCAAATCGGCAAAATACATTGTAACTCAAAATCTAAAGAAGCCATAGCCATATCAGATTTTTAAGGACCAACTGACCACATTTGGTGAATTTGGCTTACAAATTGCCGGTGATGGTTTTTATCGATTTCGAATTATCGTGCTTTAAGAGAGTCAAAAATTTTTAAAAATCGATATAAATTGATTTTTTTTATATTTAAAAAAAAAAAAATGATAGCGGTGCCATCAAATTTCAAAAATTACTCCAGCTGCCGAATTTGTAATGAATTTGACATTTGTCATGCATACTTCAGGGCGTTTACTTTAATATATGTTACCATACGATTCACAAACGGCTTAAGCTCAAATCTACTCACATGCCATATGTAGCATTGCGGTGAAGGCAGATCCGCTTTTGAATTAATCTGCCGATTTCGCTAGTCTTTCATCCTAACTTTTAATTTTTAAATCATATGTATTGTTTTGTTTTCGATCTTATGTCCGTAAAAAAATGAAATTTAAAAGTCAGGAGGTGAGCAAGAACGAACACTATTTTACACATGTATAGCAGGTACTCAAGTCGCATAATAATCGTACAAAATAATAAGGTGATGCAAGCAAAACACTGAGAGAAGATTGATCAATCTACACAACGGGACAATCAACGTCGCAGGAAACTAATGATAGACGGTCAGAGGAGGCTTATTAAATTGATCGGTCACTAAGTCCAACGGACACCTTTCTGGAAAAATTGGAGAGGCGCGATGCTTATTTTCGACAGACAATAGAAATAGCCATGAGATGAATAATCCATCGAAGGAGGAGCTGCAGATTAGCAGTAGTATGTTGGAAATTCGTACAATGCCGAACCAAAAAATTCTTAAACCTTTTTATTGCAGTTGCATGGATCACATTTAAGCGCAACACGGACAAAATTGTGAAAACCAGGAGAGGTGACATTGCAAACCATCTATCACTAGCAAAATGGGACTTCGTAAAATCGGTAGGGAATCCAGCTTAAGTTGCTTTAAGAGAAATCACACCAAAAAAGCTGGAACTTATTCAATTTGATGGCATGGGCCAGCGTGGCCAGTATAACAAGAAGAAAAGCGATTATAGTTGCAACAGTATTGATTAAAGTAAATTCACTGATAACAAAGCAAAGCTTCGGGTTACACAGCACCGTTTACAGGCGCAAGCCGTAGTAATAAAGCATTATTGAAGATACTAAAGCTTCAGCAGCAATTCGAATTCGGAAAAGAGGAAAAAAAGAGGTCAAAATTAAAGGAAAAAAAGGATTCCAGACGTTTATGGACAACCAAAGAGGGAGATGGGGAGTATCTTGGCTACTGATTAATAAGGCTTACGAAACTATCTACAGTATCATAAGCTAAGCCATCTAAACACGAGCGCAAGTGATGAAGCTTTTCAATATCATAAAGCTCAGTGTGGTTTCAAAATTATTATTGATATAAAGTTTGTATATTTCGAGTAGCCACAAAAAAGTAATTAAGCAACTTGAACTCCGGAAAGAGTGGTCTATAAGCCCGATCAATATATATAAGAGTCCACCGATAAGCTGCAGACTAAACATTCCGAAATGTTGACGATAAAGAACGCGTTTTAAGAAGACGCTCGAAAAAAACTACGAAATTATTAAAAATAAAGAAGCATTACAATCGTTTTACCAGAAATATGTTCTCAATTAAATGTTTTAAACGTAAATGGAATATTGAAGATGAAAACTTAGGAGATAATAATGACTGTTTAATTAAGTTACCAGCTACAATTTTTGCAGAGATCTTAAGAAATATTATCAAATCATTAAGTTCAAGGCAGAACATATACCTACCCTTGTTTTGCAAATTTGTATATTACGAATTTCTTAGAGTTGGTGCTGTTGTCGGAAATTAATATTAGCCGCTTTTCAATTTTTGTCAGTTATGTAAAAAGTAAGACAGGAAGTGATCCAACTTCTGTGAAAATACTATTGTGTATATCCACTTGTAAAGCTGCCTTCCATCAGATTTAACCATGATTTAGTTAATACATTGAATTCATGATTGATTGACCTTAAACTCATCATAATACAAAAAATATTTATGGTAGGCTCAAAAATTATATATTTGACTCCAGTTTGAGGAACCTTTTTAAAAATTCTTCTTCATCTGGCATAATACTTGGAGATCTACGACAGTTATCACCTGAAGGTGATCGTTGTATCTATAAATCCAATTTAAATGATCCCTGCAGTGAAGTTTCGAGAACAATCAATAAGCCTACCTAGCCGGACCTAGCAAATCGATAAACCACTGTTAAAAGGGTCAGACTGATGGACAATAATCTCCTATAGGAAGACGAAGCTTGGAGCTTTTGTTGCTACAAAATAATTTTTGACACATCCTCTCCAAAGTCTTCTGAATTCCCCCATGGGAAGTCACTAGGCTATCATGTGCTTGCTTAAGTATACTTGGGCGAAATTGAACGGGTACCCATAATTTCTTGTTCGGGATCACCTTGCTCGGCAACAATGTAGTTACGCTGAGATCGGAATAATTTACTGGACATAAAAGCAATTGGTTTTTCATCACCCTCCTCCGAAAGTTCAACGAGCACAGCTCCGACACCAAAGCTGCTGGCATCACAATGCAAAAAGAATTTCTTCTCAAAATCTTGATTCTGTAATACTGGAGCCGATGGGCAAGTGCGATCGGAAAAATAATGAAAAATCGTTAGTACCAACCACAAATACCTAAACAACCTTGCACTTGCTTCATATTTCTAGGTGGAGACCAATTTCGAATACTTGCGCTTTTAGGTAAGGGATATGCGTCTTTTTTTGTAACGTCATTCAGTTGGCATCTAGACAAAGACGAACTTAATTTTGTTTAACGACTATTCTCATAGGTAAAATCCAAGCACTCAACATGCGATCTATTTCAGCAAAGACAAGTTTTTTCACTGCAGGACTGACCGGATAAAATCTTTGTTTCACAGGTCTAGCTTTATGTTTTTATTTGATGTTGTATAAGTTTTCCTCTTCTGTTTAATAGATGAAATGACAAACAGCTTCTTAGGCCGTTGTTGGTCCTTATTGGTTATAACAACGTTAAGAATACCCAAATCGTCCTGACGTCTGCCGTCCACCGTCTGTACATGCGCTTTTCTTAAATTCTGGCAAAGTAATCAGATCTTGACATTTGAAACTTTCACCTACACACGTGACATTCGCACCAGTATCTAATAAACCATGTTCTATTCGATTTAAAAACGAGACTGTAGCATAGCTTCGCATATCTTTTGCACTATTGAAAATAGTTGATACTAATTACTACCTAGTAACCTTCCCATAGAAATTCCGCATCCGATCGGAACTATGTTTATACTTTGCCGGGACATCACTAAAAACATATATCTTCTTAGTTGGTTTTACTTGTATAAGGCAAAGACTCTTCCTTTGCACGGCTAAATATGTGGACTGGCTGCAACGTCAAAGGTGTAGCTTTCGATAATGGGTGTCTGTTTACGACAGGGTCAAACGACTGTTTCTGGTTTTCACCTGGCGGTTATCTATCAAGCGGCATATTCACTGGGCACTGTGGATTATTGGGAGCTGCACTTCCAAGTAATCTTCCCAGAAATGTTCTATTTCATCACAGTTACAACACTTGACATTTGGATCTGCTTGACGTAGTGCGGCTACTTCAGCAAGTTGATCATGTTCCCAGCTAGATTCCTCATCTGACACTACGTTCTCCATGGCGTATAAATGCTGTCGATGCGTGGTACACAACTCATTTATTAAATATTCGTTAATCTGCACCAATCTTCGGAGATGGCCTTCAGATTAAAATTCTTCGAACAATATTTTGTGACAATGGACCGGAAGATAGTAGTTCATTCAAATCTCCAAGAGCTCTTCCTCGCCAATTTTTACGGTGGCCCGATCCATCAAGGACGAGATCGCATCATAAAAAGTGAAAAACGATTCTCCAGGCTTTTGCTTACGGAAACGCACTCGTTCTTTGTTCATAAAGTCGGATCGATATTCTTTGAACTGTTGGCGAAGACCCAGTACCAGTCTCGCGCTTTGCATAATCCACGAAAGTCACCGTCTAAAGATTCGTCCGTAAACTCATTGACTCTATAGATGAATTCTTAGACTCTCACGCTATCTTCAAATCCTTAAAGCTTAAATTACCTTTCTGCATGGTATCAACGACTCGACTGTGGTGCACAGACGGATAGCTGGGAGAAGAAACGGCTTGTAGAATTTCTCTGGCGGAACCGTGCTACTGCGGTCTAATATGTAAAGATGATAAAATTCTTGTCACCGTTGTTTAATCATTACAATATAATCAGTTGCTGTGTTATGATGATTGGTGTTTCCTAGGGTTCGTCGACCACGCATCCAGCGTATTACAATGAAGGTGAACAGTTTCCAATTACTAATTTACATCCATTGGGCATTCGCTTCAAACCAACTCTCTAAGCATCCTTGGTGAAGTACATGGCTACAATTTGTCATCAGACATGGTTGGGTATTGGCCATTTCACAAGAACACTATATACATGTGTTATTTCTTGCTTCAGTCTGCGACTGCTTGATGGGGCTGCGATGTTCATGCCCCTTCATATAAAAAATTTCCTACTATATTGTTAAAATAAATTTAAACCAACAAAGAAGAGGTAGTGCTGTAGTGACTTTCCGGCAATGCATTTTTCTGAGCCGAATGCGCAAGATTCACAAAAGTATGAGCCGTATAGAAAAGATACTGATCCACTCAGTGAATCAGCAATATTATCACATTGCACTGCTATTCTAAGGAAATGGGATAGACCAAAAACAAAATAATACTATTTATTTCAACAACTTCTTTGTAAAACACACCAACTGTAAGCCTTACTACAACACATTTTCTGATTATAATGGTGAAAATTATGAAATCTCATCAAAGATTCCTTTTCGGTCATAAAAAGAGTGCCTTTTACTGGAGTCTAACTCAGAAATAAGCAGTTTCCTTTAAATGACATAACTCCACACTAAGATGTGGAGTGCACCATTTTTATTCCATGACGATGTGAGAAGCGCGACAGCTTCGTTGATGTTGGTGTATGGCGTCGGGGTGCTAGGTGTATGAAGGGCATGTGCTAAAGCTTTTTTTTCCCACCCATCCAATTGAAATTCCTGAGCGGCATTGTTTAAGCTTAAGCTATCATTTCAAAATAGGTTATTTTTCTTACTTTATTCATAATTTTATTCATAATTTCTTATAAGTAAATTTATCGTTAAAAAATCTAACTAACTAACTAACTAAAAAACTAAACTAATATTTAACAGTTGCGTTTTGTTTTTACTAATTATTATTTTTTTTCCATACTCGTAGGTAGCATTAACGTGTACTACGTTCAATACAACCTCAAAAGGGTGACTTTATTTTTTTTTTTCATTTTATTTATTTTATTTTTTCTTTTTAGTTGTCTAACTGCATAAATAAAGAAAATGAATACATTTAGAACTTTGTGACTTACATGGGGTGGAGGGTGTCCTACATTTGCATCTCTGCCCATCCCTATCCACTTGGAGCAAATAGTCCCGACTTGATGAATTTGGTAAGTAATGGTCGGTGCTCGGTAGTTTTCGTTATGTTTACACCGCAGTCATTTGTGGCATTGTAAAAATAGATCTAGGATTAGGAGATGATGACCATGCTTAAGAAGTCGCATGTGGCTAAAGATGCTGAGGTACATGCAAATGCGGAGCATAGAGATAACTGAGGCAGGCGTTATATGAACAAATCAAGTTAAATTAGAAAAGGTTTTTAGGATATAACTGTATGAATAGTTTCCAGTTGCTTTAATATATAGGATAGTAAGTAGGCGTAATTAATTCTAAGAGAAGCGCATACACTTGGCCTTCTGGGTATATGTGATGGCCCCGTATTCCTCGACTATCTGGTCAATTGCAATTTTATTAAGACTCTCCAGGTAAAGGTGTGTCTTCCGTGATTGTAGGATATAGCTGATGCCGTCATGCATGTTGCTAAAGAAGAGGAAGCCTGCGGTGCCGCAGCAAAGGTCAAGATAGCGGAAACGGTTTACATCGCAGGTGCAGCCATCATAGAGAAAGTAAATAAAGTCATTGTTGCTGTGGAATCGGAAGATAACATAATTTCCCCAAGGTGCCATCAAAAAGACGCGTTCTGCACAGCGAAAACCGGCGCGGAGCAGTTTACAGATGCTATCGTAGCACCCATTCTCAGACCCAACCACAGCCATTGTTTCCGGTGTGCGCAGTAGGGCTGGGTAATGATTTGGTTGTGCTCGAGTCACATCGTGCGGTCCAGTGGATTCTGGACATGGGTCTAATGGCTTTATGAAAACAGGTGGCTGAGGACATGGTGGGCATTCATGTACAACCGCCGCAGCTGGTGCAACAATAGTCTGTTTTCTTTTGTCCTTGCCCTTTTTACCTTTGCCCTTCTTTCCCATTTTTCTTGGTTAGCAACCAATTGAATCTATAAATTAGACATAAGCTAGATGCCTTTTTGAAATTATAGTTATGATCATACTCATCTGAAACACATGGAATAAAATGCAAAAGCAACAAGCTTTTTGTATCCAAATTTATAAATATAATACCAAAAATTTCAAGTAAGTTTTTCTTAAATATTTCCAAAAAATTATATTTTGGTTTGTACACAAGTACAATCAGATCTGATTCTGAAACCATTATATCTTATAAAGTAAGGAAATGTTCCAAAGTGACAATAACATCCAAGTTAAAGTGATACATTCAAAATAAAATATTTTTATATAAACCGGTTTTATTTAGAATAAATATATAATATTAACATATACATTCAGCGAAGTCCGATCAAAGGCGTTGTTTTAATAGGGAAGATATATAGTATATATATATATATATAGTAGATATAGTATAGTATAATATGATTATGTGCAATGTCCGTCGTTGTGTCTGTTTGCTCGTCTGTCCGTGTGTATAAACATTCCTTTTTTAGTCACCGCTAAGGACTTCGTTTCTTAAACGAGTAACGGTGACGGTGGCATCTCCAGGCCATAGGTCAGAAACAACAACAACAACAACAACAAACCAAACAACACCTCGGGCTAGGTCTGGTACAGGAGCCATGGCTGTACGATGAAGTGAAATGCCTGTACACTTCAAAGGTAATCTGGGATCGGATAGAATTAGCACCCAGAGCATGCATTAGGAGGTGTCTAGGGCTCAATCTACCCACTGAAAAATGTGGTATTTCCAAAAATTGACTGGATATAGAAAGAAAACTGCCTGATAGGAAAGAAGAAAATGTAAAGGGATGCACTCTAGTGGAACGTTAGCCTTAAAAGGCTGCGTCTCACTATACGTCAATTCCCTAAAAGAAAAGAGAGCCGGAGAATGGGAACGATACCGTAAAAGTCTGACCTCCTACAACAGGGATTAACAGATGAATTCTAGGCTTCTAGAGCTTCTGCGAAAGCATAGCAAGCACTTCTCTTTAAAACGCATTTTCCAGGTAGTATATTGCTTTAATATGACGTTGTTGATAATGGGAATCTAATTACTCATTGGCGACAGATGCGCCAATTCGACAGTCACAGTGAAGAAATTAAAATGTGCAATTGGTACATCCTGTCTTCACCCTTTAATGTAAGAAAACTGCAATTGTAGCTTGCTGGTAAGTTCAGAAAGAAGAAATAAAATAGAATATATGATTGAATGCTTCTGTAAAAAAATAACATCAATTATTACTCAAAATAAAATCAATTGCTCTCAAAGGCTCAATTGTAAAGCGTTTTACATAACGCTTAAGGTGATGAAGTGGAGAGAGCTTTGCTATAATGGAACTTATTGTTGGATTAAAATTTATAAACAATTGATAACTGAATTTAATAAATCAATAAAAATCGTGATCAAAATCCTTGGTATTTGGTTCTCCTTAAGTGTAATGAAGAGAATGTGCTTAACTTCTTTCGCCGATTTTGTTTTTAACGCTTGTCAATAGAAATCTATAACCTTTATCCTTATTTGTATTTTTTTATTATTATTATTTGTACAAAAATAAAAGTATTCCAGAAAAAGACACCGGTTCGAAAATAACCCAAATATTAAGGCTGGAGATAAAAATAAATCAATATACTCCAATAAAAGTTTTATGCTATATTGAAATGTCTAAATGGTAGTAATAATACATTTTGTTTTTACAAAATGACTTTTGACTTTCATATCATCGCTTAAAGCACCATCAAATAATCAAACGGCAAGGTGTTCGTTCTGCTTATTAAGTTGATGTCGTTGAGAATTCATCGCACTTAATTTTGTACATTTGGATTTTGATTTATCTCTGTATTAAATAACAATTATTGAAGCTCAAAACCCAAATATATGCATCAATGTTTTTGGGTTTGATGAGCAGACGTGGAAAAGGAAAGACACATAAGATTATGTTGTTGGAGGTTGAAGAGCGAGGATATTTCGTGTGGATAAAAATAAATTGTCAAGGTATTATTTTGATATCAATACTCTTTTACCAAATAACAATATTTTTTATATATTATTTTTGCCATATATTTTCAAGCTTGTAAGACGTTAAATAACATTCTACAAGGCTCAATTACTATATTATTGTAAAACATGCCTAAATTTCTTACATGATGTGCAAGCCGAATATTTTTTTTTCATATCTGCGAAAAGAGTTTTGGGCAATGATAGCATTAAGAATTATTGTCGTTTAACTGGCTTACAGAGGGGAGCTCCACATAAGGTCTGGAATGTTAATTACGAAATTGCACTTTTGTCCATATATTTTTGTATATTATTTAAAAAAATAATTCTCATTTATATGTTAGGGAATAAAACAATGTTGAAGGTGAAATAAAAGTAATTTCCATTAATAATGAAATGTATATTTCACTTTTAAAATTCATTAATATTGCGTCCCATGAATTAATCCTTGATATTAAATTCAGATATATTTTCCGATTCATGGCAACAAATCTAGGTGCACATTGTAGCAATCTAGATATATAAAGAGTTAGAAGCCTTAAACTATTTTTTCAATAAAAAGATCAATTTCATTTAATATGTTTTTAATAGTTTAACGAATAAAGAATGTTTAGTTGAGGACTGTTCCCACGCAAAAAGAGTCTGGAAGGTTTTTGGATTTCAAAGTCTCAAAGATTACATGAAATTGTATCTTTTAGAGTCATATTCTTTTACTTGAAGATGTATTTCAATATTTTGAGCCATATGTAAGAAAATGTATTCATTAGACCCGCATATTATTACACAACACCACTCACAATATGTAATGCTAAGGTCTACCAAAATAGAAATTGTATTTGTATTATTAACTTGCATTAATAAGTATAGATTAATTCAAATTGGTATTGGTGGTAGCTTGTTACAATACTGCGATGGCCAACCAAATGAATATGGATACCTATAACAGCACTAATCCTTCAGAATTTCAGATGTACTTTGATGCTAACAATTTATATGGTTCGGTTATGTGTCGACATATCCCATATTCTGGCTTTAGATGAATGAATGATGATGAAATAAATGCATTTGATATTTCATCTATCGCTAAAACTTCAGTTTCTTGATACATTCTTAAAGTTGATTATTAGCATAATGATCTACATTTTGAGAGATCCAACCGCAGTAAACTACTGATGTGCAGGGCATTCGTAATTTTTTCATTGGTTTCAATTGAAATGTATTTTCATATATGTTATATATATACTATTGGCCCCGTCTGCGAAAACTTTTAAAAAACGAGTTTAAACTTTTAACGACACATACTAAGTGATTTATGAGATACACCGAAAATAATAATAATAATAGCTAAAAATAGAATTTTATCTAGAACGCCGAGATTAATTTTAAAATTACTAGTAAACTTCGCCGTAGTAAATGAACAAGTGCAGAATGTATTCAGTAAAATGTGATATTTATACAAATATATGTGCAGATTAAAGTTAAATGGATTTTTTTTATTACAATTGTGCAAAGTCATCCTGTCATAAAGTACCTTAATGTCTCTGGAGGGCTAAATAGTTTATGATGTTCATGCGTATTTTGTTTGGGGTAAAACACGGCGCTTTTGTTACGGCACATGGATTGCCACAGATATCCTAAAAACATCAAACAATGCACTGAGTCTGACAAAGTACAGTCAGAAAAATTCCGCACAGAATTTAAGAAAATCACCATTCTCTGTCGCCTGCACTAGTCACTCTGTTATTTAGAAAAAATATATATATATTGGATGTTTTCGTCTCTCAAAAAATTATTATCAGGGTAGATTTTTTCAGAATCTGATAAAAAATGTTTTCAGGCTGCTTTTATATATGCCTACAGAGAACTCTTACTCATTTTTGATAGTTTGTAAATTTCTAATAATAATATAAAAATGTTACAATCCAACACACCCAGCAGAATATTTTATTACGATTTTCAAAATGTCAGAAATATATTTTTTTTCCTTTAAATAAGGTTTTGCAATTCTAGTATATTTTAAGACCTTTTATTAATAAGAATTTAAAATCTGTAAAAAATGACTTTTAATAAATATTTTGGTTTTAAATATTAACACAAAATCGAAAAATCAGACATTTTTTCTAGCTTTCAAATAAATTTCAAAATATAAGTGGTATTGTTTTTTAAGTGTTTCTACTTATGTGGAAGCAGTTAAATGGTCAACAGGCTGCCTGTCTGCCGCAGTGGCAGTCCCATGAAATCGACGGAATTCGCTGGAAGTTTAGCCTGCATCGTGCAACAAGCCACCCTTCATTTGCCAACCACCTACAATCGATTTTGGCTGCATTTACAATATGCATTATTGGAACGAGTGAAATGCGAATGAGCAGACTTTCAAAAATCTGTATTATGCAGCTCCTTCCAAACGCACAAAGAATAACAAAGGACGTTGGACAGTTTGTTGTCCCGACCTCACTTTGCTATTAATTAATTCATTTATAGCCTAACTGTACTTGATGGCTTAAATGAATAACCAGCCAGATTCATGTGTAGAGGTGGGGCTATTTTGTTTTTGAAATGCAGTATTTGAGTAAGTTCAATAGTCTCTTATTTTTTCTTCGGTAATAATACTTAATTCTTATTATAAATTGCTGATTAAGGTTTTTCAGAATTAAACTTAAGTCTTTACCCAACGATAATCTTATGCAGATACATTCATTATTTCTGTTTCGCGGTTTTCAAATGCGGCACCCTTCGATAAAAGAATTATGAGTAGTATGAATAAATCGATCATGGCATATGAATATTTCTTGGATGAACATATAAATGTATACATAATGAAATTGGCTTATTCACCTATTGTGATTCTCCTGAGAGTGAAACTGGTACTTTTAAATATATATTATTATATATTTGTACTCATCAATGTCGGAAACTTAAAACTGCAAAAAGGAACAAAACACAAATTTTTGAGAAAAAAGACTAAAATGAAACATTTGTGTGTACAAGGGAACTGCACTGAGCTAGTTCTTTTAAGAGCTCTTTGAATTGCAAGCAATTTGTTTATTGGGTGACGCACAACCGGTTCTCCTCATGTCTCTCAGTTCGCTCGCAATGCTCATTCGTTGCCAGAGACACGAGCGACTGTTTTACGGTTTGTCATCATCGTCTTTGTCGGCTTGCGCTCAGTTCGCGCTGGGCATTCGAAGCAAACGGTTCGGTTCAGTTTGATTCGGCACGTTGTGGATAGCGGCAATAGATTTGATTTGTGTGCGGCATCTGGCATCTGTTGGATTGCTTGATGAGAACTGGCCATGTAAGGGCGAAGCATCGTACGATACGCGAATACAACTTGTCTCTATGGTAACCGTCTCGTCTACTACGCATTCAACAGTTTGAATTTATTTATGTTTATGCTGATTTATAATATATATATGTATAGATATTTATATATACAGATAGATATATAAATCGTGTATCGGCGCAGTATTGCGCACTGAAAAGCTTGCCAATTGAAATTTTCTGTGTTTGTAAATTACCTCATAAAACGAATGCGAAATCTGATTTTAGTAAATATGCATTATACGCAATTTGCAAGCATATCCTAATGAATACTGTTTCTCTACAATATTAACTTGTAACGGTGCTTTTGTGTAGACACGTTCTGTTGTTGCTTCTGTTGCTGCTGCTCTTGCGCTATATGTTGTTGTTATTATTTTGCTGTAAGTGCAGATGTTCCCCATCATAGTTGAAGTTGTTGTAGCTCTGACTCTGAGTCTGGCTCTTGATGTTGTTGTTGCTGTCTAACCCGTTTACGTTTTAGTTGACTTGGTAACTCCTATACGTGTGTATGTTTTTATATGTTAGAGGAGCCGAGCAACACGCACAGACATGCAAACAAACAATACATCAAACTGTTGTTTTGGCGCGACAAGCGCACTCTTGTCATAGTAGTGGTAGTAGCAATTGTAGTATCCATCAGTATCCGTGTACCAGTATCTGTATGTACCCGTAAGATGCCTTATTATTGACGACTGCCTCACAAGTCGATGCTTTATTTTTGTTTGCCTGTCAGCAGCGAGCGGAGAAAAACACGTTTACATCTCACTCTCTCTCTCTCGCTCCCTTCCTCTCTTTCTCTCTGTCTCTCTTTCTCTGCTGCGAAAAAAATAACAACTTCAAATATTAACGCAATTGTGGCAAAAACTCCTAAGAAGAGTTCAACTGAACTGTTTTAGCAGCCAAGAAAGAAATCATAATAGAAAAAAGAAATATACAAATCAGGAGACAGTTTGAAATTACATTTTATCGATGAAAAAATATATAATAAAAAAATAAACACGATATAAACGCCGGCAGCGTTTCTAATCATGTCGGTAATAAAGAGTCGATCTGTGTAATTAGCAACTGTCTAGGAAAGTGCAAAACCGTGTGTTAAGAAGCCCATGGCAGCAACTGCATGTGAACCTCAAATTTTCCGGAAGGAATCTTTAAATACGTACAAATACAAATACATGTAACCAACATATATAGATCGCAAAGTGTGTAACAAAAATAAATGATAAAGACCCGGCGGCAGACACAAAATAAATTAAATAAAATAAAACGACAGAAAGAAAAAATAAAATGTGTCGCAAAGGCGCCAGAGTGCAATCAAACGGCAAAATGTCAAAAAGAGAGTGGAAGTAAGACGCACATGTTTATAGCCATAAATATTGGCATGCAACAAGTGTTTGCCATATGTCTGTGCTCTTTTTCATAGTAGAGTTGTAGTGTCAGCTCATGTCTGTGTTAAGTTGTGTTGCGCAATTCTCTCAAGTGAAGTTTTTTTTTTACTGTTTAATTTTTAGCCTGTCCCGTGCAATATATAAGCATGCAATTGTGACTCATTGGTAAAAATACAAATTAAAAAAGGGGAAAAGAAAAACAATAATTATAAATTTCGAGCATTTTAAAAATAACACACACAGCCAAAATGGGCTTTTCATCGGCCCTGCAGGGCCGAGCAGCGCACGAGGCACTGATTGTGCGCCAGGATGCGGAACTACGTCTCATGGACATCATGAAGCGCTCCATCCAGATGAAGGCCAAATGCGACAAGGAGTACGCAATCGCAATGTCAGCCGTCGCTCAGCAGGGACTGAAAATCGACCGGGCTGATGAAATGCATGGTAAGTAAAATCAATTTCAATATACTTTCTAATTTATTAAAATCAATCAATTTCAATATACTTTCTAATTTTTTTTTTTTTTAGTTTAATCAGAAATAATTCCCAAATTCTAAAACAAAATTTTTTATAATAATACTAACAATGTTAAGATATAATTTAAAATTTGTGGGAAAGAATACACAATTTGTAATTAAATTAAAAATCTTCTAAATTATATAAGTAAAAACTATGAAAATTAAATTTGAAACAATTTTACTCAATTTAAAGGAATATCTAATTAAATAAATATTGTAGAAATTAATTTCAAATTCAAATCTGCAACATTTTAATTTATATATTTACTAAATTATCATTGAATTTCTATACACAATTCTATTTTTACAATTTTCATACAGAATACTAAATATGAACTTCTACACATCAGTTCTTATATTGATTTTTTCCAATTAAAAAATTAAAAAAATCGAAATGATAAGTATTCTACGAGTATTCTCGTATTTTCTTAGATTTCAATCAGAATATGTGTACCTGTAAATACATGACCGTATGCATGTGTGCATGTATGTAGCACTAATGTAAATACTTAAGGTTGCTTCAAAGTTATTGTTATTTTCCTCTTACGTAGAAGTAATTTAACTAACTTTGCTGTGTGGCTGCAGCTAATAAGCTAGTTTAGCGTTTAAAAGTAGACGTATATTTTATCAGTTTAGTGAATCGCAAATATGCACATTCCAATTGACACAAACAACTATTTATTTCGCCCCATAAATTTTGCAACTCAGTACAGTTAATTCTTATTGATGAGTTTTATTGTAATGCATTTAATGAGCATTAAGTATACAAATTTATATTTTCAAAAAATTAAGAAATACTAAAAGGAAAATGTTTAGCTCGATAATTATAATAATACCAAAAGATAACTAGTCAATTATGTGCAAAGTTTCATTGAATTACTTTAACTATTTTTTAAATATTCTTAAATATATAAATTAAAAAAATTATTTATTATTTTCATAATTTATCAGGAACTAAGATATTTTTATGAAGTGTGTCATTTCTTGTAATAATCTTTTCAAAGCCTTATATGTAAAATGCAGCCGCAAATGTTTTTTTCAACCACAACATTCTTTTGAAAGTTGAACGTTTTGGAATTTAGTGCTGAGCTGTCTGGCCGCAAAGTGTTGTGCTTTACTAAAGAGAGAAGGGGTTACGTGTGTGGGGTTCGTAGTACAGACAGGGTATCGTCATTAGTCACAAGAGTCGGCAGTCGATAAGCCCGCAAGTGATGAGCCAAAATGCTTTCACTTTCCCTGGCTGCCGGCCAGTGGTTGTGGCGAGGCACGGCCAATGTTCACTGGCCAGCACTGCGACGTCAACTGGTCACTCAACTCAATTCCAAGTTGTGAGATCAAAGTGCAGCGACAGCATCTAAAGGGCATGATGGTTGATATTGTTGTTGTTGTTGTTGCCTCTGCTGCTTCTACTTTGGTTTGGTGTGACTTTGACAGCTTTCAGCTAATGATCATTGTATTTAAGCAGATGCCACCCGCGCTATCGCGTGACTTGAACGCATCTCAGTAAAAAATAATTCAAATAGTTTTATATAACGGCCACCCGATTAATTTAAATCACCTCCCTCTTTGGCATGGCCAAAACACAAAGAGGCAACACTCAAAAAAAAAAAATAAAATACGTGTAAACATATATATAAATTAGATTAAATAAAGTTAAGATAAAGTTAAGCGCAGTTTATCTCTTTCTTTGGAAAGTACAAGAATTTCTTAACTGATTGATTTTGTCTATAACAAATTTTAATGTAGCTATACATTGCAATATTTAAATAATCATACATTTTTTAAATTCACAAATAAATAATAGAATATGTCATTTTTAATTTACATATACATATATTTTGAATAAATATATACACACATATTCTTCTTGCCATCTTAGCTTTTCAAACTGTCGACAGAGTGCAGCTGCCTTTGCTCGGGCTCCTTTCGACATGCCAACCTACAAACAAACACACAATACAAAAAAATGGGTACTGGTTAATTCTCGTAAAAAAAATAATTGCGATAATTTTCCGTGTCAGTTTGGATTGCCAAACGCTTTTCGGTTGCGGATGCGTTTCTTGCTACTGGACCGGTTGGATGCAAATGCATAAAGAAAATAAGAAAACAACACGATTGCCATATTATTAAGTTCATATTATCTGCTTGTCTTTCTGATAGTGCCACATAGTGCTGCTGCCTGTTAACTGTTTAATTTTTATTTAATTACTTGCCGTTCTTAACCACGATGGCAACGTTTTTGTTGGCCTACCTAAAATTTGTTTCTAACTTGACCATGAACTTAAAGCCTAATTTGATTCCGGTCACCGTGGTAATTAGACCGATATAAGTCAAGCAGCAACAACGAAAAAATGTAACAAATTTGTTGTTTAACTTAAAACTTAACGAAGCGCATAATTTTTGGGCGCACTCAACATGGAATTTGTATAGTTTAGTTTACAAATAGCCGATTACACTTGTTTACTTCCATATTATATAATACAATTTTAAAGTAATAAGTGTATAACAATAACAATAACATAATTGGATACTATTAAAATAAATAATTCGATCTGATATTAATCACATTACAAAATTAAGAAAATTATGAATACACACAATAAATAATTAAATAAATTATTGTTTGTTTGCTTGACTCATTTTAGGCAGCCTTATCACTAAATCATGGCGATCCTATATGGACGAGTTGGATCAACAGGCCAAACAGTTCAAGTTTAATGCCGAGCAGCTCGAGGTCATCTGTGAAAAGCTGGTCCATCTTTCACAGGACAAACGGAAGGCGCGCAAGACCTACCAAGAGGAGCATGCCAAAATTGCAGCACGCCTCAATCATGTGAGTAGCAGTTTTATTTTTATGTTTTATTAAATGTTTTTTAAATATTGCATTTAATTTATTCTGAAAGATTTTATCTAGTTTTCATAGCTAGGCAATTAAGTAAAGTGAAGTCTTATTTAAAGAAGGCTTGAAGTCTTAGCTGGGCAATTAAGTAAATTTTAAAGTCTTATTTAATGATTTCTTGCAATTAAAAAAGAGGAATTTATTTGATATAATTATTTGGTTTTTTTTTTTAAACATAACACTTAGTTAAAAGGCAAAAAATCAAATGTAAAATGACAATTCTTATATAAAAATATATATAAGTAACTTGTACCCCAATTAGAGATCAATCTAATTCACTGAACGAACTTTTGCGCACTTGTCTGCTGCGGCTTATTTGTTTATTTTCCGTTTGTCAGCTTATTGATGTTAAATTTTATTGTGTTGGTAATTCCTTTGAAAGGCCAACATCAAAATAAACACAATAGGCTTGTATTAAATATATAAGTGTGAAAATAACTGTCTATAAACATATACACACACATATATATATATATATATATATATATATATATATTGATAAGCTACAAATGAGGCAGACAACAAGCTGTTGCTTTGTCAGCAGCTTAAGCGTATCAGTTATAGTGAGGAAGTAAGAGCTAATGAAAGGAACATATCGAGTGGGGAAGGGAGAGAGAGAGAGCACGCCAAATGCTTTTGATATGCTTTATAGAATAAACTGAATAACAAGTTGATTTATGATCATTGCGACAGCAAGTTTACTAACCCAACTTGACTACTACAAAGGCACAGGTCAACTGCCACAGTTGCCATACAAATTAAGATATATGTATTTATCGTAAGTCTGAATATCACCCATGGACAAATGTTGCCTGATATATCCGCTTAAATTTGCACACCGATGGCCCATTATTATTATTTTATTATTATTTTCCGCCACACTGCAAATGCAATTTAATGCATTCCTGTCGCCTTGATCACACAAATTTCCAAATACCATAATTTTGTGTATCGGAATGTTGAAAATGTTATAAGTGTAAAGTTGAACAAGTAGTATATATAAGCCGAGTGATAATAGTACAAGCAAATAATCATAGCCCTCACTTAGAAAAATCTGCTTTACCTTTTTACTTTGATCTTTAAAACTTGAATTTAAAACAAAAAAAATGACATTTTAAAAACAAAAAACCAACTTTTTTTTTATCAATTCTTTTACTTGCCTTTATAAACTTTATTATTATTATTTATTTATATTTTTTATATTATACATTTTTGTTAAGGTCAAATAAAATAATTTTTAACTCATTGGATTCTCCCAAAACGTAAGTCTTTTTTTTTGGCACAACAGTGGCTAATTAAAAATTTGTAAGACTATTTTCTTGTGTTTTAAATATAAAAGTAGAAATTTAACTCGCGCCGCATGATTCCAAAACAAATGAAATTCTAAAACGCCAAACTTACAAAAAATATTTAGCCACCGACAAAGTGGTTAATTGTTACTAGAGCATTTCCTCCCAACATGATAAAAAATTGAAATAGGCGCAGTCAATTGCCAATTTAGCGAAGAAGCAAAAAAAAAAGTTACAAAAAAGGAGCCACAAAAAGTGTAGCGAAATTCCGGGCAAGAAGTAAATTAAAACATCATTTTTTGATCAAATTATCTCTACTCAGCTTCGTCCATTGAACTTTGGCATGTAATATTTGCGCAATGCATTGAGCACATAAATAACAGAAACTTGAATTATTTTACAAACAAACAGAGCGGCAAGTGTTGAAGATATAATTTTAAAAAGTCGCTTTAAAAGAGAATATCCAATTTTCCAATTAAGTAACCAATCCATGGCCATAAATGGCTAGATGAAAGAGAAAAAATTACAAAATAACGAAAATTACTGTCAGTAAATAATAATTATTTTCAGAGAATCATACTAATTGTTGTCCTTAAATAAATTATAAAAATATAACTTTTTCCAAACTAGTTGAGTGTCAGAAAATAAGAACACTTTAAAACTTTATCAAACTATTTTTAACCAGCTAAAGCACTATAAAGATAAAAGTAAGAGCCACATAATTAGCCAATTAGCCACGCCTTACCTAAAAAAATAAATTTTTTGAATTATTGTTAAAAATGCTGTATATTTAGAGGAAAGTTTTAAGGGGTGTCAACCCTCTTGCCCGCAGTTGCATTTATCAAATATTATTGACAAATGCTTGACAAAACATTAGGCCAACTGCCTTTGACTTGGTTATAAATCGACAACACTTTGGCGGCGCCAACAGCAGCAGACGCCTACAAAAACACACAAGTTGCACACATATAGCTAATGGATATGAAATCGGTTGAATGTATCTTGTTTCTTTTGGTTTGTGAAATACCCACCCCTCATCTCACAGCTCAAAAGAAAACGAGTGAATCGGAGCAAATGATAACCAAAGCGTATTACTGCGTTTTACATAGATTGCAAACAAGGATTTGACTTCCGGGTGGGTTTCAATCGACATATATATATATATATATATATATATATATATATATATAGACACACATTTTCTTTGCTGGGGCTTCCCATTTTTTTTATTGATAGACCGCAGAAAGCAAACAATGTTCTTAAATTGAGAGCATTGAAGCGTTGCGCACTCGTATTAATTACAATAGTTTCAATTAAAATATCTTTAGAAGCACACAGATGCACTCCGAAAAACCCCGAGGTTTTTTCTATTTAAATATGTATGTGTGTCTATATATCAGCATCAGAAGCAGAACGCCTTTGGTATGCCAGATGAGACGATAAGATATGGCGAGTGGGCAAACAACAAAAACAACTCAGCACAACACAACACAACACAATACAACCATAAAAACAATAACCACTTTAATTGAACGTGCGAATGCAGCAAAGCCATATAATTATATTTATATCTACGACTGGTCCCAGTCGGCTGGCCACTTAAAGATACATGGAAGCAAGTACGCATCTACTTAAAGCGAATCATGGCAAAATAGAGCACAATTGAGTCTGGCAGACTTGATTAAGATTCTATATACAAGTTCACTTGTATACAATTCAAGGCATTCACATTCTAATATGGGGGACACCAATACGAGGGTTGCTGCCTATCTATAAATACAAAAATATAATATAAAATGAATGCTCTTCCCTTTTAGCAGCTCCCCTCTGAGCTGCATTGACCCCCTACTAAAAGATCTCTTAACCATAATTGGTAGACAGCCTTATATTTATAGCTTTATTACTTCATTGTGTACTATATAAGCTCGATCAGGACGACAAGATGTTTGGATGCATCTGCATTTCTTTTTGTAAGTTGTTGTATAGTTTTGGAGTCAATAGTTAAATTTTGCTACAATTTAAAAATAATTCGAATTTAACGAATGCTTTTTATATGTTTAGCTTTTCGTTTAGATAGTGTCCAAGATAAATAAAATAAAATCTTTCTAATTTCAAGTGCAAGATTTGCTTGGGGTGTCTATGTTCTCAACTGACTGTTTAACCCAATCTCATTGCTTTTATTAAAAATTATCCATCTTCACAGATTACAAAAGGAGTTCACATATTTATTGGAAGTTTAAATTATGGTTAGGCACGCTTATTACTGAAAAAGTTTCTTGACATTGCGACAAACACTGAAGAATTCACAACAGCAGCAGTCACAAAATAAAAGGCAGACACTGTTGCTTGAGCGTGCTTGTGTCGCTTTTCTTCAGTTAGTCACTGCCATAAGTTTCATACACGCAGAGCCAGTGATTTTATCTATAAGGCGGCTGCAGCTGCCAACTCGCAACGAGTGGCACACAGCATAAAAATTAGAGCTGATATTTGTTGACAACAAACATGTGGCCATGTTGCTCTTGTTGTTGTTGTTGTTTTTATTGCTGCTGTTATTGGCTGCGACGTTGTTGCTGTTGCAAGCTAAACGTCGTGCAAAGATTGTTTGTTGGGTCGCTTGCGGCAACATACCAACAACTCGTAGATACTAACTACACTCAGAGAAAAGAAGTGAGAACGTAGTAGTCAGGCATAACCGAATGCGAAATACTCTGAAGCCCAAAATTAATTTAAGTTAAGTAAAAAAAACCTATGGTATCAGAGTATAAAAACTACGACCTAGAAATTCATAAATTGCCGTATTTTTGGTACAAAAAGTCTGTTTGACTTAACGGTTTTGTTTTTATTAATGTTAATTTTTTGAAAGTGAATTTGCCAACTTGCACGATTTAATGTTTCTTACAACCAAAATGATCTTTTAAAGCTTCCATTTTTTGTTTTAAAAATACAAGATAAATTTTTTTAAAATTAATTTTTAAATATATATTTTTAAGATTAAAAATAAAAGTTTCTAGTGTTCAGCTAAGTATAAATTATATTTGGAATAAAGTAGAGTTTAATTTTTAGCTTTCAAAGGCAAATAAAAAATACAGTTAACTCATTTCCCTGAGTGTATTCACTGACCAAAAAAATTGTTGTCCAAAAACGAAATTTTGCGACGTCATGGCGTGCAATGTTCTACGGTCGCCAAGGGTGGAAACAGCCAGCAAGGATGCGAAGGACATTTCCGTGGGGGTTGCTCGCATAATTGCAATATAATGGCTTGGATCGACATTGGCCAACGACAGCCAGCTTGCAAGTTCCGCCATCAATTCAAGCCAAGTCTGCAGCATTTGCAGGAAAGCAACTTTCATTTTGGGTCTGTGCTCTGTGTGCGGAACTATTAACTGCCAGCCAAGTCGAGGCTTATCGCCAGTGACGTCTACGTCATTGTCGTCCGCACCCGAAGCTCGGTGTCAGGGAGGGAGTATCGGACGCAAAGTTAGGCGACACAATTGCAATCTCAATTTTGGATTGTTTGCGAAATGGTGGCGCCCCATGTGCGTGTTTGCCAACGCCAAAGATTGCCAACGACAACTATATGCGACCAGTAGGATGTTGATGATTACTTCCGTCATCTAACAGTCGACTGCACTGCGATTTCTAACGCTGATTTCAACCAGCGCTCAAAATCACGAAGAAAATCAAGTAAAAGTCTCAACTGTCGAGGCATAGTCGAATCAGCTGCCCAAAGCCTATTGACCATAATGGCCTAATCAAGGCAAAAACTGTGCACAACAATGAAAATTACAAGTAATTTGCACTGAGATGAATGTTTATTAACGTGTCAAGCCAATTTTATAAACATGCGATAACATTTCCCTTTACCAGCCCATTAGAAATGTTGTATTTACATAGAAACATATCTTACCAGTAACAGAATCTCTTTATCAAGTCACATTCATAAAATATATTAATTTATCTTCAATCTCAAACAACACAATTAAAATTTCAAAACATTTTTTATCTTGATTTTAAGTTTTATTGCTTTGCCTTTTAAAGTATAATCAAAATTTAAAAATTAGTGAAAATAAAATGTATATAAACTATGCCAAAAGATAATGCAATGTGTATTAACACATTTTAATTTTAAATGTAAAATACTTATTATTAATTTGAAAATAAAATTTAAAAACGAGTTTCTTCTTTTGATTCATAGGCCTAAATAAGCTAATTGAAAAATATAAATTGAATCCATAAAATCCTTTTTTAAAAATAAATAAATAAGCAAGAAATAAAAATAATAATAAATAAATAAATATAAAAATACATTTTATATACTTAAATCTCTGTGCAATAAGCTTAAAAAACATGTCTTTGGGATTTTATTATTTCTTCAAATAATACATACACACAATAATTAGTTTTTTTTTTTATATATTTATAAATACTTTTGTTTCTTGGTTCAAAGAAAAGACTAATCTTCAATTTTTCATAATTAAATTATAGGTAAATAGCGTTAATTAGGTTTGTGGATCTTGTTTTTTTTTTTTTTTTTTTTTTTTTTTTGGTGTTGCTGTTGTTTATGGCAAAGGTGCGATTCGACTTTTGTTTTTCTAGTTCGATTTGAGCGTTGTGTGTGCTCTGCAAATTATACGGGGCTGCCCCAGGGTCTGGTTGGATCGCGCTGAAAATTTATATAGCCAAATATTTACACACATATGTTGTGCGCTTATTTATAAACAAAATTTTGTTTGTATCTCGTAGATCGCTAAATGACGACAAGCTCGCTTAAATTACTGTCAATTTCCAAAGAAAAAAATGAATACGTATAGATTAGGTTCTGTATAGTATCTGATAGCAATACATTGTACACGAATGAATACATGTTTTTTCATTATACGCTTCACAGTTATGCATTTGATAAAAAAAAGCCTTTTGCAGACTGCTTATAAATTGTTGAATTCATTTATTGCCTGGCTGACAACGTGTAAAACCAAATAAAATGAAAAAAAAATTGGCAATGAATATGATTAAAATCCTTAGATCTACCAGCCATAAGGGTCAAACAGGACTGCTGAGAGAACAGTTTGCTCTCTCAGCCTATCGCTGACTGACTGACAGGCTACCAGGCTGCTCACGACACTGTTTCCAGAGTAGGGTTGACACCCAGACAGACACACATTAGACAGGAGACTGTAGTCAGGAGACTGGCCATCATCGCAATTTATAAAAGTCACTCGAGCTGCTACATTCGAACAAATTCCAAAAATGCCGAGGCCGGCTGTGACAACTACAGTAATAACACGGGTGATAGATTGTGAGATACCCTGCTTAAATTAAATACTTTGTTACTTTGTGCATTTTTCCAGTTTTTAAATAGAATTAAATTAAATTGAAGATAGAAAGTCAGGTAAACATGCATAGATAAGTCGGCTCGGCTGTTGTTGTTAATATTGAATATATATCTTTTATGGGATTGGAGCTGCTTTCTGCTGCTTGTCACAAACCTGTGCTCACTCAGGCCATTTCTACTGCGGTTGTTCCAGATATGCAATTCGTTGAGCCCGAAATTCAGCCAAGTGCCAAAAAAATTTCATAGCACATCCCTATTGGTCCAGGTCATGTGCATGTGCCATGTGGTTCCATTTGACCCTCTGCTGCAACTCCAGACCCGTAAGGTAAGGCAACGAAATTGCAGTTGCCTTTTATGGGAAAATATAAAAAATGTACATTTTGGGGGCGTGTGTTGTGTATGCTATGCAGATTTAGCTTCCATCCTTTTTTCGATTAAACTAATGGAAGACATAACTCAACAGTCGCCACCTAGTACGGCATCCACTTTAATTAATTTGAATGTATAGATATCCTTCCAGCACAGCAAATTAAAAGCATCCACAGTTATGCAGGCGCAGACTCTGGCAGACTGGGGTTGGGTTGACTTGGGATGTCTGTCAGCCATCGGCGACCCAGCGGCTATTACCAGGGCGCATTATTGTTCGTAATTTCCCTCAAATTGCCGAGCTAGAACCAAAACGGTGGGCGGGGCACAATCAACCAGAACAGAACACCCCAAACGATGACGCCAGCTTTCCTTGCTGAAATACCAATAGACTCTAAACTTCCATGTTGAATTTTGCCTTAATAATTTGCAGCTCTGTAAAAATACTTTCATGGCTATAATATCTCAACGCAGTCTTTCAACTACCTCATCGCTTATCCGCTGCGTTGGCAACGTGGATTTTTATTCCATCTTGTCAGAACAACAAGTGAAACACGGAGATGCCGAGACAATATATTAGTATGTTTTTTTCTTTTTTTCTTTTGTTGACGGCAAACATTCTACAAATGGTGGAAAATTGAAAATCAATAATATAGTGGCCATGACAAAGGGGGTGGGATCAGAATAAAATAAGAAGACGACCTGATTCTGCGAATCATTTTGCTAATTTGGATGCCATCCAATATGAAAAGATATATACAATTGAAATTTAAATGCTGCTAGAAAATGTGTGTTTAACTACGGTAAACACTCGATAAATTAAATTAAATTTAAAGTAAGAAAAAGGGAATTCATGTTAAAAAATAATAATTAAAATATTAATAATGGAATTTTTATATCAAACAAGTAACTTGCCAAAGTATTTGTAATTGAAATTGTGAGACACCCATATTTTTTATTCAATTTTTCTATAATATTGTATTCTAGTTCAAAGATATGAAAACATATATAAATGTATTCGATATTTACATTGCTGAATAGGAATTAGACAAAAAAATAACAATAATAACGATAAATAATAATTAAATAACAAAAATCAGACTCATATCAATAAATTTTAAAATCGAAAAGAATGCTGCAAAAAATCAGCAGTCTGTTTTTGTTTTATCCGAATCAAGATCATCATTAAAAAATATACCAATTATTCTTTTTTCTCTAAATTATAAGCAATGAAAATTAAATTAAAATGAAATGTGCTAATTTATCTATTATTTTTTGGATTTTGACTGTTTAAATGTTCATGTTGGTTGCAATAATGAAATTGATGCGTATTGCATATTTATTAGAATTTGAGCAAACTTAATGCTAGTTTTGTAATCTGTTTAAAATAAGTAAATTACGTATGCACCGCGTTTTTAGTATTTGCCATTAACAAATTGTTTTGGCACCAGAGCACCCGTTAACAGCGACAGCTGCAAATACATCTAGCAACAGCAAGAAATTGATAGAGCCAGCCGATTGTTTGTTTTAGTTTTGTATCAAAAGAAATCGAAAATATTTTCTAGCTGCCACTAAAAATAAGAATGGCGCAGTGCAGCCAACAAACCGAACACAAAAATGCTACTTGGTAGCTAAACATGTGCCTATTAATTATGACTCACAAGTTGAATATCAGATCACCAATTTAAATATGCTCATAACAAATGAACAAGCAAAAATAAAATATATATGTATGTATATTTATATATATATCAAGCGAATGTCAAGCAAATTCCGCTGACCATTTAAAGCCGTTGATTTTGTTGTCGTAGCCACGCTGACGGTGACGCTTGGGAAACCAAAAAAGTGTGGGCATGGATAATGTTATTTGCGCAAGCGACCCCGACCTCAAAGTTCGCGCAGTTGTCAGCCTGTCCTAATCATAGACAAATGACAATCAATCGATATCTTTTGCATTTCCACCTTAAGCGCAACAACGGTTTAAAAGGACAAAAAATTTGTTTTATTTGTGCTCATTAAAGTGAACGTCGGCGTCGAGCAAAGAGAGGCACTCAAGACAAACCCCATCGCGAAAGTGGAATATGAGCAATGTAGACTAAAAATGACAGCACAGCAAACTGCAGCAAAACAATTTGGTTCTTATAGCAAAAAGCAAAACAACAGAAAATTGATACTAGACAAATAACAGCAATAAAATGCAGAGAAAAAATCGCATTGTTTTAGAAGTGCTTGAAAGCGAAAGCAACTTGCAAAATTAATGACAGTTCTCAATTAAATATTACAATTCCATATAAATTTAATGGGCAGCTGTTAGTTTGTAAATTGGCTTTTGGGGCGATTGAGGTCAGCAAAGATACAATTTTTCATTCAATATATAAAAACCATATACACTCAGAAAAAAGTTCATAAATTTTTTTTAATTAATTTTCTCGTATTCATTCATAAAGTGAAAAGTCCATTGTGTTAATTAGGGCATTTATGATCAATGTTCAATGTAGGGGTTACACATAGATGTGTTAATTGATAAACTGAAATTCAGTGGAAACTGCAGACAAAATTTAATTCAGCTATAGAAAATGATAAGTTGTTAAACACTTTTTACTTACTAAAAATTTACATTTATATACATTGCATTTTTAACACCTTTGTAAGTTTTCCTCAGCACAAATCTGACGAAACAGAATTTTTTTCTCTGTAAAGCAATAAATGGTTACAATATTAAAAAAGTAGTCTGATATTTAGGGCTCTTACATTTATTCGTACTAATATAGTGCATAACTTAACCATAACCAACTCTATTTTAACTAAAAATGTAAATCCATAACCTTTAAATCTCTTAATTTTCAATTTCGACGGCAAATTGGGATTCTGTTTATATGTGTTGAAAATGAAAATAAAGTTGGCTTAAAAAACAAATTTTAAAACTAATTTATATGTCTTTTATATTTACTTAAAATATTTCATGGTAGACATAGTTAAGACTGTTTGTACTATTTGCTGTTTATCTGCATATCTACATGACTTAATAAACCTCTTAGTCTTTATTAACAGCAGTATTAAAATTCTTTTTTTAATGTTTTTTCTGTCAGTTTTCAGGGTTTTTTTTTAATTATTTTGTTTTTTGGGTTTGTTTGCAATTTAGTTTTTTCGGCAATGCCCCAATGTTGTAATTTATGTAGTTTGCTGTTTACACAAAATTTTCGACAAAATAATGACACAGACAAAAGGCAGAAGAGGCAGACAGGGAAGGGTAATAAAGGGGGAGATCAACCTATGGCAAATCATATGGCAATGAACTTTGACAACATTGGACGATGTCAACAATCTCAAACTACCGCAGTGAGTTGTGCGTTTTGGCGAAGGCAGTTGCGATTGCAATTGCGAGAATCGGAGTGACAAAGTGCCACTAGAAACTATTGAAGCAAGAGTCAAGCAATTTGTTGCTATGATATACACACGCACAACTGTGATTATTTATGGCCAGATACAATGGACTTGTTGTGTCAATGGCCAACAAAAAGCATCAATGGTCAGCATTCAGTGTTCGGTGTGGTGAAATACTTGCAAAAAAAACAATGTGAAACAATTTTCAACGGTGTTTTATTTTCTATTTTAGTAAGGTCAACAATATGGATTTTTTTTATTTTGCTTTTTTGTCAACTGGGATTTTTGAGGGTTGCTTTTCCATGGGTAAAACGGGCGCAATGCATCAAAGTGAAGCTGATTGTCAGCTGAACTTGTTTCCAAGCGGATTTTGTGTATGTGTGCATTTGTGTGTGTGTGAAGCACAGCTCTAAATCCGCATCCATGTCGACAGAAAGTGGAGCAATCCGACAAAAACAAAAAATAACCTGAACGTCTTCATGTTTAGTATTTCTGGTTCTTGGTTAGATGGCTTGCCTGAATTACTAGTTTTTCGTTTGCGTTTGTGGTTGTCTTTGCACTCACAACTGTTTAATTGAAGTGATTTGCAGTCAATTATTGCGAAAGAGAAATTCGTTAAAGCCGCACTAACTTTCGACTGTGAAAGTAGCGCGACTTATGAATCTTCACACTCGCCGCTGCAATGTCCACTTTGCAGAATTCTTATAATAAGTCTTTACAATCTAATGATTGTGGCAAAGTATACCAAGCAAATTGGCTGCTAAATCGGCGACGCCTACTAAAAATACTCGATATCTCTTAATTGTTATCTAAATGAGGTAAATTGCTACACACCATTTGCCACTGATAACAATATCAGCTTTCGATTTCCCTATTGCCAATTTGTGTAATTGTTGCTAAGCATTTTATTTTAATTTGCTTAATTGCGTCGCAAAGTGGAGCAATTGTCTTCAAGTCAGAGATTTGCACAAACTGTTTTATGGTAATAATAATAACAAGATACGCACTTGATGACGTCAAATGCAAAAAGATATCAACAGACAACTGCACAACTAATAAATTCGGTTTAGAAATGTCATATTTTCACTCGCTCTCACTGAGTATGCACACATTTGCACATTGAGGTAGAGTCAAATAAACTTTAAACTTGAGATAAAAATTGTAACTTTTGAGAAAAATATTATCAGCTGATTACAATATAATGCTTTATATATAAAACATGTCAATGTATAAGAACAAAATTATAATTTTCAAACGAAATATCTTCTGCTGACTGAGTAGAATTCATTTTTGTTTTTATTTAAATTTTTTTGTTTTTTTTTATTTTATTTAAAAATATTTGAATGACGAATTTTTGTCTGAATTGTGCTTTGATTTAATTTAAAAGAACCACAAGCATAAATACATCTACATACGTGCATTAGGGTGGACCGAAATTACACTTTTCCAACTTGGTTTTTTGTATTATCAATCGATAGACCACTGTCTCAATTTAGCACGACAATAACTTTTAAAAATACAATTGACAGCAAGAAATAAATTTTTATTTTAAATATACTACTTATATAGGTAAATTAATCATATATTTGTATCATAAATTATTCACAAAATGATCAGAAAATATAGATATTTTTTGTATCTGATTTTTCGAAATTTTTGTGGTATTTATATATAAATTGAGTGGTGTTTTCCATCGTGATTTCTTTCTAATATATCTTAAATAATCTAGTGCTCAGCTATTTAATACAATAAGAAAAAATCTTTGTTATATACAATACACATATTAAATGTATAATTAAGTATATCGGAAATACTTGCAAAAGCTCTGCTGACGTGTCGCGAAAAGTAAGCACAATTTGAAATGCTGCGACAGAGTTGATCGCCCTCTCGCAGACTGGTACCAAAAATGCCGAAAAGACAACAACAACAATAATAAGTGCTGCGGAAAGAACAACGGTAACAGGGTAGTAAACAATAAACAATTAAAATAAGTGACAGACCATGTATAATACAACAATGTAGCAAGAGCAGCAACAACATCAACTGTGAAGCAGCCGCGAATTTTATCTCGTGCGAAATGTTTGACTCCCTTAAATGCTTCGACACATTTTTACAAAATTATCTTTTGTGCTTGTATGTCGTGGTAATATCGGCCAACAGTCATTAGATTGCGGGGGCGATTCTTATGGAAATAATCACCAGATTTGGTTAATGATGCATACAAATGATTCCAGCCAAATGGAACTGAAAAGTTACAAATTGATTTTAAAAAAAGGTGATAAAAATAAGCCAAAATAAATAAAAATAATTAAATTTGAGATGCAACTTTATATTTAAATAAAATTAATATATATCTATTATGTTGCAACAATTACAAAACAACTTAATCGAGTACCCATCGCCATGCGTAATATTATTTTACATATTTATAATTGGAATTTAATCAAAAATATTTTCAAACAAACACATGTATATTTGCTGGTTTTTAATGTCGAAGTAAATATGTATTTTACTTTAAATAAATACTCGTAACCATATAAACAACTCAGATGGGCTGTCCCCAGGCTGTTATCTTGCCACAGTTCTAATTGAAGGCCCCAAATTACAAAACTAGGATACGTGGTAGTAGCTTTATTTTTTTTTAAGACATTTCATTGCCATTTCAGTTGTCTGTTAAATAACATTTCAATTAATTAATAATGGATATACTTTTGCCGCTAAGAGTTAAAATTTTAATACTAAATGTTCGAGGCTTATTATATATATTTTGAATCGACGTAAAATGTATAACAAGCCAAATAAACTTAGCTAAATTTCAGATTAATTTTTCAAAACACTATAATTGAATAGTAAAATTTTCTTAATATTATCCGTAACCTTTGTAAAATTTAAAAAACTTTGGTTTTTATCATTGGCATGCACTCAAAACTACAATAGTAGTACTTTTGTTTTCTCAATTAAATTTCTACCATTATTATTGAGAACAACTTTATTTATTTTGGTGAAGAATATTTTACTTAAAGGTATAAATAAGTAACATATTTAATATTTCAATGATTTCGTGATTTACAAAATATTTGTAACCATTTCCGGGTCACGCTTAGAACACTTCTGTGGATTGTTTTATTACAAGTGTAACTTTAACTAAACACACAAAAATATACAAATACATAAAAGAACAATAAACACGGCACATTAAACACAACAACAACAACAACTTGGCTTGTACGCTTGGCTTTATCTCATAATAATCTACGTGCATGTGCGGCATATCTTTCAGTCAATTTCAAGTACATTTTACCTTTTTTGTTCTGTGCAACTGCTGTCGCCTGTTGATGACTGGAGCTAGAGTTCGAGTTCGTTTCAGAGTTGAAGTTGGAGTAAAATTGAGTTGAGCAAACAGCTAGCAGCAGAGGTAGCAGTGGCAGCAGCCACAACAGAAGGAGTCGATTCAACGGCAAAGGCTTTGGCTACGGCAACGACAACAACAACAACAACAACAAGCACAGGCAGCGTTTGTCGGTCAAAATCAAAACCAGCCTTTGTTCCTACAATTCCGAGAATCGTGGACCAGTTATGAAACAAGTCTGCAACATGCGCTCACACACACACACACACACACACACACACACACACAAACAAACAAACATATAAACAAGTAAATGAGAGAGCGAGATAGAAATAGAAGGATAGCAAGCAGTGAAAAACAATAAAGAACCAAACCAGAACCTGGCAACTGCCCAAAGCCAATGGCAATGGGTCTGGGCTCTGGGATCTGGGTTTCGACATGCACCAGGGCCAGTTTTGGTGTCATCTCGTCTCGTCTCGTTAGCTGCATGCACAGCGCAAAATTTAATGCTCTTGCTGCTTACCTCAGCTGCGTCTTCGCTCTTTGTCTGTGTACCTGCCACTTAGATTTTGGTCTCCGCTACTACGCACAGTGGCGCCACTAAAGCTAAATGAATAGATTTGTTGCATTCTATAGTGCCATTAATTTACAGATGTGAAGAAAATTAACAAAGTAAATTCAAAATTTTATATCAGAAAACAATTGCCTTATAACAAACCTAACAAAGCTTTCAAATTTTTGGTCTGATAATATATAATTTCTGAATATGAAATTCCTTGCAATTAATACTTAAGCATTTTACATTCTCCCAGATTTTTTTTATTTTAAAATTAAATTTATTTAATAACTTTTTAGTTAACATCATATAAATTGTGTTTTATTTTTAATAAAAACAAATGACAAGCCTGTTATATTTTTTGGCAGAAAAGTTCTAAATTAATTTATATTAAGTTATAATTCTTGTAAAAAAAACTTATTTGAATGGCCCACTGTGCAATGCGTCGACCAGTTGCGCCCTCTGTGTACCGCACTGCGGCTGCAACTTAATTTCTTGCAGCCGCGTCGCAAGTACTCCATCATGTTTGGGGCGCAGTAAAATAAATTAACAGAGCCAGTCAGCTAGCAGCCGGCCCAACACTTCCCGACATCTCTAGCTACCCGATATGGGTTTAATAACTTGGCCAAGAACAGTGCTGTGCGTTTTCATGACAACAAATGCACAGATCTAGATCGAGATCAGTCATCATTTGCTCCATAAATCATATAAATACTTAAACGAATATACATATGTGTAGCAAATAGTTAATATTCCCCAACTACAGAAGTGAAATAAATTCGTTAAGGAGCTCAACTAAAAGACAACATAATCTCCGATTTTTATTAACAACGATATTCCCTGCAGTTAAACCAACATTATCTCGTTGAAAATTTGATAAAAGAAATTTAATTTAATCTTCAATTTTGAATTAGGAATGGATTTGTATTTAACAAAATGGCAAATATTAATTCAGGAGTTAAAAGTGAATGGACCAAAATGTTGTCTATATTAAGAAAATTAAATTCACACCATTAATTTATATTTTTAGGAAAGGTAATACATTCATTCTTTATGGAACACATTCCGTGCAACATATTGATTTTTGGAATGATGAAACACCAAGTATTTTTTTATGATCATTTGTTTACATCGCAAAATATGAAGATGCTTGGCTACTTTTTATAGCCACTGAAAAGGGAATGTTTTCTGTTGTTTTTTCTTTTCATTAAGCTTTATGCTCTACTCGGCTCTTGAAATTAATGTGAGTCGTTCGTTTTAATCTGCTTGGCGAATTACTTGTAGGAGCTGAGCAGTGTTGCATGACTGTATGCTATGCAAAACAAGTTGCCACCGACACGTAGGTGGCTTTTGGATACTGAAAAGTGGTTCAGCAGCCTCTTCTCCTGACCCTGCAAATTAAGATCTTCCTGGCAACTTGCAGCTGCGCCTTTTGTGTACTGCCCTAAGACTCAAGCAACAAACTCGTTGTGTTAGCCAGTCCCAAAAAAAAATTATAACAAAAATCATTTGCTTGCCGCTAACGTAGACACTTTCACTTAAGTGGATAATGTCGCTCAATTTGGCATTCTATTCTTCTGCCTGATTTTGATATTCGACGGAAATAGAAAGTATTGCCCGACAAAAACTTATGCAAACTGTTTTTTTATTTGCATTTATTTACACTCAAATATTGTTTGGAATTGTATTAAAATGCGAAATGACTATTTAAATAAGTTCGCGTGGCATTTTGTTTGTGGATCGAAAGTATTTTTCTTGTTAAGTATTTGTAAATGGTAATTGAATGAATTGGAATAAATTTTTCTCAATTTAAATGATGCATGGTGATCCCATAAAAAAGGCATACCAACATAAAGAGGCCGCAATGCGCATACAGTTATATCCAGCTTACAAATTGACATATATATATATATATATATACATATTAGCGAGTCCATTGTATTGTGTATAAGGCTGGCAACCGAGCAGCACAGAGCGGCAAAGTTCATTGACCACCACTTAGCCCGGACTCGAACCAAAGCGTTCAACAGCGAGTTGTGTGTTTGTGTGTGTGTATGTGTGTGTGCTGACCAACGCTTATAAATTTGCATAACTTGCAATTGTTAGCTAAATGGCCATATTTAAGTCGCCTTAATATTTCATAAGAGAAACTGCTCATTGCGATTATGACTATTATTATTATTGGTGCTTTCAACGCTTATGCAAGTTGCCTCTAGGCACGGCCTGGCGCTTAACTGTGGAAAATGCCACACAATCATTTGCATTGATATCGCAGAGACTCGAATTATGGACCATGTTCAGATTATTGTTGTCGTTGTTATTGTTATTGCTGTCACAGCTGCTCCACCATTTCTTATTCAAATTGTAAGCCAAGAAAACGTCTCACGCGCTGCCCTCGTCATAAAAGATACAAAAGTGCCGAAACAGACAAAAGTCAACCCAAACCACGAGTGTAGTTCAGATTTAAGTTTCCTATTGTGGTTGTTGTTTTTATCACTATTTTTTTTGTCACGACTCTGCAATACATTTGACAAATTTATTTTTATTAAAGGCAATTTCTTCAAAAGTGTAGACATGAATTGAATTTCGCTTGATTGAGTTGTTTTTTAACTGCCTCCCCTTGTTAGACTATTGTTGTTGCTATTGTTGGGTGTGGAGTGGGGGGGCTTTGGTTTTTTTTTGCGCTGAACGCTGTATATCTACTGTGCTAATAGCCCAATAAGTAATTTTAATGTATTGTATTATATGTGTGCGTCGATTTGATGAAACGTGCAGCTGAAATATATTTTTTGATTAAAATAAATAATAAAAATAAAGGTTTTTGCAAATTAAAAACTAGACAACAAAATAAGCAATACAGAATAATATGGAGATAACATCAGGGAAGGTAAACAGATTATATTATATTTTGAGTTTTAACTTCATTTAACATATTAATTTTTCTTTAAAAATTGTTTGGCCTTTAAAAAATTATATATTTATTACAAGGATTGTATATAAGTAAAACATAATCCATGAAACCATTTCTGCTTGCTTGTCTTTTTATTTGCAATATAAACAATGAAAATGATTTCATGTTTTGCTTAAACACGCAAAGAAAAACAAAAATAACAAGAGCATCAAATCAAAAATACAAATAAAAAATCAACAGAAAACCAAATTAAGCTTATTAATGCAAAACGTGGCGGTTGGCACAAGTTGTCACAGTTTTCATTAGGTCATCGACGCATTTGCATATGTTCGCAGAATCAAAAAATGTTTTTGTCATTCTTTGTATCAGCCAAGAATATTCAGTACACTTAATAGCTTCAGAACCAGTACATGTTGCAAACTGGGAAGAACTGGACACTAGTCAACTACCGAGATGACCAATTATGCGCGATTGTGTGAGAAAGGCAAAGAAAGTTGTGCAGGTGCCGGAGCTAAGTTGCCCAGCGGAAACTTTCCTTGTCAGAGTGAAGAAGACGCAGGAAAATTGACAATCATTTGTAAGCAATGTGCGAGGCGAATCGTGGCTCATGGCTCATGGATAATGGTTGTGGGTGCGGTAACAGCGGGATGAAGGGTGCGGCCTGCCCGTATATACATATGTATCTATAGACTGCTCAGCGTGGTCAGAAAAATAAAAGAAATATGCGCCTCGTGACCCACTTTCAAGTTGTGTTTTGTGTCTGCTTTTTTTTGGTTTGTTGGTTTTTTCACATCGCCTCTCGTTTCTCGTGTCTGAGTCTTTCTAAGCAACAACAAGTTTTGAGGCAAATTAGCCGCCAACAGCTGCAAGAATTATTGACATCGCTCATTGAAAGTTGATTAACCACTTGCCAACTACTTGTGGGCAGAACTTTGAGAATACTTGAACTGCGAAATGCTCTCTCTCTCCCTCTCTCTCTCTCTGTTATACAATTAAACAGTATTTGGCAACGATAACAGCAAAATTAGTTGTTCTTCTTAATTTTGAACAAGAACAACTTATTCTATGGAGTAAAGTTTAAACCTTCAATGGCAAATGAAGATATAGATATGGATGCGGATAATATCCATCAAAGTGATTTAATAATTTGTTTACACTATTGTTTTTTCTATGGTATTTTAGCTTATTTTTTTATTTGTTTAATTTTAATTTTAATTTCATTGCTAATCAATGGGTATTGTCTTAATGTGTGCGAAAGTCATTTATAGCTTAAAATAACTATTCAATTTATCTTTGTTGTCTGTCGCATCCAGTGTTGAAGTCCAAAGATTTGTCTGTTATCAGCAATGATTCTACATTGGGTCATTTACATATAAATATATTTAAAACTCCAGTTGGGAATATTGTGAAAAATATAATAATTGAATAAAAGCACAATTAGGTATGTTAAATTTATATATAAATTTAAAAGTCCCCTTATTATGTTTAATAATTATGTTTAATAAGGAGTATTTATTAAAAAACTCTGGGGTTCTTTGGTTGCTGGCAATGTTGCAAGCTGTTGGCTTATAGCACAACAGCAAAGTGACTTGGCAACTTTGTGTCAGCAACACACACTGCTGCAGAAGTGTTGCTTGTGGAAATGAAAATGGATTTAAAATAACTTCACTTTTGTTGCCATACGTTTAGCAGCAATGATATTTATTTTTTAACAATGCTAACGGCTTAGCTGCAAGTTGCAGTCATTTGTCCTTTTGGGCATTTACTTTACTTATCCGTCATATGTACGAGAGAGAACGAGAGATACATACAGAATAAGAGGCTGAGATAGAAATAAGAAGAAACCTTCGTAAAAAAACGTGTGAGGAAGACACAGCAAATAGCCGCTACTTCCGCTTTCGCACACAATGCGATTTTTAAAGGCAACACGCAGAGTGCCAAGCGCAATTCATGGTAATATGTAATTGGCCTAGGTCATGAGAAAATGGATCAATTGCACAGCCAGACAACAAGTTTTCGAAAGTAAATACAAAACCTACTTCAACTAGTTTCCGATGATATCAGTAAATTTTAAGCCTGATTCACTGCTTTAAAAAGGGTCTGCTTTTTTCTTAAAAAAAACTGGCTTTATTAATAGAAAAACATTTTTACTTAAATTATTTAAATAAATATATAATATAAGATTGTATTTAATCTAATTTATTTGTTTACAAAATAAATACCTGTAAAAATTAATAAACACATTCTAGAAAAAATAAAAAAAGATTATTTGCGTTTCTCAAATATTAAGCTTTTTTAATTCCAGTGTCGAATTATACAATTTTCATAATATATAGATAAAGATCTAAAATTTGCTTTTGTATATATTATTATTAGTTTATAGAAATACCAAATATAACACAATTTTAGATAGTTTATAAATAAATAAAATAATAATTTGATTGTTTTCGTATGCATTGCAGCTGACAGAAGAAGTTGTGCGCAAGAAGGGCGAGTACCAAAAACATTTGGAGGGCTACAAAGCGTTGCGCACCCGGTTCGAAGAGCACTACATAAAAGGTGAGTGCCCCTACTGGCAGAAGGGTGTATCAGTTGGACAATCAATAAATTGCCCTATTTAGCACCCAGTCGAAGTGGCCGCAAACTGGACGATGTGCGGGATAAATACCAGAAGGCCTGTCGTAAATTGCATCTCACACACAATGAGTACGTTCTGTCCATCACGGAGGCCATTGAGGTGGAGAAAGATTTCCGCACTGTGCTGCTGCCGGGTCTGCTCGAGCATCAGCAATCCGTTCAGGAGAGCTTCATACTCCTGTGGCGCAACATACTCTTGGAGGCGGTACAACATGGAGATCTGACTGCCGACAAGTTCAAAGAGACACAGAAACGCATCGACACTGTGATAGGCGGCATCAATCCGGCCGAGGAATACGGCGAGTTTACAGAGAAACACAAGTAAGCAACGTAAACTGCGAACAATTATAGCTTAAAAATAACGGCAATTTTATAATATTCTTATAATAAGTAAGAATATTATACTCTCTTCAATATATAAGTGAACTATTCAATTAATTTAAATCCAATATAGTTGAAATTAATTTCGGTATTTGGGTATTACACAGAAATCCAAAATTATTTCTGAAAATTGTTTTATTAAAACTGTTCTTTACGTAAACAAATGTTTAGGAAATTTAATTTTGTACATAGAAAGTTCCAAAAAAATTTAAACTATAATGCAAATTTGCTTAAATTAATACATAAAAAATTTAAATTAAACAAAATGTTTTTTGAGTTTGTCCTTTAAATTTGTAGGTATCATAATTCTATCTGTCTGTGACGCGCTAAAAGAGAATCCACAAAGTATATATATATATTTTAGTCGGCATCAGAAATCGACACGATATAGCCATATCCGCCGATCCATCTATATCAGTACATATTAAATTTGACATATAAACGTATTTTTTGCAACTGCCGGCAAATATGGAAAAAAATTACTAAGATACTCAAACTAGACTTACCCAATCTGCGTATTATCAATTTTTTAACAATTTGATAACAAATCTTAAAACCATTTGTTTAAGTTTTACAAATTACAGCGCTCAAAAAGTCGAGTTATATTGCTTAAGACAATCAATAAATACAACCATCAATATCAGACTACTATAACTTATCTATATTTTAGGAAAATAGTGATTCTTAAATTTAGGCACTTTGGCTCGAGTCTGCAATCTGATCTTTTCTTAATTTGGTTTTTGTGCAGCATTTTTATTTATTTTTTGATTTTAATTTGTAGAACTTCACCCGCTACGCCGCTGCTCTTCCAATTCGATGAGACACTCATTGAGGATATACCCGGCAAGCTGACCGCCTGCACCCTGACCGTGGACAATCTAACAGTGGACTGGCTGCGCACACGCCTGCTGGAGCTGGAGTCCGCCGTGAAGGAATGCCAGGATCGGCAGCTAAAGATGATCGAGCATGTTAATGGTGGATCGCCCGTTGCAAATGGCAGCATCATGTCCAATGGCAGTGGGTCGTCCAATGGCATACAGTCCAACAAAGATAGTCAGAAGTGAGTAGCTAGAAACTTATATCCTATTTCCAAACTATAAATCATCTCAATTTCTCTCTCTCTCAATCAGTCGGCAATCGAAAGATCTAAATGCAATGCGGTGTCAGGAGAAACAGAAACAGAAACTTGTCGATATGATCAAGTGTGCACTGAACGAGGTGGGCTGTGAGGAGCTGCCCTCGGGCTGCGATGATCATCTGTCGCTGGAGCAGAACTTCATTGAGCATGGCTTCAACAATGAGCAGCAGGTAGGTGCCACTTCCGAATCCCTGGGCATTGGTTAGCCATAAGTCGTAGTGAGGTTGAGGGTCAGCATTAAATTTAAACTAATACTAAATTTAACCATATATTTCTATTCAACTGAATACCGCTACCTCTCTCCACACACACACACACACTCACACACACACACAAACACATTATTCTAACCCAACATTTGAAATGAATCATTCCGTTCGGCGGAAAACAGCGCTCCAACTCCACTAGCTCACCAGGCTTGGGCATTATGAATGAGCTGATGCGACGTGGCGGCGTTTTAACGCTGCTGCGAGGACGTGGTCGTCACTTCAAGCGCAAGTCGACGCCACAGCCAGCAACGCCGATGGCCAGGACACGGCTGGGTGGACACCCGAAGATGCAGCCACGCTCGCAGAGCCTGGGATCACTGTCGGTAATTACGGATGCGCGTAGTCCTGCACGTTATGAGTCCGTTACTGCTACTAATCCAATGCGAATGGCGGCCAGCGTGCACTATCTCGGCGATGAGGTAGTGCTCAGCTCGTCGCCGCCGGCGCTGCCTCGTTTGCGACGCACCCAATGTTCCATGTTGTGTTTGGGCGAGGACGAGGAGCCGCTCGAGCCGTTGTTGTTGTTGCCAGTGTCCTCGCCCACCCCCCAAAGCCAGTTAACAAACGCTGCCATTGATACTAACACCAATAACAATCACATCTATGCGGACTTGGAGATAATCAGCAATCAACCAGAACCGAATGTGGACGTGAACAGCATTGTCAGCGATTGTGATGGCGTGATGAAGCGGCAGCAAATTGAGACTGAGATCAATTGCGTTGAATCGGAGGAGTTGCAGGCAGTGCCTCAAACTTCGATCGATGCGCACCTGGATAGAATTGATGAGCTGAATCGCGCACTGGACAATCGCCTCAAGCGCAACCTACATCCGACATCGACTCCAACCAGTTCCATCGATGTGAATGCCATTGAAAATGCCGATGAGAAGGTGAATGTGCGACAAATGGATTCCATTGATGTCGATGTGTATGCGAAGCGCAGCTCCAGCTCCAGCTCCGAGTGCCGCTCCTCGCAGCTAAGCGGCAAAGAGGGAGGACATTCCAAGAAGCGTTCAATGTCCTTTACGCAAAAGTCGATCAGTAATATCATTAGCAACATCAGGGAATTCTCCAAGAGTCCCCTTGCACGCATCGCCAAAAATGCAACTCTCAACGAGGAGCCGGATGCATCACAGTTGCCCAGTGAAACAAGTAGCGAATCTCAGACTCAACTAAGCAACACAAATAGTAGTCAAAGTAGTAACAACAACAACAACAACAACAGTAACAATAACAACAATCACAATCCGAATACGAATCCGAATCCAAATTCAAATCTTAGCCAATCGAGTACGATTACAACAACAATAAGAACAACAACAACATCCACAATGTCAACGACGCCGTCCAAGGAAACCTCAAGACTGAAATTTAAAGTGCCAAAGATACAAAAGAAATCAAAAGCCATACGTAACACATTCCGTTCCAAGCTGCTCAGCTTTCAGCTAAGGCGCTCCAAGCCGTGCAAGCAGTGCACGAAGCGACGTCGCATCCATCCCAGCAAAAGTGTCTTTGATTTTGCCAAGGAATTCGAGACTGAGCCGGGTCAGAGTGAGGATCCGGGGCAGTTCTGCAGCTGTACTGTCCCACTGCCAAAAGTCAAGCCAATGCGAATGCCCGGCCCAAAAGAACGATCATTTGAGATGCACAGCTCCGAGGAGCTGGACGATGACGAGTGTGACGAGGAGGAGGACAACGACAATGGGGACAGCAGCAGCGACGATGTGCTCAGCATAAAGGAGCACTGCTATTGTGTGCCCAGCTTGGCGGCGAGTGTGAGTAGCGAGCCCAGCTCGAGATCAAACAAAATCGAGGCCGAGATCTTCAAAACCACCCTCTACAGTATCTTAATTGAACACCACTGGCCGCCAGATGGCAGCACTGTGCACCTGATCGCTTGTTTCATTTCTTAGTCGCTGCCTGCATTGCATGTTGGTTGATTTGCATGTTCAACTTTTTCCTTTCAACTTCAACTTCATCTGCATTCAATATTGAACGCGTAGCAAGTGCTTGAAAAATAATACGAGAAATATGTGACATAAGAGACATAAATTATTTTGAGAACTAAGACGCATGTGCGAGCGAGGGCTGCTTGAACATTTTCCAAGTACTCCAACAACAAAAAAGAACCTTAGCGAGTGAAAAGAATTATTACACCATACTACAAAAAATTAACTTTATTGTTTAAGTGTTCAACAACAATAACTAGCGTAAAGTATAATAATAATAATTTTTAATTTTTTTTATTTATTGAAACTGAAATGTTTTAACATTTTGTTAAATTGAACTTAAAGATTTTACTACAATTATTTTTGCAATGGTTATTTTAAATGTAGAAACAAATTGATACCTACAAATGTTTTTAGGTATTTAGTATTTTTTTGTATTAGTTAAATTTTAAATTAGAAAAATCCTGGGTCCATATTATTATTATATTCAAGTTTACCTTTCTATTTAGTATTTTTCAAAAAGTCGAATTTCAAATATTTAACTGTAACTTCGAGTATTTTTTATAAAAGGGAAGTCAAACGGTTTGCGATCTGCATTTTTTTTAAATAGTCTTCTTCACAAGCGAACCTCCAACAATTATTGCTAAATTTACTTGTTCTTATCCCGAGAGAAAGAGAGGAAAATATTTAGCCGAGAGTTTGGACGAAATCGAAAAAAAATTTCATTCAGTTCTCACAGATCTGACGAGTTGCTAAGACGTTACAGACGCAACATACAGAATTGATCTATATGGCAGATATATATATATACATAAAGACATAGGTAGAAATGTTTGGCGGCCGTTTGGCCAGTGAAAAGTTGGAAATAATTTGACTTTAATATAAATAGTACGCGCTCGCCTTTGGTTTTTTCCCTTGGAATATTGATTGTGTTAAATTGTGTTGCGCAAATTGCTGGGCTTTGGCATTCATCATGAGTGGCAGCACCATTTCCGGGCAAAGCAGCAGCTGCAGTGGCGCCGCAGATAGTGGCATCTTTGAGTCGATTGTTTTTGCCGGTCGCCCAGTACCGCCGGTGCGCCGAAAGCGGCCCAAATCCAAACTGTTTGTGAGTTACTCGAACACCTTGAAAGTTGTCGTATTATTTCAACATTCGATGTAGTAATAATTAATTTATTTTTATTTTTATGAACCGTTTAAGATTTTACGTATTTGTTTGTGTGTAATATGTATGTATTTTTGAATATCGCTGTTTGATTTTTTCTTTTAATACGCCTGCATTTTCTTCAGATAAATTTTCAACTCACACATGTCCGGTTTGAAATTGAAATGGTGTGTTCAATTTTTAATTTGTGCTTTGCATGTTTAACTTAATATTTAAAAACATATATTTTCAAAAAATATTTCGCTAATTGTTTCAATTATCAATAATTATAGCTCTCGTTATCGACAAATCGGCCGCTTTATGAGGAGGAATGGTTCCACGGTGTTCTTCCCCGCGAGGAAGTCGTCCGCCTGCTGAACAATGATGGTGATTTCCTTGTCCGCGAAACTATTCGCAACGAGGAGAGCCAAATTGTGCTGAGTGTCTGCTGGAACGGTCACAAGCATTTTATTGTGCAGACTACGGGAGATGGACACTTTCGGTTCGAGGGTCCTCCCTTTCCCAGCATACAGGAGCTGATCATGCACCAGCATCAAAATGAATTGCCCGTAACTGTTAAATCCGGCGCAATTCTACGGCGACCCGTCTGCCGCGAACGCTGGGAGCTAAGCAACGATGATGTCGTCTTGCTGGATAAGATTGGCAGGGTAAGATTCAATAATTAACTTTGGGAACCAAATAATATAAATACCTGTTTTTCTTAGGGCAATTTCGGCGATGTTTATAAGGCCAAGTTGAAGTCAACTAAACAGGATGTGGCTGTCAAAACCTGCCGGATGACCCTACCCGAGGAACAGAAGCGCAAATTCTTGCAAGAGGGACGCATCCTAAAACAATATGACCATCCAAATATCGTCAAACTCATTGGTATTTGTGTGCAAAAGCAACCTATTATGATTGTCATGGAATTGGTGCCGGGTAAGTCCAATATCCAAAATGTAATTTAGTTCAGATAAATTATTAAAGCTTTAACAAGCAAATTTGAAAATAATTACTAATTAAAAAGGTTCAAAACTATTAGAAATATTCTTAAAGTTTCCTATTTTTAATGAACTTAGTGCATAAAAAAATGTAAACTTAAAACCAAAATCTATTTAATATATATAATATGTTTATCTTTAGGATGAATAATTTTTTTAAATGCATAATTGTTTTTTCCAACCAACTACATTAAAAGATTCTATAAAATTTGACCCAATATATACTTAAATATTTCTCATTCAGGTGGTTCCTTGTTAAACTTTCTGCGCAAAAACTCCAATGCACTCAAAACGCGCCAGCAGATGGGCATGTGTCGGGATGCGGCTGCAGGTAAGAGTTTCTCTACTCAAACCTCACTTCTTAAAATTTATTACTTGTCATTTGTTTTAATTGTGAATGATGATCTTTTCTAGGTATGCGTTATCTGGAGTCAAAGAACTGCATTCACCGTGATCTGGCTGCGCGTAATTGTCTTGTGGACTTTGAGCATAGCGTTAAAATCTCTGACTTTGGCATGTCACGCGAAGAAGAGGAATATATAGGTACTTAAAAAACAACATATATTATGTATATATTTCAAGAGAATTAAATTGTAATTCTCCATAAAACAGTTTCCGATGGCATGAAGCAAATACCGGTCAAGTGGACTGCACCCGAGGCACTTAACTTTGGCAAATACACAACGCTCTGCGATGTTTGGTCCTATGGCATTCTAATGTGGGAGATTTTCTCCAAGGGCGATACACCATATTCGGGAATGAGTAACTCACGTGCCAGAGAACGCATCGATACAGGTACGGACCAAAATGGAGATCTCTTTGTTAGCTTAACTGTGTTATTAATGAGCAATATTTATATAAGCCAAAATCTCAAAGTGTATCTCCAACTCGATTTTTAAATTATTTAAAACATGTGAAACTAAAAATACTACAAACAAAATTGAATTTGATATCTCAGTTACAAAACTTAGGGAGACAGTGTTTTATTGAATAAATAAATTAAACTTCAGAGACAAAATGAAAACCCTTAAAAAATAGCAATTAAAAATGGTCAAATACACCATAAAATTCGTATTAATATCATACATAAAATAAACACATAAAAAAGACACAAAAGTTAGTCACACAATTCTTAAACAATTAACTTTAGGCTATATCCGAAAATTAGACATTGTTGTCTTTCAAATATATAAAATTTCTATTTTAATGTATGCATTCGCGCATCGATCATCTACATAGCTTTTTTTAGGGAATAACTTAATTTACAAGTTTATACATTTTGGAAATGTAATTGAATTTTCATATCCCATTAAATAAGAATAGGTTTAACACATTAAGTCAAATGGAATTTATGGCGGGTTTAGGTGGTATAAACAATATTTGAGATTAGCACCCTGAGTATTTCGAGTAAATTCATGTGTGTTACTTAATATTCCTTTGATACATTATTGTTTAACTAGTATTAACAATTAATCTGAATATATTTAGGATTTAGGATGCCTACACCCGAGCACACACCGCCGGAAATGTACCGTTTGATGCGCAAGTGCTGGGATGCCGATGTGGAGTCTCGTCCGCATTTTGATGAGATCTACAATGTGGTGGATGCGCTGATCCTTCGCCTGGATAACAGTCAGTAGGCGTGGCAATGAATTCAATTTGTTTTTCTGAAAGTGTAATTATTTCTAAAATATAAGTACTCAATTTAGTTTTTAGTAAGCGCTTTTAAAGTATGTCATTTCTTAGAGCTAAACAACGAAATGCCTGTATTTATAAAATACTATATACATACAATATTCGATAAATAAGACTATACATACATTTTAGCATATGAAAGTTATTTATAAAGAAAAAAACATATATATATATATTATAGTCGTGTACCTGTATATATATTATTACTTATGTGTGTTATATGCTGTCTGCCTGCTTATGTGTTTGTTTGTTCGTGTGGGTGTGTGTGTGTATGTGTCTGATTTGTTTCAACGAATCATTGTTGTGCCAAAACAGCTGATAAAGAAGCCAGATCGTGTGCTTGATGAACTCTTAGCAGATAAGATCTTGAATTTATACATATAGTTATAATTTTTAGTTGTTTGTATTTAACTTTAAGCATATGTAAAATATTCAGTCTTGCCTCATCCTGTGCGTTAAGCGTTGGCGTGATCCTTGTTTGACTTTATATTTAAATTGTATATTTATTTTATGCTATTTACATTTATACTACTTTTACAATTCTATTCACATACGTTCAATCTCTAAGTAAAAGCTCAAATTCTTGCAACGCTTTGCAAAATTTGTGCAACAATAAAAACTGCAATTAATTAATACATGCTACACATCGAATATATCATTTACCTATCGGAATTATCATTAAGTGCCATGGGAACATCGCAGAACTGAACTTTCGAATAGACTTTCTTGAGCTCGTTTTTCAACTCCAGACTATGGGCCCAGTCCACGGTCTCGCAGATGACCTTAACCTCCACCGTATAAATGTCGCGTAGCCAGGCACGCTCATGCATAATGTCCTTGATAGAGACGCCCATGCGGACAAGCAGGGCACACAGATCATTAATGCCACCGGGACGATCGCTGACCTCCACATTGAACTTAACCAGACGACCCTCGGCGGCCAAGCCACGCTCCAAACAACGACCAAAGACTGTTGTATCTATATTCCCACCGCAGAGCAGCACCACAACTCTATAAATATGAAATCACTTTGGTATTAAGTAATGGAAACGCGAATGGTTATCAATCTGTAGATGCTCACTTTTTGCCCTTTAGGTCGTCCAAGTGTCCACACAAAATGGCAGCCAGTCCAGCGCCGCCGGCACCTTCAACCACACACTTCTCCTCCTCCACTAGACGTAATATGGCCACAGCTATCCACTCCTCCTTGACCACCACCATGCGATCAATCAGCGGTAGGGCTGTGGCAAAAGCATTAACACCCACCTTGGGCACGGCGAGGCCATCAGCCAACGTGTTTTTGATCGGTGTATTTATGGGACCTTTATTTTGAATGGCATTTGTAAAACTGGCGCACTTCTCCGATTCCACACCCTATAAAAAAAACATGAATATCAATTAATTTTCACTTCCTAGATCGAATATAAACCTCAAGCACTAAGTTTAAAACTAATAACATCCAAAAATTATTTTGATTTGAATTTTTTAATTTAAAGAAGGGAAAAAATAAAAAAGTTTATAAAATCTTTTATTTTTTGTACGTAAACAGAAAAAATAAATATAACTCATGAAACATGTTTAATTTTTTGAGTACAAAATGCCCAAAAATTAACCATTAATTTCAGAACAATATCTGAAGGCATAACTTGTCAAATGTATCTTTTCAATATAATGTTCTGAGAAGCAAAAAGAATAATTATTTATGCCATGAAATATTTAATATATCCTTGGAAAAAAAACTCATAAACTACGCTTTCATTTCACAGCAATAAATAAATTGTTAATTAAATTATATTTAAAATACTCACAATTATTTTTGTCTTGGGTGAGAGAGCTTTAACAGCTATAGCAATGCCTGCAATAAGTCCACCACCGCCCACGGGCACTACAATGGCGTCCGGCTCTGGCACCTGTTCAAGAATTTCCAGGCCAATGGTGCCCTGGCCGGCCATAATGTGCGGGTGGTCGTAGCCATTCACATATAGCAGCTGCTCCTCCTTGGACATATGCATGGCCAGCGACTTGGCCTCCCCCATATCCCGTCCTTCGACCACCACACGTGCCTTGTAATTACGGCACTTTTGTACTTTCATAATTGGTGCCGCCTTTGGCATTACCACAGTGACAGGTATGGACAACTTCCAGCCATGATAACACAGCGCCAGAGCATGATTACCCAACGAGGCGCTGATCACTCCCTTCCTCTTTTGTTCCTCCGTCAAGCTGAGAAGAGCATACCGTGCTCCACGCTCCTTAAAGCTGCAAATGAAAGAGATTCAGTTAATTGTTCTATAATTTATTTTACCCATTAGGCAGATGACTTGTAATAATTATTGTGAGCTTATCAGGCCTGTTTAAGCGGACGCCGATCAGCAATTAGTTAATTGGGATCCATAAACTATAATCTTATCGCAATGCTTTAACTTCAATTATGCTCAATATTAATATACACTTGAAATGATAATTGTAATTGATTTGTAATAGAAGAAAAACATATCAAAATATCTCGGTGATCGAAGTAATAGGTTATTATATAAACAACGATTGTAAAATAAATACCAAGTTTTTCATATACTAGAAAATACATTTCTAAATAGAATTTAGCTGTGTTTCTACTTGTTTAATATTAAACGCCTTATCGCAAGACGGCTTATATATATGCACATATATACATACATTAAGAAAACGTATTTTTTTGTACTTTGACCCTAAATCTACAAACAATAGAATGAGACAATCTTCTCAACAAAAGATCCCGACTTCAAAAATAGCTGTGCCAAAATATTTACCATAATAAATTGTCTAATGATGCAATTTACTAACCTGCCCGTATATTGAAGAAAGTCTTTTTTCAAATATAAATCCATGCCGTACGTGTCGGACGATGTTGACTTCTACAAATTTAGGGTTAATTACTAATGCGGAAGTGATTGATTTTGTTCCGATTACTTACTGGACATGGAGTTCGCTCTACTCCGCCCTTTATTAAAAAGGCGGCCGATGTGACATCGTGGAACGAAATGCGTTGCGGATTGTCCGGATCACAAAAGGGATCGAGAATTTCTTCAACTCCCCCCGAGACATGCCGAGTCTTGTTTTGCGGAACAGCCAGCTCCATTTTGCTGATGTTTGCCTTCGAAGGTGCTGCGCCATTTTGGGCATTTTGCCCATTTTGTGAGTCCACTTTTAATGTCTGTGACATTGTTTTGATATAACGCGATGCCGATTACGATTTCTATGATGCCTCTATTCACGGCGAGCTATCGCATACAACTGTTTAAAACATGAGGGTTTCTTGACATTTATATAAGCCAATCAATTGAGAATGCTTAGGAGAATAAAACGACAGCTATGCGTACAAACTTAGACATTTTATTGATTCTCGCTTGACGACTGCTGATAAGCGTCTTTTTTGTAACGGCAAATGAAAATAAAAACATTGATAAGACTTGATCAGGCTATTTTGGCAATATCATCAAAGGCGCTGTCGAATTCACTTTAAATTTTAGCGTTACCGGCAAATACCGAGTCACAGTGGACCAATAATATTAATATGCCTGCTTATCAATAGTTATATATATATTTACCCTTTGTGGCCAAATAAGATCTAATAGCTTAACTCGTGCCTCTTCGGTGTTATGCCAAATTTTTGGATGATGACTGATGACTAGTAGGATCCACTCGGCTTGAATATGAAAAATATAATTATTTATTCATTTTTAATTTCAATTTGTTTATTTTAAGCATGAAAGATTTTTTTTACCATATTTATTATTTGCTTATGAGTAAGACGTTATGTTATTTATTGCTAATTAATAATTTAGTATGTATTTTAATTTATTTAAATTTACAATTTTATATTTATGTTAAAAATTATTAACAATATCCTTCTCTAATAGTAGAGAAGATACCTAACTCTATTTTGTACAATCTTTCAGGATAGAAACATTTGTATCTACATTCATAGAATTAATATTAGCAGCTTATAAGCTAAGACCCGATACCACTGAAGACTTTTGAAAAACACGGCTGATTAGTAAAACAACAAATTCCCTATACATTTGTTGATAACAGAAAAAAAAAACACATATGACACTAACACCCAATTATTTCAACAAGTAAACAACACAGTTTATCTTATCATCTCGTGAGCACAAATAAACGCTAAACAAAGATGCAAGTAAATGGCGCAAAGTTCAGTTGCGTATTATATTTTTATGCTCGAACATGCTTGTGGGCGTGGACCACTGGTTGAGATTAATTACTAATCTGTTTTTATATTTCGAATGATATGTTATTAATGTTATTTTCATTGATTCCGTAAAAAAATTTTATATAAAAAATCAAAACGAAATATTTACAACCTGCTAAACATAATTTCTTTAAGCAACAAAACTTATTTATAAAAATTTTTTGTTTTTAATTATTACAAGCTAAATGTATTACGACATTAATTTATAATGTTGTTGTAATGAAGTTGCTTCCACTGACAAAAGTGTATTTCTTACAAAAACCGCTGCTTTAAACCAAACGTAGGTTAAAATTGAGTACTTGATATTTATTTAAATTATTTCGAAATTATCAAACTGTTATCGATTTGTATATCGTTACTCATAATGGCATTGCGTCGTCTGCAAACTATCGGAATTAAGTTCCTCGTGCCGAATAATGTGAGATACGTAAACAACCGGCATATTTGCACCCACGTAACTTGAAGCAGCATTTCAAATCCACAATATACAACAGCATTGAAAAATGGGCAAAACTTCAAAGGACAAACGGGATATATTTTATCGATTAGCCAAGGAACAGGGATGGCGCGCAAGAAGTGCCTTCAAGCTGCTACAAGCTGATGAAACGTTTAATTTATTGGAGGGTAAAAAATATTTAAGTCTCACATCTGATCCCACCAAATTCATACGATTTTTGAAACACAGGTGTTGAACGGGCCGTTGACTTATGTGCCGCACCTGGCGGCTGGTCCCAGGTGCTATCAAAGCGCATGTACGAGCCGCGAACGGTTGAGGATCGGGAAAAAGTGAAAATCATCGCAGTGGATACGCAGGGCATGGCACCAATTGATGGTGTCACACAGTTATGCGCCGACATAACCAAAGAGTCGACAGCAAAAGCAATTATTAAGTTTTTTGGTGGCAAAAAGGCGCATTTGGTTGTCAGCGACGGTGCTCCCGATATCACTGGTAGTCACGATTGGGATGCCTATATGCAGGCGCAGTTGCTGTTATCCGCCTTGAGCATTGCGACCTTCATTCTCGAGGAGGGTGGCTCCTTTATGGGTAAAGCGTACCGAGCAGCCAATACCAGCAAGGTATACTTGCATTTGCAGCGTTTCTTTAAGGACGTGTGCGTTTTTAAGCCATCCGCATCCCGTAACTCAAGCATTGAAGCATTTGTTGTAGCCCGCCAGTTCAGTATGCCCGCTGGCTATGTGCCACGCAACCTAATTACAGAATGGTACAACAAACCAGGAGAAGCGCTAAAGAACACTACAGGAAAGCAAGCTGAAAATGTCGTCTGCCTGCCTTTTGTGGCCCACACATGCGAATATGATGCGGATCTCAGCTACGACTTAGTATGTACAATATTTTTCTTTAATAATACATAATCTATACAATTAAATTTTATTTCAGGATGACGATTATAAATATCAGGAGGCTGTGCAAATGCCTTTGACTGCCGCCTACCAAGAAGTGATAGAGAAAACAAAGCATGTATCCCTTAAATACGATTCGTGTATTGTGCGGCACGATGAAGAACCACCAGAGTTCTATGTTTTGGAGAAAAAAGGGATCAAGTTGCTATAAGCAGACGGCACCGACAGACAAAACTGAGAAGACGACATCATCAGAGCTAGATGAAGCAAGCATGAAGCATATAGGACAGACGACAAAGATAGAGCAAAGTGGAACGAGCCACAATAAGAAGGCGGCAGCAACCGATTCCTTGGAGCAAGTTGCCAGAATTGACGAGCTGGGACAATGTGGTCTTAGGTCTTAATTATGACATAGTTGTTTTTATAAGCAATACGATGAATATTTTTCTATTTGTCATGAAATTTTAATTTAATTACAATCGATCTCTAGATGTGTGTGTCAATGAACCGATTTTAAAAAAATTTGTCCTATGTGTTTGGAACCTAAAAATGGTCGACTCTTACACTAATAATAATATTGTAGACTTTTTGTATTGACTTCAACAATTTCATATAACATTTTTGGCTTATGCAATTAATATTTTTTGCAGACATATTTCCAACTTCAAAGTATATAACTTAATTTACAATTCATTCAGTTCTTCATAAATGCTGGGCAGACAGTTTCTCTGATGGTTTGACACCATATTTGTAGACTTTGTTGAGACTCTCGGGAAAGTCAGGTAGAAGATTATTAAAATTCTCTACGTGATGTGTATGCTGCTCCGTCCAAATGCCATCGCCTGTAAAATGAAACTCAGATTCGATGAGGTACAAAATGAGCGTTAAAATCTCATTGTTGCTTAATTGATGCAAATCTGAAAATGGCAGTTGGAGCTCTTCCATGGCCTCAGTCGTTTGCAGCAGCAACAATTTTTCCTCAATGCGTTTGCTATAATAAAGAAAATATAATTCAACAGGTTATTTAATAAAAGAGGCAGGCATTCCTACTTACATTGGATACAGCAATAGGTGTATGTTATTGAAAATCTCATCCCATATAAATTTTTTGCTGATTAAGTATTCCAGACACTGCTTGATATGCAGTACGGGTATGTGACACCAGTTGGGATGACGTGATAGCAAATTGCGCAGCATCTGCTCATCCTTTTTAAGTATATTACTTAGGTAGACAACAATGTCGCGACCCTTTGTTCGATCCGAGCCATCGCGTGCAAATCTATAAAAGTAAAAGCAAATAATTTAAACATATTTTTTGCATTTTAGTTGAATAACCTTGTTTCCACTCACTTAGCAAATGCTTCAGAACCGCAGGAGAGTATGTGCAACGAGGCGCACCGTACTTTTAGCTGATTTAAATAGTCGAGACGCAGTCGAGCCTTGTTCTGGTAATGCACCAAGCGGAGTACTCGCGGATTGCTGCCTAGCGCCTGAAACTGCTCGATTTCATTCAAATCCCGTAGGCGTTCCAGGACCGTCTCTGGCCCAAGGGTGAGCACTTCGAGACAGCGTAAGACCGCATCCTCTCTGATCCCAAAAGAGCAAACATGCTGCAGCGTTTGCTTCAGACCATCACAGGAGGACATCAAGATCTTTGGCCGGCGATGTCCTATGTCGCGTATGTCTTGGCCATTGATTGTGGGTATTTCCTGAAGAATGCGACGTACATTGTCTGCATCTGCATACAGAAGGAAACAATTCTTGCGCATCCGCTCCTTCGAAAATTTAAACACATTGCTCAGCAATTCGATCGTATCCTGGATGGAGTGAAAGCTCTTATGACGTACACGCGAATAGACGCGCCACAGCTTCTGCAGATCCGCATTGTCCATTTGCAGTCGTTCGCGCAGATACACATTAAGCATCGATTGGCGCAACGCCTTCAAGGTGACACTTTCATCTATGTTCTCGTGCAGAAGCTTTACACTCGTGAAGCATTCTATCAGACGCTGAAGCACATTCACGTCATATGGTATGAAGCGGTGAGCCTTCAGCACACCAATTGGCTTGTTGATAACTGTGACATATTTGGTTAAGGTTTGTATGGAGACATTCTCAAATCCGCACTCAACGAGCACACTGTGGCGGTTGGATAGTGTTGATGCGCCATAGTAAATGATCATCGGCTTTTTAACAATATCGTCCACACTATATTTCAATGACTTCAATGTGTCATACGAATTGAGTAAGTCTTTTCGCTTGATCGTTTTCAGTTCGGGATGTTTCTCGAGAACGACGGACCAAGTGCGATAGCTACTGCCTGAACAAGTTTACATATATAAGTTATTATTTTTAATATTGTTTTTTTTTTTGTTTTAATCTATTACCAAGCGTACGCGCCAAATAATTGGGATTCAAAGAGCCCTCCGTGGTTGACATTTCTGAGCTGCTTGCAGGCTTTGCTTTTGGCTCTTTGGCGGCTGTCTTTTTTACCGCTGTCAGACTGCGCGAAACATGAAAACAACAGCGTGACAGCAATTGAGCTTGATTTTGGCTACTTCGTAACAGCATATTTATACTACTTTAATTCACATTTAATTAAAAATAGAGCACAACATGCAACAGATGAGCAGTACATCAATTCACAATAAATATTCACAATCAACAACGATCAGCTGACACGGCGCTGCCAACCTGCGTTTGTGTTTGCAAGCATCGTTAAATTGCAAACAGTTGGCATTGACTGAACGGCGGCTACACGTGCGTGAACTTGATAAAAAATAATAATAAATTAAGCATGTCGCTCTTACGCATCAGGTATGTTTTCTACAATTGCCGAATGGCTTGCAGATAGCTGTAATTTCTATATCTACAGAAAACCCAAAACCCGCAAAGGTAAAAAAGTTTTGTTGGCCCGCGAGCCACAGCTCATCGAGTCAGCTCGCAGCATGTTGTTTGTGGACGGACGCAAATGCGGCGGAAATGTGAAATTGTGCATGAGGGATCTGCAGCAGCTGAAAAAGCCATTGGTTAAAATTCTACATCGCAAGAATGACATAACACCCTTCGATGATCCCTCCTCCTTGGAGTTGTAAGTGAATTGTGATTTGAAATTGAAAACAGTCCGCAGCGAATATTGTCTTAATTTTGTATTTAGTTTGACCATGAAAAATGATGCGGCGCTGTTTACATTTGGATCGACGTCGAAGAAGCGTCCTGACAACATTCTCATTGGTCGCATTTTCGAGAACGAGGTGCTGGATATGTTTGAGCTTGGTATAAAGCGATATCAGTCCATTGCCGAGTTCAAGAACGAGAAAATCGGTGCGTGTGTCAAACCCTGTTTGGTATTCAATGGCCCCAAGTGGGCCCAAACGGAGGAGTTGCGACGTTTGCGCAGTATGTTCATCGACATGTTTCAGCGGGAGAAGGTCGAGTCCATACGGCTGCAGGGTGTGGAGCATGTACTTAGCTTCACCGTCACAAACGATATGAGTGTCCTGATGCGTTCCTACAAAATATTGCTAAAGAAGTCGGGTCAAAAGACGCCGCGGATTGAACTGGAAGAGATTGGACCATCGGCTGATTTTTCAGTTCGTCGAACCAAAATTGCATCCGAAGATCTGTACAAACTGGCCAGAAAGCAGCCCAAGCAACTGCGAGTAACCAAGAAGAAGAACCTCAGTACCGATCCGCTGGGCAACACAAAGGGTCGCGTACATATGGGCAAACAGCAGACGGGCTCTATTCAAACGCGTCGCGTGAAAGCACTCCGAAAGACGCCGGAAGAAAAGCGCGATAGTCGCAAGAAAAAGAAGGTGGCCCTGAAAGCGGCTGCGCTTGAGGCTTTAGCAGCATCCGAATAAGTTCCATAACAAGAGAATAAAAGGAAAACTGGCCTTAGATTTAAGTTAGTTGTAATTGCATAAATTGGTCCAGCTTAAAATATAGTAAATATCTTGACTAAACAACTAAAATGTTCATATTATTTAGTGTATGGCATCGACAATGTTTTTAATGCGACGCGTCTTCGATTCGGCCAGGGCATCCTCGAGTGTTTTAATGATGTGCACCAGGCTGCTGACATCCGTTTGTACCAGCAGATCCTTGCGATGTCGTCGCTCATCCTCCTGCATGGCTCTCAGCTCCATCTCGCTTCGCTCCGACACATCAGTCTCGAGCAGCTCTCGATTCTCGCTTTTTGGCTCGGTATGCAAATAGAGCTTCATTGTTATCACCACATTCGATTGCTGCAACAGACAGCGGGACGCTGTGCGCACCTCCAATCGCCAGTCAAGATTAACCAACCGATAAGCACGTATATTAGCCGACTTAATCGAACCCTCTACGAAATTATGTTTACTACATATAAACTGTTCGAGCACCTCGAGGACATCGTCGCTGAGATCGGGAAATGTCTGACGTATGTCAACTGTTTCGCCAGTCTTTGTGGTTACATGGATTAGCAGGGATATTAAGGCCTCCACGGCACGCTGCACTATCACGCTGCTTACATCGCCGGCGCACTTCTTGGCCAGCAAATCATAGCGCTCTATGTTGGGCCCGTTCAAAAGATAATCGAATGCCGATTTACACAGTTCGAGGATTTCGCTGGCCGGGCGTTGAAGCAACGACAAATGGTCGCGTTCCACTTGGCTTAAGCGCAATGCACACATTATAATTTTCAATGCAATTAATATGGTTTGCGTTAAACAAAGAACGCTCACACACAATATTGGAACACAAATACTTTTTTGATGCTAGATGTAAACATAGTTTTTTCTTTTTCGCATATTTTGCTTTGTGGTACGCTGCTCACAGCCAGCTACAGCTAACAAAATTATTTAAAAAAAAATTCTAGTTTTCTTAGTGCAAGAAACTGACTGACATGAAATTGTTAATTTTTTGGACAACGTATTTATACTTTTCTGATATATATAGTCCTGTTTTTTTTTTTACTCATAGTTTCGTACACCACTTATGAGCTGCAGACAAGCCTGCAACCGTTGTTGACAAGTTGTCAGCTCCATTCAAAAGAATCGATTCGATTCAAGAATCGGCTGTTTGCATCTCTCCCTGCTTTGTTTATTGATTACTGGGGCGTAAACACACTTGATTAATATCAATTATTTATTTGTCAGCGGTCACCACAACAGTATGGAATTCGACAGTCCCGAGGAGAAAGAGTTTCCCGGCCTATATGCATCCGAAGCTGCCGATACCAAGTCCAAAAAGAGCAAAGATGAAAGTGATTGTAAGTAGATCCTAATATGGCAAAAAGGGCGCTACATAAAAATCAATTGCAATTAGTTAGCGAAGGTGATTATGACAAGCACAGCAAAAAGGATTTACTTCTTGGGCGACGAAAAGATAAGAAGGACAAGGGAAAAGATCGCGGATATGCGGCCCTAGATGGCGAAAGTTCGCCCGAAGAGGAACTGGACACAAAGTAAGCACAACTATCGGAACCAAATACAAATAACGTAATCAACTGATTTCTTACTTCACTTAGAAGCCCATCAAAGTCGAAGAAGTCGAAGACGTTTAAGTTCGTCAGCTCCAAGAGTAAGGAGAAGCGTGAAAAATCGCGGGACAAAGAAAAGGAGCCAAAAGGAGTAGAAGAGGAGCAATCACTCAAGGCAAAAGAGAAGGACAAAGAAAAGGAGCGCCAGCACGACGAAAAGGAGCAAAAAAAGAAGGACAAGGAACGCAAGGAGAAGGACAAAAAGGACAAGACAGATAAAAAGGACAAAAAGGATAAGAAGAGCAAGCAAAACCAACAAGAAGACACCAACGAACACGACGAAGCCGTGGCACTTGGCTACCCAATCTTTGGTGTTCCCCTCAGTCTGGCCACTGAGCGATCTCGCTGTCACGACGGCGTCGATCTGCCGTTGGTCATTCGCGACTGCATTGATGTCCTGCAACAGGAGCAATCGCTGCGCTGTCCAACGATCTACGTGGTGGAGCCCCACAACGTGATGCACTTTAAGCGACTGTACAACAATCGCGAATACGATGCCACCGTGGACGAGATGGACACACACGCTGCCTGCACTCTGTTAATATTGTTTTTGCGTGAACTACCCGAGCCAATACTGACCACAGATCTATTGCCCAGCTTCGAAGAGGCGTCCAGAAATCGCAGCGTCTCCAATCGAGAGATGGAGCTACAGCAGTTGGTCGAGCAGCTGCCGAAATGCAATCGAACGCTCCTTGGCTGGTTAATGTTGCACTTCGATATAACTGTGCAGCAGTGTCGCTACAACAAATTCAATGCTCAATCGTTGGCTCTCCTGCTCCGACAATACCTGCATATGTCACAACGTTTAATGGTCGTGCTCATGTACCATGCCACTCATCTGTTTCCGGACATCAAGCTGATAAAGTGAGTAAACAGTGCACCATATTACAGATTAGACTACTTTAGCTGCGAATGATGTGCTGACGGACAGATGGCTCTCTCAGATGGAAAATAAACATGAGTTTAAAACGGCGTAAACGCAATCCTTTCCAGCGATTTGTTATCTTTGCTTCCAGGCATGCAGTGACCCATCAACATGAATTCGCTTTCCAGTTTTCTAATTAACGATATGCACATCTTCCAGATATGTTCCACCACTAACGTCTGCTAGCCCCGAGTTGCCGGATAAACCGGAGGATATTCAAGTGGAGCTGCGGAAACAGGATAGTCTGCTGTCCCAAATCCACAACGAGATGAACGAGGGCTTTATCAACAAGAAGCGCGAGGAGCAGCTTTGGGAGGTCCAACGGATTATTACACAGCTGAAACGCAAATTGCGCAGCTGTGAAAAAAAACAGGAGAAGTCCATAGACGAAGTAGAAAGCAGTACATCGGCACCACCACCCCAAGTAGTCCAGCATGAGGTACAACCTCCGCCAACAGTTCCATCAGTTCCCACAGCCAACATTAGCGAGGATACAACCGATTCCAAGTCTAATCCTACGCAAATCGAAGCGACAGTTCAGCAGCTCGGTGAGGCTATGCCAACGACGGATTCCTCGCCGTCTCCACCCTCAGTTATAGACAAGGAGACGGGCTATTTGCTGTTGGCCAAGGCAAATCCGCAGCGTAATGAGTTGTTGCGACTGCAAATTGAATACGATGAGCTTATGAGCTGGCAGAACGAGCTCAAGGCTCGCATCATCACCGAGCGCAATGAGATCTTCCGCTTGAAGCAAATCTACGAACAGGAAGCATTGAAACTACAAGCAACAGCAATCGACAGCCAGGAGCAACTGCCCGAAGAAGGCGACTACGAACGGATCATTGAGCATTATACGCGAGAGAATGCGCTGCTGGAGTACAAAAAGCAAATGCTTGGCAAGGAGCTTAAGGAGGAGCGGCGAGAATGCATTGCTCTGCAAGTTGAACTGCGTTTGCAGCAATTTTAGTTAATGCATATGTTACGAACTATTTATGTGTCTAATCGAACAAAACAAAGCAAATTCCCAAAACAAATATAAGCATTACCTTAAATGTAAACAAAAGCTTTCGCTCGCGCTTCTTTGTCAAATAAGTTGACAGCACCACTCGTTCTGTCGCCATCAGCTGTTCAAGCACAGGCATGTATTCCAACAACACCAAGCATTTAACCTTGCGCCAGGTTAGCCTAAAGCTTTTGCGAATAGCTATTGGGATTTTGCAAGCTACGCAGCTGCTTATTGTTTGACAAATTGAATTTTTAGACCTTTATTAAAAAGAACAAAAGAAAAAAAAAACAAAATGTTGAAGCAAGTAACGAAACAATTGGCACTGCAAGGCGTGCGCAACTTTTCGGTCAGCCAACAGGTCAGTAAAACAATGCGTATGCGAAAAATCGCAAATTTTTATGATGTTTACGTAACAAGACAAATAGTAAAATAATTGTAAGAGGAGTTAAATTCTTATCAAAAACTCAAAAGAAGTTTAACGTTCACCTCTGTTATTTATAAAAAAAATGAAACATATATAAATTGAAATTTTTTTTTTCAGAACAACTACAAGGTGACTGTATGCGGTGCTTCTGGCGGCATTGGCCAGCCACTGTCGCTCTTGCTCAAGCAGAATCCCTTGGTTACGGATCTGGCGCTGTATGATATCGTGCATACACCCGGAGTGGCCGCCGATTTGTCCCACATTGATACAAAGAGCAAGACTGCGGGTTTTATGGGTGCTGATCAAATGGGCGATTCGCTTAAGGGTGAGTGGAATACAGAAAGTTAGGTTAGGTTACTATTTATTAGAGTGGAAAATTACCACACTGACATAATTTTAGAGATGCATTTGCGAATTATCTGCGTTTGTTTTGAAATGATTAAAATATAATAAAATCTGTTTAATATATGCATTTATGCTGATAAGAACCTTTAAATGGTTTGAGAAGGGGCGGTTTATGGCCATTTAAAAGATGTGTGTAATAAGTGCAGGCTTTTTCAACAGTAGCCAACATTTGGACCATAGTAAAAAGAATAAAGGTTGTCATATATGTATATATATATGTATATATATATATATATTATGTTTATAACTTTTCTTAAATTCATTTTAAAACTGTAATGATAAATAATTATTAATTTACACGAAGTACCATTTTCATTTGATTTACAAAAAAGATCATAAAATCCCATTAAATAATTAAATATATTGAAATTCAATTTATTGTCATACAATATATATATATATATATATATATATATATATATATATATTAAAATATAATATAATTATAATATAAAAATACATATATATATATAATTAAATTTGAATGATTTTATAAACAAATATTTCAATATTATACTTGTAGGATCCGATGTGGTTGTCATCCCCGCTGGTGTGCCCCGCAAGCCCGGTATGACACGTGATGATCTCTTCAATGTGAATGCCGGCATCATTAGGGATATTTCCAACTCAATTGCCAAGAATTGCCCCAAGGCACTGGTGGCCATCATTACGAATCCCGTCAACACCTGTGTGCCCATTGCTGCCGAGATTCTCAAGAAGGTATGTGCTCCTATAAAAATCAGATATTAAACCTAGTTAACGCCAATTGTCTTTTGCTGCAGGCCGGCGTGTATGATCCCAAGCGTCTGTTTGGTGTCTCCACTCTGGATGTGGTGCGTGCTCGTGCCTTTATTGGTCACGCCCTTGGCGTTGATCCCCAGAGTGTGCAAATTCCCGTGATTGGCGGCCACTCGGGCGTCACCATTCTGCCAGTGCTCTCTCAGAGCCAGCCTCAATTTAAGGGCAACCAGGATGCCATTGAGAAGTTGACCGTACGCATTCAGGAGGCCGGCACAGAGGTGGTTAAGGCCAAGGCTGGCGCTGGATCTGCCACCTTATCGATGGCCTATGCTGGCGCTCGCTTCGCTGGCTCCCTGCTTAAGGGTCTGAATGGCGAAAAGAACGTCATCGAGTGCTCTTATGTGCAGTCCAATATTACGGAGGCAACGTTCTTTTCTACGCCGCTGGTGTTGGGCAAGAGTGGCCTGCAGGAAAACTTGGGACTGCCTAAGCTGAACGACTACGAGAAGAAGCTGCTGGAAGCCGCCATTCCCGAGCTGAAGAAGAACATCCAGAAGGGTATTGATTTTGCCAACGCTTAAGTTAAATGAATTCTGAATGTGATCAGCTATTCACTAGCCACAGTCTGTCAATCAGCCCCTTCAAAGTTTCCATCATTAGTTATCATTTAGTTTTTATTCATGCATTGGTTACTTAGCAAATTCGATCGATTTAAGTTGAAAAGTGTGAAACATTCGTATGTCCAAAGATTAAACAGCCATGTGCTACATTTACCATTGAAATAATGAGTCAAATTTATCCTTAAAAAGAATTAGAACTCTTTATGCAGGAATTTCCGTGCAGTTTTATTTGGGTTTACATACATTTTTCGATAAGACAACTTTTAAAGGCCATAGATTAGGTGTTAAAAATTAACGGCTACAGTCTATATGGAGTAAGAAGTAGACAGAATACTGTGGCTAAAGACTAAAGAATTGAGTATTTTATTTATTTTACAGATTATTAAGATTTCAGTTGGACTCGGACTGCAGTCTTCCTGATATAAATATAATACTCCTAAACTGGTAAAAAGTTATTAATTAATCAAACATTATAATTCGCTTTTATCACCAAATTTTCTAAAAGCAATATATAAGTGAAAAATCATGCGCTGTTCCGGTTTTAAGTCCTAGTCTCGTAAGGTTTTACTACACAAAAAAAATAAGACTAAATGAAAGTTGTAAACAGTTGTAGGAGTTATTAAAATTAAAGAAGTTACGCTGACTTGATAAAATTATATATTTTTGAATTGAAAGGCGCATCTTGAAGTCTTCTCTAATGCGATGTATTCTCACGTTGCTGGTCTCCGAGTCAAAATGTAATCCTATTAATCCTATCTAGTAAAACTAATATTGAGCATATTGTAAGATTGGTATCAGTACTGCAACAACATTCCGTAGGAAAAGTCATTTAAATTTGGAATATGAAAAAGTAAATATGTAAATTTGTTCTGAAAAAATGATTTTTAGCGTGATTCTGGCGCATTCACTGCCAGCTCCTGGTTTAAGTTGACGATTAGCAGCTTACGCACATCGTTCATCTCATGGCTGGTCACCTCGTCTAGGTTGTGGGAGTGTAAAATGATTTGATTTGTTGCCTCAAAAACTATTATGAAGATGCGTTCCTGACCAGAAAAAAATAACGCGTGGGCCTATTCAATGTGTAAATAGTCGAGCGATAATGCTTTGCTAAAAACATTACCCACACATTTGGCTTGACAATGAGGTGGATAATAACCATATATATAGTCAATAAATTTTCTATGCCAAAGTGAAACCACTTCCGATAAGGTGTGCTAAAAGCTATTTACCAACAACAAAGCTAGGTACGAGCTGGTAAATTGACAAATGTTGTCGAGCATTTCATTTATTCAGTTAATTATAAATCTCTTTTAACCCCGTCACCAAAAAAGGATGAGATGCGTGTATTGGGTATCTGAATTCGTTAGAATTGGAATGACGCCCATATTTATACATACTAATTTAGCGAACCTTAAGTAAATGACCTTAAATATGCATGCTGTCTTAGAATGCTTATTTAGAATTATTTGAAAAAAGTAAATATCTTAACTACTATGTCTTCAACGTTCCCCCATACTATATAAATTTTAAGTAGCAATTCCAATAAAAGATTTTGTCCATATTCAATTCATATAGTAATTATATTTTTACTTTTTAATTTCATTGTGCTGTGCACCTGCATAAGTGAGCCATATAATTTATACTATTGGTAATTGGTTTCTTAAGGATTTGTCGTGCCGCTTAGCCAGCTGGAAATTTCGGCGGCATTCTCCTTTAGCCAATTGATATTGTACCTAATCGTCTCAATTGATTGTCGCCTGGGACTGGCACCCGCTCCAGACTCGGGATACTTCTTGAAGAATTGCTGCACTTCCTCCAGCTTACCATCGCTGGCAAATCGACTTGTAATGCTTACAATCAATCTGCCCAAACTGCGATCATTTAAGCCAAAACGTTTAACTAACTGTGGCCAGTGCTCTCGGTAATATTCCCAGACAATGGGTTGGCCCACCGGATTGTCAGCGATGTTCTGCACGCACGTGAAATAGTCCTGGGAGCGCACAATACTTTCATTATTGGCCAGCTCCAATAAACGATAGAGCAGCTGACCATCCTGCACAGCCGACAGACCAAACATAAGCTTTAACTTTTCGCTAGCATCTGTCTCTACCTTAAACCGTTCCAGCAGCAACTCCCAGTTCAACTCGCTGCTTGTCTGCTGCATGCCGTAGTAGTAGACGACTTCTCGAAGATCCGGCGCAGGAGGATTGCTAGCAGTGGGATTCTTGAGCCAAGTAGTGAAACGGTTCGTGGCCTGAGTCAGGCAGTCGTGTAGTCCCAAGGCACAGGCGGCGGACAGGACAGAAACACGCAAGCGACTGCAAAATAAAATTGTGATTAGGTGATGAATTAGTCAAGAAATGTCACCGTTTTGCTTTAAGAGGTGTTCTAATTGGCAAAAAGTTATAGTTTCTAAATATTCTGTATTAAATATTAAATTAATATTATTAATTAATAAATTTAACTATTCTAATTTGCTAGTAATATAAACATTAATAAATGTTTTACGCTCACTTTTTCAAATGGTTGTTGGCATCGACTGTCCAGCCGACCTCCTTGTAGACATTGGTAAACAGGGTGCGGGCATAGGTCACGTAGGATACGTAGCTCTCCGTGAACATAAGATGTCTCTTGAGCATTAGCAGCTTGGAGGCAGCTACATACCAGGGCACAAAGTCAAGCTCATCGGCGAGATAGGCGGTCATCTCCAATGGGACAGTGTAGGACAACTGACTGGCATCGGCCAATGCAAAGGCGTCGTCCAGCAAATGTGCCCGATCCGCAATATCCAAATGTTTATTGAGGAGCTCTTGAATAAGTTTCTGCCACAGACTTTCCTCATAGTTGACGCGATAGTAGCCCAGCTGATGAGCATTCAGTTTGATCCATTTAATATCGGATGGCGGTGCCACTGCGATTTCATCAACGTCGTACTCAAAAATTATGTTGTTATCATGGCCGTTGTCCGCAAAATAGGTGATTGGTACGCTCCACTTGTATCCGAATTCAGATTGCTCCACCTCTTCCTCATAGCTGGCTTTGTTAGACAGGAATCGATTCTGCGTAAAACTGTAACCTTTAGTGGTTTGACGCACATTGATGACCGGATAACCCATCTGCTCGGTCCAAGTGCGCATCAATCGCTTGACATCAAAATCGCTGACCTGGGCAGCCACTTCAGTCAGGAAGTCATCGGTGACTGTGTTGTTGAAGGAGTGTTTAGTCAAATAGTTGGTAACAGCCAGCTCAAACTTCTCTGGACCGACAAGGTTCTCTAGCATGCGCAACACAGATCCTGCCTTCTCATAACTTATCGTATCGAAAATGGCCGTAATTTCATCCGGAGACTCTACCTTTTGCACAATGGGATGCGAGGAGAGTTTCGCATCGAACACCAACACCGGATGAAGTGCATTTATTTGAAATTGTTCCGGCTGCAGGAAAAAGTTTGAAAGGAAGCAAATGATTTGGAAAATGGTTAAGTAAATTTTAAGAAGCTATTAGTTAGAGCAAATGTTTTAGGCTAGGTAATATTAAAATTGTTATTCTATTTACAATTCCCGCATTCTCACTTACCATTCCCCAATCAGGATGCACAGCATGGACGCCCTTGAATTGCATTAAGCGAGCGAATCCCTCGTTAAGCCAAAGGTCATTCCACCAATTCATAGTGACTAGATTGCCAAACCACTGATGAGTAATCTCGTGAGCCAGTACACCAGCCACCGACTGCTTGTTCAACGTGGAGCTAATCTGCTCATCATAGAGCAGAGCAGTCTCACGATATGTAACTAGACCCCAATGCTCCATGGCATTCGAGGCAAAGTCGGGAATGGCAGCCATATCCAACTTGGGCAGTGGATACGCCACCTTGAAGTAGCGAATGTAGTACTCTGTGACAGCTGTTCCAAATCCCAATGCGTATTTCACTTTGCTTTTCTGATGAGGCGTGGCAAAGGCGCGCATCTCGAAGTCTTTTCCAATGCCATTTGCTTTCACCATGCTCTTCTCCGAGTCAAAGTCGGAGACAATGATACAGGCCAAATAGCTGCTCATTGGCTCACTGGTGGCAAAGCTGGACATCGTGTTCTCGCCCAGTAATGTCGTGTCTACCTGGTTCATGTTAGAGAGTGCATGATAATTACCCGAAGTGGGATGCACAACGCTGATCTCATAGGTGGCCTTCATGGCGGGTTCATCGAAGCAGGGATATGACTGGCGTGCATAGGTTGGCTCAAACTTTGTAGTCGCAATGTTGCTAAAAATATAAGCAATAAATAAGAAACCCTGGTAACAGATCTACGTTATGAGCTTTTCATCCCACATCCACTAACAACCAACTCCTCAAACGGCACTCACCTTAGAAACCTCGTCCACCCTCAAAAATTAATAATATACAAATACCCAAGCATTAAAACTATCCAAAAGTCCGTGGATCTCAGATTATCTCATTACTAAATTAACTTAAATAAAGACACTCTTTAATAGTCTTTGACCAATTATTTAAACCGATAACCGATAATAACTAAATACTAATTTAGAAAATATTGCAATGTTCTGATATACCCATTTGCACAACATTTAGATTTAGAATATGAAAATATAAATATGTAAATTATATCCTAAACTCAATTGCTTCATAAACTTAGTTAGCTATAGATTTTATAAGTTAGCTCTAAATTAATAGATCAAATATGTTTTTGGCTGGATATAAATATTTGTAACATACTTTAAGGCAGGTGCAACAATTACTTACCGCCGCTGACCCGCAGGCGTCGTATAGCTGCTGCTGTATAATCCAACTAATTTGTTGCGCATTTGTCCTGAAAAAATGATGCCTAGCGTGATAGACGCATTCACTGCCAACTCCTGGTTTAAGTTGATGATCAGCAGCTGACGCACCGCGTCCAACTCATAGCCGGTCACCTCGTTGTTCAGCACATAGACACTACTTATTTCCAGGTTGTGGGAGTGTAATATGATTTGACTTGTTGCCTTTAAAACTTTTATGGAGATACGCTCTTGACCCGTGAAGTTTCCGGTATCTAGCTCCGGATGCAGATGCAGAGAGTAATGTGTGGGCGCCAGTGCCGTCGGTAGACGATAATCAATCTGTGTGAGTACCATTTAGGCTAATAAGCAATCCAAACACAGATCCCACTTCTTACCTCATCGAATACTGTACGCTTTTCCACTTGAGTGCGCTGCTCGGCTACAACTATCGCTGTGGCCACGGCCCAAAGCAACGCCACACGGAAACAATTGCCCGTTATATGCATCTTAGTCGGTCGAGCGACAACGGTTAACTAACGGCATTAGTCTCCCACTTGGATCGATTATGGCAATAGCTGTGGCCATACATATTAGTCGATAAATATTTTTTTTTACAGTATAATATTATTAATAGCACTAGAACGGGCCACATTATAGCTAACATGCTCCGATAGCGCTAAAAGGTTTTTTCCCAACTGATATAGGCCGAATTTCGATACGGCAATAAAATTGCTAAATTACTGAATATCGGACATAACCAAAACCAAAAACATAATATTGACGTATTTACCAATTCCTTTTTATGCCCTGTTAACTTTGGAGGAGAAAAGTGTATATTGGCAATTGGTACTCCTTTGCTATTAAGACAAATTATGATTACCTTCAGAATGAGAATTTAATCTTCCGCATACCCAAATTAATTGGAATATATAAAAACGTTTATTGTTAAAAATTTTTAAAAATAATATAAACTAAATCTGGAACATTTTGAAAAATGTAAATATAAATTAGCCTCATCCACTGGATTCCACAAAATTCACTAAATTTAATTTAAACTAATATTAGTAAAAACTTCTTCATTAAAGATTGAGCAATCCACTCGTAAAGAAAATGCTTATCCGACAATATTCAATTATTAGAAGTAATATATACAAATCTATAAAAACTATAAAGTTGTACAAATATTTTTATAGCTATTTATTTAGGTTGTTTTCACGCAGCTAATCTCAGAGTCGCCAATTTTTAACTTCAACGTTATCATTGGTCTTGCTGCCCAGTTCTGATAATCTAAAAAATATAGATTTATTGAGTTTACATGCGTTTAGTTTTTTTTTGTTATCTGGGTAATCTTTATTTGGTAATGCAAACAAATTGTTTTAGTTTATAATGGTAATTTGATGACGTAAAAGCCAATCATATATTTTAGCGCCATCGATGCCAGGGTGGCATTTCTATCTCAGCTGTTTTTCCTGCTTGTCGAGCCAAGCGTCCACACTCTCGAGATTCTCAGCCAGCCAGACTATGTTGTTCTTGACCGTCTCCAAGGCACGAACTCGGGCGGCAGTTCCAGCTCCCGCCTCGGGATACTTGGCAAAAAAGTGCTCCATTTCCTCTAGCTTCGTTTGGGTGCGGAAGCGCGACGTTATCGATGGTATCAAATTGCCCAAGTAACGCTCGTTGAGGCCAAAGCGAGCGACCAACTGCAACCAGTTCTCGCGGACATAATCCCACACGAGTGACTCACCCATAGGATTGGACGAGATGTAGGTTAGGCAGCTGAAGTAATCCTGACCACGCACATACTCCTCGTTCCAGGCTAGGTCAATGTAGCGTTGAAGCAGCCACGGTTCCTGTACAGCCGACAGGCCATACATAAGCTTTGATTTCTCACTGGCATCGGATTCACTGATGAACAGTTTCCAGACCGTCTCCCAAATCTCCTGATTGCCCACCGATTGCATGCCGTAGTAGTAGACGGTCTCACGCACATCGGGACTGGGGCGCTTGTCGGGAGTGGCCAACCAAGTCTTGAATTGCTTACCTCCTTCAGTCAGGCACGCATCCAGACCCAGAGAACAGGCCGCACTCAAGGCAGTCACACGAAGACGACTACAGGAATACATTTATATATATATGATACGAAAAAGGAGCACAGTAGTACTTACTTGTCCAAATGGTTCTCCCCGACTGTCCATGTGAGCGATGTGTAGATGGGTTCGATCAGAGCAGTTGCGTATTTCTTGTATTTGACGAAGGTGCTGGTGTAGTAGAGGGTGCGCTTCAGTGATGTCAGCTTGGAGGCAGCCACACTCCACGGCACATAGTTGTCTTCCTTGTCCAGATACTTGGTCATGTCAAAGGCAACCGCGTAGGGAAGCTGTGTGGCATCCGCCAAAGCGAATGCATCATTCAGTAGGCAAGCACGATCTCCAGCACTGAGGGAGTCTGGCTTTGCCACCATCTGATTGGCCAGTGATTGCCATAAGGCCTGATCGTAGTTGACGCGATAATAGCCAACCTGATCGTGATTAAACTTGATCCACTGCACCGCGGCTGGCAACTTAATGGTCACTGCAAGCAAATTTTGGGAAAAATGACAGCTCAATTGGAATAATACATATGATGTGTCCGTACTTACTTTCGCTATAATCGTAGTAAAACCAATCTCGCTGCACTTCAGGATTCGCGCTGGTGGTATACGTGATGGGGATGGACCAGCGGTAGCTATAATATCAAAATATGTGTGAGAAATTTGTAATCAGATAATCAGAGAAAGAGAGATAGATAAACAGATAGATGAACAACTCACTCGAATTCTGATGGCTCGTGGCTTTCATTGTAGTCATTGGGATTGGCCAAGAAACGCTTCTGCTTCAATTTGTATTCAGTGTCCGAGAGTTTCTCGATCGTGATCACGGGCAGACCCATCTACAACGAAGCCATAAAAATGGTTTGAATTGCTATATGCAAATTCCTAACTTGTGGGAGTGCTGCACAATCCCAAAATCTTCACACACACCTGCACAGTCCATGTGAGCATAATATCCGTCACATTGTATTCCAGATCAAGTTTATCAATCTCGCTAAAGAAGTCAGCAGTAACGGCGTTTTGGTATTTGTATTCATTTAGATAGTTTGTGACCGCTTGCCGGAAGATTCGCTCCCCAAGAAAGTCTTCCAACATGCGAACGAGAGAGGAGCCTTTGGAATACGTAATAGTGTCAAAGATTTCCGTTATCTGATCGGGATTCTCAACCTTCTGTATAATGGGATGGGAGCCCAGAGTGCCATCCAAATTAAACACTCCGTGCAAAGTACCCACTATAAACTGATCACGCTACAAAGTATATTTGTATGATTAAGTAAAAATTTATTGATTAACAATGATTTGCTAAAACTTACCATTTGCCAATCCGGGAATACGGAATCAATGCCCAGATACTCAATAAAGCTGGCGAAGCCTTCGTTTAGCCATAAATCATTCCACCACTGCATGGTGACTACAACAAAAAGCCATCAATATCAGATGCCCACCAATTGACCACATCTCAGATTTAACAGTTTACCCACCTAGATTTCCAAACCACATGTGTGCAAATTCGTGGGCAATAACACTGGCGATACGCTGTTTATTTACTGTTGAACTGGTGGCCTCCTCGTAGAGCAGCGATGTCTCACGATATGTGACTAGACCCCAGTGCTCCATGGCGCCCGACACGAAGTCGGGTATGGCAGCCATGTCCAGTTTGGGTAGGGGATACTCAATTTGGAAATAATCAATGTAGTATTCAATGATCCCCTTGCCCACATTCAGGGCAAAGTCAACCTTCTCGATCTGCTCGGGCGTTGCATAGACGCCCATATCAAAAGCTTGCCCAATGCCCTTCGTGTCGATCTTCACCACTTTGGACTCAAAGTCGGAGACTATAAAGCAGGCCAGATAGGTGCTCATGGGCACACTTTTGGTGAATCTAACTTCGGTGGTGGCGCCATTGTTAACCTCAAAACCGATTTTCATGTTAGACAGCGCATGATAATTGCCATCCGTCGGACGCACAAGGGTGATGTCAAAAGTGGCCTTCAGAGCGGGTTCATCGAAGCATGGAAATGCCTGTCGTGCGTAGGTTGGCTCAAATTTGGAGGTCGCAATCGTTTTGCGTGTCTCATCGGCCTTCACATATGAGGAACTGTACAGGCCCACAATTTTGTTGGACATATTTCCCGAAAATTGGATCATAAGCAGGACAAGAGCTCCGACGTCCAACTTCCTGTTCAAATTGATGATCAGGAACTCTCGAACTGTATCAAAAGTGAAGTTCATGACAATCACTGGGGATGTTGGGGCGTGGACTACCACACTCTGTATGTTCAAATAGAGCGAATGCAATATTATCTGGTCGGTTGCCTCGATTACCGTTATAGTGATAATCTCACTGCCACTAAACGTGCCCGTTTTCATATTCGGATACAGATTGAGTTCATAGTTGGTGGGCGTCAGAGCAGTCGGCAAACGATAATTAATCTTCTCCGGAGGCGATGGTGTGGTCCTTGGAGTAGTTGGGGTCGTTGGGGTGGTGGCTAACGTCGTTGTGGTGATTGGTAACGCCGTTGTGGATGTAAAGCCACCCTCGAGGAAATCGAGTTTATTCTGTGCATCACGCAGATCTTCCTTCAAGTTGGCCTTCTGCACGGCCAGCACAATGGTGGCGATGGTGAAAGCGGTCAAAGCGACGCCCAAACAAATGCTAACCAATTTCGCCGTTATTATCATTTTCGATTCGATAGGTTAATCCAATGCGGACAACGTCAAAACCGCAACTAAGCGTTGACACTGAACGCCTCAACGACTTTATCATGATTGGAATATACTGATTGCTAATCTAATCAGCGTATTCACTAATCTATGATAGGACCGTCCTTGTAACGTTTACCAACAATTTCAACGATCTGACTATTTTGCCGGCCATTCCACGTTTTTTGACGGATTTAAAAATCGATTTTAAAGCATTGATAAACTCACTTCCAAATGACATGCAAAATCTGCTCATTTTTCCCGAATCTTTGGCATTTTAGAAACTCCCGGCGCCAGCGGGCCAACTTTCCATAGCGCCGGCGCCCATATGTGTGAAAATGTCCAGTAGCTTTATGCTTGGACCAATTGAGCAAAGTCTTACCCATATCGACTACCTGATCCTTTTTTGGTATTTGTTGGCTTACCCAGCGCCTTAGGTACTTAAAAAACCCTTTTCCGGTGTGGGATTCTCTCGGCCTAATTAGAGAGTTGGTATTTTCATTGTGCCAAAACCCAAATAACCAAATTTCCGCGCATGTTTTTCAACGATTGTAAAAATTATACAATGACTTTATCAGTCCAAAAGTGTGCCTAGCTTTATATACGTAGATAATTGGTATACAATAGAAAGTATATTACTATAGTAAGTGTATAAAAGTTCCACGAACATGAAGTATTGCCTATATTATGGATTGGAATATTTTTAATTATCAAAAACTGAAGCGTTATCAGCGTAATATATATATTTACACTTTATGTACGGATGTGAAACTATAATTTGATTAATATCATATGATTTGGAAAACAGAGCCTTTACTTTTGGCCTGAAAGTTAAGAAAATTTGATGAAGGAAATACGGACTGGAACGGGTTTAGAACCGTTTACCGCAAAACGCAATTAATTTTCCAAATTATGTTATTTGTCATATGTTTTGTTAGATAATTGGCTTTGCCAGTAGAGTTGGCAAAACACAGGATTACAATCCGAGCACGTTTCACATATTTAACCCAAAACTCCGAGCCCAAAACATTGATTTCATACCTTTGGAAAATCCCGGAAACTGAATGGAATCGATTGAAATTCATTCATTAACCGACTGAGGTATACCTGCCTAAGCGTGGGAATGTTGATCGAAGCCAGGATCGACGTCGCAGGAGATCGATGGAAAGAGCAGGTACGCAGAAGGAATAAAAATTGGGCCGCTACGTAATTGCGTCGACTTCGATGTGTATGTTGGGTTATTTGTTCCGAGCGCTGGGAGTTTTGTGCTATATGCCAAAAAGTCCCAAGTAGACAAAAACTCAAATTTCCGGTTTTTTGAACAGTCTTCATATTTCAAACGGACCGACGCAAAGCGACTTTGTATAAAACCAGGCCACAGGCTCGTCTCAGCACACAGTCGAGCCAACGACAGCAACGAGAACACAAGATCACAAAACAATGTACCACACAATTCAACTACTCCTGATCATTGCCAGCACCGCAAGGGCAGCAACCATTGTGGAGCCAATGAGCAACTACTACCAGTACACCCAATTCCAGACTCCACTCTCATGGGAAGCCATCAGCAGCAGCAGCCTGGAGCAGGCCATGATCAGCTGTCAGGAGAGCTTCAAATGGCAACGCTGGAACTGCCCCAGTGATGACTTCATCAAGCGAAGCACAGCTCAACCCATTGCCCAGAAGCTGGATCGCGAGGATGTCTATGTGACGGTCATTACTATGGCATCCATTTTGCATAAGCTGACAAGGGACTGCGCCAATGGAATCATTGCCGGATGCGGCTGCAGCGAGAATGCCCTTAATGTGCCCTGTGCTCATGAGCCGGAGAAGGCGCTGCATCTCTATGAGCAGCGATATGGGGTTGGAACAGGTGCCGTTGCCCACAATCAGCGTGTGGTCGGTACCTTGATGAAGCAATCCCTGGAACAGGATTGCCATTGCAAACAGCATAATGCACAGGGTAGCTGCCTGAAGGAGCAGTGTGTGCCGGTGCTCAAATCCTTTAAGGCTATTGCACAGAATCTTTTACATATGTACGACGATGCCATACAGCTGGACACAACCACCAGCAATCTGAAGATTATGTGGCAGAATATACCGCTCGACTCGCTCATCTACATGCAGGACTCGCCCAACTACTGCCAACCGGAGGAGAGCAATCGCTGGGCAGGCACACGTGGCCGGCGGTGCAGCAAGCACAGTGGCAGCGGCACGGCTGCCGATGAACGTCTCTCCTGCCAGCAGCTCTGTCGCGTCTGTGGATTCCGAGTCCGTTCCCAACATGTGCGCAACGAGCGGCGCTGCAATTGCAAACTCGTCTGGGGATTCCGATTGCAGTGTGATGTTTGCATTCAGCTGGAGCGCCAATACAGCTGCTTCTAGAGAAAGAGAGAGAGCAGGAGAGAGAGAGAGATAGAGAGAGACTGAGCTGTTTTTTGTGGGCGCTGGTTGAGCCTAGCAACAGTTGCAATTATTTACTCAAACTTTAGACTTTAGTTAATTTATTTTTAAAAATGTCATAGCTAATTTATTGCTTAAGCAAGAAATCGAAATAAAAACCTTATCGGAAAACTATAAAAACGTGGTATTCACACATTTGAGAAGTGGTGTGACTCAATGTTTTTTCCAGGTAAATCTAATCTGACAATAGATTAGATTCACAGAACCCAATATCCCAATATATTTATATATATATATATATATTAATCTATTAAACAGATTAAAAACTTTAATTCGAATTAAAAATTGTCTGCTGTGGATTAATATCAATTAATTACAAATATGATAATTATGTTTTTTTTTCAAAGGATGTCCTTTCGTTTTCTAAATGATCAATTATCCTAATTCATAACTACAAAAACACAGCGACGCACCCGATTTGTTTTATTTATTTTCATATTTTATAACTTAATGTGCAACTTATTCCAATTTGAGTGAGTGTGTGTTTCTGTGTGTGTTTTGTTCAACTAGCTGTCTAAAGTTTCTGTCTAATTCACCCAGGTAGTGGGTTTCCCCTCCACCCGATACCCATTGTAAGCTGCGGCCGCTGAAGAGGCGGCTGCTGCCAGTTCAGATCTTCGGCTCGGTTCGCTGGCCCAATAAGAGGGTGCCACCTCGTAGGATTGCATCATTTTGTTGCTGTTTTTGATGGCCGAGAGTATTAGCAAGAATATGGCCAGCTTACCCACCAAAATGGACTTGACCAGCAGCAGCTTCAACTTGGTCACCAGAAACGGCACAATCGCAGACTGTATGAGAAATGGTAGTATAAACAGCGGCAGCACCTTAGTGATCATATCGTACTTCTTGCCACGACCTACAATTGGCTAACGATGAAATCTCTGATTTATATTATGTGGCAACTCAATGGGACTCACCCTCCTCGCTGTTGTCCGTGACAAGCCAGCGTGCAGCAATAATCTCCCTGAGATTCTCGCCATCCAATTTCACACGCACAATATCGTTGCTCATGTCCAAAGTGACATTTAGCCCTGGCCCCACATGGTACAGCTCCACATTGTTGTGCACCGGCTCATCCCCATCAGCTTGGCTGGACTCCCCCAATCTCTTCTCGCTGTTGCGATTCTTGCGTTTACGCTTGCGTCGCTTCTTGCCAGCCCCCGTTTCGTTCTCATCGTAGTTGTGCGTCTCGGTTTGTGCCTCCAGCAGCGCTTCGGCGTCTGCTTCACTGCGCAGCTCCTGCACAAACACATCATCCACTGCCTGTTGCTGTGGCACCTGCTCAGCCTGATCCAGCTCCTGGTAGTCAGTTGCATGACTTGGCTGCGGTGCGACATTGATGCGACCCCGCAAACGCTTCTTGTACTCACTGGTTGTCTTGTTGCCCAGGTAGGTGCTCTTGTAGTTCTTGTAGATGCCCATGTAGATTTGCGAGTTCTTCTTCAGCGCCAGCTTGTCGACCGGCTCATAGCTGCTACTGGCCAGGCCACGCCCCGCCTCTGTGGTGTCGTCAACAGGTGGATTCGCTGCAGCCTCGCTGGTATCCTGACTGTTGGCCAATGTTGCGCATATCGCGAAAAACATTAGGAATCTTACAAGGAAGCTCATCTCTATCGCAAATCACTGTTGCACCCAGAAACTATATAGTTTATTTTTCTTGCTGCTGTTGCTGCTGAGTGTGTGTTTACCTCGCGGGAAGCAGCCACAAAATGTGGCACGATCGTCGCTCAACATGCATTTTATCAACTCAGCAACTGCTGCGCCTTCTGCTGCAATTGATGCTGTTGCTGTTGCTGTCGCTGTTGCAGTTGCCGTGGCTGCTTCTAGAGAAAAGCCGCTAGAACGGGCAACATACAACTGAAAATGGCATTGGAATTGGGAACAGCCTGCTTTTAGACTTCTGTGTCACTTGGCTTGGGCTATGGCCACTTGTGGCCAGAACACGATTTTAGCGCTGTTTCTAAATCTTCTTCGATTAATTTCGCCAAGAACCGCTGTTTACTTGCTCAAAACTTGAAAAGATATCTGGAGCAGGCTCGCAATTTCTTATTGAACTAGCTCAATGATTTCTTTTATCTGTAATTGCTGTACAAACAATTGCCCCTCCCACTCCCCTCCCATACACACTTCCCTACCTCACCACAATAGCCATAAATAATAATATGGAATCGTTAAGTAGCCTGATCTGGTCTAGTCTGCTATCTGCTGATGGTCAACGTGTGTGTGAGATTCTCTTAGCCATAACCAAAACACAATTAGCTCTGACGGCCACAGCATGAGAAAGTTGTTGACAGGATTGGCTAGAAAAGTGCTCTTCTTTTGCGACTGCTTCGGCTTTATCAGCATTTAGCTGATTAAGGAGCCAGTGCTTTGTTTAGACTAAGGCTAGAAAGTAAATATATATTTGCTGCAATGAAAAATCCGCTTACCATATTTGGTGTCTTAACTAACTACTTTCACACAACTGCAGAATAATGTTTTTTCTAAACCCGTTTGATAATATGATTCTGAATAAATGTGTAAATTTTTAGTCAATTTCCAGCATGGTTAACCATCATTAATTATGTTATTTAAATTTTCTATTTATATTAAACACTTTTTCTTGGCTAGACAGTGCGAACATGTCTTAGGGTCGAACACTTTGTAATGAAAGTGAATTGCAAACTTAAACAATTTAAATGTAAATTTCTCAGTGTTTATCAATGGGCCTAATAGAAAATATTAGTCGGCTTAATATATAGAAACGAAAGTGAATGGACTGTCCTCAATACATATAGACACGCGTCGTGAAAGAATGCCCATGTCCCAGACTTTGTCGCAGCACCAAGTGCAACATGGAAAAAGCAGCCAAAAAGATTGCTGGTTGCCGCGTGCCCCTTAAAGGGCATACACAGTTGCACACACAGTGAAAATAATAATAAATTTTATGCATATTCAAAAATTACAAGCTAAATGTGTGCAGCAGTCAGATTGGTCATCGAGCGGCAACATGGAAGCGTTCCACATGGCCATAGCACGAATTGCTTGTTTGGGCGCACGTTCGTGCGATGTTTGGCATTTCAAGTAGCCAAGTCGCAGACTGACCAAGACCTACGCCCTCATAAAAGCCAATGTCAATGTGAACAGCACATTCAATTGTGTGCCAATGCTGGAGCAGTGAAGAGTGTGTCAAACTAACGGATTTAGTGCAACCACAAAGGATCACAACAGGAATAATCATTCAAAATGACTGCCGCTCAGAAATTTGCCTTTTCGCTTCTCTGCTTGTGTCTGCTGTGTGATTTGGCCTGGTGCCAGCAGCAGGCCGGCAACAACTCCGACTCGGATGTGACTGGTCAGTAGTTCCGGGATGAACCTTTGTATATATTGATTTTGAATATATATTTCAATATTTTCTCTTGCAGAAAGTCGCACTTTTGGCCATCATCTACTGCGTCGCATTGGCTTTGCTTTGGTGCCGGTCGCCTTTGTTGTGGGCGTTGTTACCACTTTGCTGGCGGCGCTGACTGTTATCTCGATAAAGGGTCTGGGTGTGGGTGTCATCCTTCTTGTTCTGGCTATCGGTCAGATGCTGTCCCGTGCTCTGCCCGTACATGCCGCCGCTGCATATGCGGCTCCGCCTGCTCCCCTTCCCGTTGTCTACTCCCACTCGCACACACAGCAGCCTGTCTGGCTGGAGAAGGAGTGGTAGGTGGTAGTCCTGTGTTCCTGATGGGATGAGATGGGATGTGACTTAGAGAGCTGGTAGCAGGCCAGAGCGTGCAACCAAATAATAATTTAAGTCTAGTTTAAATTATTTATTTACATTTTATTTAATACAAAACGCAAGAATTGAAACGCATCGACTTGTGTGGCTGATCAGTCAGATCAATCAGCAATATTTGCTATAAACAAATCAAATATTTTAGTTTTTTATTTTATTATATGCCTGGCTTCTTATGAAAAGTGAAATTCATATGTGTCCACTATTTGGTATGCAACTCAGAGCCGTACACGATTTACGGTTCTTCCGCACAGAGTCCGGTTTTGGAAACGTGTGCGCCGCCTCAGCACGTATAGAAAGTCTGACCACTCCAATATAGGTCGCACTTAGTCTAATATAGATAGATAGGAGAGAAATAAAATAAATCGAAAGAAGCAATAATTATTGTCTATGAATTTCTCTGCTTGTCGTGGGCAGTATTTAGATCTCATCATCGATAGTGGCTAATTAATAAACTCTCACTTGATTAACCGTTGGCTAATTAAAGCGAAATCTTAACGAGTCCAATAATTGTGAATGAGCTTAAGTCCGGCTTCAATTGATCCACTTTGAAACCGTTTTAAATTGACTGCATTTGCCAAGTTTATGATCTATACTCGCTAATATCTTATAGATTATCGGAGGATAGTTTGTAATAATAAATAATGTTGAAGTTGTGATAAGGCCTGGTCCGAAATCGAAACTTGGCAGTAAATTAGTACGTGCTAATGCAATTGTTGTTATTCTGATATTGAGTTCTCTCGTATTACAATTTGGAGCGGCAATAAGTCAGAGAATTGAGGCAACAACAACAAGTGTGCACCCGACGCAAACAGCATCGGCTGCAATTTGACCCGGTGAACTAAATATGTGCAGACGGCCAGGCCAATAGTTGTGGCATGTGCAAAACCAGTTGGCAACAGTCGGAAAAAGACGAAAGCGACCGAGATAATTGCTGGCCAGGATTGTTGTGACTGTGATCTTGGTGATGCATTCAGTTTGATGCTGTGGCTGCTCCCGTGCAGTTGTGCCCGGAAAAAGTCTGAAAGTTGGCGAAAAATCACCACATTAATAGACTATTATAAAATATACAATTTAGAATGCGTGCCGCTCTTATTGCTTTGCATATCCTCTTAGGAATTACCCTTATCGAGGGTATAGATTGGGTAAATGAAAATAATTATAATAATTATTTACATTAAAATACAAAATGTGTCAGGAGTTGTGGGTAAATTTAGGAACTCGTCACAAAATCTATTTAATTTGCATACTTTGCAGCGCGTTTTTAAAACTTGCAATGAAAACACGAATCCCAACTGCGTGACACGAAAATATGGCTCGTCCATACCGATGCGGATCTATGAGTGCCTGCGTGAGTCGAGCATGTTGCGCTGCACGAAGCTGTTTGTGCTGCAAAAGCTGGAGGAGCGCCAACACCTGCCGCAGACTGGAAATCTGACCAGGGACTTTATGAACCAGTTCTTTGGTGAGGAGACGCAACTGGGCAGCCTGATAGCGGATAGGTACACGGAGATGTCGGAGAAGGAGCTGAATCAGAGACTTGTGCAAAATTTTCAGCGCTTTTTCAAGCATTGCGACATCAAGCTGCACTTTTTGCCCGGCATGCTGGTCAAGATTGTGCCCAGCAAGGAGAACAAACTGAAGTTTACGCTAAAGAAGGGTGAGTAGCTAGCTGATCTGGATGGATGACACTGCGGCTGACTTTGCTGTGGTTGCCTTTGTAGCGAATAAGCCACGCATGGGACGAGCACGTCGACGCGACACTGAGGATCTGCCGCTGAATCTCATGAGTTTGCCGTCGATGACTGGCGGCGTTGGTGGCACCAGTGCCAGCGTGGAGACCTACGAACCGGAAGCTGAAGGCGACTCCAAGCAACAGACTGGCCTAGGTGGAGGAGGCGCTGGGGACGCCGGCGCCGGTGGTAGTCTGCTCAACAAGCGCAAAAAGAAACATTCCTATAAGACAACAATGATGCAAGTCGCAGTTCCAATTCTGGTGTTGCCTGCCATCCTGCTGGGCAGCCTGTTGCCGTTTTTGTTGCCCACGCTGAAAATGGCCACAATTCTGTCACTTTTCATGAATAATGGCGCTTTTCTGGCCGCCATGCTCTATGCCTACTCCTCCGCCTCCGCCTCTAGCGCCGCCAACCAGCCGCAGCACATCAGCTATGGATACACCGATGGCTTTCACTGAACCAAATCCATTTAGATTTACAAATTCTGAATTACTTCCTCAATCGCTCCCCCGATAATAAAGGCTGACTCTGTGCTCCATGGCTTTAGTTTACTCAACTTTGCCGATTTATTTTATTTATCCTTGCTAGGGTGTTGTCCAACAAAAAGAAAGTTGCGAAAAAGATTGTAATGATTAAAATAACGTAAGTAAATTCACGAAAACATAGAAGAAAAACTTTCTCTTTAAAAATGAGAAGCTACCTCTTTGAATAGTAAAAGCAATTCTAATATTTATTTTCAATTATGTTAAATATTTATTGTTTTAAGTCTAATTTCAAATCATGGATTTACTTAAATATATTTCTGCTACGTTTGATCTATTTGCTTTTTGGCATTTTCCACATTTTTATATGCACACAACTTTTAGTGAAGCGAACAATATCTTATTAATTAAATTAAAATAAATATTTGTTGACGTCTGTTCTAAAAATAGCTTTTCTGATATTCAATAAGTCAAAGAAATCAATGTGTTAATTTTAAGCACATTAAAAATGTTTGCGCGTGCGCGCGACTCTGTCCACAAATCGAATCTACTTATATATATATATATATATATATATATATATATATATGTTAATGTATGAGTCTACAGTCAAGAATCCGATAGACTTTAAGTCTGCTTCCCTGTTAAACTGGAGACGCCACACATTCGGTGTGTTTTTTTTAAAAGCAATCTAAACCTGAAACCGAAATCAATGGTTGTTAAGAGATCTATTTAATTCGATTCATAATATCCCAATTAACTTTATTTTATTTGCTAATGATTTCCTGAATTCCCAGAATAGCATAATAAGATGCGACCTGAGCAAAATTTGTTACTTTTAACAATGTCTAGAAATGTGTATAAGAAGAAAAGAAAACACTTTTAAATATTTTTTGGAGTTTTAGCGATTTTTTGTCGGATTTTTGTTTCTACATTTTGTTATGATTAAATATACAGTAGACTTAAAACTTAATATCCTACACACCTAATAACTAAAAACAATATACACTCATTTAAGATTGGACAATTTAATGTTTAACTTAAGATGTACACCTAAATCTAGAACCTCTTGCGTCGTTAAGCATATGTTAAATATTTATAGGGCCAATTTGTTGAATTTGCAATTCAATATTGCTAAAAAAAACAATATTCAATTGTTGTTGTTAGTTTGCACAATTTTCCAGCAACAACTTGAACAAATCTCGAATATGGTCTTGGGTTATTTGAATTGCTGTGCTGTTTATTCTGTTTGTTTGTTTGTTGTTTTTTGTGTTTTTGGAATTGAAGCCATTTATAATTATATTGCGCACGATAACCAATCAACAGTTCGGCATTGGACAGATCCTCTCCGCATAATATATATATTTGGAGTAATTTTTGGACGCGAAAGTGGTTCGCATAATTAGTTATATAGCTATTTAAAGCAATCGAGACGCAATCAAGATTCTCTACACTTATTCCTGTTTACACACTTGTTCTTTGTTAACAATAGAGGCGCCCTGGCGATCCTCTTCGCTAATATCTTTATCATCCCAGCCCCAAACCGCAGTCTCCTCCAGATCATGGTCCAGATGGACCACCATCTCATTGGTTGGTGCGTTTCCCTTTACATCATTGTTGTTGGCATCCAGCAAGGCGGCTATGTGGCTGCCATCGCCAGTGCGCCTCAGTCGCTTATAGACCATGTCCTTGGAGACGCTCTTCAGATCATAGGCTTGGCCTGAATACAGAAAATATCTCGGTTGACTATGATGTATAAAATTGAAAGTCATTTGATTGCTTACCTATCTTGGCCATCAGATCGATAAAAGCGGTGGTCCAGTTGCCGTTGTAGGTTCCCAGCTCAGCTGCTTTGTAATCCCAGGGAAACACATGGTGATAGTTATGCCATCCCTCGCCAAAGGTGATGTTTGACACCAGTCTTGAGTTAACCGAGCTAATGTTCACATCGTATGGCTTCATACCGTAAAAGTGGGCGGCGCTGTTCACCAGCCAGGTGCCGTGCAGCGACAAGCAATAGCGTAACATGGAACAGGTGAAGAAGCACACCATCAATGAGCTGCCCATCAAATAGTATGGCACCATCATGGGCAAAATAAAGCAGCAAATTGGCATCACCACAAAGTAGTATCTAGAATAAAAATCAGGTTAATATCTCAATCTCCAACACCAGCTGGTTCGGACTCACTTCTTCTGAAACATGACGACGGAATCCTGCTCAATGTCGCTCATGTCGATCGATTTGCCCCTGGAGCCAACATCGGGATGCTTCTTGCAGAGCAGCCAACCCATGTGGGCGAAGAAGAAGCCGCGTCGAGAGTTATGGGGATCAGCGTGTGTGTCCGTGAACTTGTGGTGCACACGATGATCGCGTGTCCACTCCCAAATGCTGTTCTGGAAGGCCAACGACTGGCACAGCATGAGAAAGATGCGCAGCGGCAACTTCGCCTTGTAAGCCTTATGCGACCACAAGCGATGCACTCCAGCAGTGATTCCCAATCCGCCCAGAAACGAAAACACATACACTGCAAGTGACGAAAAATATTTGTTGTTTAATCAGTTGAACAATTAATAATTTTAATCAGTCGCTTTAATTGATACTGATACTCACAGGGCAGAATCTCGAGGTAGGCGCTTTCGGCATATATCAAATACAGGCCATATAGGGCCATCGAGTGGAGAACGATGAACAGAAAAATGTTATGCCACACGATCTCCAGTTTGTAGGGCTTAGCTTCAGTCGACTGTGGTGTGACAGCTGCCACAGGTGCCACAGTCTTGGCTGGTGCTGCCAGGGCGCGCTTAACAGGCGCAGGTGCGGCAGTTGCCGTCATCTTGTTGTTGTTGGTATCGGAGATGGACGTCTCGGCCAACAAGAAGGTGCTGCCGATTATATTCGGTGTCATCTGCAAAAACATTAAAAGTATTTTAGTGAAGCACATGAAGAATGTTAACGGAGTAGAAAATGAATCATGTCCAAGCTTGTCGCTTCCTTATTAATGGCCTGTCAACGCTAGTTGGCTTTGACTGCTCAATTATTTGAGCAGCTTTCAGATGCAAATGGGATCGGCATAAGCGCTTCTCATTTGCTATTCCGAGCATATTCTACGGCTTTCCACATAAATGGCATCCCCAGCTGCACCGCTAATTATGGACCAGCTTAAGGCTGCTAACTGATCCGCTGGCAAAGCAGTCAGTCGCTTCATTGCCAACGACCTTCGTCAGTTGAGCTACTTCAGAATGCGCTACTCAAAATCAAAACCAAACCAAACCAAACCGGAAGTTAAACGCTACAATACAAAAACAAAAAGTACCAAAAAAAAAAAAAAACAAAAAATAGCTTTAATAATAAAAATCAAAAATAAAAAGATTAAAGCTCAATTCTGTTTACTTCAAGAGGCAATCAATAATCATTTTTGGACTTCCTTTTTTCTATTTGCTTATTATTTATCATGCTCAAATATTATTATCTCTGACAAAAGCTTAAAGGTGGAATAAATGTTCAAGTTTGAAAATAAAATACTTGTATAACTTTTATAAAACCCCCAGTTATTCAGTTTTCCAATTTAAAGTTGAGCAAAACGTAAAAATGGATAGGGAGAAAAGTCCATACTTCAATGCAACTACTTTAATTTTTTCGAGACAATTTTAAATACAATTTAGTATGGTAATTTCAAATACTAATGATTTAATTTTAACACGACCTGACCACCTATTTTTATTGGTGCATACTAATTGTGTTTTATTTTAAAGCGGCCCTGCGCATTTGCCGTGTGGTGCAGTATTTGATATTTGACACCATCGCCTGATCCCTTTGACTATTTTATATGTTAATTGTAGTCACATTGTATAGTAGCTGACTTTGTAATCTGATGCAGCTGGGTGCAACACCATGACAAATTCTATTTAGTCAAATGTGAAAATCTCAAAATAATCTGCAGTGCCACTTAAAAATTGCCATTAACTGCACGCTGTGAGAAGAATATTGTCTATTTTATTGGTCATTGAAGTTTTGCTATTGCAATTGTGGCACGGCCAGCTGCAAGATAGCAACTCATTCTCAAAGTCAAGCTTATATGATTTTGATCTCATGCAACTGGCTATGTGGTTAGTCAGTTAACTGTAAGTGGAGGCTGCCCCGAGAAGAAGTTGAGTGTGTGTGCGAGTGTGTAAGAGAGGCTCTGGCAGACAGTTGGCTTCTTTAGAATCGGCAACCGGTTGGCCTCATAGCATATGCATGTTGTTTGAAACTACACAAAGTGTTCTTATTGGTTGCCTGGCGACTTTTTTTGTAGTATTTGTAGTATATCGTGTTTTTGACTTAGCCTCGCGCTTAGTTCTCCAGTCAATAACATGGCTCGGTTCAATGTCAAGCTAAAGCCGCACATCCACTTAATCGAAATTGAATTACATGCGAGAATGTGCGAAACAATTCAGATTTATATTTGAATTGAATTTGGCTAAAGCTTACAAACCTCATTAGCATTTACAAAACTACGCCACGAATTGCATTTGCCAAAATGACATTCAAAAGTAGCTGTTTTTTTGTGCAAGAAATACCGATGTCAACTGTAAATTTCTAGTCTTTTGATTGAATGAAACTCACAACATTCTTTCACAAGTAAGCTTAACTTCTTATCCGAAGACGGTCAAACTAAATTTAAATTTGATTTATTGCGCTCGTGTGGAGAACGAATTCAAACAGATTGTTGCCACAAGCTGCTTCACATACGTTAAAATCCCCCGTTTAGAGCGAAACTTGTTTTGGCCAGCACCAATGCCAATGGTTAGAGAAGTTTCAGATAACCTTGTATAAACTGCGATGATGCATAGTATACGACCATCCTTACCGGAATTATTAGCATAGTTGAACAACCAAGAATAACTTATGCATAACAAATGCTTTTGTTTAGAATCTCGATTATATACACAGATATAGTTTTATATTTGTGATTTGGGATCAAGGCTCTTTAGCATCATAACTAGTTTTGGGTCAGAAGTTTAGGTAAGGTTTGTAGATTTTTTTTTTCTTGCAAACGCGCAAGCGAAATATTCAATCTATATTTATATATTATAATATATATATTTTACACAGCAACACAAACCAAAAACGTCACAAACCAATACACACGCCAGATGTGTAGATGTATTACTGTACCTATACCTGTGTATATATCTTAAGCTGTATTTGTCAGTGTGCTGGAGAAATCCATTGATCGATTCGACAAGCCATCGCAAACAGCGACACTTGTCGCATAACAAAATGTGACTCTGACTCTGACTGTGACTGAGACTCTGATTCTGACTGTGACTGTTACTGCGTCTGCGACTGGGAAATCACGTTCCACACACACACGCACACACCAATGGCACTATTCTATATGCATGGTCTGGTGTTATGTGTTTATTGCCAGTTCGCATTATGCGTGGCAACAATACTTATATACATGCATATATTAAAATGCCAATATGTACTGGGACATTTTAGTTTCTTTGGCGCACTTATGAATACGAAGTGCGCCAAAGAAACTAAAATGTCGGCGAATAGAATTCGCTTAGAAAAATAGCGCATCAAACTCATTTCGCATACGCCGAGTTACCGTCAGTCGCTCTTTGAATATGTATTTATGCATTTAACTATCTATCTAAATATTAAAATTGATATCAAATACTCGGCCCTTATCTGCATATTTTATTCTAACATCGTTGTTAACTTCAGCTTCTGCTTCTAAAGGCTAGCATAATTTTTTATTATTATCTGTACGTGATTTTTATAGCGTAATCACCACTCCATAAATGTGATCTCTGATCTGTGATTTCCTATATGTGAATGATTCACAACTATTGTGGATTGACGTTCTCAGCTTGTTCAAATTTTATTATTTTCATTTTTGTTTTCTTCAATTCCAAACAAAGGTTCTTGACGAGTTTTATGTTTTCGTCACTTCCGCAAAACTCAAATTTGCACGAATTTCGTGCTTAAAGAAGAGCACCCTCTCATGCAAATTGATTTGAAATAATATTTATTAAAATCATCATTTAAGTTATGCCATTCTAATTTGTTTTCAATAACCTCGTAGCTAAATTGAATTCCTTTTTGAAACTCGTTAAGTTTGAATAAAATTCTTGTGACGTGTTCTCTTGAATATATACTCTCATGCCAAATTCAATTAACAAAACCTTTGGAAAATTTCGATAAGGAATTATTCTTGATGTTTGAACACTCACCTTTATTAATTAGGATGAAAGAAATTTATTGATACTCCAGCAATTCCTTTCACAGCGTTTTTGTATTGTATATGTTTTAATTTTGTTCGATATTCACTACACACAAATCAATAGGCGAATCGCACACGTTAAAGTTCGTATTGCATCCCTATAAGGATGTTCGATTTTGTCTCTATATGGACACACACACGGCACATCCAAGATTCGCGAAGAATGCACGGCGTATGGAGATACGGCACGAGTGGCAAAGCTTTTTAAGCGGCTAGTCCAAAATATTCGCACACACCCGAAGTACGACGAGCAGAGATGAGAGTTCGGCTCTTGTGCTCTGGTGTTCGCTGTCAACAGTGCCTCGAATAGGTAACAACACCGAAATTTAAAGCAGATTTATGTCCACACTCGGGTTCGGCTCTCTGCTCGGATCGTCTCCGACCACGGCTCGTTGGCAATTCTTGAGCTGTGACGAGCAGCCGTGACGGGTTAGCCATGTGGTTCGGGGGAGGCGGCAGCAATAGTGACTTCGTCAGCGTATGCCGCTGATCAAGCTCGCTTATGTTTTTTTTATTTCTTTATTTATTTGTATTTCATTTTTGTTGTAGTTTTTTTTGTATTTTGCTTAATCTTAGACGCGTGGCTGAAGACAAAGTTTGGGCAAGTAACGAAAAAAACTGCTTTAAATAAATGCGACGAGAGTAATTTAAATGTAACAAACAATTAACCGACAGACAACAGTTGAGTTTCGTGAAAAATTTAAAGGGGAAACCCGTTAAAAAAATTGGCATTTTGCTATGCACTTAACGTCGTCTTGTTGGCCAATCTCACGTAGGCCTCCACAGTCCCGCGCTCTCACGCCAAAGTTAACCAACAAAATTTTTTTTTTTTTTTTGAAGCACTTCTTATCTGAAGTTTGTTGTTGCTTCGACTTTGGCTTACTCAAACAGGGTCGGCAGTTTTAGCTGCAGGTCATGCAAGCTTCAACAATCGGTCAAGTTGAGCGCGTTCGACACTGGCTCATTTTAGCTTCTTTTTCATTATGCATGCAAACTGACAAATAGCGTTATTGACACCACGTTCTTAATATGGCACACATCATTATTAAACTATGCAATTGTGTCTGTTGCTACTGCGGCTGCTGCCTAACGGTGCAAGATTTGGCTTCTCAAGAACGTGGATGACACACTCGTGGAAAACATGAAACTATTTTGGATTTGTCGAAATTGTGGTTGACTTCCTCATTTTTTTTATAATATTCATAACATATTCGGTTTATCATGTGCGAGTATGGTAAACTGGCGACCTATTTCAGTGCTTCCCCAATGTTTTGGATTGTCAAGTACGAGTCTGGTAAACAGGGCTTATATCCTAATCATCACATTAGCTGCAGTATCTATAATAATCTTTGCGGCTTGCTGATACAGTTCTGAATAACTATTTTCATGACCACACTTAATTGTTGTTTAATCCGTGTCAATATTGGGCCACACAAAGTGACAAAAGCCAAAAGAAAAAACCAACTCAATTCTCAAGATAAACATAAATGAGAGCTGTGAGGCATGAGGCATATTGAGTAAGTGTACACAAAAATATATCTAGGTACATCAAGAAATACTGGCTTGAGACCAATAACTATTTTTTTTACATATTTCTTGTGGTCCAAACCAAAAAATAAATCTATATGTTTACAGTTTTGGTTGATTGTTTTTGTACTGAGCGCAAAGTTGAAATGAGTTGTTTAGTTTTATTTAGTAACCGCCACTAAAATTGTTTACTATCCAAACGGACAGATGGCTAGTTGTCAAGTTTTCTAGATGTCAAAGCCTCGAAGCGATGGCGTTTGACAACGTATCCATTTTGCAACTTAAAGCCATCGCTCAAGGTCAATAGGTGGCACACAGTGTTACACACAGTCGTAAGCAGTTGTAAATGAGAAAACACTCATAAGAACATTTTGAAAATCGCAGTAGTTCTGGCCTCAATGGTAATTATTATTATTTTTTATTTATTTTATTTTATTTCTTTTTATTTTTATTATTTTTTCTAAAATACTTACCAGCCATTATGTGTATGTGTGGAAAAATGGACTTAATTAACCTTTTTCTATGTCAGCCGGTTTTAATGGGCCTATCACCCAAATGGGTAGGTAAGGTTGACTCTATAAATACTAGTTGATGCATGTGGGATTTTTATAATCATAATCAACATTATGAGAGCAATAATTTGTGAGCACGTGTTTGACTCACAAATATTGACTAAATAGCCATTAATTAAGCATTCAACTTTGTTAAACGCACTTGTTGAATGAGATACTACGCAGATATATAAATGAATTTAGAGTACTTCACTCAAGGTATTTGCATAAATTCGACTTACCTCATATTTAGAGTTAAATTTAAGATATTAAATTGTATACACTCGTAAAAATTTCAATTTATTAATTAGTTAGCCTTAGTTATGAATGCAATACTCTTTAAGAGGGGTTTATTTTTAAACGTTAAATTTGTAACACATTGAAATAGACGCCAGCGACTTATAATATATTTATATAAGCTTGTCTTTAAATGTTTATATATATATATATATATATATATATAAATAGCATCAGTCGCACCACCAGTCATACTGCTGAAAACATTTAAAGACAAGCTTAAGCCTATAAGAATAAATTTGTATATGTTTTGTATTAAGAGTTTATTCTCTTACTCAACAATTGAATTTCAACACTGTGTAACACCTCAAATCTGCCTTAGCCTTCCTGAGTAATTGAAAAACTGCTGGCAGTTTAAAAATAATGGCAGTGTTGCTGCTAAAACACTAAAAAAAACAAAATAAACAAGTTTTACATCATGGCACAAACAACTTTGAGATGCACAAAGAACCGTGTAGAGTCCCCAAGCCAGCCAAGGCAAAGCAAAAGTTCTTGAGCAATGTCAATTACCCAACACAATTATGAAAATCTTAACTCGCCATGGCTTATTTACTACACATGCTTATATAATTATATATTTTACCATAGCTCCCATCTACCACAAGCGACTGCTTATGACATATATTTAACTATTATGTTGAGGTAATATAAAAGCATTTAAGTTAAACAAACATATGTAAACTGTATGCTTATCTTATGCCTCAAGTATTTTGTTTAAGTTAATTAAAATGCGCTGAGCGACGCTGGCAGTAGACAAACTCCAATAACAATGGAGATCAATGAGACAAGTCTAAAGTGCGTGAAAAACTAATTGGGTCGAACAAGCCGTTGGATACGCTGGATGTGAGCAACACACCGAACGCTTTAACCAAATATCTATGCAAATGCGTGCCGCAAACTGAGACGCAGCCACAGGAAGAACGCAATGTCACACGTCAAAGTCAACAATGTGCAACAAGCCATGAAAATGACTAGAGAAAAACAAACAAAACTCAGTCGTTAATGCGTATTTTTGTAATGGCAACAAGAGATGCAATGAGTACTACAAAGTATCAACCAACTCAATGCTACATAAAACCGTATTTATGTAGAACATGTTGTTTCTTATTCTGCGGGCATCCATCAAATAGACGCTTGTCTTTTACCATCCCAAAAAGTGGTTGAGAACAGCTTAACGCATGAAATCCATTAGAACTCAATTAAACCCACTTAAACCAAAAAAATTTACTTTCAAATATACATATACATATCTCTCTCCTTCTCTCCTTCTCTCTCTCTCTCTCTCTCTCTCTCTCTCTCTCTCTCTCTCTGTCTTTCTTTACTTATGTTTATGTATTTATTCGACTTTAAGTTTAAGATCAAGCTCAGCATAAATATATATAAAAAAAAAAATATGTATATATATATATATATATATATTGAGATAAACAAAATAGTATTATATAAAGAACTGCTTAATTAATGCCTTCCATAAATATGTATTTATTTGAACTTAGGTTCAAGATCAGCATGCAGAACACCAGGATCCAAAATATAATACGCATATATACTTATGTATATATACTTATATTATATATATTTGTTACTTCTATAATCTGATAGGTGAAAATAAAATTTTCCAAATATATAGAACATTTATATAATAAAGAGCTCAATCCATTGACTTGTTTATTATTTTATTACCACTGCTTCTGATTTGTGTTTTAATGAGACAATAAAACAAGACTTCTAAACAAATAGCATTTATCAAAAAATAGTACAAAAATAAATAAAATCACATAAGGGAAAAATCGAAAATTTTTGTTGGTTAATGGAGGAGCTATAAGCTCAGAAGGGGGCACAATAGACCAATTAGGTCGCAGTGCACAAAACCCCAAATAAATAATAAGCTCTATTATAATATTGTCATTTCTTAAATCTGATGCATGAATCATTTTAATTTATTACTTAAGCTTAAACTAAATGGTCATAACAATATCGAAAGAGCGAAGATGAAATTAGTTCAGTTCAGGACTAAGGTAGTACTGTGATTTAAGAGATTTAAAGAACATTACAGAAACATGAAATACTCGAATGCAACACGCTAAAAATTTAGTTCATTTTGTAAATCGATCACGTTCCAGAAAAACCGCAATATTTTAGAGCTGTCTCTGATCTTTGTCTTTCCATTCAGGTTTTTATATTGCTTTTGTAATGGGTATTATAGTATTATCTTAACGTGTGTAACGTGAAAAGTTTTCGACCCCATTTATTTTCTTGACATATGCGCAGTAACTCCTCACTTTTTGTTTGATTTGTATATTTAATGATTATTACAAAACAGGTTATAGTGTTTAAAAAGCAGTTTTAAAAATATGCTTATTTATAACTAAAAACGAATTTAAAAAATATACATTTATATATATACATATATATCTAAAATAAAAGTTACAAATTAAAGGCTATAAAATTAAAGTAAATTATTTAATTACCAAATTTGCTTAAAATAAAGCATTTTGTAATATATAAATGATTTAAAACATAAATCAAATTCAATTAATTGGAACTCCGATCAAAAGTTTAGATGCTAGCACATAGCCAAGGGTATTTATTCTTCTTCATGGATAAGATAAGCGTTTTTATACTTTGATACAAAGTATTTTACAGTCGGTTACACCTGACTCTCTTAATTTTTTGTGTCTTGTCTTTTATTATTGTTATTTTTGAGTTTTTTCCGCGTTCTTTGCGCCCCAACATATCCGTAGTGCTTTCTGAGAGCTTGTCAGCAGCAACTTCACTGTTTTCATTAACAACTCGATCATGATTGGCATCGATAAGTCCAAAACCGCATGCTATTTGGAATTCAAGAGGATTCAACTCGCAAACCTGCTTCGTGTCTTAAACATATGCTGGGCCTGGGCATATGGTAGACATGCCGTATTGAATTGAATTCGGAAATTCTACTAATAATTTTTTTTGTAGTGTTCTGCATGACAAATTCTCAACATACACACACATGTATGCTACGAACTAGGCAATATCAATCATATGTGAGCCCTTAGCATGTTTGGCCCAAAACCAGTTGGACTTGCTGCTCAGCTAATGTGCTAAATGTGCTTGAGTTAAATATTATGCAATAATTATGTATTTATATAGCAGGAATCGATTGGAATAGAACAAGTTATGTTTCGGTGTGACCCTTAGCCTTAGTATAAACTTCAAATCTTTCAGAATATTTGAAAGAATATGCATACATTATGTATGTAAATGAAGTAATCACGCCTCATGCGGAGCCATTGATAAAAGAGGCGTATTTCAAAAATATTCGACTATTACAGGTTTGGTTTGTCAGCTATTACAGGTCGCAGACATTGAAGATGGAGTTCCGGCTTTTGTCTTCCGCATATATATTGTAAATGTAACTGTAAAGATCTTGAAACGATATATTACTTATTAACAAAATCGAATCGACGATAGAAAATAATTAAATTATGTAAATGAATACAAAGCCAATAGTGAAAGAGGGCCAAAGTCGCGCAAAATCGAATCTTACCTCGCCGCCTGAATATTTCCAAAAACCTATTGAATTGGCTGCTAGCTCAGCTGTTGCTTGATTAAACATCAGGAAATACAAAATGCAAAGCAGCCGTGTTCGCATTTGACCGTTGCACGAAAAACTAGTAGCCTAATACAAAGATACAAAACATATACCCAAAAGATATTTTAATTAATTCATCACCATGGCAGCTCAACGTCTTTGAAATTCGCAATTTCATTGACATTGACTTTGACCGAGAAATTAAAATCAAAGCCAATGCTAGCCCACATGGGCCAATCTGAGTATGTGTGTATGTTTGCATTGCATAGAGCAAAGGTGTACCCAAAACCTATTCTAAATAAAAATATTCACGAATATATTTGGAATTAGGTAAAACGAACAAAAAAATAATAAAAGTCGTCGCAATATATTTTAGCGTGTGTTATTCTTAAGAATGAACTCAGCTTGTAATGCATTTGGCAATGAGATCAGAACTGGAACACCTTCTCATTGTCTGGCCCTGACCTTATGTTAAGCATTCACACAATATTTTTTTGCAACTCTGCGAAGTTTTTGTTTTGTTTTGCCGTTGCCGGCTCAATTTAAATTTAAAAAATGCATCCAAATGACATTTAAATTGTAATGCCCTGAACACTTTAGAGTTATTGAATGTTATTGAATGAATATAGTTGCAATCAAATTATTACTCTGGATGCGCTACATCGAGCTGCCGCCACCTACCAAATGTTTGTGTTGCTGCTGCCACATTGGGTCAAGTTTAAAGCAGAAATCGCAAGAGCAACAACTTGTCAGAAAATTTGCAGAAGACAAGATCAAAAAACAGCATTGACCGTCATACTGTGTTGAATCGCCCAACCAATGGCAAAAACATTATAAATAGAAGATTGATTTTTTTTACTTTTTTTTGAAGCTATTAACAAGAGTCAGTTGGCTATTTGCAATTTTCAGCAAGGGTCGATCGCATTTTAGCTAAGGCGATTTCATATATGCTAATACTGCTGCGCCGGCGCGATAGTTTTTATTGTTATTTTCTTTATTTCCTGGTTTGTCATTTTCGTTGACCGTTAAGCGTTATATTGATAGCTCAATGTATACCATGCACAAGCATTGACCTCAATATAAATATATATATATATATATATATATATATATATGTATATATATATATATATGTGAGTTGGGTATTATTGCTAATCTGGTGTATAATAATCTTCATTTCAAACAAATAATTTATGTTTTTGATTGGTTTATTAGAGTAAAACATAATTATGGCCAAAAAGTTTAAGATTTAAATGAGAAAGTGGCGACAACTTATCTGGTTTCTTTATTATTGAGGTAATCAACCTCTTTTCAGATGAAGAACATAACATATTTAAATCGATACTTATAATTTTGAAAACAAAATCGACTGAGATTTAAGTTTTAAATATTTTTCAATTAAATTAAGTCATGTATTTTATTTCGATGCTTTTACTTTAAATTATGTTAGCGTTAGTATCGATACTTTAAGCAAAATTATCGCAGCTGTGCGAGTTCGAGCTTGCCAGACCTTCAAAAAGTTATCAATTATTATGCGCAGTACGGCTACAATTGCACTCTTATCGCTGAACTGAAATGTTGCCAAATTGTGTCGAGTGTAAACCGTATTAACGTATACTACAGATATATATATATATATCTAATGTTCATAAAGCCGGAGTAAATGCGAAATATGCTTGAAATAAAAGTTACTGGTCAGCCAGCGTCAAAGCAATGACAGTGCGAGGCATTGAAGCTATTAAATTGTATATGCCTATGTCAAAGGCAGATGCAGCAGCAGCCATAAAGACAAACATACCAGAGGAAAAGGGTAGAACAATCGAATCAGTTGTTGTTGGTGGCAACAACAACGGCAAAACAATGAATTCTGTGGAGCGTTATAGACAGGAATGGACACAGTTGCTAGCCAATTTGGATGAGAATCCTGAGATGTTGCGTGCAGCTGCATTCAGTGGTCAACTAAAGATGTCCAAGTTTCGGAGCATCCATTGGGCGCTTTTGCTTCGAGTGCTCAATGCGGATCATCGCAGCTGGCACGATCAGCGACAACAGCAGCGCAACAGGTAATTTAAACAAAGCATCTATTATCATCTTCATATAAATATATATATAAAAGTCTTAAAGCAACACATTCATCAATTAAAGATATGAAAAGTTTCGCGTGGATTATATAAGTAATCCTCACGAGCTGGCAGTGGAAAATGATGATCCCTTATCGCAGTCGACGCAGAGCGTGTGGAATCAGTACTTCAGTGATCAGGAGCTGTTTGCGCTCATACGGCAGGATGTGGTTCGCACCTTTCCAGGCGTCGATTTCTTTCGAAAGGCCCTCATCCAGAACGCGATGTCTAACATACTCTTCTACTATGCCCGAGAGCATCCATACATGTGCTATCGGCAGGGGATGCACGAGATATTGGCGCCCATCATCTTTGTGCTGTACAGTGATCATCAGTCGCTGTTGCAGTTCAGCGAAATCGCAAAGACGGACATCAATGAGACACTCTTAAATGTTTTGGACGCAGCCTATCTGGAATCGGACACCTAGTAAATCATTGTACTTAATCCCTCTGGTTTATGTATTGTAATCCAAATGACTTTCCAGTTCTATATTTTCGCGACTTATGGGTTCAGTTGAGTCCTATTATCGCGTTTCTCGTTTCGCCACCACACCAGGCAGCGATTTACAAATGCAAAGAGTGAACGAGGTGAATCCCAATCTCTCTCAATTGTATATTATGCAAGTTTTGTTTTTGATAATAACTTTGTTCACAGTCCTCCAACGCTGACGATGAGCTGCAATCTGAGGCTGAGGTTATCAGTCAGCTGAATTTCATTCGTGATAGAATACTTGCCAAGCAGGATCAACACTTGCACCATTATCTCCTAAAAATGGAAATACCATTGCATATATTCGGCATGTGAGTAGCAGTACAAACCGGTTGAAGATTAACGCATATTCTCAGTTTTTGTTTTAAATTATAAATATTTTATATTATATATAGAAGTTGTGCCAAATTATGATTAACAGGATTAAGATTATTAGACTCTACACAGTAAATATAAATGTGTTAAGTTGATGTAGATCAAGTATTCAAGTATCCGTCGAACATATACGAAATAAATAGTATTAATAGCAGTCAGCAAGCGATTTAATTTGAATTTAAGTTCAGTACATTTCAATTAAATAAAAGTATTAAAAATAGTTATCCCTTTTATTAATACGTCTCACCTCAAACACTCTTTATTTTGCAGCCGTTGGCTGCGACTGCTCTTTGGGCGCGAGTTTATGCTACTGGATCTGTTGCTGCTGTGGGATGCCATCTTTGCGGATAGCGACCGCTTCGACCTGCCCAACTACATCCTGGTTGCCATGTTGGTGCACATTCGCGATAAGCGTGCGTAATTTTTATCAAAATGGTAGATAATATTAAGACTATTCGCTATTGCAGTGCTGCTGAGTGACTACACATCATCATTGACATATCTGATGCGCTACCCGAGCCATGTGGATGTCAACCTGGTTCTACGACATGCTCTGCACATGCTAAACCCCAAGCAGTTCGACTATCCAGCGAATGCCTTCTCGTGTGTCTCGTTCGCAGACAGTTTGCCGGCAGCCGCAACGAGCGCAGCCATTGCACCAACACCATTAAAGTCACAACGTGCGAGCACCAGTTCCGAATCTTTAACTGGTCCCAGTGGCAGCCACATTAATCGTCAGATCACCTACATGCAAGCACGAAATGCTGAAAGCTTATCCGCATTGGCCAAGCTTCAAGGTACCAATCGCATTGCCATGGATGGCTATCTAGCAGACGTACGTCAAAATTGCTATTAACCATATATATAGTTTAAGAATATATAATCTCGTTCTCTGCTTTAATACGAGTATCACAAAAACTATCTGTTGTTTGAGGAAACATTTGCTCAGAATCAGCCTTGTGCAAACAATCTGAATTAGTACAAGATCCGCCCAAAATTTAAACATTTTTAATTCTATTTAAACATTGACTTTTTCTTCATTCTAAATAATCTGTATTTTCTTTTCTTTATCCAGAGTCCTGAGCTGCTGCGCTTGGAGCTAAAGAATGCACAGGCTGTCATCAAAATAGCGCGCAGTAAATTGTTGAATTATCTGTCCACTGTGCGTCAGCACATGGGCAAACAACAGGGCAACGAGGAGCTCAATCGCACACTCGATGGCATCGAGGAGCTGTGCAGCTTTCTGGATGTCAAGTTCGTATTCCCGCTGCAGGGACACACCACGCCCATTGACGAGGCACTCGAGGTCTACGAGCGAAAACAACTGAATACGGCTAAGAGTGTGGTGAAATCCACAAATAACTCGAGCAGCAATAAGTTGCTGTCCGTCCTGCCATCAACCAGTATAGGTGGTTACGAAATGCCAGAGAATGCGTTCATGCACAAATCGACGGCTCGGCTGCTGGGCGATCGGCGTGAGATCGAGCTTTCCACTATCACGAGCGACGAAAGGCCGCAAATAATGGTACTCCAAAATGGTCTTCCAGGGGCCGAGCCGCAACAGCGACCACAACAATGATGAAGATGATGAGGATGGTGTTTAATCTTTAATGGTGCCTTAAGCTACGCATCGACTGAACCATTTTAATATTAAGCCTTGTTAACATTAAGTGAACTTAAATTGCGTGAACAAATACTTTAGTGATGTGTTTATTTTAATGCGCTGCAGCAGGAAATAAATCAATGCATATTTTAAATGCGAAAATCCTTATATATACATATAACGAATAAAAATTAACAAAATTAATATAAGAAAAGAACTTCTCGCATAATAGCATGTTCATATCATCATATATCATAATTCATTAACAATTCGAACTGAAAAAAACTCAATTATTGTTCACTATCCGTATTAAATTCTCAATTCATTCCATTCTCAGGTTTGTTTTTTAATTATTTCTATTCCCATTAAAAGTTTGGCAATAAACAATTTGGATAATTGCCTCGTCTAACTTACTTTATAAAAATACATTATTTTACAGACATGAATCGTATGAGCTGCAAATGTAACTTAACGAAATCTTATTTCAAAGTTTGTTTTAAACAATTTACTGATGCGGCGGCTGTGGCCTGTTTGGTGGTACTGGACGCACTACTAGCCGATGATTAGGATGCACCGAGCGGAGCAGTGCCTGCGCCTGAATCTGTGCCTGCGCCTGGATCTGCACCGGTGTTAGCGGTATTCCGCTATTCGAGTAGCGAATAGGCTGTGTTGGTTGCTGTGCACTCGACTTTTGATGCGACTGCTGTGTTTGTGACTGTATTGCAGGCAGGATCGGTACTAATCTGGTAGAGATGGCGATGCCGCTGGTACTGCCGATGCGTTTGTTACGGTACCCGCCCGGTGGGCAATTGCTTTTCGTGCCTGTTCCATTGGAGATGGAATTGGGCGTCATATGCTTCAGAGCGGCGTTGGATGGCGAATGATTTGGCTGCTGCTGTTGCTTCTGCTGATGTTGCTGTTGCGGTTGTTGCTGCTGTTGCTTCTGCTGATGTTGCTGTTGTGGTTGTTGCTGCTGCTGTTGCTGCTGTTGCTGCTGGTGCTGCGGATCCTGTTGCTGCTGCTGTCCGTTACGCTGCATCAAATGCGGTACGCCATTGAGTCGTGCAGCACTGATTACGTTTGTTGGCTGAGCTTGTGTGGTGTTCGCTAGTTTGTTAAGGGGCACAACGCGCAGTGGCTCCGTTGGCTCGGTCATTGCTGCGAATTGCAGCGAGCGGGGCACCAGGTGTCGCACATTGAGTGTCACATCCTTGGTAGGTCCGTTCAACCGGTTTACAGTTGTGGCAACGGTTGTACTGACTGCTGCTGCTGCTCCAGTTGGATTCAAATTGCTGACGACGGCTGTTCGTGGTATGGCCGTCGCTGTTAATTCGGATAAATTGGTCGGGGAACCGTTCGCTGGCTCCGGCTGCGGCTCGTCAGTCAGATCCTGAATGCTTATGGGTGAGGAGCGAGAGCAGGTCTCCGCTGCAGTTTCAACCACTTCGTCTACAGTTGATCGCTCCGAAGTAGAACGGAGAGGCAGGCGCTGCAATGGCGCCTCCTTTGGCGGCACCGCTGCTACAGATGATGTTGGTGCGACTTTGGCTGTTTGTTCAGTTGTGCGCTGCATGCCGCGTAACTCCAGATCACAGACAATCTGCATTATCTTGGCCTTGCCCTCTGCAGCTAAGTCGGCGGGCAGGGTCTTCATCGTCTGTGATATGCTCTCCAAAAACAAATCGATGGTATCACGTGGCTGGGGGGGTGAAACCAAGGAAGTTGGCTGAGCATGATGAAGTGGTGTTGACGATGCTGGAAGCTCCCGCGATATGTTCTCGCGCTCGATGGTGCGCAGACGTGACACAATCTCGAACGAGGAACATATCATATCCTTGGCCATGTCCATCTGGCTGCGCTCTTCACCCCGTTTGCCAATCGAGTCGCGTAGGACTCGATTCAGCATGCGACGCACCTCAAGCGAGCGACGCATCCGTTTCGCCGGCGGCTGCTCCTCGGTGCTGCACTCGGACCTGAGAGGTGGACTTATATTAGAGATCGATAGCGAGATATTGTGCTGCTATTCTTGAATTTTCCCACTTACTTGACGCTCAGCGCCTCATCGCTCTCCGGGTCCTCATCGACGCCGTAGGCAGCGGCAGGCTTTGCCTTGCTGGCTGCTGTTAGTGTGCCGCCGACCGTTTTACTCCTGAGCAGGTCCAGCAGTTGAACATGCTTGCTTGAGCCGTCATGCTTCCGCAAATAGAATACCTTGATCGGCAGACGGATATCGCAAATCTTGCAATTGCAGTGGTTCTCATCAATGGCATCTGGCTCCAGCCACTCGTACTTGGCCTGCAGCTCAGCCATAGCCGCCTTATTCTTCGCTTCGCCCAGGGTCAGCGTTGCGGGCGAGATAGTGGCATCTGTGGAAGGCAACTGCCGTGCAGCACGCTTCCGCTCGAAGCGCAAGCGAATATGTCGCGAGCTGCGCTGATGTTTCGAGGCATATTTGAAGCTGGATAAGAAGACGGATACCTCGCAGAGTTTGCACCAGCCGTAATTGGTGCGCTGCTCGCTGCGTTTGTACGAGAGCCATGGAAAGCGCTCCTTCCACATCAACACCTTGCCGTGCATTGTCGTCGGCGCATGCCGGAAAGCAGGCTTCTGTTTGATCACGGTGCTCGATGATGGGTTGGCATCATTGCTCTGTATTATATCCACTGCAGAGTCAGCATTATTCTGCACATCCTCCTCCAACTCATCGTCTTTGTCGTCGTTCCCCTCCTTATTATTAGCAGCGCGCTGTCGTTGCTTGCGCGCCTCCCTCATCTTTGCTTTCTGACGCGCCTTGAACTGCTGGCTGAGTTTTTTGTGGCGTGCACTGTGCTCGTGCCGCATCTTGCTTGTCTCGTTGTAGAAGCGCACATGACAATATTTGCACATCTGTATCTTGCGATCCTTGGTGAAGCGTAGCCACGAGAAACGCCGCACAACTGGCGCAGACGCGCGACACTCAACTGTCGCTGCCCTTTCGGTTCTGGGGAATTAGTAAAATAAGCATTCATCAACTATTAAAATTATTCATTCATTTAGTAAATAAATCAGTCAGTCCAAAAATTAGTCAGTGAAAAAAAAATCTACGGGAAGTTGGCTTCAGATGTTGCACATACTCAACGGAACTCCTTGATGACGTGGACTGCTTGTCATCTTCCTCAATGTAGTCGTCGTCGTCGATGTCGTCTGTCTCGCTCTGTGCCTCTAACTGTTCCGGTTCGCTTTGTGCCGCCGCCTCTGGGTCGTCTTCGGCAGTTGCCGTCGCAGCGGCCACCAATGCAGCTTGATGCTTTTCGGAGTTCTCATGATTCTTGCGTTTGATCTCAGAGTGTCCGTACATGAAGCGTCGACAGCATACATGACAATAGGCTAGCGTTTCATCACGGGGATCGGCCACTAGCCAGGAATGTTGTTCCGCGTACTTGGCCCAAATACCTCGATTCAGATTTGACCTGTAAAAAATGTGCACAAATATTTAGCAAATGCAGTTGAAATTTGTGATTAACGTACTGATTCCGCTTTTGGCTAGACAGATTGCTGCAGTGCACCTTGGTCTTGAGGTGACGCATAAAACTGGTGACGGCCATGCGGCAATCGCAAAGCGTGCAACGACACTGCTGCGGATTTGTGTCCGGCAACGCCTCCCAGAAGTCACTCGGATCCGTGGGATCGCCGCTGGTGCCAACAACGGATACTGGATCCTCAACTTGGGTTTTATTATTGTTTTTGTTACTTTTGGGTCCCTCAGGATCTGTTTGATCGGCATTTTGGCTAGCGCTGCGCTTACGTTTCCGTGACAACTTCTGTGATGATCGCTGCGCCTCACAGTGTCCCTTGCTGGCCTCGTGCCGGTTCCGCAGATAGCCGAACTCAACATTCATTCGCACATTGCAGTATTTGCAGAGACCAATGGTGCCATCATTCTGCACCCGTTTTAGCCACTCATGATAGTTCAGCCAACGCTGCCAATTGAAATTATTGAGCGCGTCCACTTCGCTGGCGCGTTTCTGTTTCATAGCAGCCACATAGTTATCTGTGCCGAATTCGTGTTTCACCTCATCATCACTGCAACTGCAGAAATGAAAGACTTTTATATTGGAAAAAGATGAATGAGGATTAATGTTACCCGCTGCGCACTTGTTCGTCGCTCTTCTTGAAGGACAAATAGTTGTTCTCACGCTCCTGATGGTAGAGGGACAAATTATGCTGCTGTATGTTTTTGAGATTACGGTTCACGTTGATGGACACATTGCAGTACAGACAAATAGCATAGTCTTCGTCGCTCTCTTCGTGCAGCAGCCAGCGCCAACGCTTCATCCAGATTTGCCAGCGTTCGGGGCGGGTGATGCGACGGGAACCGCTACCAGCGCTGCTCACCTCATCAAAGCTATCATCGTCGTCAGCGTCCTCGATGTCATCAACATCCCGGCTAGAATCGATTGGTTCCAGCAGACCCATGGGATCGGGTCCACTATAAGAACAGTTGCTGTCACCGTCGCTGCTCGGCTTCGTCTTCGTGGACAACGGATCATCCGTTTTCTTTGCAGCCAGTGTAGTGTCAATGGAAGCCGTCTGAAATTCGGTGACCAGAAGCACACCTTCCACATCGACATCATCGTCGATCAGTTCAATTACGTTTTCATCTGGTGAAACGACAGCGCCTTCCACTTCCATTATTTTCAGCTCGTGTTTGGCTGATTTTCCTTTATGAACCGACGCCATTTTGCTGACATTGTCGGCGTCATCTGGCTGTCCTAAAGAATTTTTGACATTTTGTCCGCATTCCGTTGCCATTGGAGTTTATGCTGCAGTTTGCTGTGATCTTACAGCTGGTGCAATTGCAGAGTAATGTAACTTACCATTCGTTTAAATCGCACACACTTCAAATAAGCTCAGGTCGCCTAAGTCAACCAAAAAACTCGCATTTATCTGCAGGTATCGAATATAATGATTTCTACCTAGTGAATATGCGACAATGTCTGTCTATCGATTAAAAAACTGCACAGACCGAGACTTTTCTATTATTTTTATGTAGATTGAAACCTACGTAATAATATTGTTTTTAAATTAGAAAGTTATTTAATTCTTTTCGATTATCACCACACAACCACGAGATATAACGACTATCTTGAGTACGCCAAAGATAAAATACCCTTGAAGACTGAAATTAAAACTTTTATGTTGGCAGATTGTATTTAGGCTAGCTACCAGTAAAGTGGTTCAATACGGTCTTCTTCAAAACCTTTTTTGACAAACCTTATTTGGTATCTTGTTTATTCTGTAAATTCCCGCGAAATATACACCACATATTCGATAACTGGTTTGATTTGTATCGATTGTTAGTAGATGGTATTACCCGATAGCAACCGATTAGCTGTTATTTAGAATTTAATTTTTATTAAGGTAAAATGCAGGGTTTCATTCATCAACCCTAAATAACGACTCAATTAAATGCTAAAAATAAAAAAATTTATATTTTATTCTCATAAAATGTCATTAGTGTTATTTAAAAAAAAAACTGTTTCCAATTACAAAAACATCACATCTATCCGAAAAAAGCTAAAGCGGCAACACATCTTTTCATAAATCATGAAGGAGTATCGAACATCACATAAATTATTTCTATCGATTCTATTGTTATCATCGTACGTACAATAGGGTCACACTGTTAGGATTGTTATTGTTAATTTTTGTTATATGCTATATTTTGCAAATTATCGCGTTTTATGACAAAATGACGATATACAATCTGTATATATTTGACAAAATGGGCACTCTGATGCATTACGCGGAGTGGAACCGCACCAAGAAATCAGGCATTACCCGCGAAGAGGTAACGGAGACTGTCGCATATGCAAAATGCAAAATAATTGGTTTTTTATATACCATTGAATTCTTTAGGAAGCTAAGCTTACATATGGCATGCTATTCTCGATCAAGTCGTTTGTCAGCAAAATATCGCCACATGATCCGCGCGAGGGATTTCTTTATTACAAAACAAATCGGTATGCTTTGCATTATCTGGAAACGCCCTCAGGATTAAAGTGAGTAGAGTGAAGAAAAAGATGCCTAATTTTGCCACATTTTTGATATACCTTGTTTATTTATAGGTTTGTGCTAAACACCGACACGGGAGCGATTAACGTTAAGGAATTGTTGCAGCAGATGTATGCAAAAGTCTGGGTGGAGTACGTCGTTCGTGATCCGCTCTGGATGCCGGGCACAGTGGTCACCTCCGAGCTATTCCATAGCAAACTTGACGAGTTTGTCAAGCAGTCGCCAATTTTTGGCATTCGAAATATTTAGTCATTAAAATAGTGTCTCTGTTAAGCTAATAGATGTATTGCATGGCATAAAACTGCAAATGATGTGTCACATAATCAAATTGCAGTTGGTAGCAGCGGGTTATTAACTCAATGTTAACAGACAGCGGAAACGGTGACATTTGGAATCTTGCGCAAGTTCAACTTTTAAGTGGCATGAGAATAGGAAGGTGGTTAGCAATTGCATATTAGTTATTTTTGTGTGTGTTTGTTTTCTGTGAATTTCGTATGCATATGAAATGTGCTGTTATTTGGCCTCACGCGATTTAATCGGCGAGCGTAAGTCTCGCCCCTATCATCAGTTAGTTTTATGCTACTCAGACGCGTTCGTTTTAAGGCATTTGCGCAACTGTTGTTGTAACTATGAACAATGATTTGCAAAATGCCACCAAATGCATGTGAGTGCAAGAACGAGTAGGCGAAAAAGTTAGACAGAGGCAGATATGAATAAAAACCTGTCGCTGTATATACCGTTGCTTGTTAATATCATATACCATATGCATTTATCTACTTATACATACAATTTATGTAAATTGTTGCTTATTTATTTATTTGTTTTTTTTTTTTTAACTTTTGGCTGACTAACGATGTCTCACTTCATTTAAAAAAAATACAGCGAGTCACTTGAAGTTGTTGGTTTAAATTCGCTTCTATCGCATTTTATTTTTTTTTTTTTGAGCGTCACTTTTGGAGCCTTTGATACCAATAGTTTCAACAGTTTATTGCAAAATGAATATGATGACCACAAAGCAAGTTTACAGGTTTCTGGCCTATATGTACAAAAAATGCATTTCAAAGGCACGCGTCCAAATAATGAGAACCCACAACACAGCGAATTTATCAAAACAGCGTTGTCACTTTGTTGCAGCATCAGCATTTGCCGATTACAAAACGGCCCTTTCCAAATCTGCGTTCATAATTACATATATATACCCATGCATAGGCAGATGTACATATTTGTGTAACTGTGTGAAATTATATAAGCATTTAGATTTGCAGGCAACATATGCCCAATAGTCAATATCGACCACTGAATACCGGTTGAGAGGCTGCGGACTTCTGTTTGACTTTCAATTTTTCAGTTTGCTTTTGCTTTTGTTTATCGATGACACGATCACGATTAAAATCAGCAGCAGTTCCGCAGTCAATTAGTAGCTGCGCTGCTTTGCTCTGCTCCATCTGTCGCTGATTTCTTTTCTTCTCTAATTCGGTGCCCTTTTTTGGTGTTTTGCGGCTGCAAATGTTACGCAAATTCAAATAATGTCAATGGTTTTCATTTTCGTCACCAGGCAACCGACAAGGTTATTAACGGTTTGTTGGGCCGAACTGAATTGGGAAATGAAAACAAGAAAATAAAAACTATATATATATGTTACTCAAATCTCTAATGTAAGTGTCTTAAAAATATTTGTAAATTTCTCTAAGTTTTTTTGAAGTACCTATTATGGCTATTTTTTTAAGCTTGGGAGTTTTTATTTTTAGAGATAATTGGAGACTTTTGTTAACAATTGTTGTTTGTCTTTTTACTTTCAATTAATTAAATGCAAATAACCAAGCGGCACATTTTTATTTAGTTGCTAACTAAGCTTAAATAAGGGCTGTGACAACAATTTATGAATCTCCCTCGCACACGCCGATTTTAAGAGGGCCTTGGCTAAGTATTTCCATATTGCCATTTGTGGGATGCTCTCGAATTCAAATGATAATGAGGCCAAACTAAAATGTTATGTAAATGTGTTTAGGTTTAAAAATAGGCACGTGAAGAATGCTCTAGTTGATTGTGCTGGACCACAAGATACCTTTTTAATTATGTTGAGTTATATATATATATATATATATATATATATTTTAATTTATTAAATGTATATATTTTTTAAAAATTTGTCCAAAAAGTATTCTTGATCAGCATCAACACTTCTGTCGACATAGCCATCTCTTTCTGCTTTAACAATCACTCTCGGAGCTTCTGCTATAAAGATGTAGTTGTTATCAAAAGAAAAGAAAAAAGAAAGATATAGTCTTCCAATTGACTTATAGTATCTATATTTATCTACATATTTAAAAGGCCGACTAGAAAATTCTTAATTTGCTTACAAAGTTATTTATTTTTGGCTGACAAGCACAAAATAACTATTTAGAAAACTTTGCGTAATTGGGTCGGCTAAAAAGATAAACAAATTTATGATATTATTGGTAAATAGTGAGTGATAAATTATTTTCATAACTTTATAAGCATAACATTAATATACTATTTGAATGGGAAAAGGGTAGATAAAAATCGTTTGCCCATATTTGTTAACAATTTGTGTTGTATAAATAGCTCGTTTTTTTTATATATTTTTTTTTATTTAAACAAATTTTTGTCACAAAATAGTTTTAACAATTATCTTAATAAAACCAATGATTAAATACGCTCATAGATCGGAGTTTAAAAATATATTTTATTGTTGTACGTTTACAGATTATTTAAATTGAGGTAGATAAAAACAGAGGGAGGATGACATTTGTTATTGCCCTTATTGTACATTGGATATAATGATAAAGTCTAATGTAAACCATCAATTAAGTCGTGTGTGAATATCTTATAAAATGGTTTTATTATTAAGTTAACTGATAAAAATTTGAAATCGTGGGTAAACATTTATTAAAACACAATCATGTTATTAAATAGCATGGAATTATTTAATTACAACAAACTTATAATATAAAAAAAAACTTCCAATCCTTAAACTGAAAGCACTTTAATAAATTCAGAGTTAGCTAAATTATAATAATAACTAACTTTTGTTTAGGTAAGTTTGAGCAACATCTTTTTTTTGTTTGAATATTCCGACACAATATCTAAAGAAAAATTCAATAATGAATTTTTATGAAAATTATGTATGCCATATGTAATGCATTGCAAATCTGATATCAAAATTAAAATACCATCTGCAAGGGTATAAACACGTTTCGTGGTAGACATTCTAATTATTCTTGGGTGGGTGGTTTTCTGTATTCAAAAATTTCAGGAAACCTGAACCAAGAAGGAAATGCGACTTTCTGCTTTTCTAGCAGTTCAATGAACGGATTGTTTGAATTGCTTGCCCAAATAAGGCAAAAACGTGCACAAGCTGCCCCAAAAATTAACATGTCGTTAGCAATTAAAATTTAAAAATAAATGCATATTAAAATGTGCGAGTGCGAATAAGAACAAAAAACAAAAAATGGAAATCGCGTAATTTGCATACTTAAAGACTCATTCTTTTCAGTACCGAAAAGTTTTATTAAAAAAAATGAATGAGGCTAAAATGTCGTGTTATTTATTGGATACAACGTCCTCGAATTTAGCACATATTTTATGGTTTTCACTATTCTTAGTTTTAATTTTTTTTAAGTTGTGTAGTATGATAAACAATTTTTGTCTTTTATACTCTGATACCGATGGTATTATAGTATATTGGTTTTGTCCGACTTAGTGATCACAAATTTGTTTGACACACTTAGACATAAGACAAAGACTTGAAAGTGTAAAATTGGATTGCTACGTTCTTTAAGGTGCTAGAAAGTCGATAAATTGATAACCGCAAATTATGGTCATGCACACACCGGGCGGCCCCAAGAACTTCGGCCCTATCGAATATCTTCCACAAAATGGCAGAAAAAAAGTATGTTCCTGGTAAGTCACCTAAATAATTGATACAAATTTGATGGCCTGCACCTCCAGCAGTTTCAGAGCTATAGTTAAAAAACTTGGACGGTTTACTAAGATCGTTCTTCACAATTTATTTTGACTACGCCTACTACCATCCCCCACAAAATTAGCAAAATTCCTTATTTTCCGATATTTAAGAGTTACTTAAATTTATTACATTTGCGCACTTTTATTTTTTCCTTTTTATATTAATTTTTTTATGAAAAGTGCGATCATTTATTAATTTTAACTCTGTCAAATTTCCAGCCCAGTCTTTCAAAGATTTGATCCGAGGCCAGCGGCAATCTTAATTAAAATTGATTATATTTTAAACAAAGTAAATATAACAAAAAAATTAATTATATAAATTTTAAACAAACTGAATTAAAAAACTCCATGATTTTTGATTTGAAAGGGTTGAATTGATTGGATATATAAATGAATCAATATTTGGAATTTTTTTTTGAAACATAAGACAAGTTAAATATGTTGTATAGTTAACAATTGTTAAGGAACAAAGGGGAAATAAAGCTTAAAACATTACAAGACAGCTTACATATTTCTGAGCCAAATTGAATATAGAAATGAATCAATATTTATTTGGTATATTTTTTGGGATATCACTTTTTTTTAAACATACATTTTATATATGTAAAATATTAAAACACAACTAAGCCAAATCATAACAAGACTGCTGCTGCTGCTTAACAGGGCTCAACTGTGTTTGCTGGTACGTCACTAATTAGGTGAATTTGTGCTCGTAAAGCGCATTGAGGTGCAACCAGGGCCCAAGCGCTGTAATTGGCGACCTGCTAATGAGATGTCAATTACGGACACGAGGCGGCAGTTTTTACCCAAAAATATTGATATTGAAATTACTGGTGACCTTTTTTATGCAATGCATCATGTTGTTGTATTCAATGTGTGGCAGCTAAGTAAGTGGGCTGCACAAGGATAGTGCTTGTGGACCCAACAGTTGATAAACATTGCATAACAATTAATGAGACATGATCAAATCATGAGCTGATCACTGATATCTATGTTTATATAGTTGTTGTGGTTTTCTGCTCAGCTACTCAGCCACTTCTGGGCGGTGCAAATTGGCATGCGTCGCCACAATGCTGCATCAGGAATTCCCCTTGTGGCGTACGTGCGACTCGCTGGCTGGTAGGTTGGCAGGCACAGAACCTTTTCAAGGTTCCAGATGTGGCCTACGTGCCAGTTGCAACGTGGCTTTGCAAATCTATTTGCTTGTAATTAACCTGCCAGGAGTTGCGTCAGTTCTTGAGCTGACTGTACAAAACGAGGAATGGCTTTGGCTTTGGCTTTGCCTTAGACTTGGTCACGTAGGCCATGGTCTAACGAAACAAGTTAAGCCACTTACCAGTTAGACCACTTGGTCATTAACCTGGGTGCTAAAATCAAATCGCTGCATATGCGATGACAAAATAGATGATTTAACTCTGTTGCATTTTTAATTTGCATTTTTATCAGGTCGTACCTGATTACCAAATTGTTTAGAGATGTGTGATGCACATCTATGTATATATATATGCATATATATGCACGTGGGTCGGATGTGCATCTTTGATGAGGCCGTTTGTGGAAATAGTTGGAAAAACAGATGAGATTTCAATTAACAGACAGAATTTCGAAATCGTGACTACAGATTTATGAAAATGCAATTATATCGTCTTGAATAATTTTCATTATATTATTTTCATTTCATTAATTTGATAATTAAGTTGTTGTTAAGTTGTCTACTCTGCTCATGAAACGTTTGAGGCTTCAGAAATATTCAACACTTAAACCAAACACAATTTTGCTAATTGCGTTTGTGCTACAAACAATATCTATATTAAATTCTACTGAATTTAAATTTATATAAAAATATATAATATAAATAACATAATATATAATATAATATAATAATATAAATAATAATATAATAAATATAAATAAAATATATAACTTCAAATAATTGAAGAAACTAAAGTAGTAGTATTTAAAGATAAATTTAATAAAATAAGTGTTAAACTATTTCGTTAGTATTTCAAGATGGTGTATGGATTGTTGTAAAATTTCAGCAAGTATTTTCAGGATTTTTCATGAAAAACTATGTTAAGTTTTTGAAAGTATAAATCACAGTTTCTACACGAATTTCCTGACGATTTGCAAAGTTTTTCTTATTATTAATATGCATATTTTTAACAGTATTCACTGTATTTTATTTTATAGAGCTCTTTAGAAAGTAGCTTTATAATTTTACGATGAATCCCTCGATCCGCACAGATTAAAGTTTGCTTTCATATAACGCAGAATTCGTATAAGTAATAATTGTTCAATTTAGTTATCATAATCTGATACCATAGGGGTTCTACAATATCATTATAATTGACAGTTCAAAATCGATAAATATCACATAGCACAAACCAAATTTTAGTTAGCTATATTTACTGTCTGATCCTAAAAATTATAATATTTTATTATGCCTAAGCTCAACAGAACGTTCTGAAAAATCGAAAACGCCGGAATTTTAAAGCTGGGATTATAAAATTTCTTAGTTAAATTACTAGAATAAAATTATTCCATGATTATTGCTGGAATTTCATTGGTGACCCGACAGAATCGTTTTCACTTTAATTTTCAATAAAATAAAACATAGAAAATTTATTATTATATTTTATTTATTTTACATTCGTTTGTGTATGTTATGTGTGTGTGTGTGTGTTAAATTATAATCGATGTGTTTGTAAATCTGTCGCTTGACTTATGACGTACCATTTTAGAATACCTAAACCTAAGCAAATGAATAAATGGAGTAGAAGTGTATCGATACGGTATATGTAGAATGGGGGGGGGGGGGGTTGGTTGGTGGTTAGTAGTTGTACTGTTGCAAGAAGCTGCTTGCCACACATACAAACAGAAAAATACACACACAGAGACAGACACAGGCACACACGCCTTGCACTTGCAAGTGGTGTGATTCGTATAGAAATGTGAATAAGAATAACAAATAAAATTATAGTAAGCATACAAATAGAAATATTAATTAATTTAATAAAACGATTATTGACCATCACCCGCCCCACGCCCAAAACGCACAAGTTGCGGATGCTTGGATGCAAACATCGTCTATATAAATATACATATATAAATAATTATATATATATATATATATTTATATATAGGTATACATAGAACAGCCAGACGTGGCCTGCTCCTGGGATGACAAGACCTCGCATTAAATAAGAGTTAAGTGTTAAAATTGACCAAAACATATTTCATGTATCATGTTGTTGTTGCACATGCTTTGAGAGTCCCACACTTAAGTAAACCAGTAGGAATTCCAGATTTCCCCACTTTCAACTAAATGGCCAACTTCTTTGTGCCCTTCTTCTGTCGCTCGCTCTCGTTGTCATTCTCGTCCAGCTTGGCGCTCTCAGTGCTGCTCGACTCCGCATCGTACTCCAGCTCTGGATCGGGCACCTCGGCATAATGGATATGTCCAACCGTCTGTGTATTGCTGCCAGATGTGGCAGCTTCAGTGAGCAGGGAGGGGTGTGTGCCATCGCCATATTTCTCGAGAGTGCGACGCACCAGCTCCTTGGACGGCTGCTTCATGTCGTAGGCCCAACCCAGGCGTTGGAATGTATCCAGCACCATGGTGGTAAAGTTTACCTTGTTGCCCAGCTCAGCTGCTTTGTAGTCCCAGGGGAAAACATGATGATAGTTGTGCCAGCCCTCGCCCATGGAAATTATCGACACGTAGATATTCTCGCTGGGCATGATGCGTCTATAACAAAATAAACAGAGAGGGGGAAGGGGGAGAATGGTAGCCAACTTTCAGTTAGCCATTTCACAATTAACTCACTTGTCGTACGGACGGGAACCCCAGAGATGAGCAGCGCTGTTGACGGACCAGGTGAAATTCAGGCTGAACACATAGCGGAAGATACACTGATGCACGAAGGCATGGAACCAGGTCTCGTTCCAGCAATACACCGGTATCACTGTGGGCAGGATGAAGCATAGCATAATCTTGAGCACCACAAAATACTTCTGATGGAATTGGATGACAGGATCGGCGAGAATGTCGGTCATATCGATTTGCCGACCACGACGCAGCACATCCGGATGCTTGAGCATCATCAGCCAGCCGACGTGAGAGAAGAAAAAGCCACGATTGGCATTATGTGGATCGGCATCCGTCTCCGAGTACTTGTGATGCACCCGATGATCCCGCACCCAATCGTACAACGTATTCTGCAACAAGCCAAAGATCGACACAGCATGTTAGTTGTACTATTTGGTTTATGGCTAGTAATTTTGTTGTCAGTGTCAGTTCCACCTGCCTTGCGTGACTGACAGTCATTAAATTTGACAAATGTATCTCTCGGATACACTCAGCAGACATGGCATTTTGTCTACATATTTTGTAGTTGACGGCTTTTGTTCATTTGCAGTTTGGGCGATGGCGACAAAATAAAAAAAGGCATTAAGTTGTTGCACAAAATGATGCAATTAAAGTTAATTATAATACGACAATTTTACTTTGTAGTTGGCCTCCTGACTTGTGTCAGCCAATAGACAAAAACAAAATCCAAAATCACGCAAACCAAACAAATACCACAAACGAAAACGAAACCTTTGCCGCAGTTGGCCAAAAGTAACAAATAACTGGAATTCAACAAATTGCAAAATATTGTGACGTCAAAACTTTTTAAGACGCAAAGATTTTAGAATAAACCAAAAAGATTTAATGCCAAACACTAGGTATACTAAAATATTATTTACCTAGAAATTTATAGGTACTTTTCTTTAAATACAAATATCTATTTTTTCTTTTAATTTATCTAATAATTATTGTATTATTTTTTTTTCTCATTTATTTTAAATATATTATTTTATACAAGTTTATGTATTATTTAGTCCCCAGTTAGCCCATAATTTTTTTTGTTTAATCAAAGAGCTCAGAAGGTATTATAACGTTTTGTTTTATAAATATATAGCTTACCTGTCCAGCCACTGAGTAACTGATCATCAGGAGACTTCTCAGGAGCGTGTTCGCCTTGTAGCTGCGATGTGTCCAGAAGCGATGGGCGCCCGCAGTGACGCCAAAGCCAGCGACGCCACCCATAAAGAAGGCTGTAAAAATTAGAACAAATTTGATATGAAGGCAAACTCTAAAAAGCAGCAACAAAAGTCATGCTAATTAAATACATAAAACAACTATTTATGTATGTGTGTGTACACAATAAAAAATCAAAATACCAAAATTACAAACTTGCGGAAATTGAGGCATTTGTATGTTGGTGTTAATTTGTTGATCAAATTAGTCTTTAATACCAAAGCAAGCGTAGCAAGGTCAGGTATGTGAAAATTTTGCTTAAAGGTGTTTAGATTTTATTGTTAGATGGAGATAAAAAAAAAAACATATATAAGCCCAAAAAGCTTTTGTATCTGTCTGTGATTTCAACTATCGTGCGGGTATATTAATTACAATTAATATATTAAGCATAATTAACATGTTTCTCTGTCTAATTAAGTGCGTTTGCTTTTCCATTTGCATGCATGACAATTAGAATAGTGATTGCGGTATTTACCCTTATTTAATTGATACATCACACTGAATATGTGAATAGAGATTTACTTCTGTTGCATAAATTTAGAAACTACGCTTAACATCATAAAAAATTATATATTTCTTTTAAAAGTTATTGATTGGTTTTTCGCAACACTTAAGACTAATGACAGGTGAGAAAATTAAACAATGACAATTACTTATTAGTCAAAAAAAGAGAATTTAACGACAATCTTTTAAAAAAATTTTACTAATAAAAAAATAATGATTTCTGTTGTTGGTTGATCCATCAATCGCCCACACAGGTTTTACATGAAGTCCGCTTGCATAAAATATTAACTTTTAATGTTGCGACACGTCAAAACAAAAACCAGTCAAACAATTGACACAAATGGACAAAATCACAAATGAAATTCCCATGCAGACCTATTTACTTATCTAGATATGATGGTATCGTAATTAAATTAAATTCGTTTAATGAAATAAATTAAACCACAAGTATATCTTGTGGTGGTTCATCAAGGTTAAGCATTCTTCCAATCCTTTGTCTAATGTTATAATTTTTTGGTTAATGGTTGCATGATTTAATGATTTGAAAGTCAAATGAATTGTGTTTGGGCCGAAGAACCCTAAGTACTTGCTTATCGTCTTTTCCAAATGAATCCGAATTCATATTTAAATGTCCACCTTCTACAATGATTTTGGCTCTTCAAATTGAAGCCAAGTTTATGTCTAAATGTCCACTTTTTAAAAATTATGAGAGTTTCATTTTCTACAACTTTCACAAAAATATATCTTTACAAAGATTCCGGCCAAACTATGATTGAAAACAAAAGGCGCTCATAATAACTTCAAAATATAAATAAATTAAATTATATATTAAGGGCATTCGCCTGATTCATTAGCGCTGAGTTTAGTGGTTTAATGATGATGGTGGCATGATGAATAGTGCGAAATCACTTTTATATAACGTCAACGCCCCAGAAGCTAATTAATATCATTACAGATGCGACGGTCGTGTTAAACATGACAAAGAAAAGATAACATAAACTAAATAAAACCACCAGCAAAACCGAAAAAAGGGGAAATTATTTTGAGATGAACAATTTAACTGGTGATTTAATAAACACTGCACGTTTGCCTGTAATTTGCCAAAATATTTACGAGCTCAACGCCGCCCTGAGAAGGGCCTGGAATGGTGATGTCTAGTCAAGTGCTTGGTGCTCATGTCCAGGCTCAGGCAATAAATATTAATATTTACAATGCACGCATGTTTAAGTTTTTTCATTATGTTTTCAGTTGTATTCTGGAATTTCCAATGATGCGCCAACCATCGAAATCTGAAGATGCCTGAGATTTCAATGTCAAAAGCGTCGAGCGTTTTCTGGTCAGTGTTTAAAATTGGTTTTTTTTTGTTATCGCATGTGGGATATATTTACTATATTTATTGCGTAGTCATAAATCGTGTGTATTGACGCCGTGGCCCTGGATACGACTTATATGGCACCTGAGAGACGATCTACGATTTGGAGTAACAAGGCAGAGCGAGACGAGGCGAGGGTTGTGTTTTAACTGTTGTCAGCATTACATTTTCTAGCCCAACTCAAATTTCTGTAATTACAACAATATTGACCATGGATTGTGTCTTGACTAACTATCGCTATCATACACTCTCACTCACTAAGAGCCCCAATTACAAATATGTGTCAACTAAAGTGTTGAGTGTTTTTGTTTTGTCAGCTCACCTGTGTCAGTTGAATTTATGCTGAAATCGCAAGCGATGACAATTTATGAAAATACGAGTACAATGCAAATAAATGAGCACAATAGCAACTAAAACAACAACAATGACAAAAAAGACAACATAAACCGATGCCAAAAACAAAATTTCAACATGGCGAAGTCAAAGTCGACAGCGACGGCGTCGGCGACCGCAACGGCGACGACGACTGCGATGCCAGCGTGGACGTGCCCAGAGACTGCGACTGAGATTGGAAAAAAGCAAGTTGAGTAGCAATCAATTCCATTCATTCCAATATCAATAATATTCCCAACAAAATAAACTGTAATGAAAGCAAAATTGTAAAATTTGCCAAATGACCCAAAAAACACAAAAAACAATAAGAAAAATAACCAAGAACGTAGTTTTAATGGGACTGTGTTATATCTTTTCTTTACTCGCGTGAAGAGTGCACGCTAAATTTTAAATAATATGTGTGAGGGAAGAGTTATTGGGTTTATGGAATGGCTAGATGGGCAAATGAGAAATTTGAAATGTTAAGCAACCCAACAAAAATGTAAAAAATCTCTTCGACAATTTCTCCTTTCACACGTATTTCGTATGACTGAGTCATTGCGAGATTATGCAAGAGAGTTGGAGTTATTTATACTTACACCAGATGAGTGTGTTGAAGCGCAACTCGTGCAGCGGATAGGTGAAAAGACAGACGACGGCGACCAGATGCAGCAGTGAGATCTGAATGACTTTGTCCCACTTAAGAGGTGCTTTGAATTGCCAGCCAAGAATATTGTCGCCCTGGAAACTGTGCGTATATTGCTCCATATTGATTTGATCCTTGGGAACATGATTGATCAGATGCTTGGGAATATGCCTTGGCGCCGGCGGTGCCATTACAGATTGCTGTTGCGCTGTTGCTGCTGCCAGCGTCTTCTTTTGCTGGTTGGAGCGCGGAATTGACTCCGGCGATGAGTCCTCACCACGTCCCCGCGACTGGTCGCCGCTCAGCTTGGAGCGGCGAGAGGACAGAAGCGGTGGACTATCCTCACCTGTGCTTGCCACAGGCGTTGTGCTGCACACACGCTCCGATGTGGACAGGTGACCCATATTTTCTATCGTATACCTGGAAAGAGTGGGTGGGGTTTGGGGGTGGATGTTTGGGTGTTTCTCTCACTTCATACACTAAACTTGACGCTGACGGAAATCACGTTTCAAAATTGCAATCAACAATAACAGCTCGAAAAATGCAAACTTTCTTCTTCACAGTTTAACACACAAAATAATTTTAAATGCAGATCTAAATAATCTATATATTTTTTTTTGGCCTTTGCCTAAATTTTTTTTTTTGGTTTTCTTTTCTGTTTTATGCCGCTTTGAAACGCGCACTCGACGCGACCCTTTTTTTGGCGCTGATCTCTGTTTGATGTTTTGTTTTTCGGTGTGTGTCGCAAGAGCGCAGTTTCTCTTTGGAGCAGGGCTGGGGAATTGTGTTTCCTATCCGCTCGAACTATTTAACGAACTCTACGCGACGCCGTTCCGTAGACAAATGATCACTGTCAAAAGTAAAAATTTCTACCCTATGCTGCTGGCGTTGGCGTTCGCTTTGCAGTCGACGTCGCTGCTGCTGGGCTGACACACCAGCAAACTGTCTAATTGACCGACTGACTAAATGTTGTTGTTTTTCTTTTTCTTTTATATTTTCTGTTGTTGTTGTTGGGCTGTTGCTGTATGCGAGCTCAACACTGTGAACTCAGGAATGGTAAAGCAAAGACAAAAAAAAAAAAAAATAATAATAATAAACTTAAGGCCAAGATTATGCCATCACTCACACAAATGCACACTTACACCAACACACGCACCATAAGCTGGTGGCGGCACCTGTAGCAGCGACGATCTTCACTTGTAACTTCGGTTGTGGCTTCGGCATCAACTTCGGCTCTGGCTTTGTTTTAATAGCGGCGCACAGCATCAGTCGAATTGTTGTTGTTATTGTTGTCATTGCTTTTGCTGGTTGGAAACTACGCGAAGATATCTTGGAAAGAATTTCGTTGATTGCCTAATTAATGATAATTCGCACGCTTTGCTTCTGCTCTTGTTCTTCCTTTATTCTTCTTGACTTGCGCTTAAATTATAAAAGTTGTGAAAGCTTTCAAGCGGTTCTTGGCAACAGCATGTTTTATTTTTGACGATACAAATTTTGTGCTAGCCACTTATTTGCATTTAGGATAGGGCAACACATATAGTTTTAAGCAGTGTCAACGTTTTAGATTAATTTGTATTTACTGAGTTTAAATTTAAATGAAAATTATATAAATATCAGGTTTCTATCGATTTCTATTTGGAATCTGCAAAGTTCAAAATGGGCGTCAATTGCCTACGACAACTGATTCTCTCTATACACAGGCAGTATTTGCATAATATGACATTTCTTAATCAATATCTCCTATGAAATCTGGAAATTGCGGTATGTACACAAACAGGCTTACATACTTACATATGTGCATATCTACATAATACATACATACATATGCATGTGTACACATGTATTTATGTACATGCAAACACTGTCCCTATGGGCTGTCTGTTTTTTCGCTTATATTTGCATTTCGCTTTGTTTGGTAGCCTTCTCCACTTTGGCTTCTCTGTCGACCAAAGTCAAAAACCGTTCGATGATCATGAAGTTCAACAACAGCAATAACAATAGCAATAACAACAGACGCAGCGACAGAAGCAGCAGCAGCAGCAACAACAGCAGCAGCTTTGACTTCGTTGCTTTCTCTTTACGTAACGGCAACGACAAAACGAAAAGTTAATTAAAAGGCAACATAAAGAGCAAACTAAAATAAAAAGCGAGAACTGAAAGGAAGCAGCCGCTCGGATCATATAAAATCGTAAACGAAACACCGAAAATGAATGAATTGGTTGCTTTTACTTAGAGCTCGCACGGTCCTAAATAACTTCAGATTCCCGTGCACTTAAAAACTTAAAATCACCGACACTTTTTTTTGGTATTCATTATTGTTGTTGCTGATTTTTTTCTCATTTTTTTGTGGTATATGTTGTAAGCTTCACACATTAGCAAATTGAGCTGAACATCAGATTTAAATGGCCAAACACAACAGAAAAAAATATCCCAATTTACCACAGTGCAAAACCAAGAGACGAAAGCGAGAATTTGCACACGCATTTACACTTGTCAAAAATGGGCTGTGCCTTGTAGTGTATTGTGAGTTATTTGAGAATTACAAATATTTTAAACGATTAGTTTCATTTAAAATTTTATGTTTCCTATATTATTTAATTATTGTTTTTTTTTGTTAAAGCATGGTGGCTAACAAAATTGCGTGCAGCCAAAAATTTAAATGAAAGAATTGAAAAAATCTCTTAAAATATTTATTTATATTATTTAAAATCGTTGCTTTGTTATTATAATTTAGTTTTCATAATATTATAGTTGGTATTTACAATAGAGTTATTGATTGGGCGACTGAATTTACTTCAATGCTTTTAAATATATTCTTCACACCTTTGGGAACTGTAAAACGCACTTTTAAATTGGTATGATTTGTGTTTAACAAATATAACAAATTATTTTTTCAATTTTGTCAAGTGCTTAAACACACACACACATACAAACACACGCATGCATATGTGGCTAACAATTATTTTAAGCAGCGGCTTCTGATTTATATCGCAGCTTCAATTAGCTTTGAGCAGTGTCAGCGTTTTTTATGAGCGCAAACTATCAAAAATGGCACTTTGAAGAGAATTGCGCGAATGTGAACAATACTGTTGACTATACACACATATATGTACACACACACACAACAATTTGTTGGACCTAACACGTAAAAAGCGCCATAATTCTGAAAAATAATTATTTCCTTTTTTTACGCCATGCCCACAATCAAAAGTCATTCAGGCAGCTGAACGATACACACACATACATATGTACCATTATGTACAATGTACATAAGTACCTGTATATATACATGAAAACAACATTTGCCGTCGGTTAGATGTTAAGGTTTTTATTGTATTTGGTTTTCTAGGCTTTTTTTTAGAAAAAAAAACATAAACGTAAAAAAATCGAGGGGCTCTGGCTCAGGGTTATAACGGATTAAATTGTGATCAAAGCCAGTGCGTTCCGGTGGCGTTACAATCGAAGGCGGAATAGTCTTCATATGTTGATGCATAATGGTCTGCATTGATAATGTGGCATCTTTCAGCTATCATCTGATGTCGAGCGTTGAACAGTAAACATTACAGATTAAACATTTCACAAGCAAAGGCCACTCAACAATTATCGATTGCGCATTTGTGCAACCTTCAGCGGTCGCTCAGTTAACTATTTCTATAAGCCCAAAGAAAAATAACAACAACTACAAAATACGTAGTACAAAAAAAAAAAAAAAACAAATTAACATAACAAAACGCAAAACTAGGCTCAGCGAGGCAAGTGCATTTTGCAACAAACTCAATGCTCAAGCGTGGCGCGAACAAAAACATATCCAAATGAGCTTATACACTTGTGTGAGTGTGTGTGTGTATCTGTGTGTGTTTAAACTGTTTTGTAGCAGTGGCACTAAATAACAATTCAGAAAGATATGGTCAAGTCAGCTTGGCTAGGCATTTTTAAACTGTGCAGTGTATAATAAGAATTCGGCCTCAGCTAATTTAAGAAAAGATTAAATAGGCTTTTTATACTTATTTAATTGAGATAATGTAGGTATATAAAATGATTTTTTATAAAATAGTTCTGCACAAATAAAATCAATGTGTTTTAATTTATTGTTAAAATAATGTTTTCAGTTCAAATTCACACTGATGATTCAGTTGAAAAACTGCATAAACAATCAAAGATAAATTTGTTGTTAAGTCAGCCAATGTTGAAAATATTTATAGTATATTATAATAATAATATATATACGCATTATTTAAAAATAACAATACCCTTTGAGAGGGTATAAAATAAAATAGCAAACCAATTGCCTTTTAACTGGCAACTTCATTAGTAATCACTTCACAGTCATTAGGAATTGGTACAAGTGTCTCACAAATTAAAATAAACGTCAAACTTGGCAACACACAAAAAAAACATAAACTGTGGTTTAGACTGACTAAGTTTAGACTTTTAAATATATTGTGAATAATTTGCAAGTATATAAATCACATTAGTCTCAAATTGCTACATTTAAAACATTTACATTCCAATTGTTGCCAATAATATTAGCTAAAGTCGTCTTTTGAGAAGAACATAAGTATTTATAGGTATCAGTATATTATAATGGCGATTAACACATAATTGTATTTTCAAATTGTATTCAAAAATATAACCTACTCAAATAATTTCATTTACGTATGCTTATCTTCGATTTGGAGAAAGGTATTTGAACATATAGGTATACATATATATATGTACATACATTTATACCACGCATCATCATGACTATTAACATATATGTATGAATAACATATAACATATATAAAATTTAACATCAGCAACTCAAACCTATTGATTTAGTGAATTAAGATTATCGTGTCAATCTTGAGACAAGTATTTATTTATAGAAACATAAAAAAAATATAAGAAATTCCCAGCTTAAAGAAACAAAAACAATAAAGAATAAAACAAAAAAACAAAGATTTCGCCTTTTGCCAAAGCATCGCTTTTAAATAATTAAGTAAAGAATTTTGTAAATTTAAAGAGCCGCGCTTGATTGGGCGCAGCTCAGGCGCATAAAAAGTGTGGAGGCAACTAGGAGCTGTCGAGATTAGCCACCTATGTGTTGTATTGAGTTGTATAGATGTATGCTACTTAGCGATTAGTCTGTCCTCTGCCGGCTTTTAGGCCCAGTAATTGACTTGCTGGCTGGCCGAGTGAATTAGGCTTCTGTGCGGTCCACCAAGTGCTCAAATATTGACGCATCATTCAAGTGCTGGGCAAACATTGCGTATTAGTGATAATTTATTGAGTGCGATTTATTTAATTTGCTCAAGTGCCTGCAACAAAGCAATAAATTGCCCCAACTGCCCCATAACCTGTTTAACCTTTTATTTAAATTTTCTGTTTTCTTTTTTTTGTCGCTTTGGAAGACATTTGGAATTGAGTTCAAAATGTCTTCGGCCATCGAAAAATCAATTCGAAAACCTTATTTTAATGGTTAGGTCGAAAAAAATAAATGCTTAAGCTTAGTTTAGGCTGTGAATCAGTCAGTAAAAAATTGAGCAACTCAACTCGAGCAGCAATTGTGGTTTTTTCATTTTTATTTTTTATTAATTAGTACATGTATTTTTTATTTTAAGCATCACATGAATTTTTCCCGATTGAGAAAATGATTTTCGGGCATAGCATTTTGCTGCAGCTTCACCTGCTCCGCGATGCACTCGACAATTGGCCGACTATTCTCTACGGCCGTGGTGAGACCGTTGCGCACCGCCACCGAGGAGATGGTGAGCAAATCTTTGGCCAGATCCAGGGCAGCAAACACTCTTATCATAGTGGAGCCAGTGTCAGTAGCATAGTCGCCAAACTCGCCACTCTGATAGTCATTGGGCAGCATATAATGAAATTGTGGCCAAAATGATTTCGTAATAAAGAATATGCTATTCGAATCGGTGGGTTTGAAGCCCTTGGGTATGCTCCATACGAAGTGAGCCGAATTCACCAGGTTGCCCACATTCAACACAATTAGACTTCGCAGCCAGAAGCCAACATATATGGAGGGGCCCAGAGCTTCCCCAAAGTACTGGAAGGGTGTGTTCAACGGCAGCAGCACATTCAGCGCAATATAGAGCAGCACATAGTAGCTAAGGATGTGGCAGATCATACCATGACATATATATATATATATTGATGTATTTATTAATATAGGCAACTTACCGCTTTTGGAACATGACAATGCGATCGTTCTCAATATCGGACATGTCCACATTGAGCAACAGCTCCTCCTGCTTCTTGGAGTACTTTAGCAGATTGCCACGCAGGTGGGCATACATGAAGCTCTGTTTGCTGTAGTAGGGATCATCGTCCGTCTGGTACGTGGCATGATGAAGACGATGGGCCTGCACGCGACTGTAGATGGTGCCCTAAACAAAAGTTATAAAAAATTAAAAAAAAAATTAATGTCTTCTATTTAAAACAAATTAACTTAAAAAAAATAATAGATAGATTAGAATGTATGCTTAATCATCGCTTAATTAAATTAACTATCGCTTTTATAAATGAATATCACCTTTGGCAAAGGTAAAAACGCTTATCCAAAATTTGAAATGAAACAAAATGGAACGTGAAACAGGTGTGATAAAGCTTTTTAACACAAGCATAACCGGTTTGGTTGTGTTTTTGGCTTGGCTGGTTTGAGGTCTTCGCTAAATTACGCTTAGAGCTTTCACAGCAGCTTTTGCCAGGGCGCTCAAAGAGGTTGGTGTACACTCACCTGTCCTGCCATCGTCTGGCAGAGCATAAGGAAGAAACGCAGCGGAACGGTGGCGGTGAAAGTTCGATGAGACCACAGCCGATGAACGCCCACCGTCACGCCCAACATGCCCAACAGGCAGAGCACAGCCGCTGAAGGGCCAAGCAAAGTCCAGGAATGGTATCAAGTGACATTGGAATTGCGAAATTTTATGTAATTAAACATTCAGCACCGAGTGTCTAGATTATTAAACTCACTGAATAATATAGTTGGCCACGAAGCACTCGTGAATGTCACATAAATGCCATACGAGCCCACAATATATACATTGATATAGAAGAGGACCAATGGCCAGATGGCATCGCGACTATTTAACTCTTGCTTTGTCGGCATCCGAATGCCTTCGGCAGTCTTCGCCTTTGATTGTCCTGGCATTTTGAGTGAGCCTCTTTCTGATTCCTTGACTGCTTGCCTGATTGACTGCTTGATTCCTTAATTCCCAGGTTCGGTCCTCAGCTCTAGCTAACCGTCGCATGCGCCAGCTTAAACTCAACTAATCTGAACTCAGGCGCAGCCGGAACGCTTAAGCCAACAGTCAAAATGCAAAACCAAAAACAAAATTAAATTAAATGCAAAATCCATTTCAATATGCATGAGACTGAATAGAATATGCGTAGTGGCAATCGTCCGCATTGCGGCTGCTGGTCTCTTTAGCGAGGCCTGATCGTATACACTTAAAAATCAACTCAACCTGTTAAATAAGTTTGACAAGTATAATTGTTTAATGCCCTTTGATTATTAACAAAAGCAACAACTAATGTGAATAGTAGTGTCTTCAATTTGTTGTGATGGGGACACATTTTAGTTGTAGGTGGGGAAAGGGTGCTTAAACTGTAACTTGGGATTTTTTTATTAACGGCTAATACTTAATTCTGCATGTTGGACAGTTCGACGATATCCTCGCGCGGCAGATCACAGTCCCCATAGCCCCAAACTTGATTCTTGTGCGCATACTCATCGCTCAGGAATCGTGAGCCATCGCCACATTTGGCCGCACGCCTTAAAATCATATCCTTAGAAACAGATTTGCCTATCCAAGAAACGCACACATTATTTTTGTAAGTGTATTTTTAAATGTAGAATACGAATACTTACGTCCACTGGCCAGCCCGACGCGGGCACAGAAGTCAATGAAGGCCGTGGTCACATTCAAAGTGTAGTTGCCAAACTCGCCCGCCTTGTAGTCCCAGGGGAATACATGATGGTAGTTGTGCCAACCCTCGCCCATCGCCAGCCACGAGATAATTGGTACCTCCACCGAGGTGATTTTTCTGTGAAATTCCAGATGAGAGTTGCATATTTAAATACAGATTGAAAAAAGTCTGTTGTTATTTTAAGAAAGATCAGGACAGAAATACCTTTAGAACATTAAATATTATTAATTAATATAATTTTCACTGCTTTCATATGACATTAAAGGCAATTTAAAAAATAAAAGGAGGCATATCAAATGTTGACCACAGAGGAATATAGGATTCATGAGATGAAGCACATGTAAATAGGATAATACTTACTTATCGTAGGGTTTATTGCCATACATGTGTGCAACGCTATTGACAAAGAAGGCTACGTTTAGGGTCCAAGTGAAGCGCATGTTGAAATTGATCCAGAAAGACATCCAGAGATCCTCCTCCCAGAAGTACCAAGGCACCAGCACTGGCATTGCGATCGAGATCAGTGCAAACAATGGGAGGTAATATTTGCGTTGAAACATGACGACGGCGTCCTCCTCCAGATCGGACATATCAATAACCTTGCGCTTCTCCACAACCTTCGGGTGGGGCGTGAGGAAAAGCCAGCCGACATGGGCAAAGAAGAATCCACGCTTGGCATTATGCGGATCGGCATCAGACTCCGAGAACTTGTGATGTATTCTATGATCCAGCGCCCATGTATAAGCATCACGCTAAGAGAATCAATGGTAAATATTATGCCATTTGGTCAGTTGGTCAAATATCTGTCTCTGACTCACCTGTCCTGCAATTGTGAACATAAAAGCCAAAACGATGCGCAGGAACAGGGATGCAGTGTAGGCTTTGTGTGACCACAAACGATGGGCACCTGCCGTTATCCCAACGCCCGAAACACAGATGTTAGCGACAACTGCAAGAAATGAAAACAATTATTGCTTTTGGCCATAACAGTGATTTGGCTATTATTATTGTTGTTGGGCTGCTTTCTCGTTTGATCAAAGTGATGACATAGTCGACACATCGATCTGTATATAGTACACATAGTTATTTGTACTATATTGGCATGCGTCAGTCAGTCAGTCAGTCAGTCAGTATTATATTATTCAAAATATTCGCTCTCCATTTGATCTTCAGTTTCGAAATGAATGAATTCCAATTGAAGCGTTAATTTACTTTAATTACTGACGGTCAAAGTTCAAACACACATTTTGTGGTATTTGATGTAAGGCATCTAAAGTAAATCTCGATCAGAACACGTCTTTAACCTGACGGAATATTTTGATTTGAATACCCCGATTCTAGACTAGACTAGAATATATAATGACGATAATAATAATATGAGGTTTTATTATAATAACATTTACACTATCCATAACTGCATTATTCAAATTATTTAATATCGACTAAAAATGTATTTTGTTAGTTATTTTATTTTATTATTAACCTGATTTATTTATTGTAAATAAATAAATAAGATTTAAATGTTTAAAATGCCTGCTCTTGGAATTTACTTACTCAAATGTTTTACTGTTATTATTATTAATATTATTTTTATAATAATATTCATATTTACGAAACAATTTATTTGGGGATAATTTGTCCATTTTTCGCCTTTATATATCTGACTCTTACAAATATTTATTTTGGACTAAAAATGTGTATATTCATTGTGAATGAACAAAATTCAAAATTGTATATATATATTCCAGTTTAGATGCTTCAAAGTTGATAAAATGTATGTACAATGTATTTTTTACTTTATTCTAGTTTTTTTTTAATTAATCGTATCAAGTTGAACTTAATTTCTAGGTATAATAATGGGAAATTGTGCAAAATTGCTGTTGTGATATATATAATATAAATGAAATGAAGTGTTTTTCCAATTAATTAATGAACGTTTATCTTACTAACATTTTAGTAGATCAATAGAGCATATTTATATATATATATCCAAGGCTTTTAAGTGGTTGGCTCATTTTTTTATTGATATATACATCTGATGTATATATATCAACTATATATATAGTTGTTTATTAGACTAACATGTAAATAAATTTGCTCGGAAAATAAACAAATATTATTTTCTTATGGCTTGAAGCAATTATGGCGACTCCAGGGAACAATAAATGTGGATTGGGGACAACAAAAACTAGGTAACTACGGGTCAGTATTAATTTCATCAGTCATTGGATACGTACCCCAAAGGAATGTGTAGAACTTGGCATGGAACAGCAGAAAGGCGCCATAAAGCGCGCCGACATGCAAGAATACTTGGGCGATAAGATCGGGCCATCGGATTTGAGGGTTGTAAGCCACTTCAGCTTCAGCTTCTTCGGCTGCTGCCTTGTTTTGGAGCTGCTCTCTTTTAGCCGCACACTCCTTATAGACAACATCCTCCTTCTTAAAGACTAAATTATCATCTAGCTCAGCTTGTTCTTTGGTCTTTCGTGTAGCATCTGTGGCCTGGCCTCTGTGCTTCAATTGTGTATCACTTGATGTTGCTGCTTGGTCATTGTTGCCGCACATTTCGCCCAGGTGGCAGTTGCCCTCACTCTTAGCTGCAACTGCTGCCGTGTCGGCCTTAGTTGTCGTCGGTGTGGAAAGGCACATCGTGTGGCTCAGTTGTTGCTCCGATCGGTGGTCTTCGATCTGAAATTGGATACATTGATCTGTGAGTAATCGTCTTACCATATACTTGCTAATTGATCACTTGAATGGACCTCATCTCATCTATTCAATGCAAACCATTTGAGTAAATATTTATTGAGTTTATGTATATTTCTGCTGATTGTTGTGAAAATCTGAATACCTCAAAATGTTCACTGCCTACTTATTCTTATCTTTTCTATCATGTTTTTCAGGCTTTTAAGTTCACCAACAGTTTACTCTATTTATTAACAGTAGTATTCTCAATTTAAACCATTCTCATTTCAAACCATTCTCATTTTAAACCATTAACACTATCGATTTCGCTAAATTGTCTTATCTAAATATATTAATATTAAAATTTATATATACTAGTACACTGAGTATCTACTGGTCAACTGCTCTACTTTGATAATATTTTCTATTTTTGTATCATTGGATTATATATATTAATGTTACATGATACGCAATACATAAAAAAAAAAACCAAAAATAATACGAAACTCCCTAAATTCGGGTGTGAAATAAATTATAGTATTTTTAGAAAACTTTTCTTTTAAAATTGCAGCATTTATTGCTATCGAAAATTAAATTGTATCGATAAATGACAAACGGAGGCAGTTATCTTAAATATTTCTCTGCGGCTGGTATATGAAAACCTATTTTCCCAATTTGAAGTCTCCATCTCTAATAATGTCTGAGATCCGCGTGTTCATACAGACTGACGGAAAGACGGACACGGACACGGACTTGGCTCTATCGAATCCGCTGTTGAATCTGATCAAGAGTACATATATGTTTTAAGGGAAACATTTCTTCCTCTTGCCAGTTACATTTGCTCAAAATTAGAATACCCTTTACTTATTTTATAATGGGTAAGAGGTAAAAAACACGTTTAATTAAAACTGCGTTGTCAGCACGTTCAGCATTTGCTAAAATTATCTTTCTTATCAACGTGATATGATACAGCAAAGTCAAAATAAATGGCCAGACAATTCTTATCAGAGCTGCGTCTGTGCCAATGATTCGGAAACTAAACACCTGGCGGATTCACACTAGACCACCTTATGGGCATTACGTAATAGTGGTTCATTCAGGTCACTGATAGGCAGTACGTGAATGATAAGTGGTCACTACATAAATAAATAAAGAAATGACTATTTCCGCCAATATTTGGGAATCAGTCATTACAAATTACACAAGCGAGTTCCACGAATTCGGAACTTTACTGTTACATTGACAATCAGTCAATTTAGTTGACGCAGAAGGGGCGTAAAAAAGTTGGCAATATTGCACAAATGGCCGATAAGATATGGATTTCAATGTCAGCCATCTGACAGTTAAAAACTGCCTCTGCCTGATTGAATAAAATGCAATGTGCAATTTCCACAATATATAAGTATTAAGTTTTTATTTTGCAATCATTTTTAAAAATTGAGTTTATATTATCATTACCAATAAGCAAACGAATTCCGTTAAAAGTTTTTATGAATAACTGCATCTTTACAAGAATTTGTATACTTTATATACTGGTTTATATAGATTTCATTAGATCTGAAATTTTTGAAATTTGATTTGAGAAACTCGGGTAGTTAGGCAACTTGAACAATGCATAATGCTTTAAATAAATGAAATTATGATATCCTAACCTGACCAGTATCAATAACGTTGCTATTAATTTACTTCGAGCTTTTATGTTCTTTTTACAAGTATTCTTTTTATAGAATTCTTCGCAATTTCAGTTATCGTTGATAATAAAAGTTCCAATAATCATAAAGTAGTAGTTGAATTTTTATTGTAATCAAAAAAAGTACCTTGATAGGTTTTTATAAGTTTGCTTTTTATATAGTTATCTTTTTAATCAGTATTTGCTTACGCCAGTTGGTGGTCAATATATATTCTCAAATCCTTTCCAGGTTTTTTTTAATTAACTAAATGTAAAAGAAGCTTGTTAATTTTTCAGCCTTTTCAGTATTTGCTGACATTCCCATTGCCCCATCGGTGTCCCCTGTGTCGCTTAACTCCATTTCGTGTTTACCATTTAATTAGATAACGTGCCATACCAAAAACGCACTGAAAGCTATGCTAATTCGATAAGGCAAATTGCTGAAAACACAGCTAGGGAATATCAGCTAAATGGATACGGGATGACAGTGAGGCCAACTAAATGACAATCAAATAGAGTGAAACAAAAAAAGTGGTAACCAGACTGATGTGTTGACCATCAAGTTGTAGGGGTTGGCCTTAAGAGCATGTCACTGGACGCGATCAACATTTTCATTGGGGCAACACACGCAACGCGTGGGACAATGTCTGCTGTGAACATGTATAAATTTTAGTTAATATATCAAATTCATTGTTTTGGTTTTATTTTGTTCGTTTTTGGCTGTGCCACAACTTGTCAACGCAAGTCGATATCAAACAGTATTTTCTATAATTTAATAATAAGCAATAAAGGAGGCCAGAGCCAAACCGACTATTTTATTGACATTCGGACCGCTCGTCGGTCTGGACTTTGGATGATGAGAGAACAGTGCATAAAGCTGATTTTTCTGACCGCCCCTTGGCCGAGTTCTTGAAAATAACCAATTGCCCAATGGCCAGCACGTATCAATTAAATTAATAAATAGACAAAAGAACTTGTTACAAATGATATACTAAAGAAATTGTTCTATTAGCACTTATATAGCAAAAAAATACATTATATTGGATATTTTTGAGTACCGATGATCGTGTGCAGATTTAAAACTTATAACAACGTAAAACAACGCCCTTGAAATTTTATATATAAGCTCATTATTTATATAATTAGAAAGCCTTTATTTATATATTTCCTGTTTTATTGCAGGCAGTTCAATAATCACCTCCTCGTATTCAGTGACTCAAAAATGGATTGATATCAAATTTTATTCTGCGTTGGATGATGCACGCTTTTCAGATTGTGATATAAGTCGATGATTAAAATTGTATGTTTTCTCGTAATTAATCATGGCAACCGTATTAACCTCAAACGTTTTTTTTTTAAATGGAATGCAAAATCTTTGGAACCTTTCGCTCGATAAGCTCCTCTTCTTGCAAGAATCTTTGTCGGGATTTGTATGTCGTTTTAGTTGACGGTATTTATTTTATTTAGGTGAAATACATTCAACTGACTTTATAAATCTATAAGTGGCAACTACAACTTGCTTTTATCTTTTCACATTAATAAAAAAAATGTGAATTTAATTGCATTATTTTTTTTTTACAGCATGTATGTCTAAGCTAATTAAAAGGCTAATTACTCGCTTAATACAATGTTGATAATCAACTTAGTTCGATCATTGATACACAGTGTGCAGCTTAATTGCCATTCAGTTTCTTTAACATATTTTATTATAGCAATTGTTGCCGGCAATAAAATTGAGTAGCCTTTATCCAAAATCAGCCACATTGCGCACCAATAATATATTCTGATTAATGTAGCACCACAAAAAGTGGAATTAAATAGAATTCAAATGAAGTGAATTACAAACGTACAAAAATAAATCACCCTCTAAAAAGTATTCTGTCAGAGGGGTTTATTTAAAAATTCGAAATCTAGAAATGTGTTTTGTAAAGACCATTTCTATAGCGCTCAGCCACAATATATAAATGTAAGGAATTTAGTCATTCAGATCGCGTAAACCAAATCATATAAATGCCCAAAATTTTTATTATTTTTTTTTGTTGTTTTACTTTATTAGAATATTTTTCCTATTTACAAGCTTTCTCTTATTTAAAAATCCGTATTAAAATTCGCAAATTGTGGGTAATTATAACCTCAAAACTTTCTAGTAAATATTTGTATAAATATCTAGGAATAGTTACTGTGGAGATGTGTCTTTAATTGCTCTTGCTTCAGCTCTCAGAAACAGTCTAATTGTGAATAAGAATTTTGTTGTTCCGATCGCGTAACTTAAAACAGTTGCCTATGTTAAAAACAAATAGGCAAACTTGGTAAGAATTCTGCTGTAATAACTGTTTACCTAGTTAGCTGGCTCATTTTATAGCTGTTCTGCTAACTGTCTGTTTCACTCTCACACAATTTGTATGCGCCCTTGTCAAAATTTGAAACATGTGCTGACGTCAGTCAACAAATATTCTTAAAATTAATATTTTTTTTTTGTTTGTTTTTCACAGTTTTTATTTTATGTTTTTGAATAGGATAAATTGATATAAACGTACTTTTTGGTGTGTTGGCGACGCGCTTAATCACATGGAAAATTTCCTTTTTTTCGTTCACAATCTTGAAACTCAAGACAAAAATAATAAAAAAAAAATTATTTTTATTATTATTTTTATCTCTGTTTCGTAGTGCGTTCTCGGTGTTCACCCACCGACCGAACTAAAATGACTAACAGCCGCAGCTCAACCGGTCGACATTTACAATCATATCCAAGAGCTAACGGAGCGTCGACATTGCTGCTGCTGCTGCTGCTGCCGTTGGCGCTGGCGCTGACGCTGCCGCTGTGGCTGGCACTGCTGGAGCTGCATGCGTGGAGCTGAGAACTGTGAGCTGGGCGCTGAAAAAGGCGACGCTAATACAGCTTTTTACTAGCATTCAATTTGTATTTCACTTTTATTTGCTAGCGTTTCTCTTGCTGTTGCTGTTGCCGTTACTTTTTGTTCGCTTCGTCGTTTCTATTGCTATTAACTGCCCATTGCGCGGCCCCTACTCTCACCTTCCGTTTGTCTATTTCTGCTGTTTACTATTCTCTGTTGTGCTCACACATTCCGTAAACATTACAAAAGCAGCAAAACGAGCATTGCCAGCGTGTTCAGCGTTTGTAGTTCAAAGTCAATGTCTGAGCGAGCGGTTTCAGTCGACTCTCTGATTGAGTAGGCGTTGGCGACAGCTCGCCTAGAGTAGATGGGGGCTGGTGGATTGGGGTGCGTGTCTGACTTAGGGGTGAACAGCTGCCGGCATTATATTTTTAACTTTAATGTGGCAGCATTTCGTCATCGCAATTCGTCAGTCAATGCCCGTTAATATCGGCAAAGCGTGTTCGCTGCGCCTGACTAATTTGAACATTAACCCAGTTTAGGTATTATATTGTTTGTTTTGGGCTCCTTGCCTCAAACAGGCTTGTTGCTTCACCATGTCAACCAAAAAACCATTTCTGCTTTCCCCCACGCTCTCTTAATCTATTATTCTCTCTCTCTCTCTTTCTCTGTCTATCTGTTGGCTTGTTTGTTACTTAGTCAGCAATATTATCGCCGATAAAGCCAATGCGTAGATCCCAGGCCTGTAGTAACACATGCTGGGCTCGTGGTTGTCTTCTATTAGCTTTAAAAAAGTATATTTCCGAGGCCCTACAATCATAAAAATAATGATTTGGATGGGTATTATGAACCACTACAAATGTATGTAACAGCGCTAAGCAGATAATACAATATTATCTAGAATAAAATGTAACTACTGAATGTTTTTCATGTGGAATATACAACACAGATCAATTTAACTAAAAATATATTAAAAATCAAAATGAATAAATATTTCATACAAACGACAAATTAACAAAGATTTTTCTTGTTTGGAATGTATTTTTATGGTAAATTCGTTATCCGAATCTTTTAAAATTGTGGTTGGAATATCTGTGGGTTGTACAATTTATGACACATATGTCAAAACTTGATATTGGGACATATCGTAGTCAAACTCTTCTTACATCGAGCAATAAGAGAAACAGGAAGTAGTCGAATTTAGCGTTCAATTTTAGCATTGCTGATAAGCCCCATAGCAAATATTTGCCAGCACATACATGAAATAAAAAAAATATTTATACATAAACATACATACGTATACATTGCTTAAAAAACGCAAATTAATTCTGTTGTTGATTCTTAAGTAAGCAAACTTCAGATTAGAAGAAGAACTGTTGGTTAAATGTTTAACCGGATCTCCTTTTTCTCTTCTCAATCGTAAATTCATAACGAAAAACCGCAAAAACAAAACAAAAAAAAATTGATGTGAATTTGTTGCTGGTGCTCCAAATGCTGACAAACCAATAGCGACCGGTTTGGTCTGTCCTATTTTGTGTTCGGGAGGGAGAATAGAGGCGAACGCCAACGCGGCGAATGATGATGCAATGACAACGCGGCGATAAATATAGAAAATAATACACTGACAGACTACTATTTGGCTGCACATATGTTCAGATGTTTGTATATAAGTATGTATATATTTTTGTATATGTACATATAATCATTAAGTGTTTATTTGCTTGCTTATCGAGAAAGACGAAATCTGGTTCTGATTGTGAGAATCGTATTATTCATTTAGTTTGTTAAATTCCATTGTTTTCTGCAATTCCCTTTCTATTATTCTGTTTGTAATAAAAGCATTAACTTGTGGGCGAAGGCTTCTGCCAACACGTAGCCGCAAATGCAACAAATGCAATCGCAGTCCCCTTCCCGAACTGTTAACTTCAATAAATGGCAATAAACTCTCAATTCAAATAAGTTCACAATCTCATGCGTTTTCAAAATGATAAGATTATAAGAGTGCCAGCTATACTTTTATATATGATGTTTAACCATATGCCGAAGGAGATTTTAGAAAATGCAATGCGTCATTGAACAGAAGCGTTGCCAATAGCAGCAAAATCTGATGACGTAATAAAGTCAATTCAATTCGTCCGCACTCCCCTCACAAAAACAAATGAAACTGACAGAATTAACAGCTCTGACAGGATGTGTGCCACAAAGAACATGCCAAAATTAACATACAAAGTCGCTGCAATTTCAGTTAATTTTTGTTTGTCTGTCAGTATGTGTGGATGTGCGTAGAATATCAATTATTTGGCGAACATGAATGGCTGACTTTGCCTCAAAAAATTTGTAGAAAGTCAAGTGCAAGGTCGCTCAGCAGGTAAATTAATGAAATGCTGAACCACATTAATAATAAATGTCACCCAATGGAGCCAGTTGTCTGGCATTTCTAAGATACCAATCGTCTAACTGTAATTGCCATAAGCGCACAATAATCCAACATGTCAGCCACCTAGGTAGTAGGTTTGTCTGTCGGATGGTCAATCAAATCGTGCAACTGGAACACAACTATAGCAAATGTTGCCTTTTAGCGCGTGTTTTTACCAGTGGAACACTTTGTATATGCTATACTCATTCAAAGGGGACAGATGGGATATAAGAAAGTATGTAAAGAAAAAAATGTATACTAATTATTTGCTGATTCAGTTTTTTCTGTTTCCATGTTGGAACCATTTCGTACTTTAATACCCCAGAAATCTTATAAATATTCCATTTTTGTTAATATAATTTTAAATATTGTTTTTATTTAATTTAAATAATGTTTTATTTCCGTATTAGTCATGTGTTTCAGTCCGTTTGTTTGTCTAAAATAAAATGTGCTAGGTTAGTGGTTCAGGGTATCTCCAAGTTGAGCAGCCTCTATATTGCACTATTAGTGGCCTTAATTACCCGTGTTCCTACATTTCGAAAATTACTTTTGTAAGTGTTGTCCTTGTTCGAATATTCCTACTGAAATACACTAAAACACATTTCGAAATTGTTATATTGCGTGATTTGGTTGTTGACTTGAACCAAACATACAATAGCCAATTATGGTGTCTGTTGTGGTAAAAGTTTCGCCAGTTTCCTATGAACAATATTTAATAATAATATTTAATCAAAAGTTGAGTACCCAAAATGTTGCATATGATAATAAACAAAACAACACTTTTAAAATTGCCAGACTATTTTAAATGCATTTAATACTTTTGTTGCATTTGCAATAATCATAAAAAAGATTCTGATACACATGATGTGCCTAATTTGCCACTCATTCTAGTATTAAATTGTACACATCTTTAATAATAAATTAAATTCAATTGACATCATACAAGAAATCGTCTAGATGCATTTTATTTAAGTTTAAAATATAGATGGCGTTTTGAATAATTTGTGCTTAAGCTCTAGATGAGTTACGTTCATACTAAACTCAAAAGTAAAGACACACACCAATGAGGTGATTTGGAAATTGCGGTTAGCTTTCATGCAGCGCATTAGCACAGTTGCAAACCAATTAAAACTAACAATATTTACACCACTGCAGAGCATATCGTTCAAATTTAAGATATAAGGTATATTTAATATATCTCTATAGTTATTTCATTTTCATACTGCATATTTATTATTATTTTTTAATATATTTTAATTGTATTTATATTACCAGGTAGGGACATGAAGGAGGTGCCCTCAAAACAACACTCTATAGATAAAAAGTGGTTAAGAATGAAAAGCTTGAACAAAAATGGTACTCCGGTCCTCCCCTTGTAGAAAAGCTGGCAACGCTTTGGTGAAACATAATAATAATATGGATTAAAACTTAATTTAAAAAAATTACCATTTAATTTTTAAGGTTTTTAATATTATAATGCATTATTGAAGTCAATTTAAACGAATATTCGCATCAGGTTTTGACAAGAGTAATTCTATAAAATGTTAGACGACTTCAACCCCAACATTTAGTCTATTAGCATGAATTAAGTCGCATAACATGAAACCCCGCTTTTCCATAGTATACATGATTAATCCCTTTTGTATAAGCCACACCCGCCACCTCCTGCTCCCGCACACTCCACCCTAAATGCGCACGTGAATATTCAAAATATTTATTACCGATTCCCACATGTGCCGTAATTACAAGCGGGGCATGTAAATGAGCCAAGTCGTGTGGAAAACTAGACCCACCAGCCGCAGGATTAACCCCTTTTCGCACATGTGTGGCTAGGATTTCATGCATCGCTACCACAAGTGTTTGTACACCAGCATGCAGCTGAGTGGGGGCAAACCTAAGAAACAACAAAAGTTACAAAGTGAATCCAATAAATATGCGCCACGCACTTTTTAATTAAACGCACATTCGAATATGTCGCATCAGGGAATGGATAACAGGATGCTACACATTAAGTTGGGAAGCGATGCGAGTTTCCATTCACAACTGCTCTTAATCAAAGAAAGATGGCCATGCACATCAAAGTGGATCACAGCACGCCAAGGAAAAAAAAATTATACTCTCATAATGACAGACACGGAATTGTTTAGGATTAAATTACAATTCATGGTTTATGTGGGGCTCTGAGGAATTTAGCGCAGCATGTGGCAAGCATCAATTTGAATTTAAAGCCATTTCTAGATTTCAAACAATAATTTAATTAATTTTTAAAAATGTTTACTGATTTATTTAGTTGAAGTTGCGATCATTCAGCTCTTGTAAAACACCCGGATCTTCTGTACAACAGAATTTCTGATTGAGCTGAAACAGCGCGACGTCGCCAGCGGAACACAATCTAGACATTCAGGTAGTTGTCTGGGAATTCGAAGGTAACATCGCGGCCGGTAAGCTTCTTGTAGACCGAGGTGAAGGTGTCAACCTGCAAAACAGCATACAAGTATATTATTTACAGCTCTATTTAGTTAAACAAAGAAACAATATTTGTGTAATATCAGTGTAGTAATAATAAACAGTAAACATATAAATAATTATCATATGACAAGTGTCAAAAGGATTAGCCTTTTGCTTCAACATAAATAGTTGTAGTAAAAATTGGTTAAACGAGTTTATTTAATCTGTCGCCGATGTAGGAAGTCCCAAGGCACCAGGCAAAAACGGCCCTTGGGAGGCAAATTGGCGGTGGCTTTAAAGCTTTAAAGTAACTGCACATGCAGGTGTTAATGGAAAAGGGGAGTGTGACCAGCTTTTAGTAATGCAAAAGCTATAGACCAAGGTCAGCTCAACATTATGGAGTAAGGTGGTATTTAATGTGCGTTCTGTTTGACAATCACTGAATGATAATCTAAATTCAGCAAATAACACAAGAACGGTTACCGTTTCAATAATTGAGAGAGAGTAAATAATATAATGTCATAAAGTGTGATATCTAAAATTTAATTCTTTATAAATATGCTCTCATATCTGATCTTTATATAAAAATTTCGCTTAAATAATAAACAGTAAAAATATAAACAATTATATGACAAAAGTGTCATACGGATTAGCCTTTTGCTTCAACATAAATAGTTGTAGTAAAAATTGGTTAAGCGAGTTTATTTAATCTGTCGCCGATGTAGGAAGTCCCAAGGCACCAGGCAAAAACAGCCCTTGGGAGGCAAATTGGCGGTGGCTTTAAAGCTTTAAAGTAACTGCTCATGCAGGTGTTCATTTAATAGGAAAGTGTGACCAGCTTTTAGTAATGCAAAAGCTATAGACCAAGGTCAGCTCAACATTATGGAGTAAGGTGGTATTTAATGTGCGTTCTGTTTGACAATCACTGAATGATAATCTAAATTCAGCAAATAACACAAGAACGGTTACCGTTTCAATTATAAATTGGGTATTCAATTTTGTTAATTAAAACGTTTATAAAATAAACGTTTTTCAAAATGTTTCTATGAAAACTAATATCACCTCTTGTGAAGCTCTGTGAATATAATTTTACATATGATATATAAATATTTAGAGTGTATCGAGAGTGTACTTCTGAAACTTCAAAGTTAGTTTCAAAGTTATGTACCCAGAGGATAGTTATGTAGACAAATTAATATTGATAGGATCAACAACGTGGAGTAAACTGGCGTTGTGCATTCTGTTTGACAAACACTAAATGTGAATATAATTTCAGCAAATAACACAAGAACGGTAAAAGTTTCATCGAGTAACAAAGTTAAGTATGTACATAAATTCTCTAATTTCAGTAAACACAACTAATAACCATAACTATGCATTAATATTCCCATTTCTAATTTATGTATTTCGTACACATGCTCTGGATCTGTCCCTTAGAGAAATGTAGCCAGAGGGTAGTTATGTAGACACCTTGGTATTCATAGGTTCCACAACGTGGAGTAAACTGGCTTAAAGTTCACTGTGCGTTCCGTTTGACAATCACTGAATGAGAAGCTTAATTCAGCAAATAACACAAGAACGGTAGAATTTCTATAAATGTGGCCAATATATGGAGATGTGCATCCGCACGGCGGCGTTGGTGTGCACAATAACGAGTTATTGGCGAATACTGTGTGTCTCCTGTGGCAAACACGGCGCTTGATAAGTGCGCCGCAAATAGCACAGGGACAACAACTAACTGCACTTAAAATTTGATTTGATTAATTTTGTTACACTCACTTTGTGTTCGATGGTGGTCTGCTGGTTCTTGTCCAAGTGCACCTTAACCAACTGGGAGCCGTCCAGCTTGACGCGGACACGCTTGCCCACGATTTCGGCGGGGAAGACCAGATCCTCCAGAATGGCATCGTACACAGCGGTCAGAGTGCGTGAACGTGGACGCTTCTGTTTCAATGGGTTGCGCGCCTTGCGGGTCGGTTTGGGCAGAATCTTGCGCTCGCCGATGACGACAACGTGCTTGCCGGAGAATTTCTTCTCAAGTTCGCGGACCAGAATGATCTGGATCTTCTGGAACACCTTCTGCTGGGGAATGGGCACGTAGATGATGACGGCCTGCACACAGCGAGAGATTACACGTTAGCTGTAGTGGACATCAATTAGCAGCAACAACTTACCTTCTTGCTGCCAAACTCAATCTCGCGTGCACGGGTAATGTGCAAATCGCGCAGATAAGGCTTCAGATCGCTGTTGGCCTCCAGCTCAACGAGCGCCTGGGCAATGGACTTCTCGAACTCATCGGGGTCAGAACCGCCGGGCTTAATAATCTTGGAGCCGATAGCCATCTGCAAATCGAATGGAATGCCCGTTTAAATTGTAATTAATGCGGTCAAAATTAGTTTACAGCAACAGCCAAGCCGCAAAACCCAATTTTCTCTCAACGCCAGTCTTTATCAGCCGTTTTCTAATCACTGTGCATCGACTTTGTTTCAATGGTTTTGTCATGGCACTTTGTGTCAAATTGATTGGCATTGTTTGGTAAACTTATTTATGCATTTATTTTTGGCTTTGCGTTGTATGTTGCGCCGGTTTTTCGACAATTTAATTGCGTTCACAGAAATTTTGCACCAACCTTTGTCGACTATTTTGACAGGAAAGGAAGTCAACGACGCGACACTGAACTGTGCAAACGTCATCGAAACTCAGGGTTGCTTTTGACGTGAAGTTGGCGGCGGACATTTGCTTTGTAAGCGAATCGGTAGGTGGCGCATTTGTGCAGTTTGAATTTAAACGTAAATTATTAAACATATTGAAAATTCAAAACAAGCTAATAAAATTGAATTTTTGTGATTTATTAAATTCTATATCGGAACTTTTATCTTCAATCTAAGCCATAAATTGTGTTTATAATACAAATAACTGTCTAAGACTACATATTAATAACTACAACATATATGCTTAAAATAATGTAATATTTCGTTTTTAAAAGAAATATGTGCTTTATTTTCTGTGAAAATTGATAGTAAATTTTATTTACTAAAATATAGTAGGATTAATTAGTACATTTATTGAGCAAATGAAAAGTATTAGTACACGGAGTAGAGAAACACACTGGTTGCCATTTCACTTACCAAAAATCACATACTTAAAATTTCCCAAAGGCTATCCTTGACAAATCTCTGTAGTTTTGTTGAATAAAAAGTCAACTTTCCGTAGGTGCTGTATTATATTAAAACTATTCCAGAGACGTCAGTTCGAGTCTTATCACAATCATAGTGCACCGATGAGCAATTAAAGCGCCACTTGCAAACCAGGATAATTATCAGTCGCTCAGCTGCAACACCCACAGAAACAGTTTAGAACTTATCCCACTGCATTCCAACGAATTTTAAATACCAAATCTTTGTTGCCCTAATCATTGCAATTAGCATAGGTCAATCCGAGACAGGTTAGTTAAAGAAGCTGGTCAAAAGAATAGTTGTTTCTCTACAAACAGTATCTTATTACATAGTCTAAAATGTCAAATTTTGTCAGTATTCTAAACTCACCTAATAATCCGAAATATTCAAAAATTCTAGACATGTGTTGTTGTTGTATTTTTTTTGCAGCAGGAGTTTGGTGGCTAATAGTGTGCAACACACTCTTTAAGAATCATCTCTAATGGACAGGGAGATAGTTGTTTTCGATTTTACATTCGTTCTATGACATTTAATATAGTAAAATGTTGAACTTCTTATCATAAAATGCATTAACCATGCAGAATATTATGCGGGACAAAGAAAGAACAGATTGACTTTTCCGTATTTCAGTACGTCTGTTGTTCTTTTTGCGAAACAAAATCCCCCTGCCTGAATACTCAGAGTTCCAATCCTTATCAGCAATGTATCGATTATTGGACTTATAAAAGAGGCTCCGTCTGGCTTCTCAAATCATCAGTCGCTCAGTTCTAGCAGCCTCAAACAGATCAAATCTTAACCACATCTCAAAATGGACTTCTACAAGATCTTCGTCTTTGTTGCCCTCATCAGTGCCATTAGCATAGGTCAATCTGAGGCTGATTTTTGGAGCAAGCTTGGCAAAGGAGTTGTTAGTGTTTAGAAGATATACACAATATAAATCAATACTATCTATTTGTTGTTATTACAGGAACGCATTGGCCAGCAAGTTCGGGATGCCACCATTCAGGGATTGGGAGTCGCCCAACAGGCCGTCAATGTTGCAGCCACTGCTAGGGGACAACGTGAATAGCCACTCGCTGTGCTCTTAAATAAGTCATTAAATTTATGTTTGTACTACATTTGAGTGTTAAAATGTAACAAACAAAAATGAATAAATAAAATATTTGAAAGCAAAAAATGTTTTGTCTTTGGAAAAATAGTAAATATAATTAAATACACATAGGCATCATGATTTAAATGACTCTATTATTGCAGAGGATATTATAATTTTGTTATTTTTTTTGTAACGCATTAAAGAAGAATTCTTTGTCATAGCTATTTCCATTTGTTTGTAGTTGTTCTGCAAGCTAAATCTTATTATAATCTAATCAGTATTCTGAACTCAACTAATAGATACAATCATAATTCCCACCAATCAGAACTCTGGATTTAGCGCATAATACAAAAGCAAAATATTTTGTAAAAAATGTTTAAATAATTTATAGAAATGAAAATCAAGTACTCGAAAATAGATTTTTACATACATAGTTCAAATTTGACGAGCTATTACTTATAACGAAAAAATAACTTTTATATTTTGTAAAAATGAAACCAATAAAAATGTAGTGTTAAATTTTGTTTAAATAATGCATAATATATCAAAATAATCCATGCTAATAAATACAATGAAATGCATGTGAAATGTGTTCTTGTCTTCTCTAAAATATTATCTGTGTTTAATCTTGTTGTCTTCTTTAATGCGTTATAAAGACCATCAACAAATTATTATTTCCTCTTCAATAATGTAGTCATGTAAGGCAAGATTTTAATCAGTCAATATATTTCATTCTCAAAGACGCAAGAAGTTTTGTTTCGAAGTAATTTCATTGTTAATATTATTTTGTTATATGTAAACACTTATATTTAGTACATAAATAAATTTAAAAACTAGATCAGCAGCCAAACACCTCACAACGACTGATAAGGTTTGAACAGATGTTGCGCGAATAAACAAAGCAGAAGAATAGGGGATTTTTTAGTGGGAAAGTCCGCAATCTTCAGAGAGAGTTTTGATATTGGGGGAATCTTTTGGTATGTGCATTTTGTTAAATGACATTGCAACTAACTTATTAATTTAAATTACTAATCTTTATATATTTATATAGAGCAGTTAAATTGTTAACTTTTAATATTAATTTACATTTGCATTTTCTCAGTTAATATACCATTTATTTGAACTGGTGAAAAATTAGAAACAAATTATTTATACTAACCAACATTATGTAGCAATGTCCTACGTTACAATGTTTCTATGCAAATTTATCTTTCATACTTTAAACTATCTTGATGAAACTTGGTATATATCTGTATTTTGCTGTAGGTGATATATATATTGGATTACAGCTTCAACAGGAACGATCAGTGAAAAGATAATTAATATTATGAATAACATTTTTTTTTTAATATCTCTTAAATCAATCAAAAATAATGCTTTCTCTTGTTCATTTATCGGCAGCATTAAAGAAAAGTACTGGTAACTGTGCTGATTACATTACATAAGTTAAAATATTGACATCCAACAGGTATTTCTTGCATGTTCCTCTTTCCAAGAAATACAGAGTAGTATGATTACTGGTAAAGAAGCATGCAACAGGAAAACACAACAACAACAACAACAACGCAAATGACAACAACTAAAAATAAAAATATTCACTCTGCGACTCCTTTTGTGTTTGTCCGATCGAAGAGATCATTGAATGCTAATATGACCAGCCAGGACAGGTCAGTAGCATATTAATTTCTGAGTAGAGTGACAGAAGGAGTGGGGAAATACCTAACATTTTGGCTTAAGAGGTAGTTTTAGTTTGCCAAATTTTGTATCTTTGTGAATGACTTTGCTGGAGCTAAGTTTCTGATGATTCCTCAGATCAACAGTCGAGCATCTAAAACTAAATTAAGCAGAAGGAGTAGTGAATATTTTATTGGAATAAGTTCACAATTTTCTAGCTATATTTGTAAGAGACTTAAACTGGGGGAAGGTTTTGTTAGGCGCTTTTTAATTTAACGAAATTGATGAATATATTTTACTAGCTTATAATGTATCATTAGAGCAGTTGAACCAATATATTTACTAATTTTTCCTTAATGAATATTACAGCTCTAACAACATTTGCTGCAAATTATATATATATATAATATATATGACTTATTAAATATCGCTTGCAACTAATAAGTCAAAACAACTAAAGTTTCAAATCAAATGGACTTTTTTAGATGTTGATTTCAAGGGTTTTCAGTCTTAGTCTAATTTTAAACTAATTTTTTAATTTAATATAAATATAAATGTTAAAATTGAATATGTTATTTCCTATTACGATTGTATAAACTTATTGAAACCTACTATAATAGTTTCTTCCATTTAAAATATTAATTAAAAAAAAAAATTATTCTAGATTATTGTGCTGCAGACACTTTGTAATTATCAACATCAGACTGATGTATCATACATGCTTCTTAGGAGCAATCGATCTGCTTTAAAAATTTAAAGCACAATTTAAAGAACTATATTTTGACTCCAATCTATATGGATATGTTTCTAAGATGAAAGATATATATGATTGTTTTTGTTCTTATATAACATAAATAGCGAGGCTAAATTACTAATTAGCATTAGTAGTTAATTTTAACATTACATCTTCCTCTTTCATAGAAATACAGGGCAGAGTAAAAAGAATTACCGGTATAGAACCATGCAACAAATTAACACAACAACAACAACAACGCAAATGACAACAACTAAAAATAAAAATATTCACTCTGCGACTCTTTATGTGTTTGTCCGATCGAAAAGATCATTGAATGCTATTATGACCAGCCAGAACAGGTCAGTGGCATATTCATTCCTCATTAGAGAGATAGAAAAACCCATGCAACAATTTCATTCATAGTTTAACTCGTGGCAAATTATTGTATTTCACACAATATGTTTTTTTCTTTAAAGTATGACAAGCATGTTTGGTGGTTACCCTAATTAAACACTTTTTTGCTGAGATTCCTATTAGAGCGACTCAGTTCGGAAATACCTAGCATTTTGGTTTAAAATTTTATTTGTTATTGTTTTGTTCCTGCATTAGTCAAGCTTACTCACATTTTGTATCTGAATAACTGAGTTTGCTGGAGCTGAGTGACTGATCATATAAACCAGATTAACAGACACTGATAAATTATATAATTGCAGCTCAAAGTATTATACTCAAATACTTATTACATATTGATTGAATCAACTTATCCAAAACAACAAACTAAAAATTGTGGGGACGGCTGTCAAAACAAATGGACTTAATTTAATATAAATATAAATGTTAAAACTGAGTATGTTATTAACTCTAACGATTTTATATACTCTTCACTCCCATCGGTCCAATTTCTAATTGCCTGCGATTATTAGCATATCTTTTAGATAAGTCCTGTATACCGACAAAGATTAAAACAAATTTGAATTTATATATATAATAAAATATTTTAATTCTTAATTGTATTTTGTTAAAGTTAATGCATAAATAAATTTAATAACTAATTTAAAAGCACAGCGAGGGGCTATTGACGTTATCCCCTGGCAGTGGCGGCAACATTGGCGGCCTGTTGGGCGACTCCCAATCCTTGAATGGTGGCATCCCTAGTGTGCTGGCCAATGCGTTCCTGTAGTAATAAAAAAATATATTATAAGTATTGGTTTATATTGTGAGTACCTTCCCACTTACAATTCTCTTGCCAAGCTTCTTTAACCAACCAGCTTCGGATTGACCTAAGCTAATGGCAAGGATTAGGGCAACAAAAACGAAGATCTTGTAGAAGTTCATTTTAATATGTGGTATTTAGAATTCCTTGGAATGCTGTTTAAGATCTGAGCTGTTACTTTGGCTGCTTGAGCTGTGCGACTGATGATTTGAGTAGCCAGACAGTGCCTCTTTTATAGCTCGAATAATTCAAGCTGTCTGCTCATCTATGTATTGCGATGCTGATAAGGCTTGGAACGCTGAGTATTGAGATAGGGGGATTTTGTCACAAAAAAAAGCACTTGAGTTAAGAGCAAGTATAGTGAGAACGGTAAATTTGGCTTACAAACTTCATAATAATGGAATAAAGTAGTAAAGTATTGATGCATGATTAGTGTAAGCTGAGAAACAAAACAATAACGAATAACACTTTAAGACGCAATGTTAGGTATTTCCGCACTCTCCCAATTAGCCACTCCACAAAGAATCTCAAAAATATCTATAATTAGGATAACCACTAAACATAATTGTCACACTTTAAAGACAAAAACAATATGGGTGAAGTACAAAAGTTTACTATGAGCTAAATCATGAATGAAATTTTACGCGGGATTTTCCATCGCTCTACTGAGGAATGATATGCCACTGACCTGTTCTGGCTGATCATAATGGCATTCAACTGGCAAACGTAATAAAGAACCGCAAAGGGAACATTTTTATTTTTAGTTGTCGTCATTGTGGTTGTTGTTGTTGTATTTGCCTGTTGTATGCCTCTTTATCAGCAACTCTTGCTACTTATCAGTTGGCTGCGCTTATTAATCTTCTCAGCTCTGAACCTGCCCTCTGTGAATCCCTGCCTCTTGAGTTAAGAAAAAAGTCCCCGACATTAACAGAAACAATTATGCATAAATGGGTGTGGGTACACAAAAGACAATAAAGATCTCATAAAGTAGAAAAGTATATGTAGATGTGGACGTGTTTATACATATCTTTTGTATATTTTGAATTGTCATTGAAGGTTTTGCTCAGCGCTTCCCTTTTTTTAGAGATCTACAGCACTGACTTTTGTGCTCAGAGGGAGAAATCAAGCGCTAAAAAATATTACATTTATACGTTCACTGAGCTGTAATCTGTAAGAATATATACATATATATATATATATATATATATATATATTTATATAATATAATACATTATTTATATTTTGAAATACATTATCATATAAATTTATAGAAAGATTATGTTTGCGTTTACATATGTTGAGGTTGCTGCTTGTCCGAGTTATATTTATAAATATATAATATATAATTATAAGCTAAATTTTTAAATTGCTGCGAGTAGAGAAATATTATCTTCTAGATAGCTATATAGGTTGTATGACTTACTTAATCGGAAATTTATTTATAGTTTCTGTTTTTTTAATTACAGTATGTAGCTCACATAATTTGTAGTTCTGCGTTGGCTTTACTGTAATGTTCTATAATTCTCCACCCACAGCTGATTTGTATCATAAGTTGCATTTATTGTCTTACTTATGCTTCTCTGAGCGCTCAACTGCTCTTAACTCATTTTCCAGAATTTGAATTGGAATCTGAGTCCGACTCGGAGTTGAAGATGGAGTTTGCAATGTGTCTGTTTTGACATACTTGTTGTCCTGGCGGGTGGTTCTGGCTTGTGGCTGCCACTCAGCGGTTAATTCAAGCGATTTTATTTACATTTTGACAAAAGCCTGTTACAGCAACAAAAACAGCAGAGCCGGAAAGTAACGCAACAGAAACTTAGACTCCGCCGACGACTACTGACAGGCCGACAGGATTGCAAGGGACGAATGGGGCTGAGGCGTATGCTTGGTAACGGTTTTGAATTTGATTTGGCACTGCCCGAAATCAAGACCCAAAATCGTAAAGCGTTTTTACTTGTTAAGGAAATTAGTGGCATATCCTGACAGTGGGCACATCCTTCTATGGCATAACTTGTCCTTGCTCTTCGCATTAAAAGACTGTTGTTTTTCTTGAGTTTTTTGCAGCTTTTGGTGGTTGATAGTGTTGCACACACCCTTTGGCTACACAAAATATTAGAGAATGATCTCTAATGGACAGGAAGATAGTTGTTTTCGATTTCACATTCGGTTTTAATTTACAAATACATTGTTGAAAAAATAGCAAGACACATAATTAAATGTTTAAAATTCGCTTATTCCATTTGAAATATATAATTGATGTATCTTTTCATTTAATTAGAAAGAAAGAATTTTAATTCTATGACATTAGTTTATATTAAATGTTAAATTTCTTAGCATAAAATGAATAAGCTATTCAAAATGTTATACGAGACGATGACATAACAGATGGTGACATCCCCGTATTTCATTATGTAAGTTGTTCTTTTTGACAAACAAAATTCCCCTGCTCGAATACTCAGCGTTCCAAGCCTTATCAGCATCACAATAAAACAGCTATAAAAGAGGCACTGTCTGGCTACTCAAATCATCAGTCGCACAGCTCAAGCAGCCAAAGTAACAGCTCAGATCTTAAACAGCATTCCAAGGAATTCTAAATACCACATATTAAAATGAACTTCTACAAGATCTTCGTTTTTGTTGCCCTAATCCTTGCCATTAGCTTAGGTCAATCCGAAGCTGGTTGGTTAAAGAAGCTTGGCAAGAGAATTGTAAGTGGGAAGGTACTCACAATATAAACCAATACTTATAATATATTTTTTTATTACTACAGGAACGCATTGGCCAGCACACTAGGGATGCCACCATTCAAGGATTGGGAGTCGCCCAACAGGCCGCCAATGTTGCCGCCACTGCCAGGGGATAACGTCAATAGCCCCTCGCTGTGCTTTTAAATTAGTTATTAAATTTATTTATGCATTAACTTTAACAAAATACAATTAAGAATTAAAATATTTTATTATATATATAAATTCAAATTTGTTTTAATCTTTGTCGGTATACAGGACTTATCTAAAAGATATGCTAATAATCGCAGGCAATTAGAAATTGGACCGATGGGAGTGAAGAGTATATAAAATCGTTAGAGTTAATAACATACTCAGTTTTAACATTTATATTTATATTAAATTAAGTCCATTTGTTTTGACAGCCGTCCCCACAATTTTTAGTTTGTTGTTTTGGATAAGTTGATTCAATCAATATGTAATAAGTATTTGAGTATAATACTTTGAGCTGCAATTATATAATTTATCAGTGTCTGTTAATCTGGTTTATATGATCAGTCACTCAGCTCCAGCAAACTCAGTTATTCAGATACAAAATGTGAGTAAGCTTGACTAATGCAGGAACAAAACAATAACAAATAAAATTTTAAACCAAAATGCTAGGTATTTCCGAACTGAGTCGCTCTAATAGGAATCTCAGCAAAAAAGTGTTTAATTAGGGTAACCACCAAACATGCTTGTCATACTTTAAAGAAAAAAACATATTGTGTGAAATACAATAATTTGCCACGAGTTAAACTATGAATGAAATTGTTGCATGGGTTTTTCTATCTCTCTAATGAGGAATGAATATGCCACTGACCTGTTCTGGCTGGTCATAATAGCATTCAATGATCTTTTCGATCGGACAAACACATAAAGAGTCGCAGAGTGAATATTTTTATTTTTAGTTGTTGTCATTTGCGTTGTTGTTGTTGTTGTGTTAATTTGTTGCATGGTTCTATACCGGTAATTCTTTTTACTCTGCCCTGTATTTCTATGAAAGAGGAAGATGTAATGTTAAAATTAACTACTAATGCTAATTAGTAATTTAGCCTCGCTATTTATGTTATATAAGAACAAAAACAATCATATATATCTTTCATCTTAGAAACATATCCATATAGATTGGAGTCAAAATATAGTTCTTTAAATTGTGCTTTAAATTTTTAAAGCAGATCGATTGCTCCTAAGAAGCATGTATGATACATCAGTCTGATGTTGATAATTACAAAGTGTCTGCAGCACAATAATCTAGAATAATTTTTTTTTTTAATTAATATTTTAAATGGAAGAAACTATTATAGTAGGTTTCAATAAGTTTATACAATCGTAATAGGAAATAACATATTCAATTTTAACATTTATATTTATATTAAATTAAAAAATTAGTTTAAAATTAGACTAAGACTGAAAACCCTTGAAATCAACATCTAAAAAAGTCCATTTGATTTGAAACTTTAGTTGTTTTGACTTATTAGTTGCAAGCGATATTTAATAAGTCATATATATTATATATATATATAATTTGCAGCAAATGTTGTTAGAGCTGTAATATTCATTAAGGAAAAATTAGTAAATATATTGGTTCAACTGCTCTAATGATACATTATAAGCTAGTAAAATATATTCATCAATTTCGTTAAATTAAAAAGCGCCTAACAAAACCTTCCCCCAGTTTAAGTCTCTTACAAATATAGCTAGAAAATTGTGAACTTATTCCAATAAAATATTCACTACTCCTTCTGCTTAATTTAGTTTTAGATGCTCGACTGTTGATCTGAGGAATCATCAGAAACTTAGCTCCAGCAAAGTCATTCACAAAGATACAAAATTTGGCAAACTAAAACTACCTCTTAAGCCAAAATGTTAGGTATTTCCCCACTCCTTCTGTCACTCTACTCAGAAATTAATATGCTACTGACCTGTCCTGGCTGGTCATATTAGCATTCAATGATCTCTTCGATCGGACAAACACAAAAGGAGTCGCAGAGTGAATATTTTTATTTTTAGTTGTTGTCATTTGCGTTGTTGTTGTTGTTGTTGTGTTTTCCTGTTGCATGCTTCTTTACCAGTAATCATACTACTCTGTATTTCTTGGAAAGAGGAACATGCAAGAAATACCTGTTGGATGTCAATATTTTAACTTATGTAATGTAATCAGCACAGTTACCAGTACTTTTCTTTAATGCTGCCGATAAATGAACAAGAGAAAGCATTATTTTTGATTGATTTAAGAGATATTAAAAAAAAAATGTTATTCATAATATTAATTATCTTTTCACTGATCGTTCCTGTTGAAGCTGTAATCCAATATATATATCACCTACAGCAAAATACAGATATATACCAAGTTTCATCAAGATAGTTTAAAGTATGAAAGATAAATTTGCATAGAAACATTGTAACGTAGGACATTGCTACATAATGTTGGTAAGTATAAATAATTTGTTTCTAATTTTTCACCAGTTCAAATAAATGGTATATTAACTGAGAAAATGCAAATGTAAATTAATATTAAAAGTTAACAATTTAACTGCTCTATATAAATATATAAAGATTAGTAATTTAAATTAATAAGTTAGTTGCAATGTCATTTAACAAAATGCACATACCAAAAGATTCCCCCAATATCAAAACTCTCTCTGAAGATTGCGGACTTTCCCACTAAAAAATCCCCTATTCTTCTGCTTTGTTTATTCGCGCAACATCTGTTCAAACCTTATCAGTCGTTGTGAGGTGTTTGGCTGCTGATCTGCGGTATATAAGTACTATCAACTCGATACACAAATCATCAGTCGCTCAGCTTCAGCAGCCAAAGTAACAGCTTAGATCTTAAATAGTATTCCAAGGAATTCTAAATACCACATATTAAAATGAACTTCTACAAGATCTTCGTTTTTGTTGCCCTAATCCTTGCCATTAGCTTAGGTCAATCCGAAGCTGGTTGGTTAAAGAAGCTTGGCAAGAGAATTGTAAGTGGGAAGGTACTCACAATATAAACCAATACTTATAATATATTTTTTATTACTACAGGAACGCATTGGCCAGCACACTAGGGATGCCACCATTCAAGGATTGGGAGTCGCCCAACAGGCCGCCAATGTTGCCGCCACTGCCAGGGGATAACGTCAATAGCCCCTCGCTGTGCTTTTAAATTAGTTATTAAATATAAGTGTTTACGTATAAGAAAATAAAATTAATAATTTCGAACAAAATACTTATGTCTTGGAATAAAATAGTTTACAGATTAACATCATAACTTGAATAGTAGATTGGCAGGTGATATTATAATTTTGTTATGAAGTTTAGTAAATTAGTGGTATAATCTGATAGTGGACATATCCTTGTATAACATAAGATGTATTCCTGTTCATTTTACTTAGCTATTTGTATTAACTCTTTGCATTAAATTACGCTTGCTGTTGTGTGTTATTATTGAGAATGATCTCTAATGGACAAGGAGATAGTTATTTTCGATCCCACATTCGTTTGCAATTGGCAAAAACATTAAATATATTTATATTATATATTTTTATTTAGCTGGAGGCAAATTTGTTTTAATCTTTGTATTTATTCTTACAACTATGTGTGTGTTAGTCTGCAACCCCAGGAAATTCCAAATTGGCGCTGCTAGTAAACAAATAGAATCAGTGATAAGTAGACAATATTCAATATTCAATAACATATTCGCTTTATCGATTCAATTACAATTTTTGATTTAAATTTTTAAGTCTTCTTTAATATTTATTCTGAAAAGCTTAAACATAATTGATGTATGTCATCAGAGAATAACGAACCCGTTTGGTGATTTACAGAAAAGAACAATTAACTATTAAAGACAACTTATTATAGCCTGGCTTACAGTAAATGGTTCAAACAACCTATTGTAAACCAACAAATAAATTTCCCTTATTATGTCATATACTTAGGTGTCTTTCTGGCAATCAAAATGCCTATTTCTACAGAAAACAGAATAGCTTTTGATAGATTTGAATAAAACATTATTATTAGTCCATTTAGTCTAATAAAAATAAAATTATTCCTCAAGGAATAATACCATTTTGTATTGAATTGATTATAAGAAATATAAAAATATAACAGATAATATATAATATTATAATATTTGTAGTGAATTAAATATTAAAAAAAAAATAAAATATATGCAAAAAATATTTATATATTAATATTTGTCTTCAAAAATGTATTATATAGTATGAATTTAAGTCAATTATATGAATCTGAATCTCCAACTGATGTTCCAAAATTTATTTTCACTGTTACATAAATTAACTCTGTAATGATAAAACCTATTTACATATATGTAAGTACAGTTGGTAATCGACATTATTCACAGGGTTGGTGTTTAAGTAGCGCGGAGTAGTTCTCACAGTTTGGGAAACCTTCCACCAAATTGCACAAGTGGAAGAGCTCCCTTGGCAATAGACCCTTGGCCTAATGTCTGTTGCTGGTCATTTTGGGCATAAAACGCGATAAAATGTCAAAACACTTGTGAAGCTCTGTGGTTGGGTTGCACAACAATTGTGCCTGTGGCTGTACACACACACACATGTGTGTGTGTATGTTTTGTGTATATGTTGTGTGTAATTTGCTTTGATTTACTTGCTTGGTAGCATGTCGACACGTGACCGCAAAGTTTACATAAAATTAACAATGCGCTCTGTGAAAATATTAAGTTGCAATTAAAGTAACTAAATGTGAGAAGCGGATTCTCGGATAACCTGCCTGCAAAAGTGAGCAAAGTAATCGAATTGAATTTGAACACGAATCCGAATCCAATGCGGCCTAATTACATGGCATCTCCATCGGCTTAGGGCAAGTCGCCTGGGAAATCGACCGTCTGGAGCCCTTTTACTTCCGTTGCCGTTGGCTGTTCGTACAACTCGCGGCACATGGTTTGAATTATTGACAGCTTAGGCGGCGCAAGTGCCAGTCAATCATTATCATTTGAGCGCCTCAAATGCCCTGATTAGAAAGCGTCATACTCAAATCATTTGAATAACAATAAAGATCAGCTTCTTGTCTCTGCTGACAAAAAATTGTAATTTATGCATTGGTTCCCCATCCGCTTCCCCGTCTTCTGTTAGCTTATGTAATAATCATTTTTAAATTAGAAAAAAAAATTGGCAGAATGCTACGCACATCGCCATCTATAAGTAATTTAACAACTTCCTGACGCCCGCCCGCAGAGCGGATTGTAAAATTGCTGAAAGGAGGCGTCGTAAAACCCAAAAAATCATCTGTAAGCCGTCAAGCAAGAGCAGCAGCAGCAGCGGCAGCAACACTTGAAAATATGTTTCAAAAATTGTAATGTGCGTCACAGGATCTATAGATAGCAAATACATATACACGCCTCGCATTTGGCATGCACCCCCCGCCTGGCTGCCCCCAAGGCTAGCTCTTCAGAAATCGTTTACAATCCATTGAAAAGCCGCCGATGTATCAATAATATTTGCCCGAGCTAGAGAGTTCAAAAAGGAGGTGAAAGTTATTACCAAACAAGGGGAGGGAGGAGAAAGGGAGCTCAGCTAAAAATAATGTTTGACTTAATTTCTTTTATGGCTCAATATAACCATTATTCGCACTACTTGAGCAGCCGGCCGAGTGGCGCCCCGGCCGCATAATCAGCAAATTTAAATTCAATTCGCTTCTCGCCAGCCAGCAGCGATTTTAAACTGTTGCCAAGGGGGGCGTGGCGGATGTCAGCAGCACTCGTAGCTGAGTCGTTCCGCAAATTTACTGACTTTCACTGTGACTCTCTGTGGAATCCTTGCAATAATATATATATATATATATATATATATTTAATCTTTTCTAGCTTTAATTCCTTTCAATACTGTAAAAAGCGGCGATACTCAATTATATTTAGTTAATATTTATTTATCTTCAACTATTTTCAGTTAGTATTCGCTTATTTTATTTTTGATGCAGACAATTTTCTATACGCGCTATAAATCAAGTCGTATTCACAAAAACTGTTGTTATTGTCGATATTTATTTTTATTTATAAAAAAGGACAAGGAGTACAATGCAAACCAATTCAATTTATGAAATATTTGTGCCCATCTATTCATTTTTGCTTTCTGATTGAATGCTCGAATGGCTGGATGAATGCAGGCGAGCATGAAAAATGCGATGCTTTCGCCTGAACATTTCATACGCAATTCAATTTTGGTGTCCTTTCCGGAATTCGGTTGTAGTGCTCAGCTCATATGTCGCCTGCCTCGTTTGCCAGATTTATGGCCAGCTTGGTGATGGTCTTTGGCATCGCTCGCACATTACATTGTCCAAATTAATAAAGGTGGGCCCTTTGGCACCAGGCGGGGTCGCCCTTTTGTCGAGAACTCTCACCCCTTTCCCAGCCACGGAGCAACAATTTAATAAACACAAAACAACAAGAGAAACGACGTCTATTTTTTGGTTGATTTTCAAGCACAATTGAAATTGACATTGTATGAATGTATCTGCGAGATACGGCTACAACTATTCAGGCGTGCATTGTGTTGAGGCACTGAGCTGCGTACTGGGCCTGCCTCAGAACGCATAACTGTTGTGTAATAAAAGGAATTGTTGAAATACTGTCGATTTCCACACGAATAACCCTCAATAACAAGCCTTTTTAGATCTTCTTAAATCGCGTGAGGCCGATAAGGGGCACAATATATTCGCCGATGAATATTTATGCACGATTCTGGCTAGCCTGTCCTATTTGCCATATGCCGCCAAATGTCTTCTAATAGGAAATCATGGAGTTGACAACTTCATTAGCTTAAATTAGTCTAATTTCATTTTTATTATTTATTTTTTCACTTGCATTTAATAATAATTAATCAGTCTCAGTTCTTTTACAATTTTAAATTATTTTAAGGAAAAGAAGACATACATCTAGACGAAGTCTCCCAATTTTCGAATAATAACTCTTATAAAGTCTCGACTCGAATATATATATAATTGTAAAATTAATGAAATCGATTAAAATATAGTTTCTAATAATATTGCCAAGTTTCTCTTTAAAGGGTTATTAATCTATATGTATAAAAAAAATATGTAAAAAAGTTATTGTTTCTTATTAGATCTTTATGAATTCTTTAGAAAATATTTCAGCATGCAATAAATAAATAAAAAACCATTATTGATATGACAACAGTTTTTGACAAATATAAAATAAATATTTCTTTATTTGCTGCAGAAAGCTCTTAACTCTGCGCTCTAAAACTTATTCGATTGAACTACATGTATTATATAATTCTACAATTAATCTCCATATAGATAAGCTAGCAATCCAATTAAAACTTTTACCACGCACTTTTGACTCGCAATTCAATTAATAACAATTTAACGCTCCGTGGCACAATTCTGTGATTGGTCCTCAGCCAGTTCCCAGTTGTTGGCCGTTGCAGCGATTATGAGGATAAAAAAAAAATGTGGCCAAACGTTTTTCTCTGACAGGCGCACGTCAGATTCTGGCCAGGCGTAAATTAATCTCGATCCGTGGCAGCAGTGACGAAAAAATTATTAATGAGACGCATGTGTGAGTGCGAAAAGTCTTAATCAAAGTAAAAAAAAGAATGGAAAAAAGAACAGGACTAGCACCCTCATTAACGGGAAATTAGTTTTGCAGGAGTGTTTGGTCTGATTCCTGACATCGCCTGCCCGGGAACTGGTGTCAAAATGAGATGAACAAAGGCGGCCAGGATTTTTCTTCTTTTTTTTTGGGTCACCCTTGCTTGGGGTGATTAAACGCGGAAATGAGGCAAACAGAATTCAGCAAACAGAGCCGCACAGGACGGCCAATCGACCAGTTTCCTGGCCGTTGACATTTCTGCGATTAGCGCCGAATCAAATCCAAGTCCGAGGTGTACAAATCGCATAATATTATAGCAGGGGGAAAAAGATGTATCTGTGGCTTAACACTCAAGTTTTGTCCCAGTTTGCTGGCATTGTTAGCCGTGTTTTTTCCCATGCGCTTTTCATTCGAATTAATTTGTGGCACTCAAGTGGCACACATAAATCCCCAGCACGTTGCATTGTCCTGTCCGCTGGAGTGAAGTGTGAGCCCTTCAGTGCACTTAATTATGCGGAAACAAACGTATTCCCAGACATTTGCTTTAATTTCTGACTTATTTTACACCAAATTTGCAGCAATTATTTTCCCATTCAACTTGCGCCTGCCTTTGATGAGCGTCAAATGCAGCCCAAGTAAAGTGAAGTAAAATGAAATCCAAGTCGAAGCTTATCATTGGTACAGTTACGCACCTTGTTGTTATTGTTGTTGTTGTTGTTGTTGTTGCGTGTTTTCATTCTAAAATTTCAATTACCAGTCAGTCACTTAGCCAGTCTGTCATTCAGTTTGTCTAGTGCTGTATTGTTTGTTGTTTGGTTTATTGATATGCCCAGAACTCTCTGGGGAATATTCCAAGTTGCCTGTCATTTTGTGTTTGTTTTGTGTTTGTTGTTGTTGTTGTTGTTGTTTTTGTGTTTTTTCCTTTTGGTCCCCATTGATGGCATGCCAATAATTTGTTTAATGGCAGCGTAAAAAATTAGACCATATTGAATGTCAATTGTTTGATTTTTTGATTAAGGATCCCGAATCCGATGCCTGTTGCCTGTTGCCTGATGGCTGATTATTGTTTGGTCTCAGCTCTACCTAGCTCTCACCAGTGATTAAATATTGAAAGAGTAAAGTAGCGTAACATAAAACCATACCGCAGACCCTTATATTTTCATTGTAAGTGGAGAGTTTTAACTCATACACCTTTTCATATTTATAATAAGATAAGCTTGCATTATTCTTAGATTATGTTTTCCATTTTTTTTTTTTTTGGGAAAAACTCTTTACTAATAACTTTCTGTTGCTACAGCTGTCACTCTTTTCTCATTTTTATACCGCTTTTTAGGCATCATTAATCAAAAACGCTTTCTACCAACAGGATATTAGCATAACGAGCTGTAAAGGACACCCCATGGATGTTACCAAAAAGCAAAGCAATGTCAATTTACGCGCCAATGACGCAAAAGGGGAATAGGAAAATCGTAAGAATCACATTTTTTGCACAGAGCTTAAAATAGCAAACGGATATCAAAAGCCAGTCAGTTAGTATGTGAATCGGAATCTGAATGCCACATGTGCTTCAGTTCCCAGTTGCCAGTTTGGAATTTCTCAAACACTCCGTTTCCAGGTTTCGCGCCTTTTACAATGGCTTCAACTATTTCGTGGCAAAACACCATTAATTTTACGTCGGGGATCGGGTGTGGCACGGCACGCTTAGGCAACACTGATGATGATGCTGTTGACACTTTCAACTTTTCAAAACGGCAACGCCCAAATCATCAGCACACTTTCACTTGCCAATGTTCTTCCAGTTGCTGTTCTTGTTTTTATTGTTGTTGCGTCACATTTGAAATTTTTCTAAATTTCGCAAACTTAAAAAAAAAAGCATATGTCGAAATGCTGCGCGTTACTTTTGACGTTCCGCTGATTGGCGCCAGTCCCAATACCTCGAGGGGGGTAGCGGGATAACAATGCCCCTTGGCTGTGGCAGACGATTCAGTTTCAGCTTCAGCATTTTGACGCTGCTAAATGAATGCAAATTTTTTATTTAAACATTACCGTAATGGCATTGAGCTGTCAATATGTTTGTCTGTTTATTGTTGAACAGCCAACAGCTTCAGGGCGTATCCTGATGTGGCGCCAAGTGCTGCGAAGGTGTGGTGGCTAGAAAGGATACGGCACTCCGGCATGTGGCGTGCGTCATGTGTGCGGCTGACAGCTCTGAAAAATTGCAAAAAGTCGTATTGCAAATAAGATATGAACTTGATGGTGGAGCAGCTTGGGTGAAATTGATAAAATGCATAAGATAATAACTAGAAATAGCTGCCTTAATTAATATTTGTTTCCATGTTAGCTTTTTATGTAGAAGTTTTTATTACCTAAAAATAAATTATAATCGTTTTTTAGTTTGAAGAGAGAATGGCTTCCTCATTTCTATAAATTGTATAAGTCAATATATTTATGAGGAGTTGTCCACCTCGTAGAGAAAAGAAATTGGAGATGTGCTATGTATATTTTCGAATACCCTATGCAAATTGTAAATGGTTTCAATTTTTAGGTGTTTTTTTTTAAATCTTTTAAAGCTATCTAAACATAAAACAAAATTATTAAAATTATAGCTCTGTTTTAAATATTTAGTATTTTTTATTTAACGTATGAACTTAGATGGAAAAATGTATGTATTTTTTATGGATATTAATTTAGGTTTTTTTTTTGCAATATGGAAAGTAATCATAAATTTTATCCAAGTAAAATATTTATACATGTAGATAAGACATTGTGTTTCTTTTATTTGCTCGATTTAATTTATTACCTTATTTTCGGAGTAGAGATTTATTGAATGTGGGGCATAATTCATATAAATTATTATTTCCTATTTGATAATTAAACTTCTATTTCGTTTCCCTTATCAGCTTTGAAAGTCGAGTTTTTTCTATCCAGAAGAAGACTCTCCACAAGAGTTTTTATATTATTTTGTTTCTGCATTTTTCACTACATCCACTTTGACTTATACGCCATACAGCGATTGCTTGGAAACGACCATAAAAATTATTAATGAATTACGCTTACAATGAAATGAATAATTCCCGCCAATAAAAAAAGCCCCAATGTGTGTGGGTATATCACATTTCGTCATTTCGATTAAGAACAGTTGTTCACTCGATCGCGTGCCGGCCAAAAACAAATCATTAATCATCGAACTGTTGCAATTTCGGTGGCTGTGGTTAAAATTAATTTCGTAGAAAAGTACAAAACGCCCCAGGCGTTCAGAGTGCCAAAGGCCTCGGGGACTCAAACAACATTAAAAACTACTAAAAAGAAGAGGCACAGCCCAACAAGGAGTGTTGGGGCACAGAGGTCTGTGTTTGACACATGCGGCGCTTCATTTTTGTTTTTTTTTTTGTTTTTAAAGAAATACAAAAAAAAACTTTCACACATTGTTGTAAGGATGTGTAGCAAGAGCGCCGCGGGATATTTGTGACACTGCCACCGCCAAAGACATGAGTGCCCCGCCACCGCCACCGCCACCGCCGACACCACCCAAGCCACTCTTGGCTGTGGCGTGAAAATGCACACATTACACACGAGTTTTCAGAGTCAGTAGGAAAAGCAGGAACAGAATCGTTTGTTGGGTGGATGGATGTGTGTGTGTGAGTGTGTGTGGTTGGGTGTGTATTGTAAATAACGATTTGCGACGATTTGTGTGATGGGAGATGATGACGCCGTCGTCATCGTCATCGTTGATATCATTGATACTTTGTCAAACGTGTAAATTACATGGCGCATTCTAAACTTGCGATTTATTTTCCACATGCAAATTTTCCCAACCCGTTGAACGGCGTCGACATCATCATCATTATTCAAAGAGCTGTGCAAATCCCAAAGGGGTTTCATCTTTGACACGCGCTTGCCAATCCGTCGGGGCAGTTGAGTATTTGGGCAAACTACTTTAAAATTTCAACCAATTTCAAATGACTTCTTGTCACACATGCGAATCCCTGATCCGTGGGGCGTTCCATCGTTAGTGCAAATCGCATCATCGAGGGGGGAGGAGTCGCTTCTGATTGATGTCAGACGCTTGTAAGTCGCCGCACTATCCGACGGCGCGAATTTTCAACGCACCAACTCACTCCCCTGCGGTTTGACTTTAAGCCTCACCCCGTTTGCAACACATTGACAAGGTCTCGTCAGATCACTTTGCCCTGAGTTTTCCACGCGTTCATATTTTTTTTTTGGTTTTGTAATATTTCATAAGAAACTGACGGCATTATTTCGGCGTGATTTATGAAGGGTTTGCCGCCCCAGCCCACAGCTGCGACTTGTTGTTCATAAGGGTTAAGCTGTTTCAATTTCACTCTGTTATTAGGTTAGATAAGGATGAAAATGATAAGGTTGTGACATGTCGTGGATCGTTCCTTTTCGATTTGCATACGAAAGTGTTTTTAAGTGCCTGTCAAACGCTGTGACCCCCACAGCTGTGCAGCTTGTGTGCATTGGCCAGTGAACTTTTGTCCACTCGGTTGCAACAATTAAAATGTGGCACAAGTTGAACTTGACCAGCGGCTAGTCATTTGTCAAATTGACAGTTCAAACTCTGGCTAAAAATGCCGCCAGCTGCTTAACCTGTTTGAAGTTGGGCAGCGCGTGTGACAAATGCTTTTTGCCCAATGCGGAAAACAACATCAGCCCGTTATTTACACTCGATGACTTTCAATTAGAACATTAACAACAACAAACTCGGCCCTTCGACTTCCAACTGGTGCTGGTCAAGTGTGTGGCATTTGCAACAGTTGCCATGATGCTGTGGCTGTTGTTGCTATGTTAATTGGCTAACACGCAAGGGTTAAGCGTGATGTCCACTGTCCACCCCAAAAAAAGAAAGCCAAGCAAACCAGTCAACGCTCATCAATTGCCCCCGGATGATGCTGCAAACTTCAAAATGTATTTTCCGCTTGTTAGTTTTGGTAATTTTGTAAATTTCCAATGTGCAGACTGTACCCAAAGCTAACGGGAATTGCGTTGTCTTCTTTTGTTGGTCATTTTGGGAATTGTTTGCTAGTCAAAAAATTGTATAAAGAGTTTTTCAATATATAGTTTGTGTGTGGAATACGGGTTGAATCTGCGTCACACACAGCATTTCAAATGAAGAAAATTTCAAATAAAAATTATTCTGCTGAGTAACTACTGAGGGACTTACAAATGAGGGATTTAAATCCAAGACATACATAGTACACCTTAAAAAAAAAATCATCTTTCCACAAATAAACTTGGATTTTTAATTTTAATATCCATTAATTTGAAAATAACAAAAAAAAATTTAACTGCTTGTAAGAAAAATTATTTACTATTTAAAATATTCAATACTACATTTTTGTAAGATTTAATATTAAAATATTAATTTTATATAGATAAGTACATAATTTTCTTTACTTCTAACAGAAGTAGTTTCCAATGGGTTACATATTATTTATATTTATTTTGTAATCTTGAATTATATTTCAAACTAAACCATTGCGTACAGTTACGTGCAAAGCTTACCTTAACATAACCTTCAAGCAGGCAGAATGATAACATCCTTTAAAATTGCCCTCGCATTTATATATCTGCATATATATATATATATATATTGGAATAGAGCATGCAAATGGCGTCGGCATTCTTTCATCATATCCGTTTGTGCAGTCCCCTATTCGAAGGAATTGAAGCAGAAATGCCTCAAATCATGTTCCACATGACAAACAGGCCTAGTGTGGTGGCCAATCACGATGTTCATGATGATTCCAGCCTTCCTGGGCAAACTTCACGACTTTCGCGTAGCACACTGTACCCCAACTCGAACCCTTTAATGAAATGTCAAGCAGCGGTTGCCGCCGCAACAGCCAACAGTGGCTGCTTCATCAGAAAACAGAATCTGCAAACTTTAAAGCAAACAACCGGCAACAGCTCCCCCCCCTTACGCCCGCCGGCAATGATTTCCAACTGCGTTTGACAAAATGACAACCAGGACTGGGCACATTGATTGCCCGGCATATGCAGACAGTGGCTCTGAATCCTGGTGTTCACTGCTCACTGGTGTTTGGCGGCCGCCTGCGAGTGCTTCACGGTTTATTGGTTCCATTTCGCATGCCAACTCCTCATCCTTTACCGTTCAGCTAATTTGCAAATAATATGCATGTGTGCGTGTGTGTGTGAGTGTGTGCGTTTCTAGCATGTAAATGTTGCAAAAAAGGGTTCCACTGCCTCCCCCAAAAGCCAATGTTTGTTCGCTTTGGCGGTTTTGCTTTTAAATTTCAAAATTAGATTTTAAAATCCTTTTTGCGTGCAGCTTTGGCTTTCTTCTTTTCTGTACATTTTATTTGCTTTTGCAAATTAAGGTCACAATTTTGGGCTCTTTGCTAACTTTTTTTTTGCAAATTGTTTACCCATTGCCTCACCTTTGAAGATCTGGCTTTCAGCTCACGTGGCCCACTTGAAAAGCAGTGCAAATATGTTGCCAATTTGTTGTTGGTAAGTCTTTTGATTTTCTGTAAGCGCTTTACTATCATCCCACTGGCAGCGAGTCCACTGAAATGTTTACTTTTGCAAATGACAGGCTGCCACACTGATAAGAACGGGACAGGGGGCAGGTAAGCGACTGTGTGTGTGAGTGAAAAAGAACAATTGAACAATATGATTATGATTGAGCGGCGCGCAAAAGTCAATAACAATAGCATTATGCAAGAGATACAGATACAGCTGCCAACAATAGACCATGGAGAGCCATGCCCAAGGGGCTGTCCAAACCCCACCCCTAAACGCAATCCGCAATCCAAATTCCAATTCCATGGCGGAAGTTGAGCGCACCACTTAAAATTAATGGAAATGTGTAACACACAATTGAAATTTAAATTTAAATAAAAACTGTCGATGCTCAAGTGAAGTTCGCAGTTGCCCCCACTCAGTGAACACCCACACCCACACCCACACCCCCCCACCTCACCTCCACAACAAACTTTCCGTCTCTGTCGAAGCGTAAAATATTATGTCATTATCAAGGAAACGCAATAAATTTCTCTGGACGCGCGTTAGTCAAATTTCAGCATAATAAAAAACAGAAAAAATACTGTTTGAAATTACAATTAGCTGTGCCTGGATTTCGAGTGGAATTGTTGACATGGTGTGTGTGTGTGTTTGTGTGTGTGTCAATTGATAAAGTGTTTGCCCCAGTGTCCTGCCGCGTTTCATTTTTTTTCTTTTTTTCACAGGCCACTGACGAGTGCCACTCAGAGACGAGACCACCGCGGCGTTATTATCTTGGATTTGGCATGCGTTGCGCCTGGCATCTAATTACAGGAGCCATTGCCATCGAACGGATATTCAAATGCGGCCAGGATGCGGCAACGAGCTGTGAGTGACACCCGTTGCCTTGGCTGCCTTTGTGGACCTTCAAGGACCTGAGCAACCGTTGCCGTTGACGCCTCAATTGGGCCACTACTTTTGGGCCAGTAGTATCACAAGTCATTAAGCTGCTGTAATTATTGCAGTGCTCCGACTTATCAGTCACAACTGGTCAATAACCATAAATATACGGCTGGCACCCCCAGCTACCCCCGCACCCCCTGTTATTTTTATTGCATCGTCTCACAGTTGTTTTATGAGTGTCAGAAAAGTTTTTGGCCACTCAATTCATATGTGAATTGTTTATTGGGCTGCGGCAACCACACCCACTCCGGCTATTTGGCTAATATCCGAATTTCATAAAGGAAATGACATTTTTCTTTGGCATTTTTCGCAACATTTTGCCGACTGACATATATCACCTCGATGTGGCATCTTTTTCTTGGCGCTTAACGTTCCACATTTCCGCTTTTGGTTTTTCCCGTTGACTGCATTCAGTTTGCCATGAAAAAACAAAATCCAACGCTTTCGGTTTTCTTGGCTTGTGGCATAAGTCGATTATAGGCGGAAATGAAACCCCATAAAAATCCTTTCCTACGGTGATTAGTTAACATATTATTCGTCGCATATCCCGAACTACATACATGGGACCAATTTTTGGGTCTCGGCTATAGAAGGGAAACAATTATTTATGTGAAATATTATTTATTATTTATTGTTGTTGTGTGTTTATGTTGTTTATGAGTGTGTCCCTCATGCAGGCACTCAAAACCCAAATTGTTGTTGTGAGTGGTTGAGGTCCATTACATTTTTTGAGTGGTCGGTCATTTATGAGTTATGAATATTAAAAGAGGGTTGCCTCAGTAGTTTATGTGTATACCGAAATATTTTTTAACTTTCTACATAATTGAGATAAAGATTTATCTAGTATTGAGTATGCTTGTTCTGTTATAGGGATTATCAAATATTCTCGTTGAGTCTAAAAAAGTATTATTTGGTGTTAGGTATAACCTGTATAGTATCTTGCAAATTACCAATTATATTAAGTACAAAAATGTTGTTATAAACAATCACAATATTTGTTAGTTATTTCAATATATATGGAAATATAAGTTTTAAAATATTTATAACCGAATTCTTGTATTTCTTCTGAAGCTCGAAAATGTCATTTATGAATTCACTCTGACCACAAAAGCAATGCAGTTTGTAAATAATAGTAATAATAAATAATAATAACTCAAAAATTACTTACTTTGGAAATATGTTGGATTTATTAAAATACCTTCGCTGAACAATAATTAACGACAAAAAAAGTAACAGGTGTAATGATTTAATGTTAATAATTATTGATTGATTTATAAAATATTTGATATTTAATTGTATGTATTTATTCACTATTTATTCACAAATATATAATTTAAATTTTTTGTAATAATTTTTTAATCGAATTGATATATTTACGACTGGAAGTACTTTTGGTGAAGTAGGCTTAAATCAAATATTTGAAAATAACCGATATGGTTCAGCTAAATATATTTAAAATATAAAATATGTTCATATTATTTAAAATATTAATGTTTGAAAAGCTCATTAAACGGTAACTTTTTTTCAAATGTTTTTTTGTTTTAAATGGCATTTTAAGTGAATCCAGGCAAAAATCTCCAAGTTGCAATACAATTAAACAAACATTTAATAAAATTTAAACTAAATAATAAATAGATATTATATTAATTTACAATTTCAACCAAAAATAGGAAATATATTAAGTCAGCATTAGGGTTGAACCAAAAAAAATTACGAGCAATATAAACGACAATTTAAGTGGATTTGAAAGAAATAATCTTAAAATTTGAATAACAGCATATAACTTTTCTGCATAATTTATATAACTTAAAAGAAGAAAAAAATGGAATTAAATTTTTTGCAGGTTCCGTGAAATTTTCTATGCCGATGCATCCGCCGTTTTGTATCCTGGTCTGGCATGGTACAAAAGTGCTGACAAATAATTGAAATCAATCAAAATATTTAAGGACCAACCAACCAACTCACCCTGGGAAAATAGTGTCGCGTGCGCAAAATGTAGCTAACCAACTAATCAAAATTCAATTTGGACGGCGACGATGGCAACTCAAATCATTAAAAATCAAAAATCACAAATGATGCGCGTAATAAACTCAGTGCCGCTTGATGGCCGTGGTTTCCCATGCAGCGGAGCGCACAGAAGCGCGTCCAGGAGCGACGAGGATCAGTGGCAGCCACTTGGGTTGATGGGTTCATTCTGTGACAATTGAAATATAGCCGGGCATTTGTTGCTGCCAATGTTTGCAAACATGTTACACAGCCCCTGGTATCTGGTTGTTGTTGTTGTAGTTGTTGTTGTTGTTGTTGTGGCAGCGAAGCGTATCAATAAATCCATTTAAAATTGCGTGCAGGCCGCGTGTGTGTCGCCTGTTTTTGGTTTGGGTCGAGTGTTTGTCATTTCAGGACGCACATAATGCAATGGGTATTATGGCTGCTTAGTGCAAGAATATGCCAAAAATAAATTGGCAGCGACAGCGAAACAAAAGCGCCAAAAGACGTCAACAATTGACATCGATATGCACGGGAAACCCCTGCAACCCTCACATAGGCTCATAGGTAACCCCGCTAATACCAATTCCCAGCCAGTACCAATAGCAACCCTCAATTTAAAATGCAAAATCAAAGTAAATCAATTTCAGCTTGCCAAAAAAAAGCTAAAAATAACATTCGCGAAAACCAAAGCAACTTGGGCACGTTCTGTGCGTTAAGTCGGCCAATAAATCAAATTACCAAATTTTTACTTTGATTTTGTTTTTGTGGCTAAAAATTATGCGCATATGCGGCAACATAGACAGGACACACTGAGAGTCACTCAAGTTGCCGTCTCTATAGATATTGTAATTTGTGCGAAATCCTTAAAATCCAACACATTTATCACAAATATGCGCACATAAATCAGGACTCAGCCGTCTGCGTCTGAGGCTTGGCTTGAAGGCGTAGGGGTGTGGCACTTATCTTGGCACAGTTTCCACTCTAAAATCGAGCATGGCCATAAAATGCGCATCGTCGCAACGGGCGCGCCTAATTTGCACATTTTCACTATTTTAATGTAGCTCGCCGATTTTTTAATGTCCTTATTTATGTGGCCTGTTTATGATTTTATGCGCTTTCTATGCTAATGTTCGGGCCACAAAATAGATCGTAAACTAAAGGTGACGTCATTTATCATACACCAAGTGGGCGTCACGAACCGTACTTAGCAAAAGTATGAAAGTATTCAAATAGATGTGGGAAAGATACAAAAGTTTACTACTACATTTGTATTCGTACTGCAATACATTTTAAATACCTATTTGGAAAAACAACACATTATTTATTGCTGAAATATTCCTAGATTTGTGGCTAATAAAGATTAGAAAATTGCGTCAGGAGAATATATTTTGTTCTAATAACAGTTACATAGTTATTGTTAGTAGATATAAAAATAGAGATATATGTAAATACCAAAGAGTAAAAATACTTCTAATATATTATTTTTTATATTCAATTTTAAACATTTACAAATCCAAACTAATCCTGCATTTGTCAAATGACAAATCTTCTTTAAGTATATTTCAAGATATCACTTTGATGGCACCAGTCAATGACCACTTACGGATTTTAACCCGTTTTAGTGCCGTTAAGCAAATGTTTTTTTATAATTTAAGCCAAAATGCGAAGAAGCCAACTAGCCCTGGTAGATAAGTATTTATATATATATGCATATTTACGACTCCCCCGCCATGCTGTCCATAACAATTTCGCTATGACACTCGCAGATATGGCGATGAACCCCTTGGCTGATGGAACCAGCAGCCAACTGTAGACGACACAACAAATCGCTGCAAATTGCATACATAAAATTTTATCACCCAATATCGGAAATGGATTCCTTGTTGTCGGATTCCAGACTAATGGCCATCCTATGACCAGCAGTCAACAAAGAAAGTGGCTAAAAGTGCGCATCAACTCTGCGAGCAGCTGCGTCCACCGTCAGTGGCAGTCCGTCGGACAGACCATCAAAGTAGTTGCAACAATTGCATTTTGTACGTAAAAATAACAGAAAATAAAAATAATAAAAAAAGGGTTGACGCCGTTGCCATTTGATATTTTCTGATGGCCATAAGCAGTCATAATTTCATTATTATGAAGTGTCAAGTGCGCCATACTGTTGCCATTATGGAAATGGCCGCTCAAATGGGCACTTTGTGTGACCATATTGGGCCAGGGGGTTACAGTTAGGGTAGGGGTTCGTCTGGGGTTTTGGAGTAAGTGCGTGAATGGAATTTTAAGCTGGCGTAACACTAAATGCACAGTTGCCAAGTCAAATCGAACGCGTCTAATTACTTTGAATTATTTGCCTAATTTGGCGCAATATTTCGTTGCCAGGACGATGATAAATTTTGGGCCAGTTGGTCGAGCGCGAAGACCAGTCAATCATGCCAACTGTTGCCATCAGTCAAGTTCAAATTCAATCCGTTGTCGCCGCCAAGGCAACGGAATGGTACGGAAGGGTGCGACTCTAATAAACGTGCCGCAATGGATTACATGATGCCAAGAAGCGCGCCCAGGGCAACCATAGACTCTGCTTTCTTTTGCTTCTTTGGTCAGCCTCGGGGCAGTTTTGGGTCAGCGAAGGGATTATACACACACACTCACGCACACACACTTGAGTGGGAAACTGTAACTGGATCTAACCGCAAAGTACCAGCAAATAGAAGTCAGCATTCGGCAGATAACTCACGTGACCACAAAATGGCTTTTACTCTCTCAAAGTCCCCGGGGCACTTGTAGCTGGGCAGAGCTAGGATGAAGAACCGTTGAAGGATGGCTAATTCCTTGGACGCAGATTAATCAGCGAATTCAAATAAATGCGATGAAACTTATATGCGACATGAGCTAATAAACTTTGCCAGTAGACAGAGTTAGTAAAAGAAAATTCAGTAGATTTTTCCCTCTAATTGATGGGGAACAAATCAAACAACCGACGACAAAGACGACACTTGAAAGGTTTCAACAAATTACAACTTTCAATCAATGCAATTTACCCCACAAGAAAAACATAAAGAAAATCCATCAAAACCATAACCAGCAAATCACTTCAACATTTCAATGACCCCTTAAACAATTTACTTTTCCTTTTACATCCTTCTTATACCCTGTAGAGAATCTTGTAAAGATATATAAACAAATATAACTTATCAGCTTCAGCAGTTGAGGAACATTACTTTTCTGTCAGAGACTATAGAAACTAACAAATCAAGAAAGATTTATAATTAGAGCAGTTAGAGAATATTCAGAATTTCTTTGAACATTGAACAGATTTTATAAAGCTGCAGACCCATTTAGAGGATATCTTCTAGTCGAGCACACTCGTCTAGATTTCTTTTCATTTTTCATTTTTTTTTTTTTTGTGGCAGTCAACGATAAATTATCAAAATTTGTGGCATAAATCAGTGGTGGAACCACAGAAGTCACATATTGGTAGCAAATAAACTTTTCACTTTTCAATATTTGCTCGGACCGTCAAACGGACCGGAAGGGGAAGTACTGGGGTAGGAGGGTCAACAAGGAGTTGCTGGTATGTGTGGGTGCGTGTGCGGGTGTGTTTGATTTGTTTGGCATATTGAAGTGGTCAAGCAAATACGGATGAGGGCCACATGAATCAACAGCATCCGCATCCTCGTAAGTGGGCGTAACCAGCCACCCACCAGTTTTGTGCGTTAAGTTAATTGATTAACGACAGGACAGAAAGGAATCATTTTTGAAAAAGTGTGCCAGATCTTGCTGAAGCCATAGATGCACCAACTGATTGTTGGCAGAATCGCACATATTTACCGTTGATTTGTGGTCATTGTCCAGCTTAAATTGTACGCATCGAAAGGGTGAGGCTCTGGTCTGGTCTGGTCTAGTCTGGACTGGTCTGGTCTGGTTTCCCATTACCACAACTAGAGTCAGCAACATTATTTGGCTATGTTTGCTCTTTGTTGCGAGCTGATTGGAATTTTATGAGCGTTTACCTACAGCTTTAAGCATGAGGAAGTGGTTCAGTGTGTCCCCAATTGGCCAACTTTATGAGCACATCGGCTATATTCGATAATATTTATGCGTTTAATAAGCAACATGACATGTTGGAAATGTCATGTGTCGACGACTGTCATTCAAATGAAACTACTGGGTGCCGGGGCAGAGGTTGGGGCGGCTTCCCCTTCAAACGTTGCCAATTGGGAGTCGCGTGCGCGCAGGATGTGCTTGATTACTTGACATTTTGCATGGCAGGAAAGTGGTGCCATATCCCATGTATTAATGAACGAAATAAATTTAATTTTGGCAATTAATGCACTGAGCATATCAAACGTCAGCAAGTTTTGGCCACCCCCCGCAATCAGTTAACTTTATGTTTATCATTATTGACTCGAGCACTTCCCCCCAAAACATTTACTTGTCGCTCATAATGAGTGGACTGACCACCCCCTTTTGGCCTCGTGCTCCAGCTGGTTAGGGGCGTGGCACGACTTGGCTTAGATTGGTTTCGTAATCAAATATCGTAGTTGCGCTTTCACTTTCACCGAGAATGTTCGCAAATTGCAATAAAAACGGACAGCGAAAGCAGCTGAATAAGTTCTAGGGGCTTGTGTCCTGTTTTGGGGGTTGCTTTGGCTGAGAGACATCGCTTAGTCATCATCGAGGCGTCATTGTTTCTGCCTCCAGGCGGCTTATTGGATTTTTTGTTCAAGTGCTACTCTTGCGATATTTACGAGACAGTTTGATGAGTAGAAGCCATGGGAGTAGCAAGGAGTACTCGGGTGAGCAGGCAGCAGCTGTCATTGTGCTGCCATTAAATGCATGAGTCTACAATTCCTCAAACCACAAAGAGAAGTTCGCACAATCTGGGTTCGCACCTGGAGCACAACGGGACAATAGACAAAGCTGACACAATTCGCACTCCACTTCAAAAGCCACTCGAAACTTTTGCTGACAATGCTGAGGATGTGTGACGCGAAAACCTACTTGGCTGGCAATTAGCGCTAAAAGCCGAATCAAAGCGACCGACAAAAAAAGGAAAGTAAAACTTGACTAATAACCTGATTAGAGATTAGAGCCACAACGTGACTTAATTAAACGAGTTTGGAGAAAGAAGCCACACAACGTGTTTCGCGGTTTCAGAATTCTTCCGGGAGTTAATCGGCGCTTTGGCCGATATCCGAGCAAAAAGGATAAAATTACAATGTCCTGGCTGGCTGGCTGGCATATCGCATGTATCCATTACACTCGACTGCCGCTGACTTGGTAAAACGCAAGGGGTCGATTAGTTCAGTGAGCAGCGACCATATCCACATCCTCGACCAGTCTCGGTAAGTCCATCAACGGCACATCAAACTGTCCGAGCGGTAACAACAACAATGGAACCATTCAATCAGCGAGCATAAAAACATAAAGAGATTTTAATTTTTTGATTATGTTGCCATCGATTGTCCGGCTCTCATGTGTGTATTCCTGTGCGTGTCCTGCTCCCGAGGGAACTTTTCCTTTACTTACCCTCAGTTCCTTTAGCCATTGCCTTTGTTCAATCGTTAATCAATGAAGTTCGTGCTCGCGTCTCCCCTTCGATCATTGCTTCATTGGCGACCCCTGGTCAGTCAAACCCCGGCCCAAGCTCATCATCCTTGAAGGGCAACTCATTTGTGCGTTTAGCATAATAAAAAACTAACAGCGACGCGTAGTTGTCCGGAAAAACCAAGTTGATTTAATTTCACTAACGCTGTGGAAAAGTCCAGAAAATCGCACAAAAATGCGTCGTAATTTCGATAAAGTCATTTCCGGCAAAGAGGGCATGTAATCTAGACTATAATTGCAGTTCATCATTAAGAGTTAAATATATATTTAGGTATATATATATACATATATACGTATATAGAGTTCGTCTGGAGCACCTGAGGTATTTACTTTTCTTTTGACAGACGCATTATGCTCCTCCTGCTTCCGCTCAATTAAACAATTGAATGCAATTTAAAGCCTGCTGTTCCAATACAACAAAAGACAAATCTTAGCTATTAATTCCGCACTCGAGGAATGTTTCATTACAGCAGGAACTGCGCTTACTTCTCGCTCCGCTGTCACTCCTGGTAGTCTTGCTACTCCTTTTGTGCACTCTGCCCCGCACACACACACATGTGTGGCAAGGATGTCGGGGCTGCCTCTGTTAACTTTTAATTTCCTTGTGCTGCTTTATTACACGCCCATTCATATGCAAATTACTGGACTGTAACACAAAGAATACGACTGAAAACCTGAAAACCTGAAAAATGAAAAGCCCAACAACAGAGCCAGCACAAGTCAAAGAAAACCCGGAGTTTCAAATGTGGAAAACTCGTATCAAGTAGGTTGGCATTTGGCTTTAAGCGATTAAAAAAAAAAAAGAAAAAAAAATGGCAACTGCCTCGTTGAGGCATATGCTTAGCATATGAATGCCCCAGCCAGTTAGCATCTATAGCATCTTAAAGAGCGCTTGCAGACTCTGCGTCTGCAGGATTTTCACCTCATAACCCAAAAAGAGCGCGTAATGCTTAAATGTGGAGATGTTGAGATGTTGGGCTGTTGGGCTGTTGGGCTGTTGGTGGTGGTGTTTCTGTCTTTTAACTACCCGCGAATGGACCGTCAAATGGTTTATGGGGTTGTTATATTTGTTGTCGCTGTTGTTAATGCTTTATTGTTGCTTTTGTTGTTGTTGTTGTTGTTGTTGGGACTGTACCATTTATTTTGGTTTTTAAGCATCCCATATCAAATTTAAATGAATCGCTTGCCAGCCTTTTCCCTTAAGCGACTACATGCGGTGTTTATAGTTTCCAATAGATTTAGGGTTACAAGTTTGAATCATTTGGCTAGAAACCTGGCTGAATATTTGTTGAGAACAGTTCACATTTCCAATTTCCGCTGCGATTTTTAGCTTTGTTGGGCAAAACAATTAATATTATTTGCATAGTAGTTGGCGGCTTGCCGTCGCCGTCGCCGTCGCCGTTGCTATTGCCATTGACACACAAAAGGACCGAAGGACCAGTCAAAACTGGAGCTGGCCACAGGCAGTCCTTTTGGGCCCGTGGCGAGACTTTTGCAATGTCAGCTCAGCCATTAAATTGTATTTGACTTTGAAAATATTTTAGTAATATCAGCTGTGGGCCAGCCACAACGGTAGGTGTGTGTGTGTGTGTGCGATGTGTGTGTGTGGCAAGCATCTCGCTGACAGCTTCTCTCTCCCGTTTTCTTTGTAGCTTGGCGCATTAGTGGGAGCACTTGAGATCTTTTCAACTGTCATTGCACATGCCTCAAGTGTCGCTTTGCTAATGTGCAAAAATTGTTGCTTAACTTCACACACACACACACAAACTTCTGCGAATTGAAGTGGCTCTCGAGTTTTTGAGAAAATTGCCAAAAGGCGCAAGTGTTGCGTCACACACACACACACACACACACACTCATACACTCACACGCTCACACTCATATGGGCTGCTTCAAGTTTCTCCCTGCTTATTTATTTGTCCGTTGCTTAAATGACACGAATTTGTCATCATGTTGTACAGTTAACATGCACCCCGCTGCTTTTGCCTCCACCCCCATACCCTACCCAGTCACACACACACACACATGCTTGCATATGTCGTTGTTTGCTTAGCCACACCCCCTGTCTAACGCCCTACGCCCACAATGCAACCTCGCCTGCCCACCCGGGACCACCTTTTGTTTGCACAGCAGTTCAAAGTTTCAATTAGTAGCCAACAAAAAATAGAAATGGAAACTGTTACAAAATGTTTATAATTAGTTTTTCATATGCAAATTTGTGTTTTATTTTGCGGGCCACCAAATTGGAATTAAATATTCTTTTTACAGTGAGCATTGTTGACATTAACATTTGCCCCGCGGCACTGACCCACTGCCACAAAAAGCAAAACAACAACTGTGCACCTTCTGTGTAAAGTTCCGAATATTCACGTTATTTGTTGTACTTCCTGTCGATTGGGTTCACATTGTAAGCAATTTAATTTCAATAAAATAAAAATATAAATAAGAATCTTGCTGATGCATTGTAGATTTCCCACCCAGCAGAGTCTGTATAATTGTTGGAGAAAATTCATAATTTGCACACGCAAATGAGATAAGCGGAAGGAAGCGAATTTGAACGACGCCAGGATTTGCATTCGCATCCTTACAGCCACCCCACCAGTCGCAAATGGTTTTCCAATCATTTCAACAGCTTGTTACTAATTTTTAATAAATATTGAACAACTCAAGTGTCAGAGAACATGATTCGCTGGCAATATGAAAATTTACCAGCACAATATTCGCACAAAATGAAAGTCATAATTTGGCATCACGTGCGCGATTATTGTGATGACTATCGTCGAAGGCTTTTCCCTCTTTTCCATTATGCCCCCTTGTTGATTAAAAATCTAATGCTTGAGCTGTTTATATTTATATATACATATAATACAATATATTTTGTTGGTTTTGCGTTAACGCCACGTGGCGTCCTTTGGTAAGAACTGTGTACAGTTGAGCCTACACTGATTTTCAAACACTTTCTGAGGGTGTGTTATTGTTGTTATAATTATTACATATATATTATATAAAAACCTAAGCTAAGTTTAAAACTGGCTACTAGTTGACTCAAATATTTTTTTCCTGTTTTGAAATTAGTAAGTAATTATTATTATTTCTTATTTTTATTGCATACTTTTGGAGTCATCACTTAAATTGATTTTACTTGATTTAATTATTTTTGCGTAACAGATTTCTCAGTTGCCGTTCGGGAATGTGGATGCTTCCATTGGTTTCTAATCATGATAGTGCCCTTATTATTCTCGTAGTCCCTTTGCCGCTATAGTCGATTTAAATTGTAGTCAGTCGGATTGTCAAACATTATGGGGATGTACTACTGATAAATTCTGTGAGCAAAATAAACTTGTAGAATGCATTTGAAAGAATTGTTGAAAGAGCCAACTGCAGCTGGGAACCTCTCGGATGTCTTCCTGCTGACCGTTGATAAGCAGAAATATCCAGAAATTAGGACAAGCAGCAAACAACACAAACGCAATATTGCAAATATATCAATTCTTAAGTATTATTATTTATAATTTAATTGCACTAAGCTCAAACTCTTCAAAACGAATGAAATGAATTTGTCAATTATTTATGTCGATATCAGCATATTCTGTAAGTCGGTTTTCAGTCGCAAAAGAGATAACTATATATATAGAGACTATACCCTACATCCGCAGTATTCAATTCGATTATCTTCACAGTCTGCTTTAAATGTTACATCAAAAATAAATAATAAAATTAGCTCGTTCCTGATATCTTAAATTATGAATTCTACTAAACTTAAACTACTCTGAATAAAGATACTTATAAATAAAAATACATTTTATACATATAGAAAGAGTATCAAGGCATAGATAAACCTTTTCTGTTGCCTTTCCTTATGTATTACGTTGGGTTTATAAGAAAACATTTTGACACCGATAAGACCTATTTATTTATACATATTTATTTTCCAGCTCGTCAATTTACAGGTCTGTTGCACTTTTTGCCTACCAACTTGAAGTAAATCGTACTAATTCAAAACGGACTGTGTACAGTTGAGCCTCAAATATTCATTCTCTGTTTTGTAATTATTATCTGATATTCGTTATTTTTATTGCATACTTTCGGGTCTTCACTTAAAGTGCTTTCACTTGATTTAATTATTTTTGCGTAATAGATTTTTCAGTTATCGTTCTAGTTCCAGCATATGCACGCTCTCATTGTTCTATGAACTTGATAGTGTCCCTAAGATCCCTCAGCCCAAAAGCCGATGTCGTCGATAAAAATTGTAGTCAGAAATTAGGGTTAGCAGCTAGTAATTAATAAGATTATTATCTTTCCACAGTCCACAGCAAGCAACACAAACGTCAAGTATTTCAATTCTTCAGTATTATTATTTATTATTTGCTTGCACTAAGCTCAAACTCTTCATAGCGAATGAAATAAATTTATTAATCGCAAAAGTGATAACCTTTGCACTGTATATATAGATTATATCGTTTAACCAGTGTATTTAATCAGATGATCATCTTTCCACAATCTGCTTAAAGTGTTACATCAAAATTAAAAAAAAATTTAAAATATGTAGCCTTGCCTGGAAAACAAACGAAAATTTAGTAGAACTAGCTCGTTTTTGATATCTTAAATTATAAATAATACTTAATGTTGTTAATGTAATAAACTATTAAGAAAAAAATAAAATATGAAATATATAGTTAGAAGTACAAACTAACAATGATATATATGAATTTTAAACAACAATAGAGAAATATTTTATAAAAAATAAATAATTTTGTATATAGAAAGAGTATTTGAGCATTGACCCTCTTTTAAAGTTGCCTTCCCTATGCATTCCGATGAACTTTATCAATATACTTTGACTTTGAGTTCATATTTATTTCCAGCTCGTCAATTTACAGTGCTGTTCGACATTTTCCATCCCAACTGGTACTAATTTTTATTTTCACTGGCAATCCATTAACTAATGAAACCAATCCTATATTCCTTTTTTCGCATTTTAATTTCATTGGATTTATGCAACAATTTAGCCCAAAGTGCTCTGAGGGAGCTACCCCTGTTCTTTAACCCCTGTTTGATCAGGGGCGTGAAGGGGTGCATGTGTTCGTCATGCAAAGAATTTGATGTGTCGTCCTGTGCGTGTGTGTATGTGCCATTTAATACAAACATGTCAAGATGTTTGTCGCATTTATTGATATGAGCAGCGCGAAATTAACAAATCGATAAACTTTTATCGTTATGCATTTCGAGCGCAGCTGCAAATAAATAGCAAAGCAATTGCCGAGTACATAAAAAACGAACTTTATATTTAGGAACACCCAAATTTATTTACAGCCAAATGTTCTGCACCTGTGGAGTTTCTTGGCATATGGCTCATTTTTATAGTCTACCTTCTAATTTTCCAAAAAAAAAAACGTTTGACACAAAGACTACGACAAGCGAATAATACGAAAGTAAATTATAAAGCAGGGTTGTTTAGACTTATAAATTAGACGAATTTTATTGTGTTTGAATACAAATAAAATTGGCTTACTAATAGTTGCAAAGGGCGTGGCATTTGCCTTACAAAATTTATTCGTTGTATGCCTTGTGTAAAAAATATTTTTTCATTCTTTTGCGGTTTGTATATGTAGTGACAGATGGGCAAATTACTATTTCCTTTTCAGTTGCTGATGTAGCTATAAATTTGACAATTCATTTCATTTTCAATGTCAAATATATTTACCAAATTACATACAATAATATAAAGATTTCGTTGGTAAATCTATATGTAGTTCAAGGTTAAACAAAAATCGCCGGAGCTTCATAATGAGCTGCGCAAACAGAGAGCCGATAACGAAAAAAAACAGCAACAGCAATATAAACAGCGCCTCGCTGTCCCCTCTTCTGTTTGATAACCATCATCATGAATATTAATGCATCAATATCCCACACACATCCTAACATGAGCAGCTTTAACATTAACGTTAACATTAACATCGACATCAGCACAGCAGCAGTGCTTCAAAGAGTCAAGTTCACTTTCACTACGCTGACGCACACTTCAACAGAAACAACAGCAACATCATCAGAAACACCAGCAACAGAAACAACAGCGACAATAACTCGGCGATTATCAACATTCATCGTTGGCCAGGCCAATTTTGGTCAGTGGCACAGTTCGCATCCCAGCTGCGAACTGAGCATACAAATGCTTGGCTCTGTCTGTGGCTATTTTTGGCCAACTTGGCTTCAACTGATGAATGGCATCGATTTGAAATTGGGCAGCGTTTTTGGCTTGTCTTCACTTGGCCACTTGGCATTGCATCACTGCCAGTCGCGCACAACAAAAATTGGCAGCCAACTGCGTTGAGCCAGGTCTGAAGAGGCCACTCAGTTTAGTTTATGGAGTGCACGCGAATGACGGGTGAAAGCAAAGTGTGGCAATCAATGACGACATCAAAAATCAACAGCAACAACAACAACAGCTTAACTGCAATATCAAGCTTAACCAGCTGCAGTCTTGAAGACAAAAGTGAAACAGCTGACTTACAGACTGACTGTCTGACTGAGTAAGTGTCTTCTGTATAACTGTTGGTCTGTTGGCCATTTTCTTAAAAATGTCTCTAAAGTTCGGTTAAGGCCAACTCTTGATTACTTAGTGCAAGAAGAAACATAACTCTACTATGTCTAGAAAGAGAATATTGGTTCTGTATAATAAGCCTTTATATATACTCTTTGTCCGTCTAAAATTTAACTGTCTGCTTTTCATCTCAAAAATATGCCAAAAATTAGATTATTTTACTCAGATTTCCCAGCCAAAAATCAAGATAGGTTTAAGGCAAAGTACATCAATTTTTGTTAGTTAGAAATGTTTATTTAATTTAATCACAAAAACCTTTCTGTATTGTAATTCATTTATTTTATTGTAACCAAATTGCATAAATTAAATTAAATTTTGCTAGAGAATGTATTTTCTATGTGTGTTTTGAAAAGGCTGCCATTTGGCATTCGATTGAAAACACGCTAGTGTGTAAATATTTTAATAGCTTATTTAAATAGACACATGTTTTTCAGACTTTTGTTAGCTCACACACGCACACCACCAATACACACACGCAAACACGCGCACACGCGCAGACTTGCGCACACTCTTACTCTGGCAAACACATTAATTGTAATATGAAAGAATTGCCATTAGACAAGACACTTGGCAAAATATTTACAAATATTTATAAACAGCAGAGTCCAAAACAGCACAAATAAGCACATGCCACTTGTTGTTGTCTGGCGCCGCCAACTGTTGAAAAGTAAATCTAACTTGAACTCAACAATTAGAGTGCTTGCTTGTTGCTATATGACTTAATGATGCTCTCGATCCAACTAAGATAGCTCATGACAGACGTGTACACACCCGGGCCGGAGCCGCACTGTGTAAAGCCGTAGCTGACAATGCCGTAGGCCACCCAACGCGAATGCTGACGATCGAAGTACATGAGAGGTCCGCCGCTGTCGCCGGCACACGTATCCTTGTCCTTTTCTCCGCCGGCGCAGAGCTGCTTGGGACCAAGACGGACTCCATACACGTCCAGGAGCTTGCTGCAGTTCTCGCTGGACACATAGGGAATCCGCAGCTTCAGCTTGATCGGACTGTGTGTATTTTCAAAGCGCTTGTTGACTGTGAATATAAAATAAAAACAATTTCTTAGCCGTTAATCAAAGTTGATAGTATTTTGTTAAACACCTACAGAGATCGGTACGCCCCCAGCCGGAGACAGAAAACATTTGGCCCTCAGTCAATGGCAGCTGGGCGGTCTTGTTGGGCAGGCAAATGGGCATAATAAAGTGCGTGAAGCTAACGGGATGCTTTAATCGGACTATGGCAATGTCATTGTATTTGTGATTGGAGTACTCCTTGTACTCTGGATGCACATTTATGTGCTCAAAGGCGATATCCAGTGCAGCATCCGCACAGCTCAAATAGTTTGGCTCCTCAATGCAGTCCGGCTCCGTCTTTACATTGAACTCACCCAAACGCACGTGTTTCCTAAGAAAAGTTTAAATAAATATTCAAAACTATAATCTTTTGCTTGACATCCTTACAATCCGCGTCGTTCTCGTACTCCCTCGCCTTGGACACAGTGGGCGGCGGTCAGAACGTGACGATCATCGATCAGTGTTCCGCTGCAGCCGTAATCACCTGGAAAAAAAAACAGAAATCAATTATTAAAATTGTTATTCATTTTATTGTGTGTCTAGAAAACCTTTTCAAATGTATTAAGACTTAAGCTACAAAATTGTATGTTGCCAAACTAAGATACACTTAAATCATTACAAAAACTATGGAAATCGTTAGAGACATAGTTATTAAATTTCTAAATTAAATGGTTAAAATTAAAAAAAATTCAACTCATAAATATTTTCTAACAAAATGTTTCTTAAATATGTTTAATATAATAATAAAAACATTTTGTGGAACTTTCATTAAAAAAATTAACAAAAATGCTATTACAAATACCTCATTAATATACTATTTTTATAGTTTTATTCAAAAATAAGTATTTTCGCCTAAAACTCAAGTTGAAATGAAGCACTTGCAAAATGTTAAAGAAGTAATAATATTAATTGATCTGAAGTTTCACAAAAAGAAACATGCGAATTGGATTTGCTTTAATTGTGAGGAATGAACTGAAATATAATTTGTATAATTATAAAAATATTAAGAACTAGAAACTCAAAAAATAATTAAAGTTAAAATGTAAACAGAAGCAACTCATAATTTTTGATAGAAATTTACCACTTCAACTTCGTCGCAACTTACTCGAGTGATAGACCAATAATGCCAGCCAAGGATACTCGTCCAGTTCAGCAATTTCGCCGCCATAGATGCGATTTGTCACTTGTTTGCCACACTCGTTCAGCAGATTGAACCCTGTGCTGGGTTCAACGGTTTGAATGCGTCGCTTAAGCTGCTTGCGCTTGAAGCGCGCGGTGACATCCAGAAAGCGACGATACTCGAACTTGGAGAACTGTATGACCGGAAAGAGGTAATCCTGGCCATTGGCTGGACAGCACACAAGTGGCTTGTATGTGAACTCATATGAGCTGTCTTTTTGTGCAGCAACTAATGTTGCTGCCTGCTCCATATCGCATTGCACCTTCTTCAGAAAGTTGGCGCGCTCCGATGTGAGGTTGGTCACATTGCGCACCTGCAGATAGGCGGTGCACTGGCTGATCTGGACGCAGATGCCTCGCTTGGATTCGTTGGGTATGTCGCAGGCCTGGCGTACTGCCGGCGCTGCCTGCTCCAACCGCTGGTCACTGCTGGCGAGGGCAAGGGACAGAAGTGCGCTAACCGCCGCCCACAATGCGCCGGTGTTTGGATAGAGGCAGTACATCGGCGATCGGTTGAATAAATAAATCAATCGCAAACGACGCACTCGTAATTGTTGCACTGCCAATGTGTAAACAAACACCGAGAGGTGTATGGCGAACACAACACGCGGCGTATACGCAATCGCAAATGGCCAAAAACACTTGCAGTGGCAAAGCAAGAAGAAAAGATATTAAACGTAAGTGTCGAATGTCGAACGGCTATCAAACCGCACACAATGTGAATCCGGTCGCGTGAACGCTCAGTCGTGTATTGAAACTGAATTTGAATGCTGCGCGCAATGGCAGCCGAAACCGAAACCGAAACCTCAGCAGCGAGTCGGAAGAGCCGAAGCTCAAGGTGCCAAAAAAACAAAAAGAAAAAAAAAACATAAATACGAAAAGAAAAATAAGATAAATAAATAAATGACAGCGATAGCTAGTCGTCTGCATATTCACCTCACCGCCCCCGCAGCTTGTGACACCAAAACGAGCCCAAAACTGCAATCGTCGTCAACGAAACGGGAGCAACGGTCAAGCGCTGTTTCTGTTGTTGTTTTTGTTATTGTTTCTGCAGCGGACGGTCGCCCACTGACAGGTACCCGGGTCCGGTTATGCAATCAGCGCTCAGCACACAGCTCACAGCTGTGCAGACAATTGTTGTTGTTTTACTGGTTTCACTTTCATTTGCTGTTCGAATTAAGCTCAGCATTGCCTACTTTTAGGGCGAGCTTTTTAATTGAGCTTTAAAGCATTTTACAACTTTATGCAGAAGATCGAACAATCTTATTGTATCTTATTGTTTGAAAATTATCATAAAATTGCATTGGTTTCAGCCAGCTTATTTTGATAACATGTATTTTGCATACAAGTTTAGATTTGAGTATTTTTAATTTGCTGAATGTGCGTGAACATGTTTAATCTAAAGCTTTTGCACTTTTCTGAGTTGATGAAACTTATTGATCTTAAAAAAGCTGGGAATTACAGAAGCTGTTTACTTAAATATTTCATCTATCAAAACATACTTTAAATAATTTTTAACATTTGAATAACTTAAGTTCATGTAGTAATTTTCCTATAAATATTAAATATAACCGCAGTAGCATAATCACAAGGCCAACGGATAAACCGCAAGAAAGACTGAGAACAGCTTCTGTGAGTAATTTTTTAGCGGATATAGTTTCTTGTTGTTTATGTTTATATGATGGCAAATTGAGTAAAGCGTGGTGGCAATTTAAAAAAGCCTTGCGGTTGACTGGAAAATCCAAAGGTTTTTTCAAAATCATCAGTTCATTCACATTGTGCATTTTTCTTTCAAAAATTTATTTATTAACTAAAGGTCTAACACTTATAAATATAGATTAAATTAATATGTCTTTGCTGATATGTTTGCTTATGTCATGTGTAGTATAAAGGAGTATGTAGAAAAGATCACAATTGGAGCTTTAGACTAAAGTCTTTATAAGGTGTCAAGGGCTAAGTGATGGCTTTCTTAAGCTCTAACATTCTGCCTTATCCAAATGTCGTAGGCAGCGACGCTTGTGTAGACACCCGGCCAATCCTTCAGGCCACACTTGTAGCCAAATGATACAATGCCCTCGAGCACCCATGCGTCGTTCGTGAAGCGCATCAATGGTCCACCCGAGTCACCATCACAGGCATCCTGAGCATATTTACCACCTGCACACAACTGTGTTGGGCTAATGGTAATCTTTCGTTCCGCAAATTTCCGCTTACATTGCGCCGGCTCCACAAAGTTGACGACCAGCTTTTGCTTGACAGGACTCTGCGCGGATCGCAGAGTGCGTCCAAAGCCAACCACTGTGAATTCTTGACCGGATTGCTTCGTTTCCGGCGCCACAACCGAGGGCAGACAGACGGGCTTAATGTTGCTCGAGTAGCGCACATTGCTCTCCAAGCGAACCAGGCCAATATCATGCAACTGATTCGGCGACTTCTCCTTGTAGAGATCATGAACACGCGTCTCCTCAATGCCCATCCGTTGACCACCGCTGTTGGTGCGCGTGTCGTGTTCACCCAAACGCACAGAGATACTAAAATAACCAAACAAAACGCACGAATTAAATAAAATAAAATACCTTAAAAACTTAGTAGGAAATCAAAAATAAGTATCTAATTGAATTTAAAAAGTGCGAACCTCCCAAAAAAAACTATTAAATTAAAATAAAAAAAAACCGCGGTCAAGCCAATTACGAGCTTAACCAATTGTTTTCCACTTTGAACCCGTTCCAAGCACCCCCCTTGCCCACCCCTCTCAAGGCATGAATCACATGCTAAAAAGCAGCGGCAACGTTTTAAATTTGGTTTTGCCGTTTAGCTAACTTAATTAATAAGCTTCAACTCAGACAAACCCATAAAAACGTCAGCAAAAACAACAAGAACACAAAGACAGAAGCAAAATCTTAACAAAAATAACAATAAGAGAGACCCACTGACAAGCTCAAAGCCACGGGGACTCCTACTAGCCCAATTAGTTGCTAGAAAGTGTGTTTTGCTTCTCAGAAATGCGTCAAATTGAATTGATGAATAAGCGTATTGAAATTCAACGGTATCTCCCCCCTCCAATGTTGTCTAACTTGTAAATACTACACGTAATACTCACAGTGGTCCCTTTTCACGTAGAATGCGACCGGTCAGACAATGGGCTGCCGTTAGAACATAGCGCTTATTGATCAATGTGCCCGCACAGCTGGTGGCCAGTCCATTGCCAGTTAGGAGTCGATATTCCAGTAGTACCGTCCAGGGAAACTCGTTCTGATCGGCATTCTCGCCGCCATATATCTTGTTGACAATGGTCACCCCGCCGCAAGTAGGCGGCAGTGGCAACAATGAGGAACCATCCGATTGGGGTGGCTGCTGAGGCTGCTGTGGTTGCTTTGGCTGCTGAGGTTGCTGTGGTTGCTGTGGTTGCTGGGACCGTCTGTTGTTGCCCGCGCCAAAGCGCCAGGGTCTAATGTTTTGGGCGGGCTGAGGTCCATTTGGTGCCCGGTTCCAACTAAAGTCGTAATCATTGGCAAAGTTTCCAAAGTTCGAAAAGTCTCCATAGTCCACACTGCTAGAGCTGGTGTAGCCCGTATCCCGTGTGCAGCACACAAAAGGAAGATTACCGTTGTCCTTGCCGCAGCTGGACTCCCGTATGAACTGTTTCACTACATCCGTCAGTCTGTCCTGCTGCAGCACCGAATACAGTGTTTGGCACTCACTGATCTGCACACAGAGTCCAGCTCTCTGATTGGGATTAGTGCAGCGCTTATCTGCAAAAAGAGATTCAGTTCAATAACAACAAAGAAATGTTCATTTTGGTAAGCCGAAAATTTAATACCACTAACGGAATTATTTGTGAACATTTAGTTCAGTTATTTCAATCATTACGAAACAATTAATTTTTGAGACTGGCTAAATCAGTCAAAGTGTAAGCATTACTAATAGAAGTTTGAGCATTCTAAGATTGTCTAAAATATGTTCAACAATTCTTGGGAGAACCAGTTTTTTTTTTCAACAAATTGTACATTTTTTAATGTGTGTACATTGTTTAAGCATAAATTAAATAAGTTTTGGCAATTTACAATATTACAATATTTATAATAAACAATAGTTCCTCAGTGAGCGCCGAACGTGTTGGGCTATGTTTGGTTAGCTCGTATTTCTGCTAAGAAACTCCAAGAATTACAAGTCTCCCAACTAAATTCGAATACCCTCAGCATATATATATATATATATATATATATATATGTATATACAATAAAAATCTGGTTTTGCTTTTGGGAACCACCGACAACATGGGAACGCGACCAAAATAAACTCTGCGACATTCTTGCTGTTTGACTACCACTGAGTGTTGGAGTTATTAGGAATAAAAAACTGGAACTGTGCATTTAATGAGCAACTGAGGTAATATCCCAGCTGCATTAAACGCTGTTGACTGCTTTAATCGGCTGATTCAACCAGTTAAGCTCATTTACCCAACAATTAGCAAATTCGTTCACTGCTTATTTTGCAGATTGACGAACCATTCTAAAGTTCTCGGGTTTTTTTTTGTAATTAAACACTTTGTGAGCTGAATTATAAAAATCCCACTTATTCTGTGGTCAGTTTAATTGTTGATTTGTCACTTACATTGCGCTTTCGTATAACTCGCACCCAAAATGCACAGCAACAACACAAACAATTTCATTATTCTCAATTTACACACTTATTTTATATGGCATTCAGTATTTTTGATATTTATGATCAATGGAGACTAGGCACACTCCAAGCTCGAAATTATACTGTGAGCAGGTCAGAGTTACGGCGGGTTTTTATAGCCGCAGCAGAGAAGATCAAGTTGAAAACAAGAACAAGCCGAACGCAAGTTGGAGAACCGGTGACAAGAGATAAAATCAGGTGAAGCATCTCTTTTTCTCTCTTTCTCTCTCTCTGTTTCTCTGGTTAATAAATGGACTTCGATTGTTATCCAAAAGGGGAAATGTTGTGGTTTACTATTTGCATAACAGCTGCATTGACACACAAATACCAAGCATAAAGAATACAAGATCAAGAATAGAAAAAACTGAAAGTTTAAAAGAAAAACGAAAAAATTTGATGGTTACATTGAAGGTTCATTCACCTAATACGGACACATTTCAAAATAAACCCAAAATCCGTCTGCTTTAAAAATTGCCTTCAACGTCACATTTTTCTACGATGACGTATTAAGTTCGGTTTAATTGGTTTAAAGCCGCTCTAATTATTTTAGCCATCCGTTAGCAATTTGATTCTAATGCATTCGTCATGTGAATTATTTGATTTATTTTATAAAGTTCAACCCGTACAATATTCCCAATAAAATATTAATGTATGGATCATTTAATGAATGGGAATCACCCGCATTAGCCACCAACGCATTTTTAAAAGTATCTGTCAAAACAACTGTTGGCAACCAGTTCCTAATGCGTTTCTGCATGGGTCCATAACATTTCACAGGCAGAAAATTTCCATAAGAATTTTGTAATATACAAATTAGCTGAGTCAATCTTAAACCTGACAGATAAGAACAGCAAAACCCCATTTAATCTTTTTAAAATGTAAATGTGCAAATCAACGGATGAATATTATTGACGCAATTATTATGATTAGCAATTGATAAGCTCCACACAATTTTTTCTATTCTACATATTTTTTACTATTCTAAATAATATGAATAATCAATTGATTATGTACAAGCCAAAGTTTTATTATAGAAATCTTACTTTCAACAATAGATTCCTACACCCGATTTAGTTGTTATCTATATTCTTGTTTATATTTTTTTCATATACTTATTTATGTTTTTGAAGCAACTTATCTGGTGGTAAGTTTAAATTACTGATAACCTTATAGTTAGCCAACCTTGTACTTCCTGGAAAAGTTACGTAACTAATTAATTGAAACTTGTTTAATTGCTACAGCATAGCAAAGAATCAAAACGTATATGGAGTAAACCATAAAAAGAAATCGGGAGTGATATAGTGTTATAAAAATATATATACTCTTGACAATCGCAAATTTAAAATTAAGTATTATTTTAATGCTTAAAATTAAGGTATTTTAAAATATATGGCCCATCAATAAGCCGCGTGTATCCTGTTTGCAATTATCATGGAAAATATATTCAACTTAAGTTAAATAAAGTTGTATCTTTTCATTAAATGTATTTTAAATGGTGCCCGCAGCGAGGACAGTTGCTAGTTGATGGAACCGCAAACCTCTTTAATTTCCGTTCATTTCCCTTTCATTTCGTTTCGAAATTGGACAAAACACGACGGGTTACGAACAAGATCAACATGTTACCAAAAAAGGGTTAATGTTTAAGTAAAGACAGCGCACACGGGAAATGTCAACGGCAGATAAACGTTTGTGCCGGAAAATGGGCGTGGGGATGGTGTAATTAAGCGCAAAATATTCCTACAGCTTGAGATGTAAAAAGAAAGGTTGCACAACCGCCAAAAAATGAAATACTCAGATGACAGCGGTGGGATTCGAACCCACGCCCTTTCGGACTGGTGCCTAAAACCAGCGCCTTAGACCGCTCGGCCACGCTGCCGTATGTCCCAGATTTAATATCCGACATACAAATAAAGCGGCATATTTTAAAAGCATAACGTTCTATGAAATAAACTATCTATGACACTTACATTGTGTGTTCTATAAAAATTACGTACAAATTCATAGTTCACTTTTAACAACAGACGATTAATTTGAACTAAAAATAAGCGTGTTATCTGACAGAAGTTACGCTATCTTTTTCTTACATACATATAAGTATAAGAAGACACAATCTTGATATATATATATATATGTATATAAATATATAAATTTATATATATGAATGTAAAAAAAAGAAAAAGTGCAAAAAATCTTTTGACAGCGGTGGGATTCGAACCCACGCCCTTTCGGACTGGTGCCTAAAACCAGCGCCTTAGACCGCTCGGCCACGCTGCCTCGTTCCAACTTGTGTCAAATCTGCTAGTTGAATTCACGGCAAGCAACATGTATTCGGAACACAAATACTGGTCTAGTTTTAGGGATGGTTTCTACAAGTGTTGCCGAAGCACATTTCATAAATTAGGAGTAGCCGGTTAAAAAGTAGTAGAAATTATAGCTTATTGCTAAATGGGAATTTGTTGACGCACAAAATGTTGTGAAATCGAAGAGTAAAAGGTAAAACAATAAAAAAAATACATTTAAAAACAGAAATAAACTGAATTTAGAACTATTTTATTTAAAAATTAACAAACGTTCTTCAACTGCAAACAAAATCAACCTAAAAAGAAATACAATTATACATAATAATAATTTAATTAAAAAATGTATAAACATAAAAAAAATTATATAAATGTTAAAATAAATATACATTTAATTATAATTGAGTAAATTAATTATTTAATTTAACTAAAAACTAAAATACAATTTAGTCGGCGATCCACAGCAAAGCACTTAGCTAACCAAAACCGAAATGGTAATAGTAAAAAACCAACAAAAGTAACAACCAAGCAATAACAATGCCAAACGCTTTACGAGCCATTGCTGCCAAAGCGATTCTAATTCATTGAGAAACGCATTTTGATTTTTGCAATAATGAGCGGGGCATGGGGCAGGGGAAGGACAGGGTCAAGGGGGTGAGTTGAGATACAGATACAAACGATTGCACCTTCGGGTGGCCTGCGCCCTTTGAGGTCGACTATTTCTAGCTGCCACACACCCCGTAGTTGTTTGTTTTTCCTGTTTTACGATTTCTGCATTTCGCAAATTCGCAAGCTGTATAAAAAAGAACATTTCCCTTTTGCTTTCTTTTTTTGTTTTTTTTTTTTGTTTGACGGTAGCATATTTTATAGCATTTTTATGGCGACATAGTTTAGCTTTTTTTTGCGATTTACGAGCGTTTTATAACTTGTTTACATTAGGCAAAAGTGAGTAACGGTAACCATGGGAAGCGTTTTATGCAAAAATCTATTAAAACGCTGGCGAGCTGCATTAAAATCACAATAAATGCTCAAAGATTGCAACTTAAATGATCCATAACCCGTGACGGGGTTTACAACCCCCATCTTGTCACTGCCCCAAATTTTTGACACATTTTCGTCCGCATTAAATTAAGTTTGATGAAGACGCAGTCATTGGCCATACAAGTCGTCATTAAATCATTTCTCTCAGATTCTGAGTAATATGACAAAATGTTATCTTCGTCTTTGTCCATACTTTTGCAAGTTTGCCTATACCTGACTTAAAATGGCTTAAAACAGGCGATAACTCGTCATATTAAAGGCGGTAAATTTTTTGATAGTCAAATAAACTTCTTGTGATATATTTATAACAACACTCACATACTATATTAATTTAGATATAGTTTGAAACTATAAAAGTTAGAAAACAAATACTCAATTTAAAAATATAAAAATAATTAACTAAATATTTTATTTAAATTATATTATTTATAAAAATACATAATATTTAATCTTGTTGAAACTCTGATAAATTTTTGTTTGCACTGATAAGTTTGTAAGTACTTAAAAAAAATAACGTACGACAAAGTTAAGATTAATTCAATATTTGTAATCAGGCCAACTTAGTGCGCTTTGTGACCAACAATCAACAAACAAATGCAACTAAATTTCAAATAGCCGACAATATAGGAGGGTAAAGCTTTCTCAAAGCCTGACACAAAAACTAAGAATAGATAACGAAAACGCACCAAGACATATTTTATTTATTTATTATAGCATTATCACATTAAAAATCTACGATTTTACACAGATGGGCATTTTTTAAATAGGTCATCATAATAAAATTATATATAAAAAAATGCACCTAATTTTATCTATATAATACCTGCAAAAAATATATATATCTATAATAAATATATATAAATTATATAAATAATAAATCCCCTTCATCGCCTTAATTATCGTCTACTGAATAAAATGTAAATACCTAAAAATTAAATATTCCAAAAAATATTAAATACATATTTTTATTTGGCTTTACTTTTAGAATCAGTACACAATATCATCGGCATCTTTGACTATTGATGATTATATGAAAATATATATATTTCAGAGGCATAAAATTCGTTTAAAAATTACTATAATGACACATTAATTAGCACTTCAGACAAGTCAATAAATATGTAAGATAGGCTCGTCTAGACTATCTTCAGACTATTTCTGGGGTTGACTTTTAAATGATAGTTTATTATTAAGAAATTGATTTGAAAATGCTTATCACACAGAACACTGAGAAAAACTTTCTATTATTTTTGAACAAAAAGCATTATGGGCCATTTTTAACAGAACGTAATAAATTATGAAATTAAATGCATAAGCAGTTTTGCCATTCGTCATGATTTAGATAAAAACCTAATTAACAAAAAAAAAGATATTCAATATTTATTCGGTAATCAATGTCCAGTGATAAGAATATATCGCAATATATCTATATTTCTCCATATAAATACGAGTGGAAATTTCTAAGTAACATTAGTGATAAAATTCGCACAGCAAAATCAACATATTCAACGAACGGCTTTTTAATGAAATTTATTGTTACACTTTTGGTGGCGATGGCCCTTATGGGACATCTGCAGAATGCGAGTGCGAGAGGTCTCCAGGGCGATCTCGGCCATTTCGGCAATGAGATCAAACAGGATGCCTCAGATTTTGGCCATGCTGTAACCCAAGCTGCCTCACAGTTTAGCAGGGATATTAAACAATTCGCAAATAGTGTTGAAAAGGATGGCATTGCAATTGAAAACGCAGCCGTAAAATTTGGCATTGCAATTTCCCAAGCAGCCACAAAGTTCGGCATTTCAGTTGGCCAAGCGGCAGGTAAAACTGCCAATCAAATTGCACAAGCAGCCTCACAGTTTGGCAGTACAGTTGGCCAAGCCGCAAAAGAGCTGGGAAATTCGATTGTAAGTTATTTGTCCTGTTATTAAAGATATCCACTGAATATTTACAAAATCTAATTATATTTCAGTATATTGATACGGCTGTAGTTGCAGTCAATCCAAAAAGTACTGGTAATGCAACCAATGTGGGCAACTCTGGACCTTCCAATGTTGCCCCTGCTGCAGCTGGTGCTTCAAGTGTTGGCCAGACTATAAAGTGTGTTTGCTCCGACACAGCTAAAAGTGGACATTCAGCTGCATCCAATTCTGCCAAAAATATTGCATCTGAGGCTGGCAAGGTAGCATCCGATGCCTCCAATACCGCTAAGAATGTGGCCAGTTCTGCATCGAATGTGGCATCTAATGTTGCCCACACAGCCGGCAAAATTGCTTCCGATGCTGCCGGTGCAGCCAGCCAGGTTGCCTCCAATGCTGCCGGAACTGCTGAAAAAATTGGCTCAGATGCTGCCGGCGCTGCTGCAGGTATTGCTGGAGCTGCCACACATGTTGCTGCGGGCGTCGCAAATGGGGCAGCCAATGTTGCCGCCAATGTTGCCCATGGTATTGCTAGTCTTTTTTAAACGAGTTCCATAACCAATCATTTGGTATGTCTTTATATATAAAAAATTATAAAATATAACTAAACTTCGCGATTATTTCTTGTAGTTTTTATTATTTAGTCATTGCCTTGGGACATTGTTTTTGGACGGCTTAAGGTTTTTGACACTCATATCTGACAATATCTATATGTATATATATATATATATTTGTAATGTGAGATTGAGTTGATAACAGGTTGTGGACATCAATCAGAGCACACCGCCAGCATTTGAGTAATTGGCCACTTCAGTTTAAGAAGGCTTACACACATTATACCAATTGTGTTTATTACGTCTTAAGCTTTTCGGGCAGATAATTTTCATTGCTCGATGGCATATAAATGAAGATGTCCCTCTACAAAATCAAACAGTACGAAAATTACTAACATTAAAATCAATATGCAATTCAAAATTATTGTCGCGTTGGCCATCATTTTGGTGGCACAGCAGGCCCAAGCAGGCACCCTCAATTTCGGCAATATTATGGGTGATGTCTCCAAAGTAGCAGTTGCAGGTGAGAAAGCAATCCACCGATTGGAGAATGAGCTAATCACCTATGAGGAACCAACTACTCTAAACATTCTAAGTGATATGGCTGATGCTTTGGGTGATATAGCTGTAAGTTATAATATTATAAAAATCATTATATAATCATAATAATATCTTCATAATTACAACTTAGAATGCGCTTAACAAATTAAGTGTTGAGCAGAATTATGTCGAAGCTGAGCGCAATAATCTAATTGGTAGTGTTCTTGGTGGTGTTGGCAATGCTCTTGGTAATTTGGCAGTAAGTTGAACGAATTTTATATTGGTCAGTTATTTTTAAATTCCTCTCTTTGCAATAGAACACTATTACCAGTATTAGCGTTAAAATCCAGAAACACGCAAAACCCCACACCGAAAGTGTTGCAGTAAGTATAAAAGTAATCTTGATTGAATTGAATAATTAAGTTTAATTCTATTTTCTTTGGCAAAAATGTAGTCCGCAGGCGCTTCTATTATTGGTGAGCTTGGTGTAAGTATTGCCATATAAAATATATAAAAACATACGAGTATATAAAATATATACAAATTTATAAAAACCTATTAATACACAGAACATTAGCGCCAAAGAGATTGCATCTGCCGCCAATGCAGCTGCTCCCTATGTGAAAGAGCTGAATGCTGGCCTGGGAGATCTGGCGGTAGGTTAAGCTTAATTTCTGTTAAGAATTACTAATTATTTTGAACCATTACAGAACGCCCTAACCAATCATTAAGTGAACTATGTGGGGCATCCAAAATAACAATTTTGTATAAAAAAATAAATTTTTCAATCAGCTTTCATTTGAATAAAGCGAGTTTATCACAACTTCAATTAGTGTCTGGTGCCGGTTGTTTTGAAATCTAAGAACTATAAACAAGGTCAATCAATATACGCTCAAGTTCCAAGACCCAGATGCCATTGACAGTTCTGTTCCTGTTGATCCACTACACAAAGAAAGAGGTCAAACGATACGTGAATCAAAATTGAGACACGTGATTCTCTGCAACATTAGGGGATCAAATTACCCGAAAACCACCAGCACCACTAGATTGGCACCATCAGCTCCAAGAGTAATAATAAGAGCTGTATATACTCTGAATTCTGACTACTGAATACCCTTGTGATGGGTGTTAGTTTAGTAGAGATATGTGTATAAGCAATGACAATTTTATTTACAAGAACAAGATAAAATACTAAATATTTAACTACTTATAAAAAAAAAACTAAATAACTATTTTTAAGTATTTTAATAGTTTGTTAAAAACAATGTTTCAAACTGCTTTTAAGGATGGTGGTCATTTGATCACATAATAGCAATGCCAACAGCAAGGGTATAAGAAGTAGCTCCACGATCTTTGCTTAATCTTCACTGTACACATGTATTTTTGAATAACTTTAATAATTCAAGAAGTTTTTACATGGGCTTTGCTTTTCCCAGTTGCTCAGTTGTCGGTGCTTTCAGATGCTCGTGCAACTGAAATTGGGTCATTCCAAGGGGTGAGTCTATACAAGACTATAGCGGAAGACGCATATATACACACATGCACACACACACATGCATATCTATGTGCATAAGAGTGTGACCGACTTTTGTTGTTGTTTTTGTTCTGTTATTAAATCGCTTTATTGAGCGGCAAATTTCGTTTATTTTGGCAACAGGAAAGTCGGGCATTTAAGTCCATTATACGCACGATGTTCCCAAATTTCGAGCCAACTATAAAGCTGTAATTATGAAAAATTTACAAGCATTTTGTTAATTAATTTTCGGCCATAAGAAAACCCCTTTGAGTGCACACACCTACAATCCAGCGTGTGATATTTGTGGACTATTCATATGTAATTTTATATCAATTAAAATGCAGAGCATATATAAGCACGGAGTGCGTGAGACCGAGAAATAACGTCGGGTTTATTATATTTAATAAAATAGATTATTACAAAAATAATAACGCGACACTCGAGCAGCAACAAGTCAACAAACAGGCGTGATTAAAACCCATTTGTGGCTTGAAATGACAGCTAAAGACCTTAAAAATAAAATTAACATTCAATTATTAAATTAGGTACGTTTTGACTTTGAGTCGGTCAACTATTCGCCTGGCTGCAAATCACAGAGGATTGAAACTGCGACTGGCCAGTGCAAAATAAAAAAAAAATGCCAAACAATATTGGAAACCGGTTTGCAGACGTTTCTATGTTAGTGGTCAAGGTCTAAGGAACAGCAGACAATCAGACAGACAAATACACAGACAGACAGAATGCAGTCAAATCAGAATAAACAATAACATCGCAGAGAGCAGCAGAGAGCAAGCAATACATAAATAAATGCTAAAAGTAGAACCAAAAGGAGCGAATTGCGTAAACATAAAAGTTACAGATACTTGTATATATATAATTATATGTATTTATGTATGTACATACATATATATCCCATATGCGTGTATGTGCGAGCTTCTGAGTGCTGAGTTAAAAATATACGTACAGTAATATTGGGGTCACTCACTGTTTCAGTTGCAATTATTATTATTCTTTTTTTTAATTGTATATAGATTTAATTTACACTGTCTGGAATTTGTTGCCAGAAAATAATGGATATCTTTATAATAAATTCAAGTTCAATACCAGTCAATACCAGGTACACAAATTGATTAATTAAATAGGTAATATCTGTAAACTAATTTTAGTCAAATTGATTAACTTTCTTAAATTTTTAAACATCTTTAAAATTATGACCAATAACCAAAAGTTTTGATTCTTTTTAAAAGTAGCACATAAGCTTCCTATTATTAAAGAACAATATTAATTTTTATATCTTTTGACATTTGGTTTCAAATATAAATTTAAACTTAACTTGTTTTTAAAAATTATTTTTTCTTTAACTTTAATTGTGTTTAAAAATAAATTGGCATTCGGATCGTTACATTTGCAAATATCATCCCTTCAACACGCTGCCTGAAACACCCTAATGAGTACATGCATCATGCAACACCAACGTGATTGCAATGCAACCGAAAGTTGCATTCAATGCAATACATTGTGTTGCATGTACGTATATATGTATAAGTGTGTTTGAGGGACAATTTGAGTGTGTTTGTGTGCCAAAAGGGTTGCCAAACCACTTGCCTTATGTACAAAACGAAACATTTATGTATGTACATAAAATGCAAGTCTAAATAAAAAAAAATAAAAAAAATACGTGCAGAAAAAATGCCCATAATGAAATTTGTCCGCATGTGTTGAGCTGAGCTAAAAACCGGTTTGCGATCGATTACGTCGCACTTCTTGGACTGGCCGATGAGCAGGAGCCAAAGGTTGCCTTATCTTATCGACCGACCACGACCGACAACGTGTCCAACTTCTTGGAACGGGCACTTGACCAAAACTGAAAGACCCAAAAGAAAGACCCTTGAGTGTGTGTGTGTGTGTGTGTGTGTCAAATTGACGATAAACAGCGCGAATCTTCTATTCAAATCGCTGAGAAACTGCAGTGTTAATCGCTACGAAAAGTTTCAGCTGTCAACTGTCAGTTCAAAATCGGCCTGCAATAAAACTTTGTGTGTGCGGCTATTTTAAAGCGACACTTCACACGCACAACAGCAACAACAACATCATCATTAAAATTAATTAATGCCTGGGCACACACACACACACACACACACCAAGGACCATGAAGCCAAGAGCAACAATAGGTGTTAACGGGGGTCGCCATCATTAGGCACATATCAGTTTTTCGGGTGTTTTTGGTTTATTTTGTTTTTTTTTTTTGGTTAACCGAAAAAAATATATTCACAAATTAAATTAAATGAAGTGAGTGTGAAAATGTTGGGAGTGGGCAAAGAAACAACTGAAAAGCCACACACACCAAACATTAAACACCCAAATAGCGGGCAGGGCTAAAGGAAATACGCTCAAGTGATTTTCATACCACGTCGCCTGTCAAATTGTTGTTGTTGTTGTTGTTGCTGTCGTTGTGGCTGTTGATGTAAAATCAAGATAAGCAAATTATTGCCGAAAAATGTTGGTGCAAAGGAAGCGATTTGGACGTTTTAATGATGATAGAGCATGACACAGAATAACTGAAAACGAAATCCATTTAAATTGTACATCAACACAAATAGTCAACAAAAAAATGAGAAACGCTTTTTTTCTCATCCCCAATTTTTATTTTTATGCCGAAAATTGTATTGTCAATATCCCAGTTCAGTTTTAAATTAAAAACTAATTAAAAATGAATGTGATTTCTTTAATTTTTTGGGAAGTTTTAGAGAAATAAAAAATTTATACTTTATGATTGCTTTGAGAGTTTTCAAGTCTATCAAATTTAAATTATGTATACTCGAATTTGCTAGGTTAAACTAAATTTAATTTCAACTTATGTATGTGTGTATATAATATGTGTATGTGTATGTGATATGCGCAAATTTTGGGCACAACACGAATGCAGCACATGCCACTGATGTTTGTTGCCTGTCATAAACAAGACATTCAATAATTATTATAATTCTTCTCCTTTCTGTCCATGCTCCGTTGGTCTGTCTCCAATGCCTGTCAAATTGTCATTGTCATAAAAATAAATGCCCAAAACAGAAAAACAAAAAATAATAAAAAATTAACGTCAAGTGTGTGCGAATGGTGATATGCACACATATATATACACAGATATATAAATTATGTATATATATATATAAATATATATATATAATGCCAATGTATCTGTAGCTTTTAGCGCAACCTGTTTCACATGTGCAACAACGATATTAAAAACTGGAGACGACAGCGACTGCTGCCTGTTTATTATTATAATTTCGGTGGCAGCTCCTTTTTCGTATTTTATGTATGTGTCCTTTGCGCGCAACAACAAGTGCAGCAGTCTCTAGAATTCCATTGGTGGGAACCAGTTCGTCCAAAAACTGGTTACCAAATTTCAAGTTCAAAATTGAACGAGAAAAATGTAAGAAATCAAAAAAATGAATTAAGTCAAGTGCACGTTGATTTGCTCCATTTATGAGGCAACTAATCGAGATTGCTTTCTGGTGGTGGGACAAGAGCTGGTGTCCATTTAAAGAGGTCCACTTAATGCATTGTACCCTTATGAAGGTCTCCCTGTCAACCGATAATAAGATAATGTAATGAAAAAAATTTAAAAAAAAAGAAGCAAAATTATATAAATAAGTAAAACAAAACAAAGACTGAGTCTTTCTAATTGTCTGACTGGCTGACTGGCTGACTGACTAGCTGCGCAGTCAGCCCGCACATTCTATATAAGGGAATGGAAATGATATCATCACCACAGACAAGCACACACAACATACACATTCGCACACATTCGCACACATACACAAACACACAGAGATACTCGCTGAGACGCAGATCCAACCGCAGATACTTAAGCATTTCAACTGGCGTGGCTCAGGCATTATTTTTGTATTTCACTCTTTCCACTGCAAATGTTGATAATTTGAAGCATGAAATGCAGAAATACCGCGCGCACACACAAACACACAAACACACACACACACACAAGTTCAAGTTTGACATACAGGATCCCATTCAAGGCCCCAACAGCAAAAAGAGAAGACAAAAAACAAAAAAAGAAAATAAACCAGCACATAAAAATACAAAAACGAGAGGCAAAAATCGCAAACAAGTTTCGCTTTTATTTAGTGCCTCGAGCAGCGCCAAGTTGCAGATTCAACATGCAGTTGTGAGTGTGTGTTTGTGTGTATATAAATACATATATATATACAATATATATATATATGCCCATATTATATAGCTATATATACAGCGTCCCGTCGTTACGTGCCGCAGCATTAAAGTGGAACAACTTATGTACGTGAACATGAGCCCGGGATTGTTACTGGCTCTGGGCCTGGTGCTGGGCCTGGTGCTGGGCCTGGTGCTGGGCCTGGCCTGGGCCTGGGCCTGGGCCTGGGCCTGGATCTGGTTGAGGGCCTGAGTCTCGGTCTCGGTCTGGGTCTGGGTCTGTATCTGTGTCTGGGTTTTCGTCGCACTTAATGCTCCACTGAATGCACAACGATCGGCGCTGCTGCGCAAACGCAAACAGCGCCATAAAAGGGCGCTGAGGCATACGCTGCAGCATTAACAGCAGAATTGCAAACGTTGAGATACAATATACAATTGTATCTGCACGTCATAGGAGTCGGTGTCAGTAGGTAGACTCATGTATCTATCTGTGTCAGACCAAGGAGCTGAAATTAAAGTAAGGCAGGAGGTTTCTTGTGGCAACCATATGTTGTTCTTGTTTTTGTTTTTTAGCTTGCATGTATCTGCTAGATACATTTGTCGTTGAGCGCTAAACGCTTATTGCACCCAATGGCCATTTAATTAATCATGTTCCCCGCCGCTTAGCCGTGGCCCTGGCCTGAGCTGGGCATGGCCTCCGTCTCGACCTGGCTTGGGTCTGGAACACGGCCCCTGTCACTGGACCTGGCTACAAGCGTCTGCAATTGCAACATTGTTGCACTTAACCACGCAGGGGGCACGAAGATTAAATGCTGATTTCCCAGCAAGGATGTATCGCTGCTCAGTGCTTGCAGCTTGCTAGTTCGCTTGATTAATCGCAAATCGTGCTCACAATATCGCTCAGAGATCACGTTTCCCTCGTCAGCATTGCGAGCTGCCCAGCAGCTTTTGAGTTCTTTAAAAATAGTCGGCAAAGTCTGGTTGCCAGTGCTGGTCTATCTCGGATACACGTTGATATTATGAGATATGATCATCTGGATGCAATACATTCATCATTCATCAACACCAGACCACGCCATCAAGACCACATTGTGCCCATAATTTAACGAACTGCACATCAACTAATAAATGATCTTAAACAAGATGTGCGATTTATGTATCAAAATATATTATTAATCGAACGATTTTCAATAAATATATATCGATCCTAAGAGTAGAACTTTGATTGTAGATTGTAAACGCATTGCTATTGCACGATTTTTTGAATTTTAAATAAACTTAACAAATGTTTTCCCAGAATAATAAATCTTTTTCTGGATAAGGTCCGCTATGAAGTGTTTTTTATATACCGACTTTAAGCAAAACTAGAAGTACTTTAAAAAACATCAAAATTAAATAAGTATTATAAAATAATATTTGTATGAATCCATTATAATTAATCTTCTAGTTACAGATATATATATATTTTTTTTTTCATAATTATTATTCATTTTACTTAATTATATAAATGTTTCTCAGTTTTATAAACGATTCAAACTCACATGCAAAGTACCTATTCGAAACACTTTGTATCTGTTAGATAGCATGTTCTATGTATCTTTAAAAGCAATTGTGTGCATTGCTATATGTGAAATCAAATTGATTTACTTGAGCTTGTTGCAGACCCAAAATACACATTTGTGCTTATCAACCGTTCCCCCCTATTTCCCCTCGCTGACACCACAGACAATGTTATATGGCGTGACGATAATTTGGTTCCAATATTCTAAGCAGCAGCATGTGTTTTTTATTTCAACAACAACATGGCTTGGAGATGGAGATGGAGATGGGGATGGAGATGGAGATGGTGGAGATGTTGGCGTCCAATCCCAGAGCCAAATGTCGTGTTTTATTCGAGTGTATTTCCAGCCGTTTGTGGTTCATTTGGCAAGCGCTATAAATTACAGAACAATTTCGAAAAACATAAAAGCGTAATTTAAGCAAATAAACAAAAGTCACATTTTCTTTTTTGCTGAATGAAAAGAAGTATTTGTTTAGGAGCATTTGAAACAAAAGAACAGTCTTTTCAATATGTGCACATGTCCCTAAAAGGCAAAATTTCTTATGCTAATTGCGACTCGGTCGAGTCATAAGTACAAGTTCCATAAATCAGATATATAAGTATAAATCCAAAATTATGGCTCGCCCCGCTGACAGCGGCGACCTTTTAACCCTTTGCCATATCGCGCCCTTTTCTGGTTGACTTTCTAATTATTTGAGAAAGAAAACAGCGCTGGAAAACTGAAGAAAAAAACATATATTTTGATAAATTACTTGGTGATATAAAAAATGCGATAGAACTGCGAATGTAAACTGCGGCGTGATGTACGACGCCCTGGGGAACGTTTTGTGCGCTGGACAAATTACTTACAGCACAAAATGCAAATCAAAATGACAAAAGCAATTAAATTTAACCCATTTTCAATACAAGCGAAGAGCAAAAGCAACAAAAAACCCAACAAAACATAAAAAACGAGTGAAAAACTTGACTTTTTGTGGTTATTTCATGTGGAAAATGTACTGCATCACGGCCAAGGGGCACTGTTGCCAACAGTTGCAGCCTGGCTGCGAGCAAAGCAAGAAAGAATATAAAATATATAAGAAAAAAAGGATAAAGGGGCGCTTTTAATTATTGGCGCCTGCATGTGTCTCAATTTAAATTAGCTGTCCGACTCTGTGCGCGGCACAAAATTAAAATTCAATTTAAAAATGCCACGAAAAATGGCAAAAAGAGAAAATAAATAAAAAATCGTACAACAAAAGTCGACTAATTTGCTAGGGCTCCCGGGGGTGGCTGGCTGACAACAACATCAACATCAAAGGGTTGCCAGCTACGGAAATTAGTTTTAGAATTTATTACAGTAAAAAAAAAATATATATATATTTATATATATCTAGGAGGGAGCCACAGCAGGCGGCGCATTTAACGCGCTTTTCAATTGCCATAAAGATGATTTATGATTATCACATTTAATAAGCATAATTTTTCCTTAGTTTTTGTTCTTTTCTGCTTCTTTTTTAACTGCATAATTCTTGACAAATGCCCAGTTACAGAGCTATTGGTGGAACATCTGTACAAGCTGGCACACAATTAACACATTACGCCATGAAGCATTCAACACTTGGAGCCGCCTGCCATCACTCATGCAATCGCTGCACAAAACTGTTTGCGATCCTCAGTGACATTGAAATGTGCAATTGGCATGCCGAACAAAAACGCAAAAACGCAAAAAAAAAAAAAAAGAAAACCTTGAAACTGACTACGACCCAAGGGTGCCCTGCCCGGTCAGCTTGTTGGTGGGGGGTTCGATGAGAGGGATAGGGTCTGTTCCCGGTCGCGGGATCAACATAAAAGCGGCGTGCAAAAGTAAACAGCAGAACGAGTTGCAATTGCTGTCGGAGCTGTTGGAGCTGTTGGAGCTGTTGGAGCTGTTGGAGCTGTTCTGGCTAGCAACAGAACAAACATTGTTAGCGCTAAACGTAACGCAACGTTTTCGTTTTCTTCGGCTGTTGCTACAGCTGTCCTGCACCACCCCGCCTGCCACACAGCCTGCCCTGCAACCTCGCGACTTGCACCATCCGTTGCCCTGAAACAATATTTACACGACGCGTCGTGCACGAAATTGCAACTTGTGATTGTTGTTGTTGCTGTTGTTGCTGTTGCTGGTTGCCTTGGTGTCGACAGATACGCCAGCGCATTAAAGTATAAAAATAAGAAGCATTCCGTCTGTGGCTCCGTGCGACCTGCCGCACATCGCTGTTGCACTTGGCCTGGCCTTGAGACTCCCTCACTGGCCCTGGGAAAGCGAGCGCCCAAAAACGGTTAACATTAACAGCTCAACAATTATTTATTTTTATTTTTTTTTTGCCTAATTTTATTTTAACAATAATTTTTAAGCACTGCCGTCACTAAAAAGAAGAAGAAATTTTGTCTGCCACAAGGCACTTATTGCTCGCATTTATATCTCACAAACCCAAACCACGGCAGTTGTGCAGCACAAAGTTTGAAGTGTTCAATGATGACTCTGTGGCAACATCAGTAGCAGCAGCATCAGCAACTAGACTGCAACTCGAGTGTTCTAGCTGTTTTGGGGATAAGTCCCTTCGAGCTGCTGCCAAAATTTGTATATCCTATTGCCAAAAGGGAAACAGAGCCTATTGGTTCTGTGCAAAGTCAAATAAGCAAAAAAAAAAAGGCTCTAGAAAAAATTATAGACATTTTATTTATTTATTTTTATATAAAATAAAAAGTATATTAAATCTGCGGCTATTTAATTTTAAAAATACACTCAGCAATTGTTAGCAATTGGTCATTAATGTACTTAAACTAATTTTAATTTGAGTAAGTAATGATTTTATTTAATTTATAAGTTGACTGGAAGTTGGCATAGTTTCTGTGTTTTTTTAATATATATCATTTTTTAATTTTATTCTTGTACTTGTTAATTTACTTTTACCTTACCAGTTATTATAAATATATATTATATTTTATCTTTAACTTAGAACTTACTTGCTACTACTTAATTTAAATAAATCTTTAGTAAATTGGAATTGAACCACGCAGATATTTTCTTGAATTAAATATGAAGATTTAAGAAAATATAAAATATTTCAGTTTTTTAAATTAAATATGTAAGTCTCATTTATTTAATTAATTGAGGTTAAATGATATATTTATTACTCAGTGACGCAAAGTTAAACTTATTACCTAAGTCAATAAACAAATCATCATTTTTTAAAAGTGAAATATATAAAATTAATAACATAAAAACCATAAATACTAACGATTTGAATTTTAATTAATTAATTTAATTAGATTAAAATTTGTTTCAATCGTTTTCCACGTTATACTTTAAAATAGATATTAATTTAGTTAAATTTTATTTTTTTTCTGTGTTAATATATGCATAAGCAGCACAATTTGAAAGTCATAGTTTAAGATTAAATGACTGTAGACACGCCTACTTCCGCACCCACATAATTTCACAACACTTGCAACAGAGTATGTGGCAGTGAGTAGACGCCGAGTGCAACGTTCTTACTTGTTGGTCATGGCCTTTTGCCACTCGGCCACATTTATTATTGTTTATGCCAGACTGCTCAGGCCTAGACCCAGGCCCAGGCTCAGGCACAGAATGCAACATCAGTTTGGACTTGTTGCCGTGTCAAGTTCAAGGGTTCATTAAAAGAAACTGCAGACAATGGGGCAGAGACTACTTTGGACTTGGGCTTGGACTTGCAGTTGAAGTTGGAGTTGGACCTGCCTTCCTGCCTACAGCTGCACACCAAGATCGTTTGCCACATTTGATTTACTCACAATTCGTGTGGAACTCTGAAAAGCGGCATTCATGAAACGTAGGCGTAGTCAAGCCCGGCCCCAAATTGGTTGCCCGATTCAGGCCCGACTCTCAGGCCAGCTCAGTCACTTTTCGTAATCTCCATTGTCAGCTTTGCATTGCGCTGTGATACGTGTGACCCTAATCTGTATTGACATGTCTCAGAAATTAGATAATAAAGTTGTCGTCAACACAAGAGGCATAGAGGCTGCATGCAACACATATGTCGACCCCAGCCAGCGCTATTGATGGGCTTGCCTCACATATCAATTGGGAACCAAAATACCGGGCACTGCACCTAGAGAAAATTATAATCAAATTGAGTTATGTTTTGTGTGCTCTTAAATGATTTTATATATATCTTTTTATTTGATGTGCAGCAAAGAATTGAATTAAGTTTTTAAAAGAAGAAGTAAAAAAAAACATTTGAACATGTTTCAAGCGAATTAAGTTGCAGTTGACTATATTAGCCTCTTAACAAACTTACATAGAAGAAATTATTTACTTTTCTATTAACAATTTTAATTTTCCATTTTTTTTTCTAGGTGTATCTTTTTTTAGTTAAATTAAGCTGCTGCCGCTGCTGCTTCTATGACAATAATAACAAGCCATTTCTTGCATAGCGGCACATTGCGTTGATAACTCGTTTACTTTGAGCCAGGCCAGCGAGGCATAATTTAATCCAATTAAATCAAATGCCTACATAGATACACGTGTATATATATATATATATGTGTGTGTGTGTGTGCGTGTGCAGCAGAACATCTCTCGACTAGCCGCTATCGGTGAACAGCACTAAACCCTTTTTATGGCTGTTGCGTGCAGTGACTGCAACAAAGATATATGCATAGAAGCGCACTCAGCTACCGTCTTTGCCACTCTTTGTGTTAATGACAAACCATTCTGCAAATAATCAACAGCTTTAAGCCCAAACTTTTAACTGCAACTGCAGAAAATGCATTTCAAGTGTACTTCACTTGATGACAAATGTCATGGAGGTAAAAATGAATATAAAGATAAACCGCAAACGACATGGGCTATTACATACCCCAAGAATGTGTATATGAATACAAACATACATACATACATACGTATACATATATACATGTGTGTACTTATAGCTATATGCATATACAAGATATGCACGTAGGCACAAATTGGCGCAACAAGAGGCTAAACAAGAGATACATAAGCAAATACTTGCTGAACTAAGTTTATGCGTGGAGACAAATCAAGATAAAGACAAAAAATTGAAGATAAAAATATATTGGTTTAGTTTTAAATAAATTGGGACTGGAACAATTTAATTTGCACATAGAGTACAACTAAAAACGTGTTTAAGGAATGACATAAAGGAGTTATTGTGTTACCAAATCAAGACCCAAAATATTGAGGTACTTTTGCTATTGACTTTACATGAGAAATAGATTTATTTAAGTTATAATTCATATGCAACCCAACCTATTCGGCATTATTTTATTTGTGTCGAATTAAAAACTATGAATAATACCTTGTGGAAAAGTCATTCAATTACCTTACATATACGATAAAATAGATAAAATAAAAATAGATTTCTTGCAGATATTTAATAACGAATTAATAATGTGCCATGAATACATTTTGACAATAAATAGAAAGATAAAGAAATAGCGTTAAGTCTTTATCATATATGTTACATGTATTGTTAGTTATATTAATATTTATATATAAATTATATAGTTTTCATTTTGCACACACTTTCATAAAGTTATCGCAATATTGAGACGCATAAACGAACAAGTTCTGCGCGTATATGCGTAATTAGCAAGAACGGAGCTAAATAGTGGGCTGTGTGATGGACGGTGGGGCTGCTGCACGATTTAACGAGCTGAGACTGCAACTGCAACAACAACAGCAGCAGCAGCAGCAGAGGCAGCAACGATGCCATCGCCATCAAAGGCTTTCAACGCAGCTCGTCCCATGCAGCCAGCCGAGCCGCCCAGAAACCCCACACACGCATTTGAAGAATTATGAAGCGTCAGCAATGGCAAACGCACATTTAACTGAAGAAACCGGCGGCACCTCAGCGGCCTCCCCGACTCCACCTCGACTCCTCCACGAGCTGCCGCCAATGGGCCCCCGCTTGGGCACTGCAGCAGACGCAGCAACATGCAACGTAGCGTTTCAATTTATGCGAAGTGATTCGTCATGCGGTTAACTTTAGAATCTGCACACACAACACACACAGACACACACAGACACACACACAGCCACACAAGCAAGAGGCATGTATTTGTGTTGTTTCAGTCTGTTGCAGCTGTGGAGCATTTGCATATAACGATGACGGCGCGGGGGCATTGAAACCTAGACAACAACTGCAGCCCAGCCAAGTCCAAGGCGACACGCCTTGAGCCCATAGACTGTGCACAGAATTAGGAGACGGGTCGTTCGGGTCGACTGGATGAGGGCAGGGTAGTGGGGTAGTGTGTGTGTAAGTGTGTGCAAACAACTCAATTGGCCACGTTGACACTGCCATTTTCTATGCTCTGTTTTTAAGCTTTACTTTTATAGTCGTTTTGTTTGCAATTTAGTATCACATTCAGTTTGACCATGAAAAAGTTTAAACACCTTTAGGCCTAATGAAATGTTGTCGGTCTTTGTCTTGTTATTATCTGAAAGCCGGACGTGGACGTGGCTAGGCCGGACCCATCAGTGCCCAGTGCCCATACAACGTACATCGTACATCGTACATTCATCATCCATCGATGCGTTGACACTGCATAATTTGTCAAATGAGCCCGTCAAGATAAATGATTGTTGTTGTTGCCTGTGCTGCAGTTGGCTTTTGTTGGCCAGGCCAATACAGGGCTGCGAATGGGCCCGGCCTGTGTCACAACTGATAAGCAAAGGCGCACTAATGAAGTGCTCGTTTGCATTGTCGGTTGTTCGTTGAAGATTATGGGCCATTCATCCGAGCAACCCAATTGCACTTTACAATTCCATAGCAGCATTTTAGGAGGGCGTATTATTAAAAAATATTTAGTGTGGGATTACTCATCAAATGACTGCTACAGTTAGTATCTAAATTACTTTAAGACATTTACAACTGGTCCCAAATAGTTGATTCATGTTTAATTTTTGTATTTCTTTACTAAGTGTCTTCTGAGAAAAATGATTAAATTGCTGAAAAACACAACTAACCTAAGCAAATTTGATTAAAATTAATTATATAATTTAAAATTTTTTGTATATTCTAATAAATATTCTATTGTTTATGCTACTTTATCTATTATAAAAATCAGGAGTAATTTTCGTTAATTTCATTCCTAAATTAAGTCCCTTTCCGCTCATCTAAAAGACGTCCAAATCAGTCAACTGCTAGACTCCAAAATAGCTGAATATATATCCAATTTACCATTTTCTGTTCTAAAGCAATATTTTTCAAGAAATGAAAACAAGCATTTCTACACTGTAGAAGAAATAGTTTCTTAATATCTTATTGGCAATAAATTACACAAATTAAAAATATGATACTCACATTCATATGAAACATCTACAAACAACAAACTCAATTAAAATTTGTAATAGCTTAACATAAATTTATTTACAGCAACTATTTTTGTAGAACTTTTTCTGTAAGTCTCCAGAGTTTTACAGAAAAAGACAAAGTTCAATTTATATTTGACGGTCAACAGAGAAATTCAAAACAGACCAATCCTATTGCATTCCATTATGTAATATTATTTGTCACAATAAAAACTAAATTTAGGGAACAAAAGAATTTAGGCCCAAGACAAGCAGATTAAAAAATAAAGGTCACATTTTGGAAGCACGCAAAAAAAATATACACAACGCACAAATTGAGTTTGAAAGGCCTGCATAAAAGCGGCACTTTGATTTTTTAAAGCTACCCAAAATCTACGACTATAAAAAATTAATAAATTCACATAAAATGCCTACAAAATAGGCTCAACACATAAGATTTCCGAAATACGATGTCTGTGCGTGTGTGTTTGCGTGTGTGTGTGTGTATCTGAAGAGTATTAGAAATTTGACCTGGGTCTAGGAACTGAACTGAGTCACAGACGAAGAAGTGGCTCCTCAAGCGGTCCAATTTAATTTGTTAATTTATCACAATGTTTGGCCGCTGATTCGCCTAGTTTTTAATAGGTAGCTTTTAGAGGGGAACGAAGACGTATTTGGAAACTTCTATAAAAATAATTTTCTCATGATCCGCCATGAAAAGATAAAATGCTTGCAAAACGCATGAGTCGCTTTTTTTAGGGGATTCTGATTTGTATATATAATATAATGACTCTGAATATTCTGATTAAATATTTTTTAACCCATAAGTTTCAATTGCTCGATATATTAATAATGTTTTGTTAATGTTAGTGTTATCTATCAAAGGAAAAATCGTCTAAAAATTATTAATTTGTTGATATTTTTAAAAGATGTATAGTATGTATATTAGTTGTATAATATGCATATATTTTTATTTTTTAATATTACTATAAATAATAATATAATTATTATGAATTTACAAATAAAACTTATTATTAATAATACAATATAGATTAGAAATGTTTTCTTTTTAAAATTGGAATGGAAATCTTAAGATCAGATTTTTATAAAGAATTTACAAATATAATTCAGATATTACTTTTTTTTAAATTTATTTGGCATTTTAATTAAAATTTGATATGCTTTGTTTAATAACAAATCGAGGTCTTTTAATTACTTAATATACATAAACAACAAATAATATAATTTATAAAATATTTAAAATTTTTTATTTAAAATTTTGTTATAATTTAAAGTCGCGTTTTAAGATTAAAACTTTTATAAATGTTATATTTCCAAAACAAATTATTAGTTGCAGATTCGTTGCCTCGATAATTGATATAAAGGTCTTAACCGAAGGAAGGGTATGCAAAATTCGTTGTCTATTTGCCGATGGACTCATTTGTGTCATTTAGCATGTGAATGATTTATGCCCGAAATTCGTTTCGTTTGTTTTTGTTTCATACCCCAAGAATACAAATGCCAAATGCGTAGTTACGCATATTGAGCGATGACACACACAAACACACATTTTTACACACACACACATACACACATGCACACACATAGCGCCTGTCAATACAAAGATTCAATCGTAAAGCTCATCCATTGGTTGGGACACATTCAGATATATTTTTAATGAATAACAATTTGGCTTTGACTTTACCATACAAAAAAAAATAGTAATATTTTTGTTGTTGTTGTTGTTGTTGCTATTGGGCGGTTCCTGGAATTTTTGAGCGGATGTGTTGATTTATGTTGTATGCTGTTTATTTTTATTTTGGGAGTAGGGGAAAATTGCTCAAGAGGCTTCAATGCGCTATTGTTATGAAATCCACTTGGCACACAATTAAAGCAAATTAATCTAATTGGCTCGCCAATATAAAAGTAAGCGAAAGGGGTTAGTCCAAATCCTGTGGGAAAGTTGCGTCGGTTCATGTCAGGTTTCACTTTTACAGTGGCACCTAGCCGTCGCTTGTTGCAGCTACCAGTAATGGAGTCATGGTCTAATTGCATTTGCCACAAGGGTTAAATGGAAATGTAAAATTTGATCAGCAGCGCCTTCTTTTGGGGCAAAAGTGGGCAGAGAACAGTGGACAGTGGATAGTGGGCAAATGGGAAGCCGGAGTCAGCCAGCCGAATTAATCCAATTCCAGCGGATGTAACGGTCCATGGTTGACAAACAATTGCAATGTTGCATGTTCGCATGCCATGTGGCAAGCAGTAACAGCAGCAACAGCAGCAGCAGCAATAAAAAGAAAAGAACTGCATGACAATGTGGAAAAGTTTTGCATGCCAATTGGGAGTTTGGGAATTGCGAACCCAAATTGGGAGCAACTCACGTATATACGAGAGAAAGAGAGAGAGGGGGACAGAGTGGGTGGTCTGTTGTAATGTTGGACCTATAGTTTAAAGTCATGTGAAGCCGCCATGACGACAGCTGTATTATTTTTAATATTATATCTATCTATAGAAATTTAAATTTAAATTGGCAAAATAAAAAAATGATAAAAAATGCAGGCGTGTTTTTTTTTGCTCTCCTCGTTGGGTGGAGCTAAAAATGTACGATGTACATAAAAACATACATACATACGAGTATATACTGATGTCTGATATGATTTCGGTCCGTGTGGGGTTGCCACGAGAACACAGACAGGCGTACAAATACATACATAGAAAATCGTGTATTTGTGGAGCACTTTCCTTTTCGAATGCCGCAAAATAAAAAGAATAAAAAATAAATGAAAAATAAATGAAAAACAAAGGAAAAGCAGTCAGGCGACTGACGTGGCACAAAAGCAGATTAGATAAAATTGTGTGCAAACAAAACCGATTTAATTCTAGGTATATATTGATATGTACATAGCTATACATGTAGTATATATATATATATATATCCAAAGGTCAACAAAAAAATGCAAAAAAATATAAAGCAAAGTCTATTAATAAGAATTCCATGAATCTTAAAAGCAGAAAATTTAAGTTCCTTATTCCTAAAAGATACACAAAAGATAAACAAATAATATATAAAGCTGTATAAATATTGCTCTAAGTAATCCATACTTTTTCGGTAAGGATAACTAAATTTTTATTATATTTATTTATATACAGGTGATTTATAATTTTTTATAGATGATTCAGAAGTTTATTATTGCACATATAGAAACATTTTAGATAGAAAAGATAAATTTAAAAAATTATTAATTATTTATTACGATTTAATTTAATGAATTTAACATAACTTTTACTAATTATGAAATTACATTGAATCGTATTGAGTGGCGTGTTAAACAGATACAGAAACTCTAACAAAATCATCAAAAAAGAACCCGAGTTGCTTGTATTTATGTTAAATTGAAAATTATGTAATTAAAGAAAATAACTTTTTACAATTCATTCGTGCAACAAGGTAGATTATCTATCTTTACTTCTAGTATAATTCTCTTTCTAACATGAGCCCATCAAAATTGTGAAGTAGAGTAAAATGAGGATATACATATGTATATATATATTATATATATATATTATGATTGAGCATCATATAAAAATGATAAGTACTTCAAATCGAATTTATTTCATTTGATACATATCGATACAAATCGATTATCAATAATCGATAAATATAAAAATTGTTATACGATTGGCAATTTTAATATTTTAACTGACTGAACAATTGAAAACAAGTCAAAAATACCTATTTTTCCCGTTACTCAGCCACACATTTATGCCTCTCATATTGTAATCTATTTACAAAAGAGTAACCCATACTTAAACACTTTGTCTTTATTATCCGCATTGTCCCATCCGCAGTGATGACTCACTAAGGCGACCGCAGAAATATAAAATATAAATATGTATAAAAAATGCGCGTCTGCAAAATACTTTGATACCAAAAGTAATACCAATAAAAACTACAATTTCACCTTTCAAATTTCGATTTGGAAACTAAACATTTTAAATTTCGGGGATAGAGGCTTTTAGCGTTAATGGGAGCTGTGGGCGTGGTTATCCAATTTTCCACCGATCACTTAGGGAAGTTACCAGTATCATTTCAAAAAAAATGTTTTTACTTAAGTTTACAAATGTGGAAAATATTCGCATTTCAGATTTCTAAGGACGAAGCTTCTGTGGCGCCGGGTGTGGGCGTTGTGTTAATATTTATAAACCGGTCTTTAAAATAGGTTACGAGCAAGTTATTTTCCAAGTTTGCTTACTCCATCTCTAAAATTGTGGAAGATATGCGGACTTATCGATTTACACTTTTCGATATATTGTCTTTGGAAATTATGGGCGCAGGTGTGGGCGTGGCAATAAAGCTTCGCAAGAAATAGCAAAAAAGGGCGTGTGGCCTAAGGGCGGCTATGGGAGGCATGGCAGATTTTTGGAGGATATCGTTAAAAATTGGGGTTATATATATATATTGATTTGCAATTATCGATCTAATCGATTTCCCAGTAAACATAGCAATTCAATTTTTACACATTCCCTGACTATTCCAAGCATATTCTATAATAGATTCGGTATCAAAGTATAAGAACAGAGAAGCTACGCAACAGAATTCAGAAATCTGCGCAGTAAAAACAAACAAGACTCAAACAGCTTGGAAATAATTTCATTTTCGTTTTTGGCACGAATCAAGGAAAATACAACGCAAATTGGCAAAGCTGCTCAAAAGGCAGGAATAAAAAAAATAAAGAATAAAAATGAATAGAAAAGCAACTAAAGCACACAAAATGTGAAGAAGAGTCGTGGAAAATGCGAAGAAAAAATTGTGAGTGGCAGCCACGAGTAAACCGCACAGGGCCATTAACAACATGAAACACCTTGTCCCACACACACACACACACACACACAAGCATAGATACACACACACACACCCACAGACGCGACCTCGGCCAAGCCAGAGCCAAAGTCTTGGGCAAGCTAGAAACTCCGCAGCGAAGCCAAACAACAGCATGGGGGGGGTTGTTGGCGGAAGGGAGTTAAAGGAAATCCAAATCAGCGGAAAAAAACAAGAGGCATAGCAGCAAAAAGAACTGCCAAAGAAAAACGACAACAAAATACATATTTTCCAAGCAGTCAGCCAGATACACACACACACACATTCACAAACACACACACATTCACAAAAACACACATACACACGCAGACATAAGTCAAGTATCTGTGCATCTTTGTATCTAAGTATTTGTAGCTGGGACTTGGTAAAATGACATTAAAACTCCGCAACAGTGGAGATGAGTTTCCCTTTTACTTAGCGACTTTTGTGGCACTGACGTAATGCGGCAACTGCTGCGCCAAACTCCAACTCTGCAGCAAGCCACCCCTCTTCCCTTCCTCCCCACTTACTACGCCACACTCGCTGCCCGTCTCTTGGTTGCGCTGTAGCAGAATTTTTTTTTTTTTATTTCAAGGTTTCAAGGCCCAGTAGCATAGAAAATTCACGATCAAGAACGTGGAAAGTTGTTGTTGTTGTTGCATGTGGCAGGCAAACACTACCCGGGGCAGCTTGTTGGTTGAGAGAGCGACACGCGTATTGCAAATTTGTATTGGGGCAAGCGGGAGCAGCGAGTTGGCCATGGTCGAGGCGGAGTTGACGATGGAGTCACTTTCGGTGGTGGCTGCCACAGACAAGCAACTGCGTCTGCGCCGCAAGAGAGCCAACAGCGAGATGGAGAAACCGTAAAGGAAGAGACGGGGAAGACAGAGGAAGAGTGAGAGAATGGGCAGAAGAGTGGGCACCTCCCGCTTTGATATGGGGGCTGTTGCTATCGTTGTTGCTGCTGCTGCTGCTGTTGTTGCTGCCCCTTTTGTTGCAAGCATGTTTTATGTTTTATGCACAGATATTGGTTTGGGTTTTTAGCCTCGACTCGGCTTGGATTCCGGTTCAAACTGCAGCGTGGACTGAGGTAGGCATAGAGCGGGTGTTGCCTGGGCTGCGACCGTTGCGATTGAGGTTTATTTATGGCCCACGGCATTTTGGGCAACTTTTTGATACCACGTGTTTGTTGCCAACCTTTTATTTTGTACTTTTCTTCAATTGGGGTTTGAGCAGCGGAAAGCATTGGCATAGATAATGCTATACACCCGAGTGGCGAAAGGTTGGCAGGGAGCACATATGCCCTATGACAATTAAAATGAACAAAAAAAAACATGGATACGTGGCAAGCATAGGATGTTTATTGTCTGGAATAACAAGGGACAACTGCGGAACATTCCACAAAATATTCCAATTGAAAAGTGCTGAAAGATACGAAATATTTCTGCAGTATGACTATTTCTAACACACCTTTTTTCTAAAATGGGACAAGTTAAGAAAATTAAAAAAATATTTTAAGCATTTATTAAAAGTTAATTAAAAATTATACGCATTTAATCGAATTAGAATCGAATTGTATAAATAAATTCTTTAACGTAAAGCTGCTTTGAGCAGAAAAATTATCAATGGCTATTTTTTTAGTTTTTTATTTATGTAAAATGCCACTATTTTAATCATACATGCAAAATTACAATTAATAATTCGCCAGCAATAATATTAAATACAACTTTATATACTAACAAGACTCCTTACTAAATTAATTATATTTGATATTAATAAATAATATAAGTTTTGACTACACTTGTATCAAATAGATTCCTCCCAATAAAAAATATAAATATGATAGATACTTCAAAAATCGATTTACACACTCATTCTATGTGTGTAATACATAAGTATGTATGTATATATACATATATATATACAGGCATTTCTGCCTATATATAAAACAGGGAGCAAGTGATAAATTTGATTAAAATTCGCAACGAACATAGAAATGTTTGTGACAATGCCCTGCTGCCCGCTGAATGTTCGCCGTTTTTAGTTGGCAGTCGGATGAGAACACGTTTTTGGCATTACATAAGCTGAGCAGCGGCAGCGACCGCATGGGACAGGATTATGGGTCGAAAACAGGAAAGCAAGACAAAACAAAAACCGGAAGAACAGGAAAAAGTGGGCGAAATGTCAAAAAGGTGGACACGAGAGCGAAGCAAAAATGATAAACCAAAAGAAGAATAAGAAGAAGAAGAGCCACCAGAAGCAGCAGCAGAATAAGCAATTCAAGCCTTTTCTATGTTGCTGCCCACTCAATAAAACAAAAGGCAAAAAAAATACCAAAAACTAGCCAGCATTGTACGTTGTGCACCTCATTCTACTGCTCTTTTGCTCTCATTGTGTGAAGACTGGCAACTTTCGTGCAGTCCTTTTTGTGTGTGTTTGGCGCATAAGAGCCAAAGTAAAATGGCGATAAACAGCGAAACACAAGCACACAAATGCAGCCGGCAACAGAGAGTGCAAGTATGCATGGATGTGTGTGTGCGTTTGTGAGTGAGTGAGTGATTGCGAGAGTGTGTATCTATGTATATGTGCGTGTGTGTGTATTTAACGAACGAACGCAAACCGAAGTTGCTTTCAAGGTCTGGAGCGCAAACAGCAGGTTCTTGAAGGCAGCGACGCTAACGTTGACGTCGACGCTGCCGTCGACGCGCAGCGACTGGCATCGCATTCCATCCCAGTTGCAGTTGCACGAAGTTGCCCTTGGACTTGCACTTGAAAACGCTGGCAGCGGCGGAGGCAGCCGCAACAGCGGCAGCAGCTCTGCTAACTGCACGTTTGCTGTCGGAGTTGGAATTGTGTTGCATGTCGGCTAACTCAATTAACAATTTGCAATGCGCGCGCATCAGTCTCAAACCCAACTTTCAACAACAACGACAGCAGCAGCAGCAGCAGCAGTCGCTGTCGCAGTTGCAGTTGCAGTTGACGTCGCTAAGCCAAATGCTTCGTTCAATTTTCAGCATGCTGCAAATTTCGTTTTCATGCAGCAAATTTCAATTTCATGTTATAAAATCGCACGCACACAATTGCATGCACATGATTACGTGTGTGTGTGTATGTGTGTATGTGCTTATAGCCCGTGTATATGTTTAATGCACATGTTTTATATACATTCATCAGTTTGCTTGCTTATATGTATGTTAGTGTGTATGTATATATGTATGTAGTGTATGTTTTTGCACTTTTAGCTTTTGTCTCACTTCCTTTCGGCGTTTGACTCTTTTTTGGTCTTTTACCACATTGCCAGCAAATTATATTGAAGGTCAGCGTGTTAGCGAAAATTCATTTTATAAGTGTGTGTGTGTGTCTCTCTCATGCACACTTTGAATTCAAGTTCGAATTTCGACGACTAATTCTATGGGACTTTAATTTCGATTTATATTTAAATTGATTAATGACGAAATCGATTCATCTGCTTCTAGTGGACTTTCTAATCTCTCTGTCCTTTTTCTTTCTTTTCTGTCTATCTTCATTTTCTTCTCTCTCCTCTTTATTACTCTTCTTAACAGTTTACCATCTTAATATTACGGACACGATCCAATGACGAAAAAATAACATTTAAATTACAATAATATAAAAATAAAAAACATTAAATTTAAAATAAAATTGGGGTTTACAGAGGATGTCCAATCAATAAGTTAGACTTCACATTGTAATTAACTAAAATATTTTATATTTATATTTTCAAATTTACAATTTTATATTAATAATTTTTTTTATAATACGACTTTAATTGTAGTTTTTATATTTGTTTTTCTAATTTTGCATTTATCAATAAATTTTCATTTTATTCTCACCAGTAAAAATAATAACACTTTGAATTAGCTAAATGGTCAATGGTCAATGACCCTAATTTTTTCAAAGCCCGCAAAAATATATATATATATTTATATATATATATATATATACAGTTATATAATTAAACAGGCAACAATTATATAATTTGTGGGTGGCACAATATATTTAATGAATACAATTTTAAGTTTATACAATTTTTCCCTAGTGTAGATTATTACTTTATCCACTAGATCATTACTTGAGCACTCAAATAAATTATTTGTAGAAAATATCCATTCCATTGGCACCAGGTAAATTATTATTATTCAGAATGTAAGTTGTATAAAGTTTAAATTCTTTTAATGATTTTTAATTTGGAAGCGATATAACCTTACATTTCGTTCTCTAATCTCAAATACAACTTTCGTTAGTATTTTCAGAATTTCGAAACTTGCATTTCCCATAAAATAATGTAAAGAAATTATTTTACTTTCGATTCCCATTACGTTTAGCTGTCCTTCATGTTTGAGTGCACATTGTGCCTACTTTCATTTGGGATTGGTCTTCCATCGGCCATTACAACCCAATACATTTTTCATGTTGACGTTATTAGTTGCTCTACCTGAGTTTCTGGGTCCAGCCTCAGATGTGTGGGTGGAGCTAGACAGGTAGAAATTTATACATTATGTACACACTGCGGCTTTAGTATTTGATGCTTATTTCTCAGTTTGCACACATTTCTCATTTGTATTTACATTTGAATTTACATACATATTTTTCTAACTTATTTGTCTACAAAAAATACCCCCGAAAATAACTGAGGCGAAAAGTGCGTGCGCCTCCTTGTTCTGGTTCAAGTTCTTGTTTTGGTTCTCCTGTCGAACGCTCTCTCTGAAATTCCTTGGAGCCACAAAGGACAAATGAAATTTCAGCTCTTAGTTGCCGTCTCGCTCACTTTCACTTGCCACTTTCACACACACACACACACAAACACATATATATATATATATACATATATATGTGCATATTTTGTGTGAGACAAATAGAAATGGATGAGAAGAATAAATATGGAAAGATTAAAAAACTTATTTGTCCCTTAAAAGTAAATTATAAAATATTAATATATAAGCTCATATTTTACAGTAGATAAATATCTAATATATAATACATACAAATAATATATATATATATATATATATACAAATTATATTTTCATACTTCACAAGCTACTACATATTTACTAGCTGAGTACAGAGTACAAGGACAATTAAATAGAATATATGTGATGAATATAGAATATTAAATTTTTATTTGTATACAATATTTATTTATCTAGATCTTAAACGAGCCCTTCCAACAAAGGCTTTGGAACTGCTTATAATAGAATTATATTTTGACTTTTAAAGATAAAGAAATTATATATAAAATGCAGGTGATAAATAAAGTTCGTCAAAGTTCAGAAAATATAGAAAATCTGTAATAAATCTGAAATAAATATAATAAACTATTAAAGAATGTGGAGTATTTATTTATTTATTTAATATTTTTATTATATATTTTTTTTTGACGAACTTTATTTATCACCTGCATTTTATATATAATTTCTTTATCGTTAAAAGTCAAAATATAATTCTATTATAAGCAGTTCCAAAGCCTTTGTTGGAAGGGTTCGTTTAAGATCTAGATAAATAAATATTGTATACAAATAAAAATTTAATATTCTATATTCATCACATATATTCTATTTAATTGTCCTTGTACTCTGTACTCAGCTAGTTAATATGTAGTAGCTTGTGAAGTATGAAAATATAATTTGTCATCCGATTTCGATTTATAATGTACATCAGTCAATAGTCTTTATATTAATAAATATATATAGGAAAAGAAATCGATAAAATAATATAAGCTGATGTATTATACGAGAACTTATACTAGCATATGAAATGCTTTCTTTCATTTTAAAAATTATTCTAATATTGATAGGAAATAATATAAATATTATAATTATTTTATGAACTGTATTTTCCATTAAATACAGACTACTTATGTTGCATGCATATTTTTGATCGATATATTCTTTTTATTTATTTTCTATTTAATTATTTTTTGTATTTTAAAATCAAAGTGCAAGCGAAACAAATTTTAGGGCTCAAAAGTGCGACATGCAAATTTGGATGTACTCCATTTGTAAGTATATAGGCCATATTCACTGCACTCCCAGTGCTGACTTCATTTCACTTACATAAGTAAATACTATGCACGAAGTATATATGTAAACTTTATATATATATATATATGTGTATATTTGTATTTATGTTTGTGTATCAACCCAGCATTGAGAGACGAAAAAGAGACGCCAACATCGCAAAATCCTCGAGCGAAAGTTCTTTTTTTTAGTGGGCAGAGCATAGCTGAGGACCACCAAGCCTCTGACTTCCAATAAAACTGAAGCTCATCAGTGCTCCGGCAAAGAATCTAAACTAAGTCTAACAACAGACGACCCAGCGAACTGACTTGAACAAAATGGAGTTTGGGTTATTTTTGGCAACGAACGAATTACTACACCCTTCTGGGGACGCTCAGTTGTGTCATAAAAGACCCGCATATGTATATGGCAGTATATATACATAGATAGATATATATATATATATATATATATATATATAAGTATTATAGGGTTGGGGGAGGGTAGGGAGGTAAGGGCAGGCAGTGTTACGTGCGAGTGGTTGTCATGCCAGCATGAAAATTTCAAACCCTATTTTGGGTTTGAAAGTTGCTTCCGATTGGATAAACGTGGGAGTATGGGTAATTACAAATAATACCGTTGTCGACGCTGTGCATTAATGTGTGTGTGTATATACATGTATATATATATATATATATATTATATTTTTTTTTTTGGTAGGGATGGGTTTCTGAGGCAGCAGGCGGCTGTGGTGCATCTGTTGTTGTGTACCACTGACACACCCTTAGCAGCTGAAGCTTTCGGTTGCACGCACGTTTGGGATGGGGAGAGGGAGTCAGGTTATTCTAGAGAGGTAGGGAGGCAGACAAAATTGTGGCTACTACCACCGTTTAATGCTGACTTGATTCCGCTTGCGTAAATATTAAAAATTGTATTTAAGGTTTTATTTTCTTTTGGCTAGAGTAGAGTACCTTTCCAGGCTAATATCAGTACAGTAGTCACTCGAAAGTACATAGCCGAAGGGTTTTTCAAGAAGTGCTTAATTATAAACTTATTATTTACCACACAAAAAAAATTAATTATATAATAATTTATAATTCTCTTTCTTTATATATTAATATTTGGTAAGTTAAAAAAAAGCATAAGATAATTTATTAATTATTAGATTTAAACATAATATAGAATTTTTGAAAATTCTATGTTCAAAAGAATCTAATAACAAGAATAAAATAATGTACATAATCTTGATTTTGAAACAATTGTTATGACAACTATATGTTTGAATATATTAATTATTATTTTTATTTATTTATTTTATGTTAATTAAAGTCAGTCACCACAAAAAAAAAGAAAAGGGAAAAAGTTAATTAAACTTAAAATAATATATAGATTTAAATACAAGAAATATAAGTTTTATGGGTAAATAAAAAAATGTCCCAACATATGTTGCATGAATTGGAGAAACCCCAGAAAAAACTTAATCAGACTAAAAAACAATTAGTTTAAATACGTTATTCACAAGACAGGAAATATAAATTGATTACATTAAATATTCTGTTGTAATCATTACTGAAAACTCGAAACGATTTAGACATAAAGTAAATATGTTAAAGATTGTTTTATTGAGTGACCACTGTGTTAACATCTTAACCGCAGAGAAGGAAGGAAGGCACACACGCAAAAGCCTCAAAGCCAAAAATCGACACGCTTTCGCACGCAAAACAGGAAGTCTTCGCTTGCAAACATAAACTTTGTCTTATTTTGCTTCTTTTACTCGTACTTTGTTGATGTTGTGCGACGTGTCAGAAAAGAGTTGGCACATGTTTAGAGAGTGCAAAAGCCACGACGTTTATTTATGGCAACTCTGGTCGACGCCACCCAACAGCCTCGGGAGCTCAATGTCTGTGCAGCCTTTTAGTTGCCATTAATTATGAAAATTAAAGTTGATGCGTGTCGTCGTTGTCGTCGTCGACAAAAATATCGCATTGGCCCTCGGGCAACTCGAACCGTAACCGATCAAGCCAAGTCCGTTCTCGTCCATCTCGTTGCGATCCACAGTTTCCATTGCTGTTGGTCATTAAAATTAGGTCAGCATAAAGCAAACAATAATAATAAGAAGGAACAGAAAAAGAGAAAAAAAACAACTGTTTGGAAGAAAAGAAATAAAAGATGCGCTGCAAACTAGTCCAACTCCCTCCCTCTCTCTCTCTTTCTCTCTCTCTCTCTTATTCACTCGCTCACTCTTCTGATCCTTTCAACTAGAATACACACACAAACACTCACCCAAACATACCCATACAGCGTTCCGAACTTGTTACGCAATGGCTGCGATCTGCCTACCTGACATAATTATTATATCAGCGCCAGCATCTACTTCCCCTCAGTCCGAACAAATCTGCTCCAGCAGGGTTACCGAGCCTTAGAGTCCTTTGCGATCGAAGTCTATAAGAAATAAAATTAATGCAACACCAAAAAAGCACAACAAATAAAATAATTTTTTTACTTAATTTCGATAATTACCGATACTATTATCACGAAAGTGAATTAACTTTAAATAACATTAAGTGGCAAAAATTTAAGAAGTATCTCAGAAATTATTAAACACTTAATTGTGTGAAAGTGTTTAAGTTAACAATTCTTTTAGCAGGAAATAAACAATTTATAAAAATCTACAATCGATCCTTTAGATAATTTCAGAAGCATTACATATTTATGGAAATACGCATGCAAACATATTTACACAGACATTTCAAACGCTGCGAGAAGTATCGATATTTTTCTATGCATACATACTATGTATTAGGTATATATATTTTTATTTATTAAAAAATCCAACACGTGCCCTTATTTTGATTATTTTTGTATACCTTCTTTTTCGCAACACGCAGCGTTTCGTTTTAAAACAGGATTATAAAGGGGCAGCAGCAAGCGTACATAAAATTACATTCATACATAAGCACAAACATACATAAAAGCTGTCGATGATGCGAAGAGCGCGAGAGAGAACTGCGATACTGACACCATCAACAGCCTTAATAAAGCCGAATCGGCCTTGAGGACACGATCAAGACCCTTTAATTAATTAATTAAGGATCGTCTTAAATACATATATGTCACATTTGGTAATACTTATTATGTTCATTTGTAAGCATTAACCAATTTCGTTTGATAAAAATAACAACTTGTTATATATGTTATTATGTGGACATAAGCTGCTTGGAAGCACTGCAGCGTACCCAAGTGCTCGACTTGATTCGCAAATTTCCAGTTTGCTTTTGCTGCCTCTTCTTCTTGGCTTTTAATGCCTCTTTTATTTTTGCTGTTCATGTACCATTGTATTCGTTTGCAAATGTGTACGTATGTATTAAAATTGTGTGTGTGGCATATGAAATATATATATTCAAGTATGTGTGCATATGGGTTTGTGATTTTTAGGATTATATACGAAAACGAACCACTGTCAGCAGTAAACGGGTTGCAAGGGGTCCACATTCTTTCAGTCGAAACTGAATCAGAGCAGAATCAATGATTATTTATTTGTATTTATGCACATACCTATGTACGTAAATTCGTAAATTTTTTTCTGAAAATGGAAGTGTTTTTAGCACAAATAATCATGCACACATCTAGAAAAGTCTACAAGCACCTGCATTTTATATATGTATATGGATAAGTACAGATATGGATTGTCGTAAAATTAAATGCTGCTCGGCAACCCTGTTTGTTTGTTTTGCCGGCGTTTTTGCACCCATACACACACGCATACAGTCATAAACTCACTCATTAGCTTCGTCAAACAAGATCCAAGCTCACCTCTGTCGAGCTTCGCGACAGCGCAGCGCAGCACAACATGTTGGAGGGGAAACGATTGTTCGAACCGCGTTGAAAGTGAATTTGATAGAATTATATGTTGCTTCTATCTCGCTTGCTCGCCTGATTGCCTCACCGCCGATCAACCCCCAATCTTCGCAATACACACCCAAAATTCCACCCTTCCAGACAGACGGATGAGTTTTTAGCGCCAAAAACTTGTATGAAATTTTCCTCAAATGAAAAACGAGCATTTTCCGGCAGCTATGTGGCGACTACGTTTTTGGTGGTGGTGGTGGAAAGTGAAAAGCAGCCAACCAAACCACCCTAACTCCCACCCACCCTAAGAAGCAAAAAAACAAAAAAATAAAACATCCAACTTCGCTGCCGGCGTCAAGGTTCGATCAAACAAATGCGTCTGCGTCGCTGCCGCAGTAAGCTGCATCGAACATCTCGCACCGAGCCCATCCACCCACCAACAACGACGCAATACGAAACGTGTATGATTGTGTATGTTGCCTCTGCCGGCTGCAGCGCTCTGCTTGTACATGTGTGTGTGTGTTTGAATTTCATTTTCAGTTTGGCTGTTCGTTGCTTGGTCGCTCGGGTAGTCGTGTGTACCGTTCGTTTCATTTAGTTGGAATTTCGCTTTTGATCTGGTTGGTCGTGCTTTTTGCATCGCTCTCCGTTCGCCGTACGCCGAAAACACCAAACTCAATTGTTAGTGAGCAAAAGGCAGAAAGGCAAAGAGACGAAAGAATGCAAAACAAGCGCAGAACATCATAAAAACAACGGCATCAAATACGTTTTATTTATTCAATTTAATTCAATTCCTGCTCACCAAAAAAAAATATATATCGAAAATAAAATAATATTCATTCAAAAGCAATCTAAAAAGTGTAGTGTAAAAAGAAGAGGAGAACAAACAACAAACAAATTAAGACATAAAAAACAATTTAATGTGTGTGTTGTGTGTGCGACGAAAGCAAGAAAAAAAAGTAAACAAAAAAACATGTAAAAACCTAAAAACAAAATATTAGCTGACTTAAGAAACAATTTTTTGATACAATTTGTAAACTCAGCTCAGGTATAAATTTAGCAATAAACAAAAAATAAAAAAGGAACTACAAAAATAGACTGAAATTTTTGTGTACACATTTTTATACAGTAAAAAGGAAAAATAAAAATATATTATTATCAGATAAGATGACAAGTGGAAATTTAGAATAAAAAAAATTCAAACAAACACGTGCAACATTTATGGCGCCTCGACGCAACAGCAACAGCGACAACAACACCCAACAGCATCAGCAACACCAACAACACCAACAACACGAGCAACAGCAGCAACAATTGCAACAGCAGCAACAACAACTCTACGCAATTATGGCGCCCATGCAACAAAAGCTGAGCGTCGGCGTTCAGTTGACGCGCTGCTGCTATCCTAACGGTGAATGTGTAAAAATGGATGCATTGATAGCGTTGGACGAATCTGGTCTGGCGGACTGTGTCCGTGTGTTGTGCAACAACGAGAACTGCAACGTGGGGCAATATATGCATCGCGACTGCTTTGATCTGTGGGAGGCGGGCGTGTTGCAGCAGTTGAAGGGGAGTGCGCGGGGCCGCAGCTGGTCGCAGCAGCAGCGGGTGCAACAGTTGTGGCAGAAGAAGGGCTACGATCTGGTGTCTAAGAATTGCAGTTGCAAGTGCGGCAGGGGACAGTTGCGTAAGGATCTCGAGTGGCCGCCGAATGGGGTATGCTTCACGGCACCCCGTTCCCTCATCGATGTGTCGGCCGATGATGAGAAGAACAAGAATGGCAGCAAGAAAAAGAAGCGCAATCGCAACACTGGCAACAACAATAACAACAACAATCAGAAGCAGAGTGTCGCCTTGGCGCCCCTCAACACAAACGGCGGCAACTTGACACCCAATCCCAATGTGGGTGTCATTGGCTCCGGCTTGCCACACAACAACAACAACAACAATAGCAATAGCAATGGTAACATCAGCAATAACAACAACATTGCTACTTTGCAACCGAGCGTGGTGGCATCACTAAGCAACATACTCAACAGCGCCGGTGGGAACAATGTGTTGGGCCTCGATTTGCGTACTCGCGCGGGCAGCCTCTCCTCATCCAGCGGCTCCAGCTCCCCATCGGCCTCCCAGTCCAGTGGGGACATTTCACTATCGCCAGTGCAGCAACAGTTGCAGCAACAGCAGCAGCAACAGTTGCACATGCAACAGCACCAACAACAATTACAGCTGCCGCCTGCTGCAGCCACAAATAATAATTTCACAGGCAGTCTACTGCTGCAACACAACGGCAACAACAACACCAACAACAACAACAGTGGTTTGGGCCTGGCCAAGAGTGCCCTGCAACAGTTGCCCGTGCTGACCAATATCAGCAATTTTAAGCCGCCGGCCAGCTACGATCAGCAACAACTGGTGCAACAACAGAAGAACAAAGAAGTCGAACTTTACTCGGAGCGTGTGCGGTAAGTTATTAATCACCCTCCCCCTCCCCCGCTGCGACCCATCTACAGAATTTTTGTTAAAATTTCCCCAACATGTGCGCACAATGTCAATAATAATCCAAGAATTTATCAACAAAGAGAAGAAAAAAAAAATAATATAAGAAAAAGCAAAACTATCAAATACACTTCAAAACAAATTCAAGTTTAGCTAAATAAAAATAATGATAATAAAAACAAATAAATTCTTTTTCAATTACACAAAAAGCAATTTCAGTTAGATATTATTACGAATTATAACTAAAAGCAAATAAATAAAAATTTGTTCAATGTGTAATAATTTTCCATTATTATTTTCTATTCATAAATTCAAAATTAATAATTAATTTGAATTCTTAGAAATATGTTTGTCATCTACCTTTCTTCCTTTCTTTCAATTTAAATATAAAATATTAAAAATATAAAAATATTTATAAAATATTTAAAATTAGCATATAGAATATTTTAGGCGAATTTCTTAATGATAATTTTACATATTGCTTCAATTTACGCATAAATTCCCTCAATTAACATATTGCAGGGCATTTATTTTTGTAGAAAATTGATTAAAGCTTTCATTATTACTTGTAGTTTAATTAAACAATTGCTTTTTGTTGACTTTGGGCGATCTATCAACGCTTGTTTAACCTTGATATTTTCTTTGCCCGAAAACCACAATGATATTTTTTTGCTCGCTGAACAGCTGGGGGAAAAAAATAAAAAGGGGAAAAAATGAATTCAATATTTGTTATATGCATACAACATTTCTATATATGTGCATATATTATTGCTTTAAATTAAGTATGTTCTCTCTCTCTCTGTCTTTATTTTCTTTCTTAATTTTTGCGTTAAGAACTTTCGAGGAAGTTGTTCACCACTTGCATTATGCAAATAAAGCAGACTACTGACACCACTCGTTACCTCTCCCTCGCAAGCGTTAGTGCTCTCCGTACCTCTTTCTCCATCTAGTGTTCTCTGTTCCACTCGCCCGCTTGTCGATCCCATTCTGTTTGGCGAATTTCATGCGCTTTGACATTCTGCTCGTTGTTTCCTTTTTCGTCGTACACTTATTATTTATTTATATACACATACATATATATATAATATGGATGTGTTTGTACTTGTATTACGAGTTTCACTTTTATCGAATTCAGTTTTATAATTTGCTCTTATTTGTCGTCTTCTTCTTTCGCTTGCCGCTGCTTTATCTCCATGTGTGTGTTTTATCCACGACTTTGGGTCAAGGTTTGCTCCGTTCTCTGTGCTTCTTTTTCTACTCCACCTCTTGGTCCGCCCATCATTCGCCAGTGTGGCAGGCGTGAACTGAAGACTTGCCCCAACACTTTGTCAGACTGCGACGTTGACGCATATGTTAAGTCATAAGGAAAATTATAAAAACAACAAGCCATATACATATGTATTATTCCGTTATGCCCATTTTTAATATATCCGTTTTCTTAAATCGAATACGTCATCAAGCACATTAAAATTTATTCCAGCTAGATAAAAAAAGAAAGAATGTGTGAATGCCTGTGTGTGTAGACTCGTCAAAATAGCAAAAAAAAAAAAAAAAAAACAGTTAAACCCCGAAAATCAACAACATTACGAAAAAGAAGAGACGCACAGCACGAACAGTAAAAGAAAAAGAATTAGATCGTGTTTGTATTTTTGGTTGTGGCCCTCTTTGCTTTTATTTCTTGTTGATTTTCATTGCTTCTCTCATTTGCCACACAAACACGCTCACGTTCGTACACATGCGCTGGAGTGTTTTTTGTTCTCTTGTTCTAAACTGCAAGATCCCCTCTCTCCGTGGAAGAGCACTTTAATCTTACTTGAGCCTGTGCCGAATATTTAGCCGAGATTATGCTTTCCCTTCCTTTATTATTGCTCTTTCAAGTAGATTCGCTTTTTGGCGCAACCCTTGAATAACAACAAAGCGTCGAAATATGAAAAACTACAACAACTTTTAATTCCTTCTAAGGCAGCGCATTCATTCTTTTTATTTTTTGCTTGCCTTCTTTTTTTTTGTGTGTGTTGTGCTTGCTGTTGTCTTGTCCAGTTTTCAAGGCCGCAATATTTGTTTTCATTTTTTGCTCGCTTTTGACTGCTGCTTCTTGCTGCTGCTGTTTTTTTCAGCATTGGCGTGTTTCTTCTTCTCTGCACTGCTCTGTTTCTGATTGAATTTTGATCTTTTTTTGCTTCGAGCGCACAATATCTGTGCCTATGCTACTCCCTCTCTTTCTATCTCGCTCATTCGCAAATTGTTGTTTGTGCATTGCATTTAGCCTGCTGCTTATCATTTAAAAACAACAAAACCGGCTGATTTGTGTTTTTTTTTTCGTATGCGTTTTATTTAATTCATAAAAGCCGCTTTTTATCGCTTTTCTGGTTTTGTTTTGCTGAATTTATTATTGTTCGATATTTTTAGCGCCACATAACTTTAACTTATGCGTTTTTAATTTTTTATTTTGGTGATAAACAAACATTTGAAATCAGTTCCTACATTCAATTTGCTGTTCTCTCTCTCTTTCGCTCTCCTATTAATGTTGCTGTGAAGAGCGCCTAAGCAGTTAACTTTTACGGCACATACAGGCAAATACACAAACAAATAGACTTGCACTCCTCTCAATCCCACCTGTGTTTTTATTGTGTGTTTGCCGGTATTTTCTTTATGTGTGTTCGTCGTTCAATGTCAAGGTTGAGACTGATTTTGTGTATTCATTTTTTTGTTGGGCGTTTGTTTTTATGCCTTTTATTTTCGGCTGCTCTTTCGCCAGCCTAAAGCAAAACTTTATTGTTTTTGTTTTTTTTTTTGTGCAGAAAGCTCTTCCTGTTATTAATGTACAGCAAAAGCAAAATATAAGAAAAGCAGCAACAATAATAAGGCTGACAGCCTGTAGATTTCTCTCGCTGCTTTGTCTACAAAATGATTTATGTGTGCCAGCCCCTCCACCTTCCTCCTGCACACTGTTGTGATTAGTCATGCCCGATGTGATCCCATGCCAAGCAAAATTCAAATGTCGTGGCCCATCTCTTTGCACCCACGTGTTGCGATTTCCACTCAGTTCCGTCGCGTCAGTCGTGTGCTGATATTGCACACCTCTCCTCCCCAAATAACTTATTCTTTGCGTAGGTGTTGCGTTCCTTGTTATTTTTATTCTGTTTCTATTTTTTCCCTTAGCTAAACATATTTTGCTCACACAATTGCAAATAAATTGCGCAAGGCGCAGCGACGACGAGAATGTAAATACAAATAAAATTAGCAGCAAAACAAAAACGGGAATAAAACATTTACAATGTGTCTACTAAGGATTTGTTTTTATCGACACGCCACACCAGGCCCAAAATGATGCCAACACACATCCCTCCACCTGTCCCACTGATCCGCAGAAGTGAACAGGTTCGGTGTTAAAAATTATACAATTTAGCAAATTGGCAAATTGGAATGCTGATGAAGGGGCTCAACTTAACATACTACGCACAATCGTTTTATTTCCATTATAAGCATAAATAATTATATTTATTTATATTCTAAAATACAAATTCATCATTCGCTTAAATATAATAGAAGCCTGGCACACTTTATGAGCATTAGTCGTTCCATACTTGTATGCGCTCACTATTTATGTAAACGATATCATATATCGATAGCCTAGTCATTAAATAAATTAAATTTACAAATTTAACATTCGTATGTTTAAAGTGTTATAAGTACATATTTATGTATATCAATCGATTGTTGTATTGATTTCAATATCGATAACATGATTTATGCCTTTCAAATATAGCAGGTTAAATAATACGCTTTTACCCATCTACCCCTCGAATACTCTTCGCTTTTTGTGGCATTCCGTAAATTAACAACTTTTGTTGTTGTTTTTGTTTAATTTGACGCTGGGCGGCGTCTGGCAGTCGTCTTGGTAGTAAAGATTATGAAATAACATTGGAGAGAATGAGATGCCAGTTCAGTTGTCATTTGAAAAGTGTATTCGTATTTTGAACTCGCTCGGTTCTAATTTGGTCGGGGTTGTTATTAATTTATTTGGTACATACATAAATGCATACAACATTTGTACATATTACTAATTGAGCACGTACGAAAACTGTCGTCTAGACTTGAAGCATAAAAACAGCAATGTAACGGATTTATTATTTCGGAAGCAAAGTGCCATTGCATCAATTTTTATGTTTTGTTTTTGATGTGGAGAAGCAGCAGTCAAACAACAATGTAAGCCTAATGTGCATCTAAATTAAAAAAACATTCAAAAAGATAAAAAAAAATCTCCGAAATTTTTTATACAGAAGTTTCTGAGCAGCAAGAAATAATGAAAAATCTTTCAAACCATTTGCAAAATTAAAACGCATAAAAGCTGAGCTGCTAAAATGGGTGCGGTGAATGTTTGCTTTATTTAATACCAAATGCATTGCCTGCTACACCCACTCGTCCCATCTCTTGTGGCAGCAATGTAAGCAATCTTTCAATTGCTCATCGAATGCTTCCTTGCTGCCCACACAATACAAACCTGACCGCAAAAGCTATTAATGAAATCTTTGCCAAATACGCATCCATTCCTTTCACCTCCGCTCCCAGTCAACAGTAACTGCAATGGAATACCCAGTGGGATCGAACTACTTCTGTACGAGTTGTATTGTTGGAAATGCATGTAAAGTTGATGTTAGTATATGAAAATACGTTTTTTATTAATCAATAATTATCAGAGCAAAGTCAAATAGTAAACTGATAATTATAATTACTCCATTAGTTTTGCTATTATGTTAGCCTATTTTATTTATCCACAAGCTCATCACGTAGTTATAGGCTTACTTTATGTCCAGGTAGAGGAAAAATGCATATGATTCATAAAGCCTTATATTGAAAATGCTGCAACTGGGATATTTATGCATATGTGTTGTGTACTTATCATGTATCGTTTTCTGTTTCTCTTTCGGTTGTCTGTTTGAGCCTACGCCTACGACACATGTACACATATGCACACATGCACATATATGCACATAGGCATTGAACGGCGCATGTCTGAAGTAGCCTCCCCCCCCCCACACACCATGCACTCCTCTCTTCATTTACCACTCGCAGTCGCATTTTCATTGCCAACAGACAATGCCAGGGCAACTCCAGCTACACTCACAGCTACAACTACATCCACCAGCAGCAGCTGCAATATCAGTACACACACACAAACACACTCGCGAACGTGTGTGCATGGATATTGCGGCTCTTTGCGGACTTTGGCAACTTAAAAGGCTTCAGTTAGCTCATGATTTTGTTGTAGTTGTTGCTGCTTTTGCTTTTGCTTTACACACGCAAATACTCCGCATGCCTCCTGTGGCCTCAGCATGTTGTGTGTGTGTGTGTGTGTGTGTGTTGGCCATAAGCCAGTGTCTCCTGTTATGCATCTGTGTGTGCTGTTTATCTGTCTGCTCATTGTGTGTGTGTGTGCTTTTAGGCTTTTGTGCGAGCCAAACGAGGCGAGGCCCAGACCCAGACCCAGACCCAGACCAAGACTCAGACCGAGGCCCTGAACCAGACCCAGGACCAGAACCAACAGAGCCCAGGCTCATGGTACGCAGTTGTTGGCTGCTTCGCCGCTGCAAACTGAAAATGCAATCAATATTGTTGGCCCATTGTTGTTGTTGTTGGTTTGTTGCCTTGTTTTTGTTGTTGCTTTTGCTGTTGTTGTTGAGCAGCTGCCAGACACAAAAACTCAACATGAAAAGCAAAGCAAAAAGGCAGAAAGCAAAATAAAAAGTAAATAAAAAAATGAAACTGGCAACAGTAAAAGCGAGGCTCGTAAATGAAAGCAGCGCTTTAAAGGAAAGAATGAAAAATTCTACATGCCACACACTCGCACACACATGTATATAAATATATATATATATATATATATATAAATATCTATATATAAATATATATATATAAATATATATATATATATATGAATACACTCAAACACACATTTGTATTCGTATGGAAAAGTTTTTTTTTTATTTTTTCCGTTTTGCACAAATAAAAGCAAAAATTTGTTTGCTGCATCTGCCCCTTGGGGGCCACCCAGCTTCGAAATTCCAACAACAACTACTGAAGCTGAGTATAGCACTCACACACACACACACACTCACACACACGCACACACTTCCGCACTGCCACACACACTTACATTCAGTCATTCATAGGGCGCACTCAGCTTAGTTGGCTGTGTTTGTTTGTGCCCTATTTGATATCCATTAAAACGATTCAGTTGCCACTTTTACTCCCAACTCGCTCTATGCAATTTTAATGCAATGTGTGTTTGTCTATTGGTGTGCATTTGATTTGCCATTTGTGTCGCTTGCATCCTTTTTTGCCAGTATCCAGTTTTATTTATTTATTAGTTTTGGGCAAAGTTGCAATTCTCATTTATCGAATGCAAAGAGAAAGAGTGTCATTTATCGGGGTTGGTGAAGGAGTAAAGGTGCTGCTCATAAATCCGATATTTGATCCATTGATAATAGCGTAGTTGATTTTGTAAGGATGTATTGCAGATTCGTAAAAAATAATTTCTTAGTTGGTTTTAGATCATGTAAGAAAGACGCTTCCTTCGAACAAGACTAGTCTAATTAGTCTTGTTCGCCTGCCTTCTTCGAATGAAGTAGCTGATTTTAGAGTCTATAAGAGAATTAACAAGTCTCGTATACCATTCGTAGATCATGTTTCGATAACTGCTATTTCGTGATTATCGATAAATATCGTTTTCCGATTGCAATTAAAGTTGCAGTCGTAATAATAATCTATTAATTAATAGATATTTTATCAGCTGACAGTTAATATTTCACAATGATTTATTAGTTCAGCATGTCCACTAAGTATAGCTTTATTCAGGGAATTTCGAACACGAGCTCTCTCGACTAGAGCATTTAACCTTTTTATTTTATAGGTATTAAAGCCTGGTGTTTTTACCCGAAATTCGCAAATGACCAAAAATGCAATTAATCCTCACTTGAAAGCTTTGAAATGCAATCAGTAAAATGGCAAATGATGTACTGCCTCCATTTCTGGCTGGGATCTTCTGTTGGTTTTAATTGCAACAACGCCAAACATTTTACTCGTTGCTTATTTTCACAGTGCGCCAATTTTTGATAAGCCTGTAATTAATGTGTGTGTATGCGTGTGTGTGTGTGTGTGTGTGAGCGTGTGTGTGTGAGTTGTAGTTGTAATTGCAGTGCGAGTTGCTTGTTTATAAATTGTGTTTTGCCTTGCCCGGTGGATTTACAAATTTGGTAGCAGTTTCGTTTCGGTCTTATGCGCTGAACTGCATCTTATGCTTGATGATCGGAGAGGCACGCCCCTTGCTGCTGGGGCAGAGGCATTAAAAGACGCAACAGCAACATCAACATCAACAGCAACAACAACAGCGGAAATATATTCGTATTTATTTATTTTGCTGTTTCATCGTAAAATTTGCTTTTATTGCTATACAAAAAAAATAAAAAAATTAAAACAAAGAGCACAGGACCCACTTCCAAGACGCAATTATTGCTATGGCTGCTAATGTTGCATGCAACAACCAACAAAAAAGGCAATCGCAACGCGATGTTTTGGCTTTTGTTGTTGTTGTTTCTTTTCTTCTCTTTTTCTTCTGTTTTTTATGTCCTCGTCATGCTGCTTTGGGTCCAAACTTTAATTTTGGGGTACGCGGCAATTCGCAAATCAACGCCACATGCGGCACGCATTAACCAAAAAATAAAACTGCATTGCACTACAGAGCAATTCATGCAACGCCTGCAGCATGGCTGCTCCTTGGACTTATATAAATATATTTTTTATACACATAATTTTCCTATGCTGCGGGCTGACTTTTTTCATTGACCCCTGCTCCTCACTTAATCAATTAAACAAAATGCAAAAGTTGTTAACATAACCAAGCCAAGAGTCTAAATTAAAGCCAGTCTAGTTTGCGGAGCATATGTCTTTCTTTCTCACTCTCTACCATTCTTTCTCTCTTTCTTTTGCTCCGCTGCAAACCGATCAAAATCATGAAGCGTCAAATTGTTATGAGCACAAGATACAAATGACAATGGTTATCACACAAGAAGCGCAATCAGTCGTGACACTGAAAAGGCAACAGATGAGAAACAAAGACAGAACTAGTTTGATTGAGAGAGAGAGAGAGAGAGAGAGAGAGAGAGAGATTGAAAAGGGGGAGAGGTGAAGTGAGCCAGAGACAAACAAGCAGAAAACAGCAATCTAAGCACTTGCTGACTGCAACTAAATAGTTATTATATAAGCATAAAAAATATGTTTGCTGCCAGCAAAAGAAAATAAGCAGACACCCCTCAGCATCCACTCTGCCACTCCCCTCTCATGAACTTCTCACCGCTCCCTCGATTTGGTCTACTTGAGAGTGAACTAAACAAGCTAATAATCATAAAACCAAATGACTTTGAACGTCGAAACGGTCTCACAATCTGTCTGTCTTTATGTCCGTCTGTCTGTTTTTTGACAGGATATAATACCAGGACGAGCGAGACGCTCGCTGTGGCATGCAGCGGCGTTGAGCAACAAAAAAATCATTAACATTATCATCATGATGGGTGTCGCGAGCGGCGATTAAAATTTAAGCTTCATTTGCGCTACGCGTCTCGTTGTTGTTGTTGTTTTTGCTCTTGTTGCATGGCGGCTGGGTGTGGCAGTTGCAGCTGTGCATGCCTCACAGCCCAACCAAACAAGCTGTCATTGAGTAGGTGTCAATAATCGTTGGCGGTTTACTTCATATGTAAAATACATTTCACAATCATAACTAAAAGTGTACTCGAGGGGAATCTCTGAGAGGGAAAATCCTTCTCAAGTGGAAATTATGCTCTTGAATTGGTCTTAAATACTTACTGAAATCAAGCTGAAGGTCTTAATTTAAAAAATAATTAAAATTTGTATTTGTCAAGGATTTCAATGTGCATTTAATATGTAAAATTATATTGTGTCTTAATTTAGAATTAATGAAAGCTACGAATTTAATTAGGATTTGGAAAAATGTATTATTAATTATGTTTTGAGAGTTGCAGCAATTTTGAAACAACTCAAGTTTACAAGCAGCTTTTTTTTAGTTGATTTTTAAGATGTTAAAATAAATGAGTGTAAAATGTATTTGTGGCAAGAGTCGAGACTCCCACAAAAATAAAATGACTTTCTCACGCCACAATTTGCGCTGTAATATAGCCAACCCAATCACCGATATAATTAATAATAACAGCAACCACAACAACACACAACACTACACACACAACTTGCAACAAAAACACTTAAGGCCAATGAGCTCTGGCAATGATCGTTGCAACTTCAACAATGAATACGATCGCCATTGGCTTTTATTGCCTGGCGGCGGGCTTTGAGAGTCGGCGCTGAAATAGAAATTGAAACGTATCAACGTATCTATTGCAACAACTGCAACAACAGCGGCAACAACAGTTGCAATATAGCTGTAACAAAAACAAATGCAATAAATACAACAAATGCAACAGTTTGCAGCAGTTTGTTGAACTTCTTGCCGTCTGGGCAGCAGAGCAGGCGACACCAACAATTAAAAATAAATGCTTTACGAATAAAAAAAAACCAAAAAAAAAACCGTAAACGCACTTTTAAAGATGCAGCTGAGCCCCTTACAAAGTTGTCAGTTGATTCAATTAAAAAAGAAACCAAAAATAAAATAAATAAATAAACAAACTACAACAGCAACAAAGTTAATGAAATATGTGAGAGATCGTCGTTTAACTAGCGCAGATGTATGTACATATGTGTATATTGTATATATGTATATATTGTATATATGTATATATCTATATATGTATATATACATATATATATATATAAACACACATGTGCAAACATGTACACTATACTTAGTTGCTCTTAAAACGAGGCAACTTTCACTTTCGGTCATTTCGTGTGCCTGGGACATCGCGTTCCGTTCCCCTGCCCCCCACCCTTCCTCACCCCCTCTGCACTTTATTGACAACCACTGAGTGGGGGGGGAGAAAAACAAAATGATAATAAAAATGCAACATTTATTGCGATCGTCGCTTTTTTTCTTTAGCGCTTGGCTTCACTTTCGTTTTTGGCTGTCGATAAAGTTTTATTTTACGAAAAGCGCATAAAAATTGCATTTGCCTTCGATTTGTATCAATAAAACATAAACTCAAATACTCACTTGAAGAAAGTAATAATAAAATTAACCAAAATAAATAGTTGGATGACAAATGCTCTTTCAATCAGCAGATGTTAAAATTATATTCAATAAGTATTTCTCTTGAATATAAATATTTATACCTCAATTTATTTTTATATCGAACACATCTCGTCTCACATTTCGTGAGAGGAAACATAATAATGACGTCGACTGCAGCATTTTGTGGCATGATATACATGCGTATGTGGCCTCTAAACAAATATTTACAGCGTTGCTGCGAGGCTCCACTGACCTGAAAATCTTTTGCTGTTGTTGCCTTATAATTGCAGACAGCGAAAAATAAACGAAGTGCTTTGCATAAATAAATGGCCGCGTAAATATATAAAAAGTTCACCTTTTGGCAATTTTTGTAAATGTCCTGCAATAATTTTTACAGACGTTGACGGCCATGAACAGCAACAACAACAATGACAATTAATGGGGAGGGGGCAGAGAGGGTGTGCAACCACAAAATGATGCTGCACACGGCCATGTTGCATGACTTTGTAAACTTGAAATTCAGTTCGAAGTTCGAAACAAGTCGCTGGAGTCGACGTTTCTGTCCGTCCGTCTTTCCCTCTGCAGCTTGTTTATGCACGCGATAAAATTGCTGTTAAAAAAGAAAAACACAACAATACAAAAAAAGAAGAGTTACAAAAAAAAACAACGAATATTCACTCTGTAAAAATAACAACAAAAGCGATATGGTTGCCGTAGCCCGTTGTTTTTGTTGTTGGCATTGTAACTGGGCCTTAATCTTAAGGTAGCATCTGTTGACGGCTGACGCTATAATTTTTTTTTTATTATTTTTTTTTTTTTTTTATATTTTTGTTTTTCTTATAAACTCAATGGCATTACAATGTCTGTCTGTCTGTCTGTCTGTGTCTGTGCCCATGGTCTTATCAGCTTATAAGTAGCAGCAGCAGAGGCCTAGGCCATTAATATCAGAAACAAGAGTATTATGAAATATGCAGGCGCTCCACTTAAGCGGTTACAAAGATACGCCAAAAAAGGAGTATAATTTTTAAATATATGTTTTTTGAACTGGAAAGCTTGTATTTTGAACATAAAGGTTTTTCTTTGAGCGGTTTGGGATACGTTTAATTTTTGATTTATACTCAGCGATTACGACTGATAAAATATTGATATACATTTATCATAGCTTATGCATTTTGTAAACTTCCTACTTTTCTGATAAAGTGATTTTTATAACCTGAATTGGTTAAAAATGCAGGAAAAAATAAATTGCATAATAAAGTGGTCAGAAAATAGCATTTCCAACAATCGCAGATCAAGTTAAATTTCTTTTGCATCGATAACTGCACCCAATTCGCGAATATCGATTTCAATCGATTTCTGCAAACAGTAAAAGAAATGTTTTCTATATAACCAAATCTAACCAAACTTAATATTATCAACTGTATAATATTAATTAAAGATCGCACAAGAAACACATATTTTGTAAAGACATCCATTTATTTAACATCTAAATTCAGTCTTCAGCAATTTTTAGCTGATAAATCTTTTGATATATATTTTTATGCTTTTCATCTTACTTGATTGCAGGTAAGTTAAGCTAAACAGTCTCAAGGGCTTAAAGGCGTCATCAGAGGGGGTAATAAATCGCAGCAAATTGCGCTCGACTTTTGCTCTAATGGTGTGTGTTGGTGGTTAAGTTAAATGGGCTTACTTCAGTTGGCTAAGAAGATGAGCTGGCTGCGATCTGTTGACGCTTTAAGTTAAACGCTCCCCGCGGCGCCATAAACTAGCAGCTGCTGCTGCGTGCAACTGCAAGCGGCAAGCGGCAAGCACTGAACAGTTAAGCACAATTGAACGGTTCAATGACATAATGAATATGCAACAGCCCGTTGCAAAGCGAGTGCAGACACAAGGAGTTTTGCTGCTGTTGCCTGCTAATTAGCTGCATTCATAATTTTTCTGCACATTATTTACATGCTAAGGACGATGGCAGGTTGGAATGGGAAAAACGCCAGCAAGTCGGGCAGGCAACCCTCACAGGGATGCCAGACAGTTGCAGGAATGGGTTAAACCGCAAAAGAGACAACCTTGTTGTTGCAACGCTATGTTGTTGTAGTTGAACTCTCATCCTTGCGATGCATTCGTTGTCGTCATGGCTTGGCTTAGGTCTGCTCTGTTGGCTTTGGCTCTGGCGCTGGCTCTGTGGCTGGCTCTGGCTCCGGCTCCAGCTCCTTGTTGCAACAAAAGGCTCAGCTGGCAGTTGGCAGCAACTTATTTACAGTTATGCGCCGCCTTTGCAAGCTGTAAGTTGGAACTCTTACAAGTAGCAAACCAAAAAAAAAAAAAAAAAACAACTGAATAAACGAAAACGATAACGAAGAAAAAAGGGGCAAAATAAAAAAACAACGTGCAACTGAAACCAGAGACAACACGAGACACAACACACAGTTTTGCTGGCTTTTTTTGCGCAGCGAGTGAAAAGTTTTTAATTGAAAAATTTTGAAGTTGATATTTTATTGAACTATCAAGAAAAACAAGAGAAGCAAAGCCAAACTTGGGCAAGTTTTTGAATTTTTGGGGTTAACTGTGGCGCGACCCAAGACGACAATAAAAGATGACAGCTTAAAATTAAAAAAAAAAAATAATATATACATGTACTCTAGCATCAAATTGTCTGCGGTGGTAGTACGGCTTCCTGCGCAGCGGGTGCAGCTCCTCGTTGCTGCCACTGCCACTGCCACTTAACTTAAGCGGCTTAGCTTGCGCCAAAAGATTGCGCCTGGCAAACGTGGCTCGTAAATAATGCAGGAACAACCGTCAACCACCTGCTTAAGAGCGAAACTTCAGTTGTATGTTGCCTGCTTTAAGTTTCGGGCTTAGACAAGGCGCCGCATGGAGCCTAGAAAAGATGCCAACTGTGCATAATAAAATGTGCTTCATTAAAATCGATAAAATATTTAAGCGTTCGGCGGGCGCTATCAATTTTCATTTTCATTTTGTTATCCTGGCGCCAGCGAGACAAGGACAAAACACGCACACACAGAGACAGTTTTTCCGAGTGGACCCCAGACGGCACAAAAAAAAAACAAACCAGGGGCGGTGGCAGTGGCAGTGGCAGTGGCAACAGCTACAAAAGCGTTAGAGTGCAGTGGGAGGAGGGGAAGAGCAGCGGCGTCGAGCTGTTTCTGATTTATACGACAGCTGCAGCAGAGGGGGAGGGAGTTGGGAGGTGTGTGGGTTTATGTCGGGGTCAGACGCGCTAATTACGCGATCAACTCCACGCCCATCTTGTCGGAATGACGACGAGCAGACATTTCATTCATTCATTCAACTTTATGACTCTGTCTGGCCTTGCCAGGCATGGCCCCAGCTTGGAAATGTAACTTTTATTTTTCAATTTTTTCAACTCTTTTTTTTTGTGTCCTATGCTGCAATCGTCCTTTAGCTTTTTCCTTTTTTTTTTGTTTGTTTGTTGTTCGTTTTTGCCATTGTCAACGTTTACTCGCTGCTCAAATGCAAGACGAGGCAGGGAATAGTTTTTGCTAGTGAGAATATTCTCATTTTTTTCTACTTGTGTTGTCCTGTTTGCTTTTGCAATTAGGCATCCTCTCTGCATTTTGCATAATTGCACAGTGCCTGTCAAAAGTTATGTCCATTGTTGGCTCACTCAACTTTTATACGTATATTTTAAAAGTAAATAATTGTAAAAACTGTTTGTCATTTAATATTGTCGAAAATCAATTATTCAAGCGCTGCATTGTTTATTGTTCATTTATTAGTCATATTCTACATACATCCTACAATATACGTATATATATGTATATGCACAAACGTATATAATTATATAGACACACATTTGATTGTGGCCATAAAAAGCATTGTTTGCCAGTTGTCAAATGCCATTTTACTGAATGCTTTTCTTATTTTTTTTTGGATTTTTTTCTCTTTGCGGCTTTAACTATGCCTCATTACGCTGTCTTGGCCTGTCTCACTGTCAAATTACATTTGATTTGAAGTTACCAAATTTATAAACTCAATTTTATTATTTTTTTTTTTACACAACTTGTTAAAATTGCCTTTGAATTTTAATAGTTGAAATTATTATGATATTTTAATAGACGTTTATTTGTTTTTAATTAGTTGCCTCGTTCCATTAATTTTTTTTTTACTTATAATTTTATTGATCATTAATTGCAGTTATATGTGTTAAAACTCAATGAAACTGGCCAAGGTTTCAATTTTTTTCTTTATAACCATTCTTTCAATAAAGTAAGGCTTAATTTGTTAAAATTTGTTTGGTAATAAAATATTGGTTTTTTTTGTAAATTTAGTTTTTATACACATACTCTTAGTATGCTGTGCGAATTTCGACTACTTACCTGATCATATTTTATAAAATTACCCTTATTTTGTTACCAATTTGCAGTTGGATACAATTAACCTGGCAATCGGGTCACGTTATAGTAAATTAATATGTACACATAACTAGTTTTTGTATTTACATTTTATTTCAATACATTTTTATTTTTTTATTTATTTATTTATTTTTTTTTTTTTGCAATTTGAGTTGAAAAGTATTATATTAGTCATAGGCCTGGGTTTTGGGGGCTCAGCTTGGTGGTCTCAACTTGGTCAACCGAAACAAGTCGCTTAAATTGTGCGTTGTCAGTTGGCAATGGGGCAAAAAATACAATTGCACAAAAAAACGTGCCACGCATGACAGTCACACACACTCAAATACACATCGATGCCGCCCATTTGGTTACACGCCGCACGTTTGTTGCACTTTAAGGTAAATGCACTTTACAGACGGCGACGTCGCAGCGCTGCTGTGATTTGCTTTGCTTTGCCTTGCGCCACGTCTGTCAAACTGTTTGGCGCTTGCCACATTGTTGGCTGGGTCTGGCTGGCTGAATGGCTGGAAGGCTGGCCAAACATAGTTTATGAAATATTCGCGACAATTTATGATTTTTAATTAACCATCCGAAACTTTCAATTTTGCAGGCGTGCATAAATATTTGCATATTGATGCCAAAAAATCCAAAAAAAAAGCATCAAATCAAATTTCAATATGCATTTCAGAGACAAAAATAAAAAAACAACTGTTGTCTATTCAACTGTCAATTCAATTTAGACGGCAAAAAAATCACCAAAAAGCTGAAAAAAATTAACGCGTTCCAGAACTGTGGTTGAAAAAAGCGATGCCTTGAAGTGTGCACACACACACACACACACACTCGTACGGTGTACGTGCCTGGCATTACATGGGCCGTATGAATGAAAACAAAGCATTGAAGTATGGCAGCGCAGTCCTCCTCCCGCACACATACCCTCCTTAGCACTCTCCTGGCACAATCCAACCCATCCATGCCATAAAGCAAATATTTAAAAATTAAAAAACCAAATGCAGACACGAACGCAAAGTGGAGCTTTTGCCCCTGACAGCCAGGCGATTTCTTGTCTGTCTGTCTGTGTGTCTGCCTGTGTGTCTGGATGTGTGTTGGCATTTCCTAGAGTTCTTAAGCCCCCCTCGTTTAGCAGTTGTTGTTGTTTTAATCTTGCGCTTTGTTTCAGCGCCCATTAAACCACATACATTGGCAAACAACTGTAGAAGTATCTGTATTTCATTACACATATTGTTTTTTAGACATAAACCCCCAATGAGTCTACGATTTCAATGTCAATATTGCGCATACGCAGTGTATTAACTTATTTTATTTTTTATTGTATTAATATTTTATTTTTAAACAGACGCTGGCGTTGATTTTGTAAGATAATATTTATAATATAACACATTGATTATGTTTCAAGTTTAGAATTAATTTTTAATCTCTTCTTTATTTTTAAATAGTTATTTGATTTAAATTGAATATAATTATGTCAATGCAGATAAGTTTCGGGCGATATTTAGTACTTCAAAGTGCCAACTGGCAACATCTGCTCAAACAAATACAATTTACGAAAGAAATACAAATTAAGAAAGTTAAAGAAGAATTTACTAAATAGAATTAGTAAAAAAAGTGAAAACAGTCAAACATTTTTTTTTAAAGCACTAGCAGTATATTTATGGAGCATACCTCGTACGCGTTACTTACACACACACACACACACACACACACACACATACACAAAAATACGCACACCGTTTCTACTTATACTGGTGCTCAATCTAGTCGCACTATTCAATGAATCTGTCCTTGGCAAAGTGCATTGTCGACGCGTCGTTCATTCGCCTGTGCTTGCCGCTGACGTCTCCGTTGCTGTTGCCGTTGCAGTTGCAGTTGCTGTTGCTATTGCCTTAGTAGTTGTTGCTGGCTGCGGCTGGCAGCGTTTTTTAGTTAAAGCTTTTGCGTAATTTATTGACACGAAGCGGTTATTTATTGACTGGGCGGCTGTTTAACTAAAAAAAAAAACTTCAATTGTGCACGCACTTTCTAAAAAATGAGCCAACGAACAAAAACGCACAGAAAAACCAAAAACAAAAAAAAAATTTAAAAAAAAAAAAATAAGTTATACGCGGCCCGCAAATATTTGCGAAGCACAAATTTAAACAGCGCGACTCGAGACAAGACGCATGCATTGTTGTTTCAGGGCTGTGAAAATGAAAGTGTTGTTGTTGGATTTGTTGGATTTGCTGTTGTTGCTGATACGCAAACACGCGCCAAGTGGGTCACTTGAGAAGATCAGCTGTCTTAGCTGTATAATGTATACTTTTTTCTTTTCCAATATTTTTATTTTGTGTGTGTGTGTGTGTGCGTCACAATCGGACTGACTGCAAAATTTCAGGCTCAAGGCTCCTGATAAGCTCCGACTTGGGATCGAGAATGCCTTTTTGAATTTTATCAAGCCAGCTGCACTTTGTTTGTTGTGCTGGGGGGCAGTTGATTATGGTGCGGGTCGTGCAGGGTGTACCACACTTGAACAAATAGTATACATAACAAAGTTGTTTCTTATCAAGCCTCAACTTTGGCTCACTTTGCCCGCAAAGAAAGACAGCCTTTCATTGCTTGCGCTCGCTGTAATTGTTGGTGTTTATGTTGCTGTCATTGTTATTGTTGCTTATTTGTCTAATCGACAATCCATCAATGACATTATGCGTAGTCAGTCTGCTTTCATGTACATATTTCATATGCATAAGCATCAATGGTGCTACTTTGTTAAGAAATTTATCGACCCGCGCCAATTGACATTTGCAAATAAAAATGGTATTTGAAATGAATATCTCAATACCAGATTGCTGGGTAAAAGTTGACAGCGCAACTTTAAGTGCACAACTGAAATGATTATTGCTCAATGACATTAGATGAAATTGCTGACATTTAACATGTGATCTTCGTTTGTCAAGAATTTGTGAGCGGATCTTTGTATTAAAAGTTTGAGCACAGTTTGTGCAATAAAAACAATAAATTATATGCTAATTTATAGAACAGATTTTAATTTGTCTAAAAAAAGATAAAAAACAGAATATTTTTTCGACAAAAATAAATTCCTTGTTTTATTCATAAAAGTAACCTACTTCTGATAGTATAAAAATCTAATAAAAGATTATCTTTATTTTTTGTTAATTTATAATATTTATAAATATTTAATTATATTTAATAAGCACGAAAAAGTTAAATCAAATCGTAGATTGGTGCTGATCATGTATTCTATATGAATATATTTTCATATATATTATATTATTTTTTTTTTATATATATTATATTATATTTTTTTATATATATTATATTATATTTTTTTTATATATATTATGTTATATATTATATGATTTTATATATAAAATATTTTTTTTCTTTTTATATACTTTAGCAATACTTCATTCTACCACTTCCTACGTTTTTCAGTGTATAAACATAGATAACTTTAATCAAATTTGTTATTAAGATTAAACTGATTTTTTTTAATGAAAAATGTCTTAAAATGTCACAAATTTTCTTTTCGTTTTGTCTTGTCTTTTTTAAGAAAAACGTTAAAATACTTTATCTATAAATAAATCCTATCTATTTTTTTCTTTCTTATTTTTTGACATTTGCAGCAAGTTTTTTTTGTTGGTGGACTCTAATTAGTTACGTTTTGATTGCAGTCTCAGCTTCAACTGCTTTGAGTTTAATCTGCACATGTTTTGCAATAAGTTGGGCAAGATTAGATCGCCGCACCTGCCTGAAGCCGCTGTGAATGATGTTTATTTATTTCGTATAATTTGATAATTTGTTTAGTATACCTTACGCTTGGGACTGTGCCACGCCTACCGTTGTTTAACCTTTACTGGCCACCCACTGGCCAAGCGCCAGTTTCACATGATTTGCCACAGAAATATAAAGAGCAGTTTTTTGTTTTTAATTATTATTCTGACGGAGCAACTTTTCTTGGGTTGTTTATTTATTCGGCTTTTTAGTGATTTCAGTTTCGTTTTCAATTGCATTTTGTTAAGTTTCCTACGTGAGCAACAAACTTTTTTGTATTAAAATAATTTTTTTCTTCGCTTTTTTGTTTTGTTTATTGCCGGCGATTTTTGTCAGTTGATCTTTGACACATTTCTGGGTGCGGCTACGTTGACGTCGACGTCGACGTCGACGTCGAAGTCGAAGTCGAGGCCTCCTCATTCCCTGCAGACTTTTATGCGGTGTTTTTTTGGTGCTGTCTTTTTTTTGTCGGCTTACTTAAAATTGTCTTGTTGTGTTTGGTGTTGTTGGTGTAATTGTTGTTGTGCCTCAGTAGGTTATTAGCTGACGCTTTGCAGTTGTTGCTGTCGCTTTTGATCGCTTATCGCCGCCCAGCACTGTTTACCTTCTGCTACGACATGTGCACGTACAACAATTGTTGTTGTTGGTTTTATTGTTGCTTGACTGTGCTTGGTATTAATGGCATGTTCCTTGTTGTGCCCGATTAATTGCATATTAATTTTTGTTGCCGATCTTGGCACGTTTCTTGAGCCAATTGGGTGAAACGTCAACGCAATCGAAAAAACAAAATTAAAAAAGAATGCTCAAGTCGAAAGGGCTCAACTCGCAGATACCCTATAATGTAATGCGTATATGTCTTCGATATTTCTCGTACATAATTTGAATCAATGTTATAAAAATAAATATTCAAAATAGCAGCCTTTATTACGGAAATTGATTTGTATTGAAACCCGATTTGGATAAATGTTTCCTGCAGCCTGTCAGATCCGTTGCGTAACTTAAATACCCTGATTTTTTATCATACAAAGGTAAAACAAACACAAAACAAAACTTAGGTCTTGGAATAATCATAACAATAAAGCACATTTAAAATTGTTTGAGCGTGTTTCGCTTTTCGACGTGCTTGATTTTACTAATTATCGGTTTAATTCTAGATATATAGCAGGGTAGCGTGAGAATAAAACTTCGCACCCTGCCACACCTGCAATTTCCAAGTGTACAGTTTTTTTTTTAAAATATTTTTTTAATTAATCTTCAAAGCACCTGGCACATCATCATCATCAGCAGCAGTAACTTAATTGCTCGACTCGTGGCGCTAAAAAGGAAAGCGCAACGTGTTGTTGTTGATGCTTCGCTTTCAGTTTCAGCTGCATTTGCCACGCCCACAACTGCCGGCAACTGGCAGCAGCGACAACGACCGTCACAGAGTGTGGCAGCCTCAAAATGCTTTTGCAACATCATCTTCATTAGCAGCAGCAGCAGCAGCAGCAGACAAGAAGAGTGGGGTTGCTGCTGCTGTCGTGATCAACGTCGGCAACATGTTGCACGGCGGCGTCGTCGTCGTCGTCGTCGTCACATGTTGGCAGCGGCTGTCTAACAAATTTTTTGAGCGCTGCTGCAATGGCAAATAAATTTATTGTACGCTACTGTTACAAGTTACTTAAATACTTCAAGTTGTTTTTGTTGTTGTTGTTGTTGTTGTTGCCATTGTTGCTTTTTGCACAATTTGCGTTTGTTGAACCTCTTTTTCTAATTTTTTTTATGTTGTTGCTGCTGCAAAAAATGGCTTGTAATGTTTTGTAGAAAGCGCACTGAACCACTGAACACCACTGAGCAAGTGAACAACAACAGGGCAGCAAGTGGGCAAGTGGGCAAGTGGGCGTGTCTACTTTTGCCTCATTTTAAACCAATTTCAGTTGATTTAGTTTTTGCTGCTGCTGTTTGCCTTCGCTTTTGTTGCGTTTGCAATTTGTGTAATTAAATTCAAATTTAAAACTATGTAAATTTCTTACAAAATTTATTTTTTTTTGCATTAAAATTGCCAGCTATAACAACATCAACATCAACGTCATCATTAACAATTATTGTAATTTACTTAGCGAAAAAAAAATAATAAAATAAAATGAAAGAAGCTAATTTTAAATTGTGAATTTGCTTTTGTGTTGAGAAGGGCGCTTGTCGGCTCTAAATGAAATGAAATGAATTTGAACTTGTCGCCCACACAATGCGCAACGATGCCTGCCACCCCTTAAACACCCGCAACACCCCGCAAAAACACAAGCTAGCCACTCGTGTGACACCTACACACTTGAAGCGCTGACATCATATTTATTGTTGTTTATGGTTTGCATTTAGCTTGAAATTCAATGCACTTTTCAGGCAGCTTGTCAACGCAGTTACTAACAGTAAAGACTTGCAACAACAACAACAACAAGTTGCTAGCTTAACCAATTGTAATTTTATGTTCATGATTCATCTGAAAGACATTTAACACAAATTGAAATTGGTTCTTTCAGTTGCTCTATTTCGTATTTTACATTGTGCTTAGGAACATAACTGTAATTGATAGAATGTCGATATATATATATATATATATATATTCTGCACGACCCAAACATAGTTCATGATCAACGAGTTTACTGTTGGGGTAGCGCCTGCAACTGCTGCACCTATCTTTTTAACCATATAATAAATATGAAAATTGTGTGCTGATTTCAAATGAATTGTTTTTACTAATTTAAGTCAGGCATGTCGTCTAATGGATTTTTTGTTTATTGGCATAATAGTTTATATATTATATTAATTCATATGCCTATTCGCATTCCACAATGAACTTGAAACAATTCTTAAATTTTAGCTGCTGCTTCGGATTTCTTTTTAATTCAATATATAATTAAATATATTTGTATATATAGCCCAACAAGCGCTAAGTCTATAATTAGTCATGTTATTGACACTCGATCGTGCATTCTATTTTGTTTTATTTTCATATTTATTTTATTTAGCTTTCTTGTTGCCACATGCCTTTATTTTGTTATCGTATTTGAGCACTCGGTTAACAATTATTATTTTTTTTCTTTTTCTTTGAACGCGCCTTTGTTGAACGAGCGATTCTACTAGCATTTTATCTTAGTGTACTTGAGCAGCGATTCGCATTATCGCTTATAGGGAATTTCCACATTATAAATTGTATATATATTATACATATACGTAAATATATATATATATATATATATATATATATATATATATATTTTTTTTGTAAAAGCACAAAAATCTTAATTAAATGCTCTCGTAGAACAACAGTGGCCTGCTCTGGCTTGCTGGCTGCTTATGTCATGATGACGACAATTCCGATACGGATTCAATAAATGTATGTAGTATAATCGTAATGCTTGTAGATCGAAACGGGGGCAGCTGTTTTCACTCAATTTCTTTTTTTGTTTCGCAGATTTATAAAAGTTGTATTATTCATAAGCACAAACCAGTAGAACAAGCCGAATATTTTTCTTGTTATCTTTTTTTTTTTGCTTTTATTGTCTTGTCTATGAGGGCTCTCAAATTAATTGTGCCGCTATCTGCCACTGTTTCTTCGATTGTTGTTGTTGTTGCACTTTGTTGTCATAATTTTAACAACAATTACCTGCAACTCTGCCAGCAATTGTTTGCTGCTGGCGTTTTTCGTCTGCTATCTTAATAAGAAATCATGCTTAAAAAAATAGTAGCAAAGCTTGCATATAAATATTGTTTAATATGTTGCTAAGGCTGCAGCTCAGACACAGACCCTAGGCTAGGTTTAAGCAAAGCGAGGCACTTGCCACATTTTTATATGTATTTAATTTAATTTTTTGTTATTATTGTTGTTGTTGTTATCGCTGCCGTTCGTTGTCTCATTTGCATGTTTTTCACTTAACCAACGCGTCTGCGGGTAGCACACAACTTCAAGCAATCTGTCGAAATAAACAGTACAGTGAACAATCGAGAATTATACAACAAAATATTTGAATTTAATGTAAAAAATTATTTTTGTATGTTTAGAAATTTTTTGATAGATTTTCTTAAATTAAGCTGTACAACATATTAGGCTTTAAAGTAATTTAAATATACAAGAGTTTATAATAAAAAAATTTATTAAAATTATAGTTAAATATATATTATATATATTAACTATCGTCGTTCAAAATATTAAAATCTTAAATACGTTTAGTGGGTTTAAGCAAGTTCTTTATATTGAGCTGCTACTGTACACAATGTTTTGGTCAGTCTTGGCCCTGTTCGCTGCGCTCTGCTGCACCAGGTTGTTAATAGTGGCGCTTAACATTTTTTTTTGCTGAGGGTGCAACAATGCGGCGTCGACAACTACAATTAGCCACGTCATCTTGCGTGGGCCAACATATATATATATATACATTTTGTTTGTTTCGCTTTCGGTCTTGGTCTAATTATACTGGTCAAAAGAAGGCGGCTGTCGTTTAAATTGCCTGCTGAATGAGTTGTCTAATTTTTGGGTTTTGGGTTAATTTCTATGACTTTTATTAATGAATTTCACTTGCAATCTGAGCTGTGAAATGCATTTTACTAATTAATTTATAAAAAAATGCATACCCTACCCATCACAAGCAAAGGTTGCTCAACTGTGCCCCATTTGATGTGACCGGTCAGCGCACACTAATTTTCCGTAATATTTCTAAAGAATTTTCACGCCAACGCCCATTAAGCATTGACAATGTAATTTTTGTTCATATTTTGTGAGGGTTTGTGATGGTTTGTGAGGGGGAGGAGGGAGTAGGATGCTTGTGTTGCAGTTTGACTTTTGTTTTATTGTCTAATTTGCAGCTCTCTGACCACAGAGACAGCGCCAGCTAAACAACAATAATAATAATAACACAAAAAATACACAATTATTGAGCAAGCTAAACATTTTTCAAGAGAGCTTTGAGCTGCGACTTTAGCTCCGGTTGGTGCCTCGAGCGTGCCACAAAAGCCTTGAATTAATTAAAAATCTAAGCCTATGCACATAAATAACTAGACATCAAAAATTATAACTACCGTGGCAATAGTCAGCAATGATATAATAAAATACGTGTTGGCTCTCAAAACATCAATATACCCTGCAAAATACAGGCTAAACTTTTTTTGAAATAAGCTTAAAGATTTTTGTATAAATAAATATAATAATTATATTTATTTTAAAGTATTTGAGAGATTATATATATTTCTTATAGATATCTACTTCTAACACATATCAATCTCCAAGAGATATCTTTGTATTATTGTTATTTTATAATAATTTTGTTTTTTTACTAAGATATTATGTGAATTTGGTTTGAAACGCTCTCGTTGTGGCAATTAAAATGTTCAGTTTTAGATGTGATCTATTTCGAGCTCGTTTAGACTGTTTATAGATATTGTGTTGAGGCGCGTATGAGAAATGTTTGTCGATTTGAAGTTGTTGTTGTTGTTGTTGTCGGCGAAGTTTAATTGAATGTATAAATCACTCGTTTGTGTGCATTCATAGACAGATCACAGACAGTTTTGCCGAAGTGGCACGCTCAACTCTTTACCTGTTTCCCCCCCTTTAGCTAAATGTTAGTTGTTTTGTTTTTGGGCCTGTCGTGTCATGTGTCAGTTTTGAGGCGGCTAAATGCGAGAATTGAGAATTGAGGCATTAAGATGGTTGCATATACAAATGAATTTACAGATACAAAGTATGTATATACATTATATATAATAAAAGTAAATAATACACACAATACAAGCTACTCGCTTATTTTGTGATGGTTTACTTGTGATGGTTGCTTTTGTTTAGCATCCAAAATAAATTGCTACAAAAATATTGGCAATTGGAATTAATGGCCAAAGCTTAACCGTCAGCTTTTCTGCTTGTTGGCTAATTATCATCTGTATATACGTACAAAGATACATATATATATACATATGTAGATATATAGATATATTATGTACCCACTTCTTTTTGGCGCTGTTGGTCAACGCCCAGCTGTTGTTGAGCATTCAAATTTGTGTTACTGTTGTTGTTTGGCTCAAACGCAAAGAGTGCCGCTGACAGCTCAATTTGTTATTTGTTACCAGGCAAACAAAGCAACAAAGATACAAATATATAATTGCGCATCTTAAACTCTGCCATTGCCACATTGAGCTCATGTTTCCCATGCTTTTGACTGCTCTTGTTGTTGTTTACTTAAACGATCTTAAAACGAGCCGAAAAAAAACTCTGAATTGGGAGTTTTTGGCTTTTCTAATTTGCGTGTGCTGCATAAATATTTGCTGGATGTTGGCTAAAAGGAAACCCCTTTTAAACAACAATCAACAATTTGCTTCGACTTAGCTGTGCCTGTGTGTGCCTGCATATTAAGATTAAGGCATTAATTAAATCAAAATCAAACGATTGGATGTCTGGTCTGGTCTAGTCTTTAGCACGTGTAAATGAGCCTTGTCTGGCCATCGATATGACCGTGTGCATGTGTGTGTGTGTATTTCAACAGCCAAAAGTCTTTTAACTATTTGCAACCAGTCGCAAATATTTACGCAAATCTTGACATCTTTCGATCAATAAAATAAGTACACAAAATAATATAACTTACCCACCAGGCACATTGAATAATTGTCTACATATGTTGCAAAAATATAAAAAAATAGATATATATATACAAAATGCAAGTCAAATTTAATTGCACAAAAATATTCAAGCAGTGTGTGTGGCATGAGAAATGCAAAAAGGGACCAAGTCGCCATAGATGCCTGGTCTGGCTAGCATATGTGTATGTGTGTGTAAGTTGTGTGTGTCTATCTATGACGGTGTCGTGTCTTTCTGTCTGTTTTGTTTGCTCGAACTTGCTACCGCAACACGCGAGCACAACCACCACACATGCATGCCACACGCTGCCAGCAACGCCAACATTTTACAGCGGTCTCTGCTCCCAAACGTGGCAACTTTTCACATTTGGCAGTCGGCTCGGTCAGTTTAAGACTCTGCATACGTATAACACTTTAACACTGCTAACTTCAAATTGCATATTTGTCCAAAGTAATGAGACTTTTCACAGTTTGGCGCGCCAGTTTCTTCTATATCCCCTCCTTGTTGCAACTCCTCTTCTCCTCTCTCTCTCTCTCTATCTCTCTCTATCTCGCTCTATCTCACTCTTGTGGGGCAGCGCAGCGTGAAGCTGTCCACAGACATCGGTAGACAATGTTCGCTTCATAGAATGCACTATGGGAATTTTGTGGTATTTTCATTAACAAGTTTTCAGCATGTGTGTGTGTATGTATGTATGTGGATGTGTGTGTGTATGTGTGTGCAAGATTTTGCGGCATTTTTAATTTGTTTGCGATTAACACGCAAACGTTAAAATTGTTCAAGGCACACATTTTCCCATTCATAACACAAAATATATGCGTAATATGAGTCTTAGATTATTATATATATATCAACTTATCTGCTACGCAAGCACTAAGAATTCCCATTTATAAGTTGCTAATCTTTATTGAATTAGTATGTTGTAAATACGATTGTTGGGTTCATTAACCAGCTACCAAATGATGTGTGCACAAATTATTCAGTGTTAACTGCTATAAAAGATTAAATATAAACTATATAACAATGGGAACTGCTAATAAGTAAATAAATAGTTTGAACAGTTTTCATATTTTATTTATAGATTTTTTAGTTAGAATGCGCCAGTCGAGAGAGCTCAACTAATAAACTGTTTCGGCGAGAACTTTGGAGACTCTAAACGAATCTTTTCGAATAAAATAGACTTAGCTAAATGGACTCGTCTGTTCATACTGATCAAATACAGAACTAGAATATTTATACATATATATATAGTTTACTAAGTTTTCGCTTTTAATTGAAGATATAATAAAGTGTAAAAACTTTATTATTTTTACTTTCTTTGATGATTGCCTATTTTGCTACCAGAATATTCCGCAGTTAATTAAACGAAGATTCCACGAAAATGAGGCAATTTTGCATGCGTTATTTGCACCAAGGAGCTGAAGTTTAAGTGCCATGTTTTTATAGCTAAGCAGCAGAGATGGGGCAGCTGGGGCAGACATTGTTTTGTGCAACTTACAAGAGAATAAATTAGAGTAAATCCAAATACATTTTTTTTGTTTGTTATTAACTATAAACATGGCTGAGTGAGCCCCGCCTGGCCGCTTACAATTAATTAACGGCAATGAGAGATGTTTTGCCGTTGCTTTGTGGCTGCCTCTTTATGGCAACAAATGTGCGTTGCTTTTGTTTCTTTAGGTTGCAGCAGCAGCAATAGCAACAGCAACATATTGTGGCATTATTTGTACGTTTATTTATTTTTTTTTTGTCTAGCTAATTTTCTATTTATTTGACCGCACGACGTGCAGCGTCCCGTCCGTCTGAGAGCAGCTGTGTGTGTGCTCCACAATCCGTTTAATTTATGAGTTTTTTGCACTCTCAGCGCGCACAATATTAAAGAAAATGTAACTGGAGCTGTTTTTTGTTGTCATTTGTTCAATAGAAGTTAAAGTTTGAATTCGTGTGTCTAACCGCACCCAGAACTAGTTTAAATGTGCTTAAAAAAGTAAAAATACAATTGCCTCAACTTGCGCTCATCAACTTGCAATTGGCTCAAATGACATTCAAGTTTCGAATGCCAGTTGCCAATTGGCAATTGCATATTGCCTATTGCCTAAACTGGCACACGCCGCCTGCTACTGCCACTGAGCTTAAAGTTCAATTCGTTTTGGGCCTGGCCTACAACTCAAGCTAAAGTCTTCGTCCGTGCGTGTTGTCACAATGCCAGAGCTGGTGCTGAGCTGGTTGCTTAGTTTAAGGCTGGAACTGATTGGCATTTGACATGGCTTTTTGCTATGATTTATATTGTTGTTTGTCCACTGTCCACTGTCCACTGTCCACTGTCCCCTGTCCACTGTCCCCTTCGACTATTATTATTTTTGTATGCCGCATTTAATAAGCTGATGTGAATTTTTTTTATTTTTCTGTTAGTTTAAGTTTTTTATACAAATTAATTTGCTTGATTTCTACTTGAGCAAGAAACGATTTAAATGTGCACATGGCCAACAACTGCATACATCAGTTCTCTGTGTAACTGTGAGAAATGCAAACATTTCTTTGCCTACATTTATCTACATTTATTCATGGCTTTAAGCTACGTAAATCAAAGATTTTGTTGTTTGCTGTTTATTGCAGCGGCTGCTGCTGTTTGTGGCCCACAATTTGCGCAATTAATTGCGCACAAATTTTAAAATGGCCACAAATATTAGTTAGCCGGTTGCTGCTGCTTAGCCGTTGCAATTCGATATCGACTGAAGATTGCACCGATCAGATATGGGATAAACGGTCTGCCGTCTTGCCATATTGAGCTAAAACAACAACAATTAATAAGCGCATATCAGCTGCAACAACAACAGCGACAACAACAACAACAACAACAACAACAACAGCCACAAAAACTACAAAAACTTTTGGTTTCACATTACACATTTAAAAACTTGTTGCTGCTGCCGGGTGGAAATTGTTGAATGCATTTAATGCCATTAATCAATTTGCAGTCTACACCGATTTTCGTGTTCGATGCTCTGGCTACTCTGGCAACTCTGGCTGGCAACGATTTGCGGTCAGTTTGTGGGAGCAACACTTAAAAGTGGTTTCGCCTATTTTTCATGACACCACAAAGTAAACACACGCAAAACTGTACAGCAATTTGGGAAATGCATTGAGCAATTAAACCGATTTTATTTTTTGTGAAGGGGTCGACTAACTAACTAACAAAATTATATGGCCTACAAACTCTTAGCAAATCACCTCATACCAAGGGCAGCCCATTTCTTTTTGAGAAATCAATCTTACACTAATATTTACTGTTACCTAAAAATTCGTTATATTTTAATTTATATCTGAATTTTTTTTTATGTTTAAAGACATTTTTGTGCATTCTTGCCAAGAACAGTTTTCTAGATCTCCTTTATAATAAACGAACTTTCTTAAAGTTTTAAACAAATCGTTCCTTTTACAACACATTAAGTACACTCGTTGGAGTTTTCACTGTTTTTACTGTATTATCGTTTGGTATTTCCTATAACATTTATTTGCCTATCATTTTGCTCCCCTCAAGCAAACACATATATATGTCCTATCAGCCGATAAGCCCAATTCGATTTAATTTTAATAAATCAGAAGCGCTTTGCATGTGCGTAATTGGTTTTTTTTATTTTTTATGTCAGCTAAAATCCAAAAGCAATAAAATGTATTCCAAATTTGTGATTTCCCTGACTGCACCCACAAAGCACAAAATCAGCAAAATTGTGTTGTGAACAAAATGAAAGTAAAAAGTAAATTAAGATCGATTATATTTTTTTTCTATTTCGAATTTGGTTTCGTTTGGTAAGCTTAACTTTGGCATTTCGAATGTTTGCAATGCACCTAAACCGCTTCCTTACAAACTCAATGATTCAGTTTTATGTATTTTTTGTTGTTTCTGTTTTTGTTTTTCTTGCGGCACACACTGCAAATTGGCAGTTAGTGGCTGCTCCTCTACAGGCAGCACTTTGCCACTTTGCGGCTGTCCGGCCTACTACTTTATGTTAGTGTGTGAATTTTGAAAAGTTCAATCCCGAGGCCTTAGGAGGAAGATAGGGGCGTGGCTAGTCTGTCATATAGCTGCCTGACTGCCTGGGTAATTCAAGTGGTGCCAAATAATAATCAATAAGCAATGGAAATGGAATTGGAATTGCAATTGCAAAGGTAAAAACTTATGAACTTACCCACAATGTTCATTCTCGTCGTCATCGCATATCGAAAATTGAATTCGAATTTGAATTTGAATTTGTGTCTGGGTATTCGAAATTGATGTGAAAAACGTGAGAAACGGCAAATGCACGAACATTTTGTACATCGACTATTTTGGTATGTTATTTATATGTATTTGTATATTTATGGCTAGGTGTGGCCAAAAAGCAACAATATCAACATCAACAACAGATGCAATTAAATTATCGAAAATATATGATAATTTCAAGCGCAAGAAAGATAAATTGGCATCTCATATAAGCCCAATTGCAGACAGTAGTTTTAATTGATATATGAAACAGTAATACATAATATAAATAACAAATTACTTAATATGTTATTAAACTTGTTTGGATTCAGCGTAAATAGTAAAAGTCGTCTTTAAATCAAGTTTTTTCATTTTTGTCGAAAACTAATCTACTTTAATATATAAATCGATTACGAGACACACTTGTCAAAATATAGTCTTTCAATTGATGCTACTCTACGAAATTAATGAATTTTAAATATTGAATAAGTTAGCTTAAATTCTGTATTTAGTTTATCAGTTGCGTTCTAACTGTTTTTTTTTTCTGTTTCAAAACTTAATAGATTCATTTACAGCTAGTTAGGCAAACTTTGGAGTATTTAAAACATATGCCAGTTTTAACATCTTAATAAAAAATTTAACACATTTTTATCTCACGTTTATGATATTTACTTTTGTGTATCTGCATAAATTAAAGCATACGAAAATATGCATAAATTTATTTGTTAGTGCCTCGATTTGCTTAAAAGTCAATGTAACGGAAGAAAAAGTCGACAATTCAAAACTCGAAAATGATTTATGGTCTCAAATCCAAACGCCCCGTTTTACGAGAAACAATGCATATTGCAGCTGCTGCTGGTGCTGCTGCTCCTCTACCGACTGGTGTTGCAATCTTGTTGCTTGCACCAATTTGAAGCATTTCACATTTTTAATTTGTACGTGATAGGGCAAATAGTTGCCACTCGATTTTGTCTGGGGGTCGAGATCCATTTGCAGCTTTGTTTGTGTGCACAGGAATTATGCAGCAATTGCCAACGAGAGCTGACATTGTTGTTGTTGTTATTGTTGCCCCTTCATGTTGCATGGCAACGTTGCAGACAACTCGTCGTCTCCGTCTGCTTGTCTGGCAGCACTTAGCACGTGATTGAAAATTGCAACGAAATGAAGTGATTTGAAGCAATGCAACACAACAGCAGCAGCAATAAAATAGCTCTCGTTTTAGTTCTTATTGCTTACAATTCATTTCGCAGTTTTTCCTCAGTTTTGCATTTAATTTGATTGAGCTGCAGGTTAGCCAACTCGAGATGTATGTTTGCTTAACCTGTTAGACAAGCCGGATGAAAAAAAAACAACAAAAAATACAGATATTTGTGTAGCGTTTGCCCTTTGTTTTTTGGCATTAAAAGCAAATTTACAAATTAGTGTGAAATTATGGCGAAAAATACACAATCAACAAGAACAGCTCAAACAATAGAAACAAAGCCATTTAGGCAACAGAAAATAACAGTTAGTTATATCACTGAAAATAAAAGACTCAGACGAATACTTCAATATCAACTAAATATATAGTCGAATTTTAAATACACTGATGAGAACCTTTAATTGTAATTAATTGTTGCACAGTTTTGAATTTATTTATTAATAATCATCGGTTTCATCATAGTCAATTGAACGTTCCCAAATACATTTTAGCCGAAATGAATAGATAATTAGCAAAAAGTAAAGACTGAACACTGTAAAAATATGTAAATATATATATATATATATAGATGATTGGGATATACATACGAATACCAGATAACGACAAGCTTAAAGCATAGATGCAAGTCGCACAACTCAAATAGATCAGAATCGTGTTAATCAACATCGTAAAATTGTGCAAAATATTGGTAACCAAATAAACCAGCAGCCAACCAGGTGATTTCTGTGTGCATTGAAAACAGTTAAATATCAAAGATGAACCAATCTTTTGAGGCTTACGTAATAAATGCCCATAAGCAGCGATGTTGTGCCAAAAACATCCATCATAGATGATATGCGAAGCACAAACCAAAAAATATTTCCTTTGGACCCTGTTAAATGCAGTTGATTAGATGGAATATATATAAATATATATTCTGAACTTACATGTTCCCACGCAGATGCCATAGACGGAAAGGAGAAACTCAAAGATATAAATTATCAGGCAGCCCAGACGAAGGTCGATGCAACAGCAGCATCTCTTTAATTTTAAAATACTACCCATTTGTGTGTGTTTGAGAGTGTTTCGAGAGTTTCAGTTGTGTGTTGATGCAAAAGTCATAGCCAAGTTATGAGGCCCTGATCTAGACTAAGGTATTTGTAAACAACACACACACATACACAAACTAGATGTATAACCCTAGTACATGAAATTTTCAGCAAGGTCAAAGTCAGCTGCTCGGAACCAAAACAAAACAAAAGGTATATACACTATGTAGTATTATAGTATTTTTATATTATGGTGTGTGTTGTGTTATAAGTTTATTATTCTAATTTAGCCTTTGTTCTGAAAGACACAACTTCAACTTTGACGACGAGACAAAGTTGGTTGGTTGGAATATTTGGTTGCCGTCTATAAATTAAAGCACGCGTAGCTGAAATTCGCGGTTTTTTGGTTAATTTTTGTTGCGGGTGTTTGTCATTTAAATGGACTATGTATATATATATATATATATATATATATATATATATATATATGCATTTGCTTCTACCCACTTACCTTTGTGATATATTCAAATGAATAAAATAACCATTTAAACAGCTTTTATTTAACAGTCAGCACTCAACACTCGGCAACCAACAAACGCACGTGTGCCATACGTCATCCCCTAAAAAAAAAAGATATAGAAGCAATATTCTGAGCAGTCATTAAAATTCATTTGCCAAATCCACGTCGTCGTTTGCTTTTATTAATAAACACTCAAAAACACAATATAAACAATAAAACGCATATTTTTATTAATGTATCTTTAAGCTGTTGGTCAATTGCCAGCCGCCAGCTGCATTGCCAAAAAATCAACACAATTCAAATTGGCCAAACAAAAATATCAGAAAAGGTCAACGTTTTTGAGCTGTGTTAGAATTTCGCACGCTCTGACCAAGCCCCAAAAAGGGCAATTTTGCTCATTGTTAATGTAGATCAGCTTTATTTAAATGTCGCTCAGAAACATTTAAAAAATAAATACTGCACATTGAATAAAAAAAAGAAGAAAATCTATTAGAGAGATAATAGGATTGCTGATATTAGCTGAACGTGTTTATATATTAAAAAAAGACATATCCACGTAATTGAATTTATTCAGATATTAACGCTATATATATTTATATACATTAAGAAGTCGACGATGCTTCCATCTGCCTATCTTTCAACTTTTTATCATATAAAAATACCATAGTTTTAATTTTAGCATTTTTCGTTAGTAAAAATATTCTAGATCAAAATATAAAATATACTTAATTATTTTTACCTTACTAACGTTGCTTTGTGTCATGGAATATAGTTTCCAGAGCTTTATTAAATTATTCAAGAACTCAGTTTACAAATTACAATCTTACAATTTGTCCATAAAGTTATAGCCAAGTTGATTCGACTGCCGATATATATATATATATATATATATATATTTTAAAGCCCCAATCAAGCCATTTCGTGATCTTTGCCCTGATCGCTTACTTGTGTAATTGTTTATAAATAGAAAATAATTTCGTTTCATTTCGCTGATAAGCAATGCATATGACTAAGTTTAAGTAGCACTCCTCCCCTCACCTGCAGAGCGCCCACAAGGTAAGTCAAAGGGGTAAAGCTGGCAGGAGACACGTCGACATTCGGTCTGCGATTCTTCTATATATATATCGTTTTACTCACGCCTTAAGTTTACATTATATAATCGCCGCTAAAAATGCAAAGGTGTTTACAAAAATAAAATACATATTATTGTTTAATATCTATATTTAAAAGGGGGAAAAAGGATGACAAGCGAATTGGTTATACCCTATTTAAAGATTTAATATTCTTTTCAGGTTACGAAAGTCCTTTACTATTATATTGCTCTATGTACTATATATATTTATATTTATATTAGGCAAGAGAATTGCAACTTTTGTTTATTTGGTCAAATATATAGGGTATAATAGAATTTCATATTAGAAGTAGAGAAATACAAAACCTGCTGACTAAAGAGAAAAGAACTCGACTTGTTTACTTTTTCTAATATTCATATATATGACATACACACACACACACACACACATTCTTATGTATATATATATATATGTTGTGTGTATGTATATTATGCACACATCTTCATGTATAACGATTATCGTAAGCAACACTTAAGGTTAAGATTTTAAAAATAGTCGCTGCTTGTTGGGGAAGTAATTGTTACTGCGCTAATTCGATAAGAGGTGTCTCTATGAGTGTGGCGGGAGGGGGTCGTTTGGGCTTATAATGAAGGTTGTGCTCTCTCTCTTATACGCAAAGCTCAGTTGGCCAGTCACTTGAACAATAATACACGAAATAATGTAAAAAATAAAGCGACAACAACAGCAGATAATTTGTAATCTATTCACTGTCAAGGTTGTCAGATGAGACATTCTCAACAAGAAATTCGTTTGTTTTGCTGTTGACGTTTTGTTTCCTTTTTTTTTTAAACATATTCATTCTCCCTCTGTTTATTTATTTTATAACCTTCTTTTTTTGCGTTGTTTTGCACATTTAGGTTGTTATTTTTTTTTTTTTATTTATTATTATTGAGTATTGTTGATAACTTTATTTGCTTTAGCATTATAAAAAAAAAATGCAGAAAAAACAACAATAAAAATTAAATTTTGGGTTTAAAATGTTTGCTTTTATTTTATTTGTTGATTTTTATCGCCATTTTGACTCATTTTGCTTGTTTTGGTTACAACGTTTTTTATTTTTATTACTATTAATTAATTGTTTTTGGATTATTTTTTAAATATTATGTAAAATCATTAATTTAAATACCTCAAGTGACATAATTGTGCCGTAAAATTTCCGAAAGATAGTTGAATTTATTGGCGTTCGATCATTGGTTGTTTACATATCTTTTCTTGTGTCTGGCAACTAGACTCACAGCATTTTATTGTCACGTAATATATAAGTAAAGCTCTCGATATTGTGTTCAACTTGAAAGTGGGCGTGGATGATGGCGTGGTCATGGTTTATCATCATTTTTTTTTTCAACAACAACGTGCGCTTTGTGGCTAAAGGAAATCTTTATCTGGCTGAGACGTCAACTTTGTTTGTGCTGCTGCAACGCATATGCAATTTCCGTTTGCTGTCAGCAAACTGCCAACAATATTCGACATGCAATTCTCTCAGCTGCTTAAGGCGAGAATATTGCAAGACGGGCCGTCATAAAATTTATACAATATATATATTTATTTACACACATCAAAGGCAATACTTCAGCAATACCCTGTAAATATACAAATAGTTCAAATGTATCTTTTTGCTGCACAAGTAAAATATAAATAAAATGTTATTTAAGATTTTTTAATTTTTATAAATTAAATTCACATGACAAATCTATTTTATAAGCAAACTTATAGTTAATTATAACTAATAAATAATTAAATTATATAACAATTGATTGATAAGATGTTACTTAAAATTTCTACTTCTATGATTACATAATAACTTCTAGTCGATCATAATCGAATAGAAAGTTTCGCTGGCTTTTTTGAATGTGTTTTTTATTCTTTTTCGAAGTTTTTTTTTCTAAATTGCATTTTTTATCTTTTATATTTACAGCTCCACCTCTGGTTGCAATGGCATCTTTTCACGTCGCTTGGATTTCTCATCATTCAATTTGCTGCCAAAGACGCGTCTGAATTCTTATCAAGTAAAGGTGAGTTATTGCCACAAACCAACTGCAAATACTATTTTATAATCAAAAGTGGCAACTGTGTGAATAAATCTATATGCATATGGAAATGGTTACATTTGCTGGCTATTTTCATTAATCAGCAGTCTCGTCTCTAGCTTTAGCTGACTCTAGTCGTCCATTCACTTGCTACTCGATAATTGTGACTCTTATGCATCTCATTCACAAATGGGCAATTCTGGGCTTGGCTATCGAGTTCTTGGAAAACTACACAAACACTAAATATGTATGTGACTGCAGTGGATAAAAAACTGCCTGCCTTGGCAAACTAGCTATTAGATACGCTTCTTGGGACTGGGCATGAATATGGGTGTTAAGGGCGGGTTGGAGGCACCATAGATGGGTTGTTATTGTCGCATTGTTTGCGTAGCTCAAAGTTCAGATTGTATCCAGATGTTGTTTGGGCGGCCAGCAAGGAAAATGACGAAATTCCTAAGAAAGGCACTGCAAGAAAATTGTTGGCGTAGCAAAGTTTTCAAATATTTTTTTATTTATATATATATTTTTTTAGGTCTCACATAAATGTATATGAGTTATTTAGAGATAACGAACTAAGTGTGGAGGATTTAATAAAAGTCGACTGTAGCAGTTAAGATTTCATGTGTAGCTTTTTGGAAGTGATTTTACTGGAAAAGCTAATCAATTTAAACAGTTAAGTAGAAAGGCGTTTGTGTAAAATTAAATAATGAACAACATTTATTGAGAATGGTTTTTATCAGTGCTTTCGATTTGATTTTAAGAATTACAAATCTTGTCTTGTTAAGAAAGCGTTTAAATAGTCAACAACAATTATTGAGAATGGACTTTATCAGTACTTTTGCTTTGATTTTAAGAATTAAAAATGTTGTTTTACATAACTTTAATTTATATAAAATGCTTTCAGCGCAAAGCAAGAGTATTTCAGCTTCATTGTCTTTGCATCACTTGTGGCATTTTTTTTGTGGCAGCAATATTAGATTTCTGTTTACACTTTGTATAATGCCCATGTTGGCATATTTTGTGTATTCTGTTGTTGTTGTCGCAAAGCTGCCATTTCAGCAGGCGGCAATTTTCAACTGCACATTGCTTTGATATCATCATTATTGTTATTATAATTATTTTGTTGTGGTTGATATGGGTTTGTGAATATTTAAACGGATATTGAACTACTGAGAAGACCGCCCAAGTTGCCTCAAGTGGCAATTAGCTTGCGTGTCGATCGCAAATGCTCGTCGTTAGTTTAAGCTTAGCTCATCATGAAATCATAAAGTGCCCAAGACAAGACAGCTGCACATAGAAATTGCTTCACGAGTTGCAAGTTTCCTTTACATATTTCATGGCCAGCAGACTGTGCGGCGGCAATATCCTCGCAGGACACACAACAACGACAACACCAATAAAAGCAATTGCATTTTAGATAATGTGAAAAGGAGAAGGGAACTTGGACTGTTTAACAATAGCATAATATTTGTGGCTACCTGTCGCTTTGTATCTGTATTGGTATCTTTATCTATCTGTATAAATCTGTATCTTTAGCCGTGCTTTGTAAATCCCTTGGCCAACTTATTTTCTGTCTGCACGCAGCTGCTCAGCTCAGCTCTGCTCTGTTCTGCTTGGTTGCTTTTCGTCTGGAGCGATTTGCCTTAAAGAAAGAAAAGAAAAAAACTATACATTAAAATATTTATTTTTGCTCTCACTCTTCTTTTACCCTCTGTTGTCTTGTTCCGTTTTGGCAGTCTGCCGCTTGGCATGCATTTCGAATTGCATTTTGTATTGAATTTATAAATATTTAATGCCATTCAAAATGGCATGCAATCGCCCAGACCAAGTCAAAACCAAAAACTGAATTTGTTGCCGCAGATTCCAAGGTGTTGGCAAATTAAATTTGTATAAACCTACCATGACTAACTGTCTAGGATTTGCTCCGTTTTTTGGTAACTAAAAGCGGAGTCCCAAAGTCTCTTGCCGCTGATGCTGCAATTTCAAGGGCTTTAAAAGTTTCTCTGCAAATCGCCGACAGACAAGCAAAACTTTTTTTTAGTTTTCTTTTTTTTTTTAGCACCGAACTTGTCTCAAAATAAGTTTGGTAGTTTGGGGTTGGTGGGTGCGAATTCCCATTCAAGTTTTATAAAAAGTTTTGAAAAAAAAAAAACAAAAAGAAATGAACAAGCAACCGTAGCTTTTGGCAATGGCACTGATTGCAATGCCAGGCATAGTTAACCAAAAATAAAAAGTCTCGATTGCATATACTTATAGCCGTTACGCAGTGTTTGCCCAAAGGATTAACCATAATCAAACCGGTCTTGCTGCTGTGCGCCCTTCTCATTATAATTAACACAAGTCAACTTGTTAATCATTCAGCAATTGGTGACTTGATTCCCAAAAGGGTTGCACTCAGTCTTAAGCCGCCTTGCTGATTTTTTAATCAGCGCATCTCATAGCTTTCCCACTGGTCTCCCCTTCCTCCCCTCCCCTTCTTACGAACCATCAGCGATGCCATCAGCTGTCAACATTTTGTTCGGATTTGTAGCTCAATGAAAAGAGTTTCCGTAGCCAAGTCATCTCACTTTTAAGCAGCTATAATTATAATTAACAATACAGAAAAAACCCCCTGAAAATTGCCCAAAGGACTTAATGAAGTTATATATACGTAAAAAACATATACATTTGCGTATCTGATTTACGGGTGGTTCCAGCGTGTTTTCATTGCGACTTAAGTCAACTTGTTTAAATATTTATTACGCTTCACATTTTTTGATGGCACATCTGCTAATTGTTGTCCGATAGGAAATCCAATTTTGATGGTCCCCTTAATTTTTTGTTTGTTTGAGGAGTTCTTTACATAATGAGTTATGAATTATACTGGATTATTCTTTTTTTAAAAAAAATAATAATAATATAAATAAAACTATATTTCTGTATTAAATTTATTTTATATATTTTTTTTTTTTTGTAAATTAACTGCGAGTATTTTGTGTGCGAACAATTTCCAATTGGATGTTAAGTATGCCAATTAATCTTTGTCTTTGCGCTGTTCCCAATATGAGAAAAAAGGCACACTTTAAACAAGAAAATATGCTTTTATAAATGATTGATGAGCACGTTCATCTGGCTATTCAGGCAACGCATTTGTCGTGAATTGAAGCTGAAATGCATATGGAAAAATGCGTATTCCAAATATTTGCACAGATATTTCTTGTCTTCGTTTTAAATTTGTATACATATTGATATTTGTTTCTTTTGCTTTGACTATTTCAAAAGTTTTTAAAAAGCTTTTCGTGGCCACTTGCCAAGCTACCACATGTTAAGGCTACACTCCTCTCCAGATCATTTCCGTTTCAAACTGCTGACGGCTTCCGTCTGTGCGCATTTTCCGGTAAAAAATAAAAAAAATACAATGCGCAGCGGGCGACTACAAATTCGGAAAACTTTGACACGAACACAGAGTGCTGCAGTGCTGCCCAAAAATATTTTGCACGTTTAGTTGACACTCTTGGAAGTGGTGACACTTTGGAGATTGATGGCTGCATTCATTTATTCTTTCTCTGTAACATATATATATATATATATATATATATATACATATTGATGCCCAAAATGTCAGCTGCAGTAAAAATGCCTGATCCATAGGCGTTGTTCAAGTGTGTGTGTGTGTGTGTGTGGCAGCATGAAATGCGTCTTGTAGGCGCCAGTCCGAGAATAATTTATGCAATTGCGAGTCTCCAAAAGGCAACGAAAAATTGCCCAACCAAAATATTTATGCATGCTGCCTGCAGAATCGAGTCTGTGTGTGCACCAGTTGCATGTATATATGTATATATATAAATACATAGATATGACTGTATTTGTATGCATAAGTTTCAGCCATGTTATAGTTTATGGCCCAAATCACTCATCGCAGACTGACATTTTGGCTGCGCTTTACCAATTTACATTTTTAGGCGCTTGCAACGGGCATTTGAATTGTGCGACTGGGAATGTGTAGGATTTTATTATTTATTTATTTAAAGTGAACTAAATTCAGTCGACTTAGAAAAATACAACGACTAAGCAGTACATTAAATTAAAAGCAAAATTAAATATTTAAATTTAAATTAAAAAGAAAACAACAATGCTACAGTTTCTGGTATATTTTATTTGCAAATTTACTAAAAAAAAAATAAAAATTTTAAATTTTTGTGAAAGTTGTATTCCTAAAATTTTAAATTGACAAATTCGTTTGTAATTATGCAAAGAATAATTTGAAGTGTAATTTTTAAGATGGAACTAGGAATTTCTTTATTTTAACGAATATATTTTTTGACAACTGACTAAAATTTTATTTTTAAGGGTATTTGGTCTGCTGGGCCCAGCACAGCTTCTACTAGTTTTTATAGAATCTGTTGTAAATTTGCAGTTTATTAAAGTGCCAAAGCTTATGCAAAAGTTCTGCGCATTGCCACGCCCACACAGGTAAATGGCTGTGGGGCATGTTTGCTACGTTTTGAGTGCCGACTGCCGAGTGGTGAGTGGCGTCTCGAGTCTGGCAAGAAGATGTCGGAGTTTGTTGGTAGCTTTGTCAGCTGCAAGTGATGGGCGACGCCGCTGCTCGACTGCCTTTAACATGACATTTATTGTAACTGTTGTTATGTAGCCCGCCGCAATATTGTAACACGTTAGTGTTGCTGCTGTTGCTGCAGTTGCTGTGGCTGTTGTTGCTGTCATTTAAACATTTGATGTGCATTGTGGTAGACATGCCCTGCAGCAGACGGCGCCAGCAGCAGCATTGATAAGTTGTAGTCGTCGGTCGGAGTCATTGTCATGGCAACATGTTGCCAGCATTTGCTCTTGCAACGTCGTCTGACAGGCAGATTAACAGACATATACTAACACATATGCGTGTATATGTGTGTTGTGTCTGCTCTTATCAAGCAGCCATTGTCATTTATTTCAATTTTTGCATCTTGTTTGCTGGCAATCAACTACAAGCCAGAAATTTGTACAAGTGCCTGCCACGACACGTTGCAAAATGAATAATTATGCGTGTTTTGCAGCAGCGACAACAACGACGCACTCATAGCCTTCCCCTGCCCGTTTCCTCCTGCCCACTTATTGTTCTGTGCCAAGTTTCTTACTGCTTGATTAAAATTAGCCCATTCTTTTTTAACAAACGCATAAAATACAAAAACCGCTTGTGTAAAACAATACATTTTACTTGCTACAGGTCAATGCACGGCATATGTCCTTTTTTGGTGGCAAAAACCATTTTTGAATGACATTTTAAGCCAAAAATTTAATTTCAATTTTGGCCCAAAAACAAGCGCAGGATTATGCGGTTAGAATGTTAACGAGAGATTAGATCTAGAAGACGACATTAAAATGTCGTTGAACTTGTGTGGGATCCATTAAACAAAATGTCAAATTATTATTTTCGAATTATTTGCCACAGGCTGGCCTGCCATGCATTTTCCTTGAATATTGAGTTCATAACAACACACACAACCACACACACACAAACACACCCAAACACACACGCATAACCATACACACATAAACTCACACACAGACAGATGCACACCTCTTTTACAAACATTTTGTGTTGTGTTGAGCTAAGTTTTGGACGCGCTAATTGTAACGACAAAAAATGCAATGTGCGGCGCATTAAACAAATTAAAAATGCATTGATATTTGATGTTAACGAGCTCTCAATGCACCTATTCAAATACATTCAATCACACTCATGCATATATATATATATATATATATATATATCTAATATAATGTACTTGTATAACCCAAAAAGTGCTTCAAAGTCTGCCCACACGCTGAGTGTAAAACCTAATTTGCATTTCCATCATCAACAATCAACAAGCGAGAAGCAATAAAATCAACACGAATTTATGTATTTTTAAAGCTTATTCCTTCAATCACAAACTGTATATATATTTATTTATTTATATATATATATATATCCCTCTCTGACTCGCTTAGAATTTGACGTGTCCACACCCAAAATTAAAAGCTCGTCTGGCAATTTTTTTTATGATTTGTTTTTGAGTTCTATAATTATGAGTGCTCAATCAAAGCGATGCTTTGTTAACTGTTTTAGCCTTAACCGAAGTCAACTAGTGCAACTGCAATTATAAATATTTTAAATATTCGTTTTGCACTTTTTAAAAAGACTTTAAATTGAGCATCAATTTAGAACACAAAATTTAATTTCGAATCCGGTAATTGTTGAGATTTAACACAGCTATTAAGGTATTCAACTTTCGAGTTCAACATTATTTTGTGATTTTCAATACAATTTAAAGTTACAGTTTTTCTCTTGTGTTGTTTTACTTTTGTTGCATTGTGCGAAAAAGTTAATTGAAATTTTTTAAGGCTTGGCCTGACAGACATAAAAATTAATGTTGCATTGTTGCCAGCAGGGGCAGCAGCTGCTGCTGCTGTTGCAGTTGTAGTTGCAGTGAACCGCAACGGTTTGCAATTTTTCAAGTTAACGCTTCATTTGGCTGCAAGTGAAATTGGCTGAGTTGAAAACAAGGGTAAGAGAATTTTGATATTAACGATCAAAATGCCTTTTGTAATAACAATTATTACCCTTTCAGCGGTCAAATTAATGAGTATTTATTTATGTATTGCACACTTACTGTTTTCTTTTCGTTTTTATCATATTTATATATTCTGGGATTGTATATTATTTACTGAATAAATTGAATTGAATTAGTCTGATTCAAAATTAATTCAACGAGAAAATTTTACTTTATTTTCCTGAATATGTGAAGCAAAGTATTTATGATTTCTAATTATGAAATGTGAGTAAAACTTTCAATTTTATGCAGGAATTGTAAATAAGGGGGATTAATTGCAGATAGTTGCTCCAATTAGTTCATCGGAGGCATCCAAAGCAGTCGTCGCAGAACTCATTAAAATCTTATATATATCTTATATATATATATATATATATATATATATATATATATTCGCTGGGTTCTGTTTGCTGACAACTCGAGCGGCGACAAGTCAACAAACTTTTTGACAAAACATATTCATTTATTTATTGTTTTTACTCATTTCTGTTATTGTTGTTGCAGTTGATTGTTGCATTTGCTGTCGCTTTGCTGCAATTGAACTCTCAGCCTCAGCCTATGTCCGCTGACTCAAAAACTCAGATTCAGATTCAGAGTCAGACTCAGACTCCAAGTTGGATCTCACAGTCGGTTTGGATGACAGCTGACTGACATAATGTCCGCCGTAAGTTTGTTTCCATTGCGCTGATGAGCCATAATGATCTTGATCATAATGACGATGACGTTACACAGTAGTCGCTCGGTCGGTCGCTTCTCTCATCGCACCGGTCGAGTGTCAACCGTTTGACAGCGCTCCCAAGTGCTGCTCATGAAGATCGCAGCTTATAAGCACAACGAGTCGAGTCGAGTCGAATATTTGATGTTGATGTCTGCCAGCTGCTGCTGCTGCTGCTGCTAATGACCCAATACAGCCAGAACTGAGCAAATTCATTAGTATTTATATGCATTCACATGCATATGACTTGAAAGACTATTTCTACATATTTGTGCATCAAAAATTTATTTGTATCGATAAAGGCAGATAAACTGAAATAAACTTGGTATAAAACGAGCAGTAATATTCAAAATTTGAAGTCTGTAGCTCAAAAATATAAGTACTTTATGCAGTCGGATATGCTTCCTTCTGACTCTTAATGTTTTTAGTGTATAACTTAATTTAATTATTTAAAGAGGGATTCCTTGCGCTCAATTTATAAAAAATGTTATCAAAAGAGCGCAGATTTTCTGTGCGATTCGTAGCAACTTAATTTTTTTTTTTGTTTATTTCTTTAAATAGAGTAGTTAATTGCGGTCATAACCTTTTAAGAGCAACTACAATTCGTTGAGCTGTGCAAATGCATTAGATGCTCATTCAATCAGTGCGTTTTTGCACTTGGTGCGATAGTTTATTGAATATTATTTTAATCGTTGCAATAATTTCGAATGACAGATTGATGATTTATGTGCGCCTTCTCTGCGACTGACTTGTGAGTGCATTTGTTAAGTTTGGCGAACATTTTAATTAAAACATTCGCCATGGTGCTCAACGATGACATAATCTCTGTGCCTGGCGCTATAGTCGTAGTCGGTAGTAGTCATTAGCCACCCTCAAATAGCGACTCGAGACACCTAACAGCACAGGCCAGGCCAGAGTAGTTGCCATTGTTGGCTTTAGTTGTTGGTTGTTTGTTATTTGTTGTTGGCATTGTCTCGCCCCCAGATGTCTATTAGAGAGATATAAATATATATATAAACATAAGTATTTAGGCTGGCGCTGTGGACAATAAATCTGATTAATGCGCAAATTATTTTCGATTCAAGGCAAGTTCCATTGGTAGCTCGACTTGACGCTTGAATATGCCACATTTAAGTGGCACATTTAATTTTTATGTGCTGTGCTGTATGTTGTTTTGACTTTGATTTATGCTGGCTTTTGTGCATTGTTGCATGTTTGGCTTTTCGCTACTTACAACATTTTCTTGTTAATTACTGTTTCTGCTGCTTGTTGTTCTTGTCAACATATGGTCAAAATGAATTGACTGCTCCTCTTTGGCCAGAAAAAGCTTTTGTAATATTCCATGTATGTTAATTAACATTTATTTTATACGATTTTTGCACATTTATTTGTTATTTTTAAGGGGGTCAGGAGGGTTTAGATGGGGACGGTGTGTGTGTGTGTGTGTGTGTGTGTGTGGGTGCCGCCGACACGCTTGAGGGCGTCGAAATCATATTTTTTCTTTCCAGTCTGTATTTATTTTTTAGCTTCCAAGTTTTTGTGCGGGTCGAATATATTTGCGTTAATGAAAATAAATTGCTTAATTTGTAGAGTTTACATAAAATTAAGCGTAATTTTTCATTTGTTTTCTGGAAGCGTCGTGTTTTTATTTTTTGTGTTTTCTTGTTAGTCTCACATTTGTTTTTGTTCATGCGAAAATTAAATGGGGCCACTGTGCTCATCAAATAACAACAAATGAAATCCATAAAAATATCAATTAGTTGTTTTTAGTATTGGCATGCAACATAAATATAAAAATGCCAGACTATTGTGCTGCATAGCAGCTGTAACTTAGTGCAAAATATGTGTGACTAGAAATATGCATGTTTCTACCAGGTTTCACATGCATCTACACTTTTTTTTATGGGCACAACGCAATTTATTTTTATTTTGCGCTAGTAAGTATTTTTTTTTGTTTTTTTTTTGCGCTTAGTTTCAGCTGCCTGGCATTCGGCAGTCATCCACTCAGCAAAGTCATTCAGCCGCAAGGAACAGGCTGCCAGTCATTGAAAAAAATAAGTCAAGCAAGAATGAAAACTGCTCCAACGCCTGCTGCACATTATTAACTTTGCTCAGTTTCCGTTCTCGACAACGTCCTGTGCTTGAGGTCAATGCGCTGAAAGCGGCAGGAGCACAGGACTCTTAGCAGCCGCCTGCAGCAGCAAAAGCAACAGCAGCCAGCCACAACCACAAAGCAGCAACGGGCCACTTTAATTACAGCCAATCATTTATCATAAAATAAAATGCTATTCGCAAAATGTGAGAGACATATATAAGCTCAAGTATCTTTTAAATAACCAGAGAGAGAAGAGAGATAGAAAGAGAGGCAGAGAGAGACAAAGAAACAAATGAGAGAACGAGACCACATGGCACTTTCTGGCTAATCACTCGGCTCAAATGTGAAGAATTGCAAAGACATCATTTAAATAAATGTAAAAAATTTTTGAGTGCATGTTAAAAACTAGCTATAAAATTAAATACATTTATTTCATATAATCTGCAAATCACTCGAGAATAAATTTACCTCTTTTTGCTTTTGGTTATTAAATAAAATTATCTTTGATTGCATAGCGCATTGTCATTTTTAATTATATAATTATAATTATAATTATATGAATTATTATAACTTAATAAACAACCGACGAATATTTATTTAGTTAATGTCTCATCTCAAATTATATATATTTTTTTTTTTCAGTCTGTTTTACTAATTTTATTTGTCAAGTGCAGCTCAAATTTCTCCTACCCGACTTTTGGCGTGTAGTCTTTTAAAACGTGACACACACAATGTGCAAGTAATGGACTGTAACAGCTTCTAATCAACACAAGACATAATGTAGCACACACACACACAGACACACACACACACACACAGAGCCGTGCTTGATTTGATCAACGCTGTCGTCTTTTTCCTTATATGTGTGTGTCGCATAATCCAGCGATAATAGAAAACTGCTCTGATCCAATGCAATGGCTTTTATGGACAATTTGTAAGCGTCGCCTTTTGGCCCCCACAACGTGTCAGCGTCCCTCCCATCCGCTTCTCTCCTCATCTCTACTTTCCTAGTTACCGCTCGTCTGCCATCGATGCACGAAATTGCCAATTTCTGGCCATAAAACGAAAGAGGGAACAAGTTGGCGACATTATCCGTGCCCGGCTGTCGCTTTAAGCTCATTTTGTTACTGTCATTATGAGGCGGCGGCACGCTTAAGGATCAGCTTTTTTTCATTGTATATATTTTCTGTTTTCTTTTTGCTGCAGCTGCCTCTTGTCCACAAAGTTGTCAACTAGTCTTAAGCATCAGCCCCACTGTACTTAAGCCGCTAGTCAGCCACTGACCTTGCAACACAAGCACCTGCTGCTGCCCCAAATCAAAACCAACCAACAACAAAATATGTCCTTCGAGAGCAAATATAGAAATAAAAAGTAAAAGCCAATAAATTATATGACAAAGCCTCCCATATTGAAATTTTAATGTTAAAAAAAATAATGAAAAAATAAAAGCTTCACTTTTGTGGGACTCTAAATGTGCTATTTGCAACAGCTCTGATTGCTGGCTATTTATTGTGTGCGGCAGGTTCAGACACCTTTAAATTAAATTGTGTCTAGCTAACGGAATGCCATAAAAATGCCCGTTTAAAGCTCAGTTCCCTAAAAATATATCCAAAACACAAATTTTTCCCACGCATATATACATATATAAATAAATATATATATATATATATATATATATATATGCATGTAAACGACCACGTCAAACAGACGTGGGGACCCTGAAGTCTGCGTGCCGCACATTTGGCAAATGCCTCCCGACGGAGGCAGCAAGGTCAAAGCACCCTACAAACACTTCAGCTCAAGGAGAAAGCACCCCAATGCTGCCCTCCCACACACACAGCCCTCTCCCCTCCTCTCTCTCTCTCTCTCTCTCTCTCTCGCTCGCTCGTCGAGGCAACCAGCAGGTTTATTAACATTTTACGCAACCCAAAAATATCGCACCGACGCAACATAAACATAAAAAGCCGAGTTGAAACCGAGCCGCAGCCGTCGCCTACGCAAAAGGCCAAGTGCAAGGACAGCCGCCTATTCAGATTGTATGTATGCGGGTGTGTGTGTGTGTGTGTGTGTGTGTGTGTGTATGCGTGCGTGGGGCGTGTGGCTTGCTTTCACGGCCATGGTCATGTTTGCTGCTGCTGCTGCTGCTTTGGCTGGCTCAGTGTCACGGCCATGGCCATGGCCATGGTAATGCCGGCCGGCAGCTTGGGGCTGCCTGGCTAAAAAGCTTTTAGAGGCGCCTGTCGAGAGTTGCCTGCTCCCTACTTTTAGGCGCCTGCGCTGTTGCATCTGTCTCTCTCTCCCAGTCTCTCTTTGGGCTTTGGGTTTAATGTCCTTTGTATAGATACTTTTGCTGCATACTTTGGAGGCGCCACGCGTGCTTTTGCCAAACATATTCAGCTTTTTCCACGTGTTTTGTTTGCTGTCTCTTCTGCATGTGTGTGTATTTTGTTGTGGCTGGCAAATCGAGAAAGTTGTCGACGCCGCCAGCAAATCTACCCATGACTAATGTGCCAGGCTAATGACGTGCTGCACCCTTCTTCTTCTCCTGGGTCCTGCGTCTATTTTTTGAAAGTTTTGCGCTTTTTATGGCACTTAAAATTCTGTGCTTAACATGTGCTCAAATGTGTGTGCGTATGTGTGTGTGTGTATTAGTAGTAATGAGTTAGCAGTATAGGAAAATCCCATGAGCTGCTTTTGGGGTTTTCATTCCTTTGGTTTTTTTTTTTTGGCTGTTTGCCATTGCTGTTAATTTACATGGCGGCCATTATCAGGCATTTGTCTTGCAAATACCGCACATCAAGCATGTTGCATGTTGCAATTTGCTGCTGCATCAGCACAAAAAAAAAAAAAAAAACGAACAGACAAGCAAAGAGAAACAACACGCGACAATTTCCCAGCGGTTGCTGGCCAACTTCCTCAGCACACCCCACCCCTTGCCTGCGTCCCACATCGCTCCGCCGCTCCGTCGCTCGGCGCTTTGTCTGCGCTTGTAATGATTAATGTAAAGTTTTTTTCCTCCTTATTTTTTATGTATTTTATTTACTTTACTTTTGCTTTGTGCATTTTTTTTCATTTCTACTTATTTTTTACTTTCAATTTTTGCTTTGCTGCTGCAGTTTGTTTGTCGCATGTTTGCTATGTCTGTTCTTATTTGCCTTGTGCGTCGCGTCATCAGCATATTAATATTGCTTAATGAAAAATTGCGAATTTTTTCTCGTTTTGTTCCTTTTTTATTTTTATTTCACATTTTTTTTATTTCTCCTCCTTGTCGCCGCATCGAAATTAAAAGCGCTCAAGTGAGTGACAAAGTCGGAGTCATTTAATTGCCTGCCGCTGAAAGGAAAGTGAGAGTTTTGGCTGGCGATTAATGATAATGGCAGCTGGCTGCTGGAAGATGGTGCATGTGCAACAACAGCCACAGCAACAGCATATTTGCCTCTTCCGCGTCCCATGCTACCCTTCCTTTTGATGATTTCCTTCATTTGTGGATGATTAATGGTTTTGGTGACGTCATGTGAATAGGAGTACACTTGCGGCTGACTTTGCCACCAACACCAACATTTAAATTATGATAATGCGGATTTTTTTTTTAAAAAAAATATGCAAAAAACTCAAAAAAAGAAAACGGTTTTTGTTGTTTTTTTGTTGCCAACAAAATGTTGTTTAAAAAAATCTTTTCAAAATTAATGAGCGTTTGTGACAGCTTTTTTTTTTGGTTCGTATTTTTATTTTTTTTAATTTATGCATATTAAATTTATCAAAAAAAATATTAAATATTTGAGACTCGTGCCAGAATTATATGCTCATTTTGATAGATATTCATATCTCTCTTGACCTTTTTGTCATATTCAATTGTGATTCTGTTTATTTGTGATTTTTATGTTAAATGATATTTTTTTAATAATTATTTTTCGTTGAATTTTTGTGAATCATTAATTTAAATTATATATAATTTTTTTTTTTGGAATTGCAGTGCGGTTGGCGCGACAACATTTGATCTGGTATTTGAAATTGCCAGCTGGTGGCAAGTCAATTAATCATTTGATTCTCTTGACAGTCGAACTGTTTTTTTTTATTTTTACTTATTTACACAAGAAATTCTTGTTCCCTTTTTATTTTTATTATGCATCCTTAATGATTTTGATGCGACAAACGCTTTATTTACGCCTGAGCACTTTTTCATGATTCGCATCCACATCCGCAGTTGGAGCCGCATCCTTGCGTCAGGCGCTGTCTTCCTCTTGAGCGACGGGCGTCGTCAGCTTCAGCCTCTGCAACGCTTTGATGCATTAATTTCTTACCTTGTCTGAGCTGAGTGTATCTGTGTCTGTGTATTGGTGTTGCCTCCGACAAATTCATTCATCATGAATGAATTGCTGGTGCCGCCTTGACACTTTCCAGCGAAGGCGTCAGACTGTAAACTATGAGATACAAGCTTAAAGATACAAACTAGCACATCTAACAGATACAATGCCTGCGGTTGGCTTTACTCCTCTTCGACTGTTCGACTGACAGACTCCTCGACGCACACACACATACACACACAAACACACACACACGCACACATAAGGAGTGGAAATGATTTGCACGTCTTTGGCCGCAAGTATTTTCTGGCTGCCCTTTGGCATTGCTTTTTGCGTGCGTGTTTTTCTTTGCTTTTTCTCGCCTTGTTGTTTTTTTTCTGTTTATTTATTTTTTGTATTTTGTATTTTGTATTGTATTTGTTAAATTTTGTTTGCCTGCTGTTGTTGTGCTTTTTATCCTTCTGGCATCTGGTATCTACTCAGAAGCTACTCGACAGTCACTTAAATTGCCATTTCAACAGCTCATTTCGCCTGGCCATGGCCTTAAAGAGGTGTCTAACCACCCCTCATCCCTTATCCCCTCTAGCTACTACCCCCTATCTGCTACCCCAACTGTTTTTGCAATATTTGATTGCTGCGGGTTCGTTGTCTGCTGCTGCTTTTGCTGCTGCTTTTTTCCTTAGCACGTGCACATCCAAAAAAGGTAGTTCAACTGCCATTTATCATACGCAGCGTTGTACACAGGTATTTGTGCTGTCTGTGTGTGTGTGTGTGTGTGTGTGTGTGAGTATGTTGTGTGTGTGTTTGATTGTTGTGTGTATTCAATGCGAAATAACTGCCAAAAATTGACGAGTTTACTGCACATGTTAAATGCTGCTGATCAAAATGCACAACAAGCAACGTTTTTGTTATGCTTGAACGGAGCAACGGAGACGGCTCCCTTTATAGGGACGTGGTCTAAGGGTTCAGTTACCAGTTTAAGTTGAACTCCACTACTACCAACCACATGCTGGCTTGAAGAGTTCCCCTAACTTATTATATTATTATTGTTGTTACTTTCTGACTCGGACTCTGCCTGCTGCCTGCTGCTTTCTGTTATCTGCAACAATTTAGTGGCACTTCCTTGCGCCATGTCGCCGGTCAGCAACTCGACGTCAAGAGCAGCAATGACAACAACAACAACAACAACAACAACAACTGCTGCTGCTGGTAGGTTCATTGCTCGTTAAGTTATTGTCACCTTTATGGACGCTCGAGCGGGTCCAAAGTGTCTACACAGGACATGGCAGTAGACTTGGCATTTTCTTTTTCAAGTGCTTGCTGCTTGTTGCTGTTGCATGTTGCTGTTGCTGTTGCTGTTGCTGATGGCGCGACGCTGATATAAAAAAAAGTTTGCCGCTTCGATTCGATTTCTTTTGAAATTGCAGTCGGCAACGTTCCACAGCCAAATGGCATTGCAAGTTGTTGTTGTTGTTATTGCTGTTGCTGTTTTTGTGGCAAGCACAAAATGTAAAGAATTAAATGTGGAAACTTTCGTGTTGTGTGCTGTCTTCGCTTCACTTCCGTTCATTGATTTATAAAAGCTTGCATTTACACACACTATGTGTTTGCCATAAAATATAATTGCAACTTGAGTCTATATATATCCGTCTCTCTTTCTGTCTCCCTCTATCTCTCTCTCTCTCTCTCTCTCTCTGTGCATGCATTTCGCGCTCTTCTCAGGCATTCAACTTGGCTTAATCTCTTGTATAAATGCAGCTAATTCGATTTTGAGAACTTTGTCTTTTGTGGCTGGCCGTAATTAACTTAACTTAACTTATTTACTTGCGCTAATTGAAGTTTGTTAACTTTAGTTGTGTTCCGCTGGCCAACACACTTTTTACTCACTTACTTGCCACATCCATATAACACTCATGAATATATTCACACTTGCATACTTGAATGCACTCACTGCACGCTCTGCTGTGGCATTTCCTATTTAATATGCCTGAGCTCAACTGGCAAATCAATTTCAATACATCGATTGTTTTACGCGTTGCATGTCTGATATGCATGCAACTAGCCCCCGCTCTCTCTTCATGGTGCATGTTGCCCCTTATGGATTTATAAGTGCACTAATAATTTGTGTTGCATGCTCTGTTGGCGTGGCACGTAGCAAATAGCTTTTGAGGTTCAATAATAAATGGGACTGGCTTTGTCAGGATTACCGTTTCAAGAGGTCCACTTCAGCGTGTCCTGCTCCTTCTATATAAATTGCACCTGTGTCCGAGGTCCTGTTGCATGATGAAGCGGTAACCTTAGCAAGACCAAATTAATTAAAGTTTTCACGAGCTACCTTAAAGTTTCCGCTGGAAATAAAGCTTTCGCTTTTTGTACACGCCAAGAAGTGATTGATGAGGGGGCAGAGGAGGCGTGGCGCCAGACAGGGCGGGCGACTACTGCCAAGACGACGACAACGGC